>OU343216.1:31305834-31372623 GCA_910596185.1 Chrysanthemum makinoi | reverse complement strand
TCAACTACCAGCTATTCTGGTAGCAAATGCTTGAAGTACCGGTGTGACTCGTTGCTTCTTTGGCTACATAACGTCCTTCAACGCATACAATATCCCCGACGAATCACGGTGGCCCGCTTACCGGACCCCATCAGACCTTGGCAAGTGGGCCGCACCAACCCCACACAAAATGGCCTTACCTGCGATACCCTTTTTCTTAGCAAGACGGGTCGCATGCGCCTCCAAGACCTCCTTTAAAGGTACCTCCTTCTCCAAAGCAAAGGGATTCTGACTGTCCCTTGGACGCGCAAAGACAGGTACTTGCAGCTGTGACTCATGGGGTTTCAAATAGTAGTCGAGCGTGTTTCCGGCACCCTCAGCACGGTGACGCGCCAAAGTCAATCCCGTCATAATAACATTTATGGGATAATCTTGATCGCGCTCCAGCTCAGAAATCATAGGAAGCTCTAAGTCTTTCATTCTCTGCATAGCAGCGACCAAATGATCATATGACTCAGCGTCATAATTGGGTACCTTATCAAGGGGCGTCTCCAACAGTTTGGTTTTGTGTAGCTTTTCAATCGCCTCTGATTTACCACGCTCCAGAGCGCACTGCACAACCTCCCCAAAAGAATTAACTACCTCTGGCGATTCCGAGGTGCTAGGCGGCTAAGAGCCGTGTAATGAGCCACTAGCGGCTCCTTATCATAGACAAGAGCTGCGGGATACAACTCTTCGTCATACTCGATGCTTAGCTTATGCGGCTTGCCTCTGTACCTCAAGGACCAGCTCCACGGTATTCCCAAGCTCTCCCAATGCGCAAGCAGACTTTCTTTACCTGGTGCAAGATGTTTTAGTGCCCGGCAGCGAGACTTATACACAGGGCATCAGGCGCTCTTGCTTCATTTGGCACATTAAGGCCATTTTGTCCTCAGCCTGTTTTTTAGAGTATGCGCTTACGTCCCTTGCCTCTGCATGAGCGCTATCCAGTTGTGCCCGGTCTTGCGATTCGCCTCCGGCACTTGAAATTGTTTGGTCCTTTTGGGGAATCTTGGTTTTCTCCATCGATACTTTCGGTCTTTCGCTTCACAATTAGGCGATGGCCGGAGACTTGAACCAATTCTTCAACTAATTGCCCCGAGGGCACATCCGCATCGAGGCCCCGGTCTTCATTCTCACGGCTCACGTGGCTCGGGAATCGCTGAGCGTCCGGTTAGCCTTGGGGGGTGATTCTATAACCTGCTCCGCCCTGCGCATGTTCACCAGCGAAATGTTAACAACATACTTAGCACATTCACCAACAAAAGCAATTATACACGTACGGCTTTACTTACTGTGGCTCCGCATCATCAGGGTGCGACGACGCTTCATCAGTCGAGGACAACTCCACAGTCTGGACAATGGGATGTTTTTTCCTTGAGGGACCCGCACCATCATCCCTTCGGGTCCTTTTCCGACTAAGCGCAGCTTCTTCTTCTTCTTCCTCAGGGATGAGCTACTGACTACGAGTGATAGTAGCGCCACCATAGGAGTCACCTCAGGGATTGGGCGGCTTTGCAAAGCGTTGCCTCCTGTCGGAGGCGGTCCTGTGTCCCTGCGGCAGTTCCATGACTGCCTACTGCGGTAGCGACTAAGACGAGCTCCTCATCATCCGCCGCAGTTTGTCCGTGCTCTTGCAGCGAGGCTTCGCAGGCTGCGACGGTGAATAGATCCATTTCTGCATAGAGACAAACACATATCTAAACGTTATGTAATGCTTGACATAAACAAGAAGATTGTTCTTACATTATTTACACACAAAAGATGCGGAGGAATAAGTACCCACCACGGCCATTAGCGTCTAAAAGATAGGGATCTCATCTTCGGGGCCAAAATAATTACGGTGATTCCCATGTGCACCAAAATCCCTGGGATGCACTAATGGGGATGCGGTTAGCATTTATCGGTTCGCATCCTCGGCGTTATAAGATCCGGGCAATGGGCACTCATCCACTGTAGCGTTCCGGGTATAAAAATCATAGTCGGGGAAAACATGTATCATCTACCCGGAAGAAATACTCCTCCAATTCCTAAGTGCATCTAATTTATCCATTATATGCTGCAGTCTACCAGCGCTTTGAAAAAGACACCCATCCATGTGCCCACGTGGTGTGATAAAAGACGCGGAATAGGTGGATGGTGGGGTTAATCCCTAGCATACGGCAATTTACTTCAAAATTGGTCATTTTAGCCGCGCCGATACAGTGCAGCTGTGATATGTGTAAATTATAATAGTTTAATACATGCGCAAGGCGTGGCAGGGGCACACGCGTGATTCGCGAATTGAATAACCGGTGTGTATACACCCACTTTCCCTGCGAAATCATAATGCATTAACTAGCATCGGAACTCTGGATGCACATCCGAGGGTATAAAATAATGAGGTAAATTCCATCGGCTTCGGTCCGCGGTGGGAGGTGAAGTCAGACAACTGTTTAACCATCGTGTTATTATTCTTTAAAGCGCACGCGCGGTTACCTTTGTGGTTGCCTCCTTTCTGGATAACGACTCTTACGATGCTTTAGAAATGGCGGATGGTGTTTTTACTTTGAGGAATCCGGTGAAAATGAATCGCCAAGTTATATACTTCTTCTCTTCCACACGATTGGCGCCACGTGGATTCCACTAGTCTTCATTGTGTGGTCGAGATGGCTTGATGTGACAATGGGGCAGTAACTTTCCCCCGATTAACGAGGCATTACCTATTCATTTAGATGTCTCGATACATTGCACCTACGGATAGGTATTTGGCTTCTTGGATACGTTTCGTACGTTATTTATTTTTTGGACTACAGTCATTAGTCTAGCATCCTTGATTCGCACTGCGCATACTAGGCGGGGGACATGATGACGTATAGTCTGGTATCGGGTCATAAACCCGACCACAACCCAATACTAACAAGCCCGGTACGACCTGGGCCATTTTCAATAACGGTTTGGGCTCACGAAAGCCCAAGCCCAAATCTATTTATGGATTAGATATATGATATCTTCTAAAATAAGAAGATAATCATTCCCAACCGACTTTGGCGGGATCTGCCGAAAGGTTGGGAACCGGAACCAACAAGGATTCCGTCGTATATAAGGAATCATATCCCTCGTTTAAGGTACGATCATAACCTAAACTCCTTAAACCTAAACCGTTACTCACTCACGCCCGGAGGATAATGGTGGGAGACAATCCCACGGTAAGCCTAACGGTGTTTCTTGTCTCTTAGATGCGAGGTCTCAAGCAGCAATTCTCAATTGGTACGAGAACCGGAGCTCCAAATCAGGAACGTCCAACTTTTGTATCAACAATGGATGAAAATATAAATTGTTGTCAATGAGTTGCAGCGAATTCTCGACGTGCTTCAAAATATATAAGGTACTCTCGTTACATCCTTTTTGAGAATATGATTTTAAATGAGTTTGTTAATAAACAATCACTAACTTGGTTTTTTATTTTGAGCGCTTTCAGGTCTAGTACCAAGCTTTCTTTGTGAAATTTGAAAGTAAGTGCAGCAAGGAGGGAGTGCATGTATGTAGTTGTATAAACGTTACTTTGTCAAATATGTTTGTAAATGTGTTTTAATTTTCTTGTTGCATAAGTAATGTTAGAGACGTAAGGGTGCATTTACATTCGTGATGACTTATCATATGCATCAACCATGTTTATGATCAAGTGTGTCTATTTGAATGAGAAAGTCTGTTGGTTACATCACTGGAAGTACACTTTACTTTTGATTTTATTGGTATTTCGTTAGGTCTTTGTAGTTTGTTTACTATTAGGCCCGGTACCTGTTACTGTCTTTTTACCGAAAATGCGTACAAAAAAGAAATGCTTCGATAACCCAGAAATCTGAAGGGTGAATCTGGGGAACGTTGTTTTGCTTCTGAAGTAGTCAAAAATCGAAAATTTACTTGATTTCGAGTTCATGGACCCGCCACCTAAACTTAACATTCTAAACTACATGTATCAACTATGGATATTGGAACAAGTGAAAGCTCTACGAAAGGCTCGGGATGTGAGTTATAAGTTACTTGACATCTTGAAAAAGCTATATGATCCGGCTGACATCATGTGGGTCGAATTGGAACGTCATCAGAAAAAGCGATATGCTCAGTTACTTCCATAACGCTGCAAAACGTGGGGTGTGATGATACATAAGTATTAGGAACGGATACCGTGCCATATGCACGGACCTAGCTTTATGTTGCGACATCTTGGATGGTATGGCTGCTCTTTGAATAAATATTCGTAAGGGTGGGAAAATGGGCGGGCTAGCGCTTGTGTAACGGGTCAAAATGAGAACATTTTAAGTAGGGTGGCAAAAGTAATGTTTTGGTTTTTGGAATAAAACAGTTATTAAGCTTTTGAGTTTATTAATCTGATATTCATTTTAGCTTCATACTTCATAAGTTGAGAGCAATTCATATGCTGATTCTAGACAGTCCCATAGTTTGAAATATTGCTTCATTAGGCCCAAGTGGGTTCAAAAGGACTGGAAGATTAAATTTCTTTGTGCAATAACTTAATGGTTTGTATAACATAATGCAAATTATATGACGTAGGAGAAAGAACTGATATGATGCACGAAAAGGTTTGTACAACATAATGCATGGAAACATGGATGGGTTACATAACGGGTCAAAACAGATCAGGTTGAAATGTATCACTTTTAGTAGTAGTTGAAACTGGACACTCAAGAATATGGTGTATGTGGATTCATTACTGTAGGTTCATCATTGTGAGTCAGTTTGTTTTGGTTTCTTGCCATACATATTTCTACCATCCATTTCTCCACTTCATTTTTTTTGTTGTTATAGTGTAAAATGTTGCAAATATAGGAAAAGATCCATTCGTATACAACCAAATACATATAAGAAAAGTTATACCGCACCCTGTCAGGGTTCGTTCAAGTGTTTTGGGTGTATAGGACTGTGTAATCCATTCCAAAACAAGACCATGCCATGAATTTACCACAAACTTGGGTAAAGGGTTTCGATACCCGGTGAATTTACCACAAACTTTAGACTACTCATGAAAGACTTCTGTATGGCCCAAAAGAGCATGGTTCAGTGGACTACCAAAACAAATACGCACTGAACCAAATGGATGTACCAGTTTTGCACTCTCATAGTATCAGCATTAGTCGATAAATAGCAAAAAGAAAGTCGCCGACAAGCACAAGTAAAAAAGACTGCCAAGTAAAAAAGTAGAAACCTTAAATGGGGACTGCTGATGAATTCAAGACTAGTCAACCGTTGCAGGATCTCATCCTGGTCCAACAAGCACACACAAACAAACGACACCTATTTAAGATAGGCAATTGACTTCAAATCATATTAATACAATCCTATTTGTTCATGCAACTCAATGATAAGAATCTAATAAATAAGACTTAGCCCAGCAACTCACTGGGTGACACATGCATGTAAATGTAAAAAATCTCTTAAAGACCACAAATCACGATTTTTATATGCTACAATATGACAACACAAATCACAAAGCAAGGTAACTCGATAACCATAGCAACAGGAAGATCGAAGACGACAACCGACATGACTGACTTTCAGACCCATACTGAGAAACAGCTGGACAACTCTGGACCTTCTTAAACATGTCCTAGTACTCACTGGAACAGTAGATACATAAACACATATTAATAAAAAATAGACGGATGACCATGTGCTTCGTTAGCATAATTCACAGCAAGATTATAAACAAACGAGAAAGTAAATCGGTAAAGAAAGAAATTGACCAGAAAGTATTTCCGCTTTACATTCATGGGGACTGTGAGCATGCAAAAACATAACTTAATAAAACATTCGACAAAAACAATACAGACCTGATCATTGTTTTCTTCTTCTGTAGAGGAATTCTGGGATTCTAATGGTTTGTCTGCACCGCAGTTCTGTCGGTTACATTTGGTCCTAAAAGGATAGTTTATGTTGTTACATTTGTCACACTTCCAGCTCCCTTCTGGCATATCCGCTTCTGAAACATAATAAGATACATATATAAGATTCAGACTCGAGAGTCACTAACAGGTAACTAAATACATATACATGAAGTACTTACTGGAACTCTTGGCTGGCTTTGCAACCTGCATATTAGCTTCATAAAAATAAATTAGAATGACACGTTATATTAAACATAGCTAAAAGCTTCCATGTGTAAAAAAAAAGCTGGTATATAGATGGCGTCTCAGACCTGAGATCCTGGTTTAGGTGTGTTGCATTTCCTCATGTTACAGACTGTGTTCTGAAGGAGAAATTGACATTTCCACATTTTGGGCATTCCCAGTCATTTTCTCGTGTTCCATCTGTAAAAAGCAAGTGAAGCAATGAAAAACGGATCATAAATTACAATCAAATGCTAGTCTGTAGCAGTATATGAATAAGTTGGATATAACATACCTTTCTTTTGAGATGGCTCTTCTGGAAAGAATCCAGGCCGTGGTCCCCTATACAAATTTAAAAACCAAATGATCGATCAATATAGCATCACATGTTTATATACATGTTGTTAACATAGAGGTATGTAAACGAACAATCAAATTTACTTCGTTGCAATTAGGGGTGTTTGTTGCGGCTGATATTGCGGATTCTAGCTTATTTGGTTTGGGCTTATATTTCATAAGATTTTGTGGATTATTTTGAAACTTTTAGCTTATATAAGTGACCATATGAAATAGGGATGAGAATGGGAACGAGAAAAAGCGGTACGGCACCGAAAGCGTGCGGTACCGACCCGATCAGTACCGACACAATACACTTATGCGGTACCGGTAGCACAAAACAAATTAAAAATTGGTACCATTCAAAATCGGTGCGGAGAAAAACGGGGAAGTCCAGGTTCGGTACTGGAATATAAAGGTCATTTTTCTTAATTATGGTTTGATCCAAACACTCTATTCCATCCCATATGTCAAAACTAAGATCGAACAAGTAGCTAAACACAAAAAATAGATTATTAGAATATCCAAGTAAATGAAAAAAATTGCAACAACTATAGCTTTAAGGGTACCAAAAATGTTTGTGGGGAGTTCCATTATGTCGAGAAAAATTTGCATTATGCAAGTACTAACTTAAGAAATGATCTGTTTATAAGTTATAATTAGTCATGCGTACTTACAGCATTTACAGCTACATAATTCTCACACAATCCTTTTAGCTTTGCCTTGTCTATGTTTAAGTCATATGTTTTATACTTTTCCTTGCTGCCTCTTTATTTTCAGTTAGATCAAAATAACTGTAGAAATTTACCATCCTCATACTGAATGCTCATTTAGACCCACTGTTGTGGGTTAGAATCAAAACATATCTAAAAAAGACAGAGATGATGATCAACCATAATATGAAACATAAATAAGTCATCAGCCGGCTATATAAGCCCGAAAACAAACACTTAGTTGATTGATATAACAAAATTCAGACATACCATGGCAGCCTGAGCAATAGGCAACCGCAAACCGAATTGTTCCATCAGCTCAGGTAAACCATACAACGCACCTGCAAAGGATGTAATTCAGTTTCAGCAAGATGTCACATAGTAGCAGGTAGCAGTGTTATCGGTCGGGTGGTCGGGACAAACCCGGTCGAGGCTAAAAATAACATACCCGAACCGACCCTATTTGAACTCGGGTTAATTGGGTTGGTCCCTTTCTGGTCGGTGATTACTATTGGTTGGGCCAACCCGAATATAAGTAAAACGGTCATAAAATTGCCTTTTGGTTCTAATTTAGATAGATAATTTATAAAAAAACCATATTAAAAAAAAAAAAAAAAAACCCGAGTTAGTCAAAAATATCTAACCCGATACCCAACCCTATTTAGCATCTGGGTTCACCCAAACAACCCGAATAAGATTAAAATAAGTATCAGAATACCATAAGTTCTAAACAACACATGGTAAACAATAAAAAGGCCAAAATCAACCCCAAAAAACACATACCAGTTCCTATCATGGGCCCACCTGAATAGCGGGTGTAGCAGAGAGTTGCAAAGGACAGGACGATAAGGGTTCCCTCCAGGCAGACGGCTGTTGAAGTTTAATGATAAGCGGAACCATCATAAGGAGGCATAGATGTTCCATTAAACGAAGATGCAGCATAAGGTGTTACACCCATATATATACATTGAAGAGGTGCACGGAACCAGCGTAAGGGAGAAGACGGTAGCCTTGTGGGGTCGGCATTTGCCTTGGAGCAGATTTCTGTAAAACAAACATTTTGTTAAAAGACTAATTTATAAATGCCTAATTTCTTAAAGCCAAAAAACGATAGCTACTGCGATATGTGTAACTTACTGTGTTATGATCAGCTGGTCTTAGCTGTGTACAGTTGCGCATATTGCAAGTTGTCCGAAAAGAAAATTTGACATTCCCACAGCTAGGACAGGTCTAGTCGTCTTCTCCACGACCACCTAAATCATAATCACCACAAATTAATACCACATAATACAATTCCATACGACTAAGGAATAAGTGCCATCTCATAAAAATTATATTTATGGGTCCCGGTCTAAACTCACAAGCGAACAAATTTTTATGCTTTGTTGTTAAAGGCTTTAAAAGTAAAGCTTAAGGGTGTATTTTTTGGAGCTCAAACAAATAGAAACTAAACTGGGGTTAAATAAGGGGATGTTTGTTTAAGCTTATTTTTTGGCTTATGAGCTTATTTGACTATGCTAATATCTCATACGCCCATATTTTCCGGCTTATTTATAGACTTGTGAGCTTATTATGACTTAAAGATGGAAGATAAGCTCATAAGCTAGAAAAAAGACGGATAAAGATGAGCTTATGAGATACAAGCCGAACCAAATAAGATCATAAGCCAAAAAGATTAAACAAAGACCCCTAAGTTCAAAGTTTCACCTGAGTAACCTCCAATTAATATAATTGGCAAAACCCAACCATTTTGCTAACTTTAAGCATCTATTAGCCACATTGTGTTGTGCCTGCCATGGTATAGTTTATGTGGCTAAATTTCCAGTTGCATTGGTAGATATGTATAGACATGTTAACAGTTACTCAAAGAACATCACACAAAATGCCCTTTTGCTCCGGAATACATAAGGGCAATTTAAAAAACAATATCTAACGATTCAAACAGCAAGTAATAAACTAGCCAGTAGATGCGAAAAAGTAACAGCAAAACTTCCATTTCTGCAATTGACAAGCAAAACTAAACCTAAAACTGTTTTATCCAATGACTAAAAATGTTTTCGGAATTGATTTACTAGCGACTAAAACTTATTATTTCATTCTAAACGACACGCCAAACAATTTTTGCATGTCAAAATCTAACGATAAATATTACGCAAGTATCATTCTCTAATGGACATTTCATCAAACACCTTTCGTGCACAAACTAATTCACCTCTATCGCACTATAATATCACAAATCTCCATAACTAACAGCTAATTGAAGCAAACACAAAAATCAATGAATTCAGTTCAAAAGTATACATGTTTTTACGTTTTCATACATATTCGCCCGATGGACTGATGTATATGTAACACTAATATGAGTAAAGGTTAATAATTTATCACAACCAATTAGAAAAGAAAGACAACGTACCATCATTTAGCAAAAATAAACGGCTGTTCAAAATTAACGGCAATTGGTCAAGGCAGTTTAATTTGTGAGAAAAAAAAAAAAAACACAAACCAGCCCCCCAAGTGATATGTAACAAGTTGTGAAAACTATCCTAAACTTTTTGTTATTTACGATTTTGTTAATAAAAAATATAATCACAGTAATAACAAACTTTATTTATCAAATACAGTATCTAACAAATATCTAGAGATTTTTTTAATAAAAAAAATACTATAGAAAATGCCTCTCGATTATGAATAAAACAACCCTTAACATTAATATACTTTTGACATATGTATGATTTTATAAAAAAATGTTGAAGTTTAACATATATATAACTCGAGATGTACGACGTCATCAATGACATGGAAATCCACCTAATTATACGTTAATGCCAATACATCACAATTGAAGCCACCTAACCAACATTTTGTACATCCATAAATCGGTTTATTATTTTCAAAAATGCATGGTGCTTGATTCAAACATGGGTTCTGAATAAATGGCATACATATTTTTAATGAATAAGATTGTTTGGTTACCAAAGGCCTCTTGGGCCAGCGGTATGTGAGTGGCCCATCAACCTAGAGATTGTTGGTTTATATCTCGTTAGAGACAAGTGAGATAAAATTTGTGAGATAGGTAGTGAGGTCGGTATAAAATTTGCCCTTAAAAAAAGGAAAAACAATTGTTTGGTTAGTGGCAAAATTTTTTTATGCGCAATTCTATTATGCACTTGAGGACAAAAAGTACAATAGAACCCACAAGGTGTCTAGACCAAAACCAACGGTAAAGAAAATAAACAACAACAAGCACCTGTATCTTAACTTAACTTAGCCGGACCAAGAACCTATTAAATTAGTAGCCTTTGAAATTCTTCTATATCTTTTTAGCCCAACCGGAAATCTTTATGGTGAAATCTCCCATTGCTATTGTTTGTTTGTTGTAGGATAGATAAATGTCTTATACAGATTATTTCATTAATTTTATAGACTAAATAGGCTATAAGGATAGTCGATAAGTTAACTGCAATTGTCCTCATTGGTTTGTGCTGGCCCTATGGACGTGTAAGAATCCCTTCGATTATATAAATCGCCATTGAATATTTAAAATTGTTATGCAAGTTTTATGTAGTTTTTTTTATATGTTTGCCACTTATCATTATATCATTACTTTACGTCACTTTTTGAATGTATATGAGCATGTTTGGACTTCTAAAGTTTCCTGAGATTCTAAGAATGGATTTGAGAACCTTGAGCGAGTTGTTTAAGCTCTTGAGAGTAGTAGATAATTGATTGAGAATTGGATTATGAAAAATACTTCACAAGTGGCTCTATTTATACTCCTAACAATGCTCAAGCTTATTAATGCCCCTACTTGGCCAACAAGTAGCCTAGAATGGCCTAGAAACATATTGGAAGGACCTAGAAACAAATGGTGCTAGCTTGGAATCTTAATGGTGAAGTTTAGGTAAGACAGGGCCAACCGATCGACATACCATTCCAGCCGATTGGCTGGTCTTAAATACACCTTCAAAGCTAGAATCGGTTTTAGCATTCGATACGATCGGTAGACGATGTTGGAGGACTTTAGCGTTATTATTTTGGTCTTCTCCGCTTTGATTTGCTGATTGCTTGTCTCTTGTTCGTAGCTCTTCGTTCTTCATCAAAACTTGATCTTTTCACTATCTTGGACCTTTGAAACATTAACTTGTTGATCTTGGAGTGCTTCTCTTTGGAACTTAATGTGGGATTCTTCGTACGATCGTGAATCTTCATTTATTCGTCATTTCTTTCTCTTTTCCTGTACTTGGCTACATATGACTTGCACACACACTTTGATACAATTAAGTAACAAAAGCTTATAAATATAACCAAATATTATACATAAAGTACGGATAATGCTACTAAAAACATACACAATTTGAGCATTATCAACCACCCACCACCCACCACCACACTCACCACCGCTTGCCACCACCTGCCACCACCACCACCACTCACTACCACCAACACCATGCATCCACCACCTCTCACCACCGCCCACCACCCCCAAAACCTGCAAAAGAATGGGAAAAAAAACTACATAAACACAAAAATGCAAACATAAACACAAAATCAAACACTAATACAAGCACAAACACAAACACAAACACAAACACAAAACCGCTTAAGATTCCATAAAAAATTAAAAATACCAATGACGCTCTTGAATGGGCCGACGAAAGGTAGAACGACGAGCAAATAGCGGGGGAGGAGGTGTAGAACGTGATGTTTATCAGAGATTCAAGTAGCAGATGCACACAACACACAGTTGAAACAAGAACACGCAAAGGTTAGTTTCTGCCTAAACACACAGATTTTCTTTATTGAAGAAACTCACTCAAAACTCCAATTTTATACAATGAGAATCCCTACCCTTCACGGTATATATAGACTAACCTATACGCGTTGTACTATAACTAGGATTACACATTAAAACATAATCTGATAGATAACTAATAGTTGGACGAGTTGGACTAGGACTCCAACTAGGACCCCGAAACCTGATCCATGCTACAGTAGCCACTACAGTAGCTACAATCAGACTTCAATCAGGAATTCACCAACAATCACCCCCTGAATTTCTGAGTCGAAGAGGGGAACTCTTGCACACCAAGTAACAATCTCATCTCCTTGAACCTTATGCGCGCCAAGGCCTTCGTCAATTGGTCTGCTCTTTGTTCTTCACTGGATACATGCTCAACAATTACCTGCTCATTCTCCACACACTCACAAATGAAGTGATATCGAGTGTGGATGTGTTTGCTTCTACCATGAAAGACCGGGTTCTTTGATAATGCAATTGTCGATTTGTTATCAACTCTTATTATCACTTTTGTCTTTCCATTATTGTCACTTCCGCCAATAACTCCCTAAGCCAAATTGCTTGACACGTCGTTGCAGTGGCTGCCATGAACTCAGCTTCACACGAAGATAATGCCACGATAGTTTGCTTTTGTGAGCACCATGTAATGGGTGATGTACCAAGATAGAAAATGTGTCCAGTAGTACTACGTCCATCATCAATATCAACATTATGACTACTATCACTATATCCTACCAATTTCATGTCATGGCCCCGCTTGTATTCGATTCCAAACGAAGTTGTACCTTTAAGATAGCGTAGGATTTGCTTGATAGCACGAGCATGTGATTCTGTTGGACTTTGCATATATCGACTAGCCACTCCAACTGAGTATGTCAAATCTGGACGAGTATGCAAAAGATAACGCAAGCAACCCACTACCTTTTGATAACGAGTAGCATCAACTTCTGGTTCATCTTCAGCTTTCGAAAACTTAAGATCCTTCTCCATTGGATATAAAGTTGCATTGCAATCTTCCATACCAGCTTCTTTTAGAATTTTCAATGCATATCTCTCTTGCTTGATCTTGATACAATCCTCATCTTGTGATACTTCGATACCCAAGTAATAAGTTAACTCCCCAAGATACGACATTTCAAACTGAGATGCCATCCTTTTCTTGAACTCATTGATGCAATCTAAGCTTGTTCCAGTCACGAACAAATCATCCACATAAACTGCAACAATGACAAATTCTCCATTGGTTACCGCTTTATAGACCGCCTTTTCTTGCATGCATTGTTGAAAACCCATCTCCTTTAAAGTACTATCGAGCTTTATGTTCCATGCCCTTGGAGCTTGCCTTAGGCCATACAATGATTTAGCTAACTTATATACTTTTCCTTCCTCTCCTGGTTTTTCAAAGCCGTCAGGTTGAGTAATATATACCTCTTCTTTTAGTCACCATGAAGAAAAGCCGTTTTGACATCCAAATGATGAATCCTCCATCCTTTCCCGGCTACGAGAGCAATCAAGAGACGTATGGTCTCGAGTCGTCAAGCTACTGGCGCGAACACTTCATCAAAGTACATACCGGGTTGTTGTACATAGCCTTTAGCAACTAAACGTGCTTTGAACTTCTTAATTGTGCCATCGGCGTTTCTTTTTATCTTAAACAACCACTTTAACCCAATCGGTTAAACACCTTTAGGAAGAAAAACGAGTTTCCAAGTATTATTCTTTACAATAGAATCAAGCTCGTTTTGCATTGCTTTGACCCATTGAGGTTTTGATTTTGCTTCATTATAATTCCTTGGTTCCTCGTCAATTGTCAACATTAGTTCATTAATGTTAAGTTGGTAATCACCTAACCTCGTTGGTAAGACCTTGTTTCGAGTTGAACGACGTGTCGCGACCGGTGTAACATCATTACCAAGTTCTGAATTATTGGGTACTGTAGCGTGAACAGTACCAATAGCATGGACAGTACCAGTAACATCAGGTGTCGAGTGAACAGTAACTGGTGTCGGGCTGGTGTTGCGACCTGGTGTTGTCTGTTCATTTTCAGCAGCGTGTGCTTCATCGTCCAAAACCTTATCTTAATCATTTACATATATATCGTTCCAATAATCAGTAAACATACCTGGTTCGTTTCCATATTGGTGCGAATTTTCTGATCTTGTTTTCGAGTTCCAACCTTTCTTCTCGTCACAAATTACATGGGCACTAATTCTGATTTTATTTTCATGAGGGTCGTAGAGACGAAACCCTCCTGAACGGTTTCGACCTATCATCGAGTTTCTTCAAGTGCTTTGAAACAATTCTCTCGTATGCAACACAACCAAATACCTTTAAGTCTTCAAGATTGGGTTTTTCCCCATAAAACTTCTCGTATGGTGTAACTCCTACCAATGCCCACGTAGGTGTTCTATTTATTATATACGTTGCATGTCGAACCGCTTCACCCCAAAATTGATTTGGTACACCTCTTGCCTTCATAAGACACCTTGTCATCTCAAGTAGAGTACGGTTTCGTCGTTCCACAATTCCATTTTGTTGAGGTGCATAAGGAGCCGTCAACATACGTGCTATTCCTTCTTGGTCAAAAAACCGATTGAAGTCATGTGATGCAAATTCACCACCTCTATCCGTATGGAATGTTACAATCTCTTTACCCGTTCGTTTTTCAATTGCCGTCGTGAATCTTTTGATTATTCCAAACGCGTCACTTTTTTGCTTCAAAAGGAAAGACCACATGTACCTAGAATAATCATCGATAAGAACTAGGATATAAGAGTTACCTGCTTGAGTGGGAGGATTTATCGGTCCGCATATATCCCCGTGAACCATCTCCAGTAATTGTGAAGCTCTATATGTTGCTTTCTTCGAGAATGACTTCTTTGTTTGTTTTCCAACCATGCAAGACTCACATACTTGATCTTGATGCTTAATTACCGGTACCCCTTTAGCTAACTTGTGCATCAAGTTCACCGCACCAAAGCCGATATGACCAAGCCGCACGTGCCACAACCACGACTCTTCATCAATGTTAGATTGCAAACAACAAGGTTTCCCAACTTGTAGTTGAGCCTTGTAAAGACAATTTGCACTTCTTGGGACTTTAATTAGCAAATTTCCACAACTATCACGCATGGTTAAGAAATCACCTCGTATTCTAATATCACAACCGGATATTGAAGCTTGTCCAAGACTTATCACATTACTACGAAGAGCGGGAATGTAATAAATATCTTTCAGCAACTTTTGTTTCCCATTTTTCCCTTAAAACAAAATTGAGCCTTTTCCTTTTATACTCACACACGAACCGTCTCCAAATCTTACACGACCTGTAATGATTTCATTTAGTTCAGAAAAGTAGGAGTAATTACCTGTCATGTGATTACTCGCTCCGTTGTCAAAGTACCATACATCATCTTCGTCGGTATTGGACTCGATCTTTGGAAGATTAAACTTTTCTTCATTCATGAAAACCGTTTCTTGAACCAAGTTCATCATAAAGAACGTGCCTTCTTCATGATATAAAACTCTCTCTTGTGTCTCATTGAGGTTAACTTCATGGTTTCGGTTTTGATATGGGCATTTTGAAACAAAGTGTCCATACTTATCACAACGGTAACACTTAATATGTGAGAGATCTCGTTGCTCCTGTTTCTTACCCTTTTGCTTAGTATCTTCACGGTTTTTGGAGGAGTCACGTTGACCTTGGTTTTGATAGTTTCCCCTTCCACGTCCTTGACCAAGACCACGACCACGACCTCGAGAGTATGAACCACGTCCTCTTCCTCCACTTGAGTCATTATTCCTATTGGAATTTTCAGTCCTAGCATAAAGCAAATTTTCTTGAGTATAGTTTGCTTTATCATCTTCTTTCACTCTTTCTTCATACGCTTTCAATCTACCAACCACATCCTCAAACCCCCGTTTCTTTAAGGTCTAAAACCTGTTCAAGGGCTGCCACGATATGGACAAACCGTCTAGGAAGACTTGTGAGAAACTTCTTTACCAGCTTGTGTTCCGACATGACTTCTCCAAGCGTGGCTGATTTAGAAGCAATACCCGATAGCGTTGAGGCATATGCATCTATAGTACCGTTATCTGACATCTTCAGATTCACGAACTCCGTAATTAGGGTTTGAAGCCTAGCTTCTTTCACACGATCAGCACCTAAGTTACGGGTCTTAATTGCTTCCCACATCTCCTTCCCGGTTTTTAGATTCCCGATTTGCAAAATCAAATCTTTTGAAATTGATTGAAACAATAAGCCTTTAACTATATTATTTTTCTTGGCATCGTCTGAGCCCGGATCTACCACATCCCAGACTCCATGAATTCCAAAAAGTACCTCCATACGCATCCTCCATACGGTATAATTAGTTGACGTTAACATCGGGCAATGAAACGTCAAATTTGATTCTTTTGTCGGCGGTGGTGGTGGGTTAGAACCTGATGGATCTCCAGTCATCCTGGTACTTCTTCTGGATCGCGAATAGGTATGTAATGGGGAACTATCCAGCCCTTTATCTCACGGCTAAATAGCTTAGCCTTTGTATCTGTTTTACCTGAACAAAAGCTGTGACCAAATTAATGCATTCTGATTAAACTTCACACGTCTAACCACAAGGTCGCAGGTTAGAGATGAAAAGAAAAAATGGGCTGGGATCAAAGTGGGCTTTAATCACAGTGGGCTGCAATTCACAACCAACCAACAGGTTCTTTATGTCGACTGTTTTAAGGACTCTGTAACCCTAAAATAAATCACGTATTACCCCAGGATTCTTTCAATACAAATCACCAGGAACTTCTTCGCAAGCTCTTGATACCAATTATAGTAATCAGAGAGTCAAGTAGCAGATGCACACAACACACAGTTGAAACAAGAACACGCAAAGGTTAGTTTCTGCCTAAACAGACAGATTTTCTTTATTGAAGAAACTCACTCAAAACTCCAATTTTATACAATGAGAATCCCTACCCTTCACGGTATATATAGACTAACCTATACGCGTTGTACTATAACTAGGATTACACATTAAAACATAATCTGATAAATAACTAATAGTTGGACGAGTTGGACTAGGACCCCGAAACCTGATCCATGCTACAGTAACCGCTACAGTAGCCACAATCAGACTTCAATCAGGAATTCACCAACAGAACGGCGGTGCCATTGGGAAAAAAACCCAATGACGTGTGGTGGGTGGTGGTGGTGGTGAGTGGGTTGGTAGTGGTGGGGGTGGGTGGTGGTGGTAGGTGATGGTGGGTGGGTAGTGGAGGTAGGTGGTGTGTGGTTAGTATGTGGTGGGTGGGTGGTGGTGGTGATGGGTGGTGGTGGCAGGTGGTGGTGATAGCTTGTGGTAAGTGGTGGTGGTGAGTGGTAGTAGTGGGTGGTGGTGGTCGGGGTGGTAGTGAGTCGTGACTGGTGGCGAATGGTGGCGAATGGTGGTGTCACAAAGTAATGAGTTGTACTTAGAGCACACGATGTTACAAAGTCATTTTCAGAAAACACAGAATATCACCTCCCACCCCTCCTAAAATTCATCATTGGTGTCTATGGACAACGTCTGCACCATTACCAAATTAGTAACTTTGGATCTTTCAAATTGCGGCTTTGTAAGAGTGCTTCCTATGTCAATAGGTAATCTCTCTCATCAACTTAGCTATCTAGATTTAGAAGTCAATAAATTATTTGGAAGCCTCCCTTCAAGTATAGGTAGTCTAGTTGGTTTGACAACTTTAGGTTTAGGAGCTAATCTATTCAAAGGAAACATCCCCACTAGCGTTGGTAAACTAAAAAAGCTACAAGTTCTTGCTCTAAATTGGAATCAGTTTTCTGGGCTTATCCCTGACACCATTGGAAACTTATCACTGTTGACTAAACTTTATTTATTTTACAACGAGTTTGAAGGCCATATTCCATCAAGTCTTGGGAATTGTAAGGAACTTAACCTTTTAGACCTTGCGGGCAATAGACTTAGTGGAAACATACCCAAGCAACTCCTTCAACTTCCATCACTGACTATTGGTTTAGATCTTTCATACAACAACTTGTCTGGTTCCATTCCGTCAGAGATTAAAGACCTCAATAAGTTGAGCGAGCTCTATTTATCTTATAATAATTTGTCAGGAAACATTAATTGTAACCTTGGTGAGTGCATTAGCCTTACATATTTATACCTTAGTGGCAACAGATTTCAAGGCGTAATACCATCTTCATTCAGTTCCTTGGGAGGATTGGGGGTACTTGACATCTCTCAAAATAGATTATCAGGTAAAATTCCGGAATTCTTAGACAAATGGAATTCCTTAGAATTTTTGAACCTATGTTTTAATGATTTTGAGGGTGAAGTACCGGTTGTAGGAGTGTTTGCCAATGGAAGTGCATTTTCAGTTTTAGGGAACAACAGGCTTTGTGGTGGTTTGGTTACACTTAAGTTACCCAAATGCAAGGAGACGGGTAGTATGAATAAAAGGTTTCTTTTCTTCATATTAGTCATCCTGATTGCAGTTACGTTGCTCGTCGTATTATGTTTTGTGTATCTTTTGTGTAAGAAGAAACGCAACAGTCAACCATCTCAATCATCACCAGGGAGTGAACGGTTTATGAAAGTTTCATACAGTCAACTTCTCAAGGCTACTGTTGGCTTCTCTGTAGCAAATTTGATTGGCGAGGGTGGGTTCAACTCTGTTTATATAGGGATCCTCGATTCCGATGATGAAAAATCTGTTGCAATCAAAGTTCTGCATCTTCAAAATAAAGGAGCTCACAAAAGTTTTATAGCAGAATGTGAAGCATGGCGGAATATTCGGCACCGTAATTTGTTGAAGATAATAACTTCTTGTTCAAGTACTGATTTCCAAGGCAATGATTTTAAAGCTTTGGTTTACAAGTTTATGCCGAATGGAAGTGTACACAACTGGCTTCATTCAACTGCAAATACGTCGAAACTGACCCTTCTTCAAAGAATAATCATTCTCAGAGATGTTGGAACAACACTTGATTATCTTCACAATCGCTGCCAAAAAAAACGATTGTTCACGGTGACTTGAAGCCCTAGTAACATTCTACTTGATGAAGATATGGTGGCTCATGTTGGAGACTTGGTTTAGCTCGACTACTTGGTACAGATTTAAACCACAACAGCTCAACCGGGGTTAAAGGAACAATTGGTTATTCACCTCCAGGTAGTACTCCATAATGCTTACATTTACTTACAAATGACTGTTTTTAACTTAAGTAACTGTTTTTAATTCGCAGAGTATGGTCTCGGGAGCGAGATGACAAGTGCTGGGGATGTCTACAGTTTTGGAATATTATTACTAGAGGTGATGACCGGGAAAAAGCTGACAGATGACATGTTCAACGATGGTCTTAGCCTTAATAAATTTGCTTGCATGGCATTACCGGATCACGTAATCGATGTTATTGATGATGATGCAATTGTGTTGCAAAGTACGGAAGCGAATGAAAAGAAAGTGGAAGAATGTTTGGTTACAATTATCAAGATTGGAGTATCGTGCTCTGTGGATTCCCCACCACAACGGATGAAAATTGAAATTGTTGTCAACGAGTTGCAGCGCATTCTCAATGTGCTTCAAAATATATAAGGTACTCCGTTCTCCCATTTTGTAGAATCTGATTTTACATGAGTTTGTTAATAAATCATCACTAACTTGGTTTTATTTTTGAACGCTTTCAGGTCTAATACCAAGCTTTCGTGGTGAAATTTGAAAGTAACTGCAGCAAGGAGCGGTGCATGTCGTAGTTACATAAATGTTAGTTTGTCAAATATGTTTGTAAGTGTGTTTTAGTTTTCTTGTTGCATAAGTACCGTAAGAGATGTAAGAGTGCATTTACACTCCTGATGACTTATCATATGTATCAAAAGTGTTCTTATTTTTCATCAATCCAATTTCTGTAAAATTGAAAAATTGGGGGCAAAGTATGCTGGTTACATCCGTCAAACATGTACTTGGAGATTATGGGTGTTTCACTGTTTCGTTAGGCGTATCTGTTTCGTTTACTATTAGGCCCGGGTACCTGTTACCGTCATTTTACAGAAAACGCGTACAAAAAAGAAATGCTTCGACAACCCCATCCTAGAAATCCAGAGGGCGAATCTGGGGAATGTATGTTTGCTTCTGAAGTCGTCAAAAATCGACAATTTACTTGATTTCGAGTTCATGGATCCGCCACCTAAACTTAACATTCTTAACTACTGTCTACCTGTATCAACTATGGATATTGGGAGCATTGAACAGCACAGAGAGACTAATATTGGGCTAAAAATGACTGAGTTTCCATTGGACCCACTGCTCGCTTTAGTTGTGTAAACGAAGTTTTAACGATTGTATCTATGCTCTCAGTCCTGTCATATGTTGAATCTGGACTGTCCTATAGTTTGAAACGTTGCTTCATTTGGGTGCAAAAGAGACCACTACAAGAAAAAAGGCCTTTAGTGACCACATGATTCTGGTCACTAATAGTAGATATTTGGTCACTAAGCTCATTTAGTGACCATATCAAAGTGGTCACTCGTCGTCACTAAAAGTCGGTCACAAATGGTAATAGTGATGACATATGAATATGGTCACTAAGGGGATGTTTGGTAGGGTGGAAAGGAATGGTGAGAATCGAAAAGAGAATTAATTCCTTTGTTTGTGTAATACAAAGAATGGAAACGTGAGATGTTTTTTCATTCTCTTTCCTCCATTTTAATTCCCTTAAAAAAGTAAAGAATGCAAGGAATGAAAATATTATGCTTGTGCCTTTCTCCGCTTTTTTCAATCAAGGAATAGGGGATGACTTAATAAAAAAGGGGATTAAATCTAAATTACCATGTGCATCTCACATTGTATCCTAAATCAATAGCAACTGTCCAACTTTTAGCGTTTGAATCCCTAAAACCTTATCAATTCTGCTCGTCTTCATCGGTTCTACAGGTGGCCAACGTTATTTTTCATTCCCAGTTAACTTCAAATATTGTTGTATTATTTTCTTCAATTCTTGTTTACAAACTGATAACAATTATCAATAAACCTTAGCCTAAGAATTTTAATTGTTTGTATACATAAACGATAATACTTGTTCTTTTGTTTATTTAATAATCACTTTGGCCCTAGGCTTGAATGAAGAAGTGTTTGCAGATTATAAAACCGTATGGTGTTACAAGTGGTTGGAGTTATTTGCTTATATCTGTGTTCTCAAATTAGCCTAAATTTTGTCTAAGTTATCGATTAATGGCTATTGAATTGTTGCAAATCCGCCTCACAAAGATGCATGATACCTCATAAAAAGTTATTGTTTATTGATTAAATACTTACAAGGTCGGTAGTTATATTAAAGATGCATGACACTTTTTTAAAGTAACATATAATTAATCTGCTTATGTTGTTGAATGTAATTTGTTGCTTCAGGTATTAAGATTTTGCCGTTCGAGTATTTATGTTGTTCGCGGAGTGTTTCTTTCTTGTTGTTCCAGTCTTAGTCATTGATGATTCAAGTTCAGTTTTCACTCTACTGCTGTGTTTTTTTTGGGTGTCTGCTATAGTTCATGGTAATATTTGGAAAAAGAGTATAACAACGTAAAACGTAATAATAAAAGCTTAATCCTATGCATAAATTATTAGGCTAGTAATTTTATGTTTATTCCAATACAAGTCCATTCTATGTTTGTATCAAACACAAGAGTCAATAATGTAACAAATTCTTTGCTCAATTCTTTGATAGTACCAAACAATGGAATCCATTCTCATTCTCTTGGGCTATTTCCTTTCTATGCAATTCCATTCTCTTCTGTGATTCCATTCTTTACGATTCAATCGTACCAAACGTCCCCTTAAATAGTGACCAAAAGTTTGTTGTCACTTTAATTTGTGACGAATAATTCTTAGTCACTAAATGTAAAAGTGGTCACTGAATTTGGTCATTAAAAGTAAAAGTGGTCACTATTTTAGATGAAGTGACCAAGGATGTGGTCACTTTTCTCTGAATTTTATGACCAAACAATGGTCACTAATTGAAAAAATATGGCAAAAAAAAATTCTGCTTGTAATCACTAATTTCTTTATTAAAATCCAAAATGGAAAATAATTCATCCAAAACAATAGAAATCCAAAATTAATTACATACACAAAATCTATATTTCTTTATTCGAAACAAAATACAAGAATCGCGATTACATCAATTTGATACCAATATAACAAATAATGAAAACAAAAAATAACAAGTACTCGATAACAGTTGCTGTCATATCGCTTAAATTTACAGTTGCATATAAGTTTAACATATTATGTTAATAGAGAGATGCACTTGCAGTATAACTGAGTTGATGACAATTAAAATGACCTTGTTAACGCGAAGAACTAGATCATGAAGCTTTGACCTTGGACTACATCGCAAGACAAAAAAGTCAAACATAGTAAAAAAAACAATACATGAAGGTAGCAATCTAGCAAACAGAATTACCTTCAAAGCCACCTGTATAAATGTTGCAACATTGCATCAGCATATATATTTCCAAATGAAACTGCATCGGCAAGGCATCTTTGAATCAATTGTTTGAGAACATGAAATGCAGGTGAACAAGATGTGGTCTTAGAAATTTGCTTTCAAAACTTTAGTATGTTAAATATTTTATTTAGTTTAAGAGTGGAATAAAGAAATTTGCAAACCTTTAGCTCAACCATGACTTTTCTATAAGCACCGAGACGAATCAAAACACGCGCACGGAACCACAAACTTTCAGGGAAAAAAAGTAAAATGGTTCATATATTAAGTAAGATTGCAAACCTTTAGCTCAACCATGACTTTTCTATAAGCACCGAGACGAATCAAAACACGCGCACGGAACCACAAACTTTCAGGGAAAAAAAGTAAAATGGTTCATATATTAAGTAAGATCATTAAATAAAGCTGACCTCGTCTGAGTAACAAGTCTCTTCTTCATTATTCCCTCCAAGATCCGGAATCCCATTATCTGACACCCAAAGTATCTGCAAAAATTATAAGGAACTCAGAGATTAATTAGCAGACCCAATGCCTAATAATATATTACCATGTTAAGGTTTCAAAGGATATCAAACAAAAGGTAAACCAGAAACAACCTGTTGCTGATCACGTAATGCTCTTGCAAAGAAGATATTTGCAGTGTGTATAACCCGATCTTGTTCAACGTTGCCTAATCGAACCTGTTCAGATTAAACCATATTAAGGTGAACGTAAAATAGAATTATAAATCGTTTAGAAACATGATTTAGATGTATTATTACATGGAAATATCTGGAAAGAGAAACTCTTTCATTTAACCACCGAGATGACGCATCACAACGTTGCAGCCCAAGTTTTGCAGCCGGAACTTGCCACCCAATAATCTGTAAAGAGGAATGATAATAAAATGAGCAATGAGTAGTTGAGTACCACAACAATGTCAGCTCATGCTGGAATAAACTTGTATGAATAGTTGACTACCTCATGTTGACTATCATGAGCATTTGAAGGAACGCTCACACACGGAAAATCATCTAGAGCTCTTATACCGGTCTTTATTAAGTCGATATCTGGGCACTCAACTACAACAATTACAGTTCCATGAAGTTGATTTCTGTCGATTAATTTAAGAGTGAAGAAATAGCATGTTATTTATGAAAATTCCATGGTACTAATTTATGAATGATGTAATACCTGAATTCACTTATTGTTCTTTGTAGATCTTTTCAGCATCTTTTGGGTTCCCAACATACCCCATGAAAATAAAAGATTCACTCACATCAGCTTTCTAAGAGATGAGTTTACAAGAATTGTAACATCATCCATACCATCAGTACCCATCATCGACCAACCTTCATCAATAACCAGTTCACAGCCTCGTTAAAGCCCCTACTTAACCTCTCGCTAAGTGCTCATAATGCTGCAGGTCTTCGGCCCAGTTAGGTGCACCGGGTTGAAATGCCTCCTGAGCTATTTGCCTTGGCGTAACGCCTGTTCAGAAAAAAGTAAATCTTAAAATTTTAAATCCCAACAAAGATTACTATCATACTAGTAAGTTTGTTAATTACCATCATGGTTGTTTTTTAGGCGAGGACAGTTGGTGATCCATACAACGGGCGCAAGACTTCAAGAACGCTCCATGCCTATGTGGTTACATAAAGTTAACAAACTTGTGCTAGAAACTTACAAACTTGTACGTACATACTGTATAGTTTGATCTAACCAAATCCCAAATCCCAAATCTCAACCCAACAACAATAGTCTTGGTTGCAGGCAGTAACATGCACTTTTAGTAAAAATTAAAAAAAGAATAGAGGCCATGAATTCTCAGATGCAAGGAATGAGTGAATATACCTGCTCAAGAAACAATCCTCAACAAGTTGGTCCTCGGTTAACGTAGATAAATTAAGTAAAATTGGAAAACGTCCTATAAACTCCGGAATGAGTCCATAAGCTATAAGATCACTAATTTCAACCTGAACATTAACAAAAAACAAAAATAATCAATAGTTATTAATGGCATACAAAAACACAAAAGCTAACAGCTTGGACAAAATATTGAAGCTTACAGATTCAAGTAAAGATGAAGTGACAGCAACGTTAGTTAATTTACCGCTTCTCATATTTTCATGAACAGGTGCTCCAAAGCCAATTGAGGAGTCCTGTCGTCTGATAAAAACATGATTATCAGTTTGAACCTTTTACTTCCAACACGCCATTTATAAGATGAAAATTAACTTCCCATGCAACTCAATAAACAATAATGTTCAACATAAACGAGTAGTATACCAATGAGATTTAATATACAATATATCCTCCATTCTGCACTGCAATTTAAAGGGTTCTGCACTGCAATTTAAACGAGTATCAGTAAAAACGAGCATGTCGTCTGATAAACGCTATATGATCAGAAGAGAAGACAACTGTTGTTACTTATTGATTGTCCTTTTTTAAAGTATGTACTAAGTGACATAATATATTTGCCAGATCAAGATGATGCAGTGGCTACAAGAACCTCTGCTTTGAGTTAGTCATTATTATTTTATGCTTGCATGCTCCTATGTCTAAAGTTAGCATATCGCCTACTTGTGAGCTTATATGGAAGCAAAAAAGTAATATGTTCGAGTAAGTAGGCCCACTAGTTCCTTATTGCTTTGAGTAACATAAAGACCCCCTAATTAGACTCCTTATGTTCCTACTCTCGTGATAAGTTGATTATAGATACATTTGAGACATACAAGTAGAACTAGAAATTTTGATCCCACCAAAAGCTATTTAAACGGAAGTCACAATCACATCTCTTGTAAGAAATCGCTACAAACACATAGCACCTGGCAGGATGAGACTAGCCAATATGCTCTAACAAGGTATCAAACTAGTAATGCTTATCCAAATTCACACAAACTAAATTATAAACATTAATGATTATGCATACATCAGGTTCTAACCTAGCATACATTGCTACAAAATATATAAGGTTTAATTATTACCTTTCTCTACATATTTTTCAATTACATACAAGGTTTAGAATACAAAGTGACTACAAAATATATTTTGAATAGTGTCTAACTTTTGGTTAACACTTTCATCGAACACTTTACGCATTAGGATCAACATCACATCTTATTCCACAACAGCCTTCGTGACATAAGTTAGCTTGACATGATAGTAAATCCGAATGATAAAGAGTTTCTTACATTATAATTGACAATAATTATTTCAATGGTACGAGTCTTATTTAACTACATCAATCAAACAATGTTACACGACGTAACTAATTATTTCAATGGTACGAGTCTCATTTAAGTACACACGAAATCAACAAATTAACGTAAACATCTCAACCTTATAAGTATCACGCATTTAAGGCAATTTGGTCTGCAAATAACACGTTACACGACTTAACTAACAACTTTTAATCATACACAGATATTAAACTCGCAGTAGCCAAATCTCGTGATAATTCAACACAATCACATCATTTCACAAACAGACGTACAACATTAACAACTAACCACAAACTTCAAAACAACACACCTCTATATCACCAATAACCACAATCGCTTTAACGAAAAACTCGACAATCAACAACTACATCTAATATACATCATTTAAACGTAACTTGAAGCAATTAACATGAAAAATAACTAAATTAACAAGAGTAGCTAATTAATAATCACAAAGAGAATAAGTTTGTACCGTTGATAAGCAAATAGATTGAAACCACCTGAAATCACTCTTTTCCAAACAGAATTTCGAGCTGAAACCAACTAATTCGGAACCCTAACTACCGATCAAACCCTAACTACTGACTATGGAGCCTCATCCGATCGGATGAAATTGAGTAGGAGTGATGAATCGATTATAGGAGTTGAAATTGAGTAAAGATGGCAGTGATTAATCAGAATGTTTTAAGTATAGGTGTGTGATAGGAGTGTTTAGGTGTGTGATGAATCGAATCGGGTCGGGTCGGGTCAAAGGATCCGCGTGGTGTCTTGTAAATTATGCAAGAAAAATAAATTTGAGAGGCATTCATTAAAATTTAAAATGAATATGTGTTCGATGCTTGTATCTGTATTAATAAATCATGTTTGCCTATCATCTAAAATTAATTGCTCTATAATCACTTTTATATTTATATATCACTTAATATTTATGTTACCTTTTTATATGTTTATGAAAAGTGTATCATGTAAGCAACACTACAATACATGTCACGCAGTGATCAATATTTTACGCCATTAACTTTTAAAAATTTAGTAACCAACATTTTTTGCCATTAAGTTTTTAAAATTTTTGGTGACCAGTAATGCCGTCATTCTTTTATACCGAAAAATATCTCACATAAATAGTGACGAAATTAGTGACCACTTTGAGCTTGGTCACTATCTGTTTACGGATGACCAAATATTAGTGTCCATGTATTATATGGTCACTATATTGCCTAAATAGTGACCAAAAAATAAGTCGGCACTAAATTATCGTCACTAAAGGCCCTTTTTCTTGTAGTGGACGGAAGACTAAATTTCTTTGTGCAATAACTTAATGGCTTGTATAAAAAGGTAATTCGAGTTCATGCAAATTATATGACGTATGAGAAAGAACTGATACCGTTCACCGAAAAGGTTTTGTACAACATAATGCATGGAAACATGGATGGGTTAGGTAACGGGTCAAAACAGAATCAGGTTGAAATGTATCACTTTTAGTAGTGGTTGAAACAGGACACTCAAGAATATTGTGAGTAATGAAATCAGTTTGTTTTGGTTTCTTACTATACATATTTCTACTTTCCATTTTTCCACTTACTTTTTTTGTTGCTATAGTGGAAAATAAAGGACTAGGTTAGTAAGATGAGCTTGACCGGAGATGATTCGGTTGAAGAGATTTCGTGTACAACACCAGCAATTTTCTTGGGTGGTTCTTCGGTGGATTAGTTGCTACTTGGAGTTTTCCTCATGATGAGACGATTTCAAGAGGTTTGTAAAGGTTTCTAAGTGCTGACAATGAGGATGAAGATGATGGCTTTAGGAGTCCTAACAATGTGGTTTATAAAGCAAAGGATTTGGCAAGTGCATTCAAGACTTAAGCTACTAAAATTCATTGGAATGTGATGATTAACATGAACAAGAGTCAACTTAAGAGTTGTACTGATCTAGGAACTCATTTAAGATGAGATGGAGTGTTTAAGTTAGTAAAATGAGCTTGAAATGATTGTTTTAGCTAGAGTTGGCATGAGTCTGTCATATGGATCCCACGGTTCCCTCCAACGAGGGATCCGCCTAGGCTAATCCTAGGGATCCATCTATCAGCGGCTAAGAAAAGATAGCAATGATGTTTGTAAGGTCTCATGCCTATTTCTTCTTGAGTGTTTCAGTTTATCTAAGTGTCTTAAATGAAGAGGTGCTTAAGTACTTGAGGGTAATGAGTGATGTAGCTAATGATTGCCTTTTATGGAAGAAAGAATGAAACTAAAGATTTTGAGAGTGTCAAATGGAGCTAAATGATCCTAGAGATCAAATAGTGACTTAGGATAATGTTTTGGAGAATATCCTAAAGGCTTAAGATGGAAAAACTATAATTTGATCAATTTTGACAAATTTTGAGGTAAGGATGATTATGATCAATTTTTCCATAATTGAAAGATTTTTAAGGCTAGATGTGAGGGATCATGTGAGGGATCATGTGAGAGATGATGAGTGAGCTTGAGAGCGGAAGAGTAATGGGTTTAAGTGAAACGATAGATCTACAAGCGTCTTGAGTGTGATCTAGATGAGTTATGTGTGAGTACAAAAGATCTATTTAACTTGATAAGGACTCAATTTGCCTTAAGGAACTATGTCTAACTTGGTGTGAATTGTTCTAAAGACATGTTTGTAATACAATGATTGCAATTGCATTTTCTGTTTGCCGGATCCCATGGTTCCCTAAGAGTAGGGATCCGTCTAGCACAATCTTTGGGATCCGTCTATTTGCTAAGCAGAACCTTTACTAAAGGTATGCAATGATTTTGACAATGCATTATATTTCAAGGTTAGTTAAAGAGGTTCTAAGACTAAGATATCAAATGTAAAATATTTTATTTCATGAAAGAAATTGGATTACATTGATAAAGCATGAATACTAAGGATTGATCCTATTTGAAAGATTACTAAGTTCCTTGAGCATTTTCGCTAGAATGATTATCAATTGATGAGTGTTTGTCGATTCATGAATGAAGAAAGTCTTCATGAGAGATGTGTTCAGAGGTTCCATCATCTTGTTCACAAGTACGTACAACGGACTTTGAAATTGAGGATGGAAGTACATGATGTTATGATACAAGCGCGTCAAGAACATTCCATAAGGGATGAGTTTGTTCTTGGAGCCTTGAAGATTTTCAATTCTCCTTGCGAAGAAGTAGGCGAGATTGTATGGTTGTTGTGTTAGCAAACAATAAATTATGGTTGTTGTACAGACATGTTAACGGTTACTCAAAGAACAGCACACAAAATGCCCTTTTGCTCCGGAATACATAAGGGCAATTTAAAAAACAATATCTGTCGATTCAAAAAGCAAGTGATAAACTAGCCAGTAGATGCGAAAACGTAACAGCAAAACTTCCCCGCAATTGACATGCAAAACTAAACCTAAAACTGTTTTATCCAATGACTAAAAATGTTTTTGGAGTTGATTATCATACTAACGACTAAAACATATTGTTTCATTCTAAATGACACGCCAAACAAATTTTGCATGTCAAAATCTAACGATAAATATTACGCAAGTATCAATCTCTAATGGGCATTTCATCAAACACCTTTCGTGCACAACCTAAACCCGAGCTTAAAACCATAGCCGCACGTAACACATGCACCTAATTCACCTCTATAGCACTATAATATCCCAAATCCCCATAACTAACACGTAATTGAAGCAAACACAGTTAATCAATGAATTCGGTTGAAAAGTATACCTGAGAGCATCACAAAATCAGCAACTTCAGCTCACAGAACCGAATCTATTTGAATCATTCGGGTTTGTGTTCATGGACCGATGTATGTAACACTAATATGAGTAAATATTAATAATTTATCACGACCAATTAAAAAAGAAAGACAACGTACCATCAATTGGTCAAAGGCTCTTTAATATGACGGAGAAAAGAAAGAAATTACGAACCACCCCCAAATTATGTAACAAGTTGTGAGAACTATCCTAAACTTTTTGTTATTTACGATCTTTTTATATAACAAACTTAGTTTAACAAATATCTAACAAAGATCTTGTTATTTCACACTTTTTTACTCTAAAACGCAAAACTAAGGTACCGGGATTACATCCTTAGCTCAAACGGGACACGGAACACACACAATTACACTTAATAAATTTTAGCACACCCTTTAATTATTTTAAGCCTTAGCTTAGTAACTACTTATTAAATTAAACTAAACGCCTTACTAGTATTGACTTTGACAATTAAATAGAACACTATAACTTTTGGATAAGCAAACTTTGCATACAAACATTTTGGTCCCCTTTGCTTCCTCCTCTTCTTTCGGCTGAAACCAAACCAACGACACTCTCTATATCATTATTATTTTTTCATCTAACCTATCTAGCCTATTAGTTTATTAATTTTACCATAACTTACTTTTGCTATGTGTTGACCTCAAGAGAAAAATCATTCTTTTGTTTCTTTATAACTGAACGAGCACGCACACTTACACGCACATTCATTTTGCAACTTTTCTCACTAATACAAAGCATAAACAAGGGGGTTAGGACAAAGCTAGGAAGTATTCTTGTGTAAATCTGGAAAGCTGATAAGATCATAAGCTAGAAAAAAGCCGGATAAAGATGAGCTTGTGAGATATAAGTTGAACCAGATAAAATCATAAGCCCAAAATAAGATTAACAAAATACCCCTAAGCTCAAAGTTTTCACCTGAGTAACCTCCAATTAATATAATTGACAAACCTGTTATTATTATTATTGTTATTGTTATTATTATTTTTTTTATAAAAGCATCACTTTCATTAGAAACAGAACCAGTGGATTACAAGAAATTAGTGGGGAGCCTCGAAACAATCTGGGCTCCCACACCTTTTGCAATAGCAAAACTAATCCTACTGACGATATGAGCAGCCGCGCGCGCTCCAATGTCTTGAGTTATAGAGAACTTCCGGATCCGCTTAAGTAAGGTCACCGCGTCAGCCTCAAGTTCTCCTAAGGAGGAAAATGAGAAAGGGGTGAACCCATATCCAATGCCTGTACATTTGGCTCCGTATTTGATGCGCTTACGTTTTGCGACGTCAATCACTACACGACCTGGCACAAAATCCATCATAACAGTTTGTGTGAGAGGGGACGACCCCGTCAAATCGACACATACGTCCTGCCCTCCATCCCAAGAATAGAGCAAGATATCTGCTGGCCATAAGACTTGCTCCCTATCTCCACCCAATCCGATGTCAACCTCTTTACGAGCTGAGACCCCAGATCGAGAACATATATCAATCAAAGTGTTACGCACTATGTTGTGCCGATGTTTAATACCAATGGTGCCAGCACACGATACAGCATGGTCCCCGTAAATATCCCCTGGGAAAACCTTGGAGCAAGTGAAACACGGCATTTGAACTGAGAAGAGGGGAACGCCTAGCCGATAACATAGTACACATCTGTAAGTTCTGGCATTCATAGTCTGTCCCATCCCATCTATCGGGACCACTCTGAGCCAGTCTGAAGTATGGTCTTCCATTTGCGATCTCCATAGGGCCATCTGTCTGGCAGATAAGCAGAAGGTGGATTCAGCCTCTTTTGAGACACGTGTGAAATATAAATCTGCCAATTTCTTCATGAGTTTGGGGGCAGCAATTTCACAAGAGCTACCCAAAAGGTCGGTCTCCATTTTCTCGTTAAAAACACGCAGGGCATCATCAAAGGAAGATCCAGAAGCAACAACACCAGACTGTCGGAGAAGTTCAGTCTGTAGGTTGGTCGATTGGAGTCTAGAAGCAAGGAAGGCATAATTCAAAACATCACCAGCAACATATACACCAAGTCCCCCAAATTCAAAAGGAAGAGTGGCCAATCTCCATTGCCAATTTCCAAACCCAGGCCCAGAGGCAGTGACAATACGCTCCAAAGAGGAGCAAAGCGCTTTATCGAAATAAATTTGAGCACGTTCAAAGACACGAGGGGAGCATGTGCGCATAGAGAAATACAACTTGGAAATGCCAGCACATGCACGGAGAAGTAGCAACTCACATTGGGGATCATTAAGCTTAGCAACAGCGTCCATAAGTTCAATAGTTTTAGAAACTCGTTTCAAAACGAGCTTACTGCTAAACTCAAGGTCAACACCAACAGGCCCACCCAGTAATTTTACACCATGCAGGGGCCGGGCAATATTAGGGGGGAAAACACCTGCGAGTCTGCTTCTAGGATCTTCCCTTGGCCAAAAAACCTCAGTTTTATCGACGTTGAGGTGCAATCCATAACGAGGTCCATCGATCATAATGAGTTCCAGGGCCTTCCCAACCAACAGAGTATCTCCAATGATCGTACCATCATCTAGGTACCAAGCTTGAAAGGGGAGAGAAAAGGAGTCTTTGATCTTGCGGGCCAAAGGATGTAGCACCAACGCAAAAAGGAGAGGTCCAAGAGGGTCACCTTGTTGCACGCCTTGGTGTGACCATAAAGTGTGTTCCCCATAATATAATCTGGCTGGGCTGGAGTAACAAAATTCAACCCAACGTGATATGGCAGGACAATGGAGGTGAACCTCTTGTAACATAACCTCACGGTCCACCAGATTGAAGGCGTTTTTGAAATCCACCAACAACATCGAAAGACCCACATCATCTCCACGGTCTTCAACAAACCGATTCACAACATGAAGGATGGCCTCCCCTCCTCCAGAAACCCCGACTCCAAACTGTAGATCATTCAAGTATCCATCTAAAGAGTGGCCAATCATAGAAGCTCCCACCTTGGAGACTGAACACCTCCAGACAGTCCCCCACGCAATAGACGGATACCACCACTGGTTTGATCAGCGGTGTGAAAGGAGCACTGGCAATATACTCGCCCAAAGCCTTAGGACACTTACCATCAAGAAAAAGATTTACCACCTGGGTGATGGAGTTGATTAACTCATCAGATATAGCCACAGCAGCACCGCTAAAACAATCCAACAGGTGTTGGGCGCGTAAACCATCTCGACCACAAGATGTACCACGGGGAAAACTCTTAATCATGTCAAGAACCACAGCAGGAGACGCAATGAGGTTATGATGATCAATAGGTATATCAGGCAGTGAAGGAGCATACTTGAAGGGATGCTTAGCCTTTAGGTCCTCAAGGGTAATATCATTGTAAGGAGCAACACCTGAAGAAGAAAGAACTCTGACAGCGGCAGTATAATGGCCATCACAAATCTTCCTCCTACATTGCTTGACATTGCGCTCACCCAATTCCAGGTTTTCCTCCTCAATATTAGACCAAGTAGGGGAGGGTTCGGCTAAAACCTCTCTAACAAGCTGCAAACTACCACCAGGCGTACCCCAAGCCCGAATGGCATTAGCGATATATTCTTCTTGACGCTGGCGTTTAGTAGCAGACCTGCACTCCATGTTACTCCTCGGGCAAAAGGTTTTAAGGAGACAAAGAGGCAAGGCTAACAGGCTAACCCAACAAGAAATGTCTTCAGGTGTGCAGATCACCTTATCAAGAGCTCCTTTCAAGACACGAGAGAATCCCAAACAACACTTTGGAGGGATGGATTTGACAGTGTGCAACCCTTTAGCGAGCAAAGTGTCCAGTAAGTGTAAATCAAAATTAGAGTGATCTTCCGAAACCAAATCTTCAACGCATGCGAGCTGAACAGAAGAGGGAACATGGGGCTTAGCGAGGTCAAATAACACAAATTTAACAACACCATCACCGCAATCGGGGGGTGGCACAAAATCAGATCCATGCCGATATTTAGAGCGAAGAGTGTGCGTCTTAAAGCAAACCCCGGCCCACACAACCAAAGACCCATACGTTTCAATGTAACCTCAGCAGCCTAAAAAACAACCAGATTAGTGGCCAAAGAAAGTTTGGTGGTGGCTAGCGCATCGTCATTGAAATGACGATCACGAAGATGAGAAATCAACGAGATTTTGGTAAGCCCATTCCCACTACCATCTTGACAACCACTCAATCCCGCAAAGGGACAATGAAACCGAATAATAGCCATAGATTTTTTATTTTTTATTTATTTTTTATTTTTTACTTACACAAACCGAATAATACATGCAAGTATGCATGGTCCAACAATCTAAAAAGAAAATAAACCAAAATCACACTTAAACTAAAAAAAGAAACAAAGCAATACATGCAAGTATGCATGGTCCAACAATCTAAAAAGAAAATAAACCAAAATAACGTGGGTCCCACCAAAGCCAAAACAAAACGCAAGATGCATGCCAAGTCGCTATCCTCATCAGATTCTGTGTCAAAACACAGAACAGTAAGCAACTCGCTATCCAAAAGGGTAACAACTCGCTACAGGCAACCCGCTAACCACAACAACTCGCTACCTACAATGGCAGGACATCACCTCCAACCACTACTACACAAAAGCTTAAATAGATCACTTCAAATAAAGTGGTTTTTCTAAAAACTGATCTAACAAATAAAAAAGAGGGGGAAGTGTAATAAATAGATCAGTTATTTGGATCAAGACCGATCTAACTAACTTCTAGTTGTAAAAAGAATTTCTTTCATTTAAACATGAGAAACTAATACATCGGTATTAATAAATAAACGATCTCTTTAACTCCAATTGTTTTAGCGGGATACAAATTTTCGTTTGCCTCTTCCCCAAAATTAAAACTTTTCATTTGCCTCTTCCCCAAAATTTAGACACACAAAACCCTATATACCATTTCCCCATCTTCACACAAAACCCATCTTCCCCAAAATTTTCAATCACCACCACCAAACCCTAACTGTCCAAACAAACAAAAACAAAGTTACCAATTTATATTACCTCTCAATTTACACCACCACCAAACCCTAACTGGCCATTATAGCACCACCAGCCGTCATTTACACCACTATCGGCGACTGTCCACGTTACCACCGGAATCAGATCCATCACCAAACCCTAACAACGTGAGTCACCAGCCACCGTCGCTCAAACAGCCCTCTAAAACCGCCGCCGAACAAACCATATTCAGTAAGTGGTATCGATTTATTATTAAGCTTATATATGTTGTAATTCATTTTTATAGCTGATTTTTTTAAAAGATTTTGCTATAGTTTTGTCTTATTAAGAATTGAATGATAATATGCTGAGTTCGATTAAGGAATATGTTTATGGGTAGGTTAGGTACGTTTGAGATATTATTAGGATAGTTTGTTCACCGAACGGGTGTTTGGCGTAATAGACTCAATTTACCAGATTTATAAAGAAATCAGATCTAGTCCTTAAAAAAGCGTAAGATGGTATTTCTAACGATTGTACATCGCAAGACTTGAAGTGATCTGTATACATCCTAAATACAGAGATAAACAAGATATTGCACTTGCTATACATATAATGATGAGATGTGTTTACTTGAGTTATGCACTAGAATTTCTATTAATTTTGAGTATCCTACCATATGTCTACTTGACTTTTTACTGATGGGTCACTAAAAGTGATGGTTTGATTGGTTTGCCGAGTCCTTCAATGGGTGGTAGAAGAAAAAGCTTTGCAGATATTCTTCAGGTTAATAAATTAATACGAATCTTTATGAGTAAAAGTCTTTCCTTTTGTAGCATTTGTTAGTTTATTAAATTTTGTTATGATTCGTTTTGTGTAGGAAGGACTTGAACCACGTGCTTTGTCATCCAATAGAATATCTCGTGCCGCAAGCCAAAATGCAATATTTTCTAGTTCTTTTACACCGGTTGTGGGCCCATCTACATCAGCAAGTAGAACACCCGAGCCTCAACTGGCTAGGAGAACCCCAAGTACTGGTCTACCTCCTGTAAATAATCACCTTCTTTCAGGTAACCTGCGTTAGTGCTTTGCTATTATTACTTTTTACCATGTAGCCTTATGTGGGATAATACTCACAGGGTGTTTGGTTGGTTTTAGGAGGGATGAAGCCTTCCTCTGATTGTAAGCTACACTTTCTGTAGATTGAGGATGTAAGCGACACTATGGTTGGGGATTATGATCATTGAGAGGGAAATGTAGTATTTTTGGTGAGTAGGTGATTAAATTTGTCATTTGAATTGTCACACTAGCAACATGTATGTTTTTTGTATTGCTTGAGTATGCTGTTATTTAGTGCTTGCAGCTTTTGTGTTACTATGGCATGTCATTAGTAACAAAAGTCTTGCAGTATACTTGTATATAAGTTTGGAGTATATATAAATTCACCTTATCACCAAAAAAAAGTAACTGGTTTAATTGCTGTCACTTTTACTATCCACAGAAGAGTCCCAATATGTAGCATGAAATAAATGATGGCTGAGAAATAGGCTTTCAGTACTATAGAAGGCCTCTTATAAATAGTCTAGATCCTTTTTTCTCAATTGCTTTATTTTTTAATTCTCACTTTATGTACAATGGCAGTATTCAATAATAGCTATTTCTTAGTTATTATTTTTTTTCAAATGTAAAGTAACATCTTCCTGTAGCATCTGTATGATATATGGGATTTGTATTTATTGTTTTATGTTGAAATTGTAGGAACGGCTAAGACAAGGAGTATGACCAGAGAACAAAAGCGGTTAAAGACTTCTTAAGACGGTGGTTCAGTGTCATGGTCAGATCTTTGCCGGGATCTACTCATTATAGTTATGATGCGACTTCATAAATGCATATACAGAACAGTATATTGATAAATTTTACCATAAAAAGGTTATGCTTTCAGAGTGTCTTTCTTGCATAGTGTATTTCACATGATTGCATAGTTCCACTTTCTTAATATATTTCAATTTGTATATCCAGCTTCAGCTTTAAACACCGGTGGAAATGAGCAATTAATGAGACGATGTAACTACCTGCCAATGTCTTGCATGCATTCACCGCTAATGGATTCTCGGTATGTTTCACATGGGCATGAAGATATGCAAGCTCTTCACAAACTGCATCTTGAGGCACAACATTACGGTTCACCACTTTTTGGTAGATCAGGAAGTTTAAATCATATATATGGGAATCCTACATATGGACGTGGTATGCCGTATAATAGAAAATTAGTTGAAAGTTCTAGACTTTTGTCACAGCAAGAACGGGCTATGTTTCTGAGTTTTTCTTTTAATGATTTTATTTTTTTTCCTTTACACTCAGATTCTTCATTGTCTTGTTTTTGTTCATTTGATGTTGTAGCACGGATCAGTATGGAAGCAGATATATATATATTTTTTTAATTCTGAAAATTGACTTAATAGATCGGTTCTTAGGTATGAACTGATCTTTTTGTTGTATTAGTTAGATCGGTTCTCAACCGATCTATATATGTATTCGTTCATAAAGATCACCCTTAGATAGAGTGGTTGGTTACCGATCTATATGAGGCTTTTTAACCGATCTAATTAGCTTTTTTTGTAGTAGTGAACAGTACAGTAGATGTTGAAACCAGTGATCTTCTTCAACCTCTCACCCAAACATCCGGTCCACCCAAACAGCCAGTAGAGGGTAACGAGCAGGCCAAAGTCCAAGAGGATACTACAAAACAAACGGTTAACGTTTGCAAAGTCACAACCCAAAAACAAATCGGAAACCCACTCCGGAAAACCACCAAAATGTCAAAACACCACTGCTAACCACGAAACAACAAGAAAGTTGAAACGGTGCGGTCCAAGATTACCGGTAGTGATCGTGGAAACGCGGAAAGGACAGAGAACGGGAAAGAAAGGGGCCGATCAAGGTGATCGAGGGGGATCGGTGGGAATCGCCCACACAAAACACCTTTAAAAAAACGCAAAGAAAGTATGACAAGAGAAACAAAAAGGGAAATGATAACTAACTATGGTGATTTTGTTTAAGCATCGGTGATATTTTCTAATCAGCAGGGATAAAAGTAGTTATTCAGTGTTATTAGCTAGGAAAATCATCCAACTGGTTGACTATTTTACTATTGATCATTTGAATTTGTATTATTAAACATGTTCAACTTACATAGCTCTCTTTTGTTTTTTTACAGTTGATCATTTGTTATTATTATTATTATTATTAATAATACATAAATCTAAATCTTCATCAATCACAAATCCACTAACTATATTATATTCTTCAAGTGACCCTTCTTCATCTTCTTCATTTGATATCACCAACAACAATCCCTCTCTTACCATCACTCACTATCACACACCGATTTTAATCAAAGTCACCAAAATTTAAGACTTCTTTCTTAAAGAAGAAAAAAACTCATGAACAACTTTCATCGTACTAAAACTCTTCAAAATAAATTCAATCTCATATTAATGTAAACTCTAATTTTCATGTTTTCTTCATCCCTGCTTATTTTTACAATCCAAACACGCACCAACAATAAATCTTAAACCCCATATGTTTTCTTCATCCCTGTCTATTTTCTTCATCTCGTTAAAGTTTTTCATTAAATTGCCTTCTTACATATCATTTTCCATTTCAACATCTAAAAACAAAAATAAACACACACAGACCTCTTTATCCCTCATTAAAGTTCCGGCCAACCCACCGACTACCACCACATCATCTCAACTAAGCCGTCGACTTCACCTCGGGCAACCATTTTTTTTTTCTTTTATGGGCATATATGGTGCTTATGTGCATTATTAATATGGATTATGTTTAGTTTAAGCTTAGCTTTGGCCCATGGATTTTTTTGGGCCCATGATTCATTTGCTTGTCTCTCTATTATATACATCAACACTGTAATGCGATCATCATTAACTAACAGTTTTATGTGTTTCCAATTTTACGCTAGAAATATGAATTTGGTAGCTATAAATTCATTCTTGTCCATTTCATAAGGAAGAACATAAAGCTTGACAATTGACCGTTGATAAAAAAGAAAATGTACTACGTACCTATCTGGTTAGATATGTCAATAGACATATGCAAACAGGTAGAAAAGCCATCGTTGACAAACGAACGAGCAACCAGAATGACATATTTCATCTTTTAGGATCACAGTTTCATCCAATAAACATTCACCTGTTTGTCAAAAATACATTATTAACGTTATTTTATTGGAGCCAAGGTCAATAACAACCGACAAAGTATGGCTACATATATCCCACTTGTGAATAATTAAGATTTAAATATTCAATCACATCATCTCAAGTAAATAGAATAATGCTTTATTCAGATTTGGATATTCAATCATATAGGCCACCCGTTTAATAAAAAAAAAAAAAAAAAAAAAAAAAAAAAAAAAAAAAAAAAAAGTAACGCCCAATGCCGTCATCCACGGGTTATGGGTACCCAATACCGTTTCCAGTGTATGGTAGAGGTTAAGATGTAGACAACCTTACCCCTACCTAAGGTAGAGAGGCTGCTTCCAGTTTTACCCAATACCCATTTTTTAAAGTAAACACTAAATTATATATTTATCACCAATTTCAGTCAAATAGAATCCGGAGAATTATCAAACGGTAAGAATGAACCTAATATTAACATATTAAAATAATACAAATAAAAAACAAGTCACTCCAAAGTATTTCTTTGAACCCGTTTAAGATGCAGGTATGTTGGCTTAGCTCAAAACCTGACAAGAAACCACTTCCTTTTCCCGGGTTCCTGGAAGCATTCGTCTAGTATGAATCAGGAAAACAAGAAAACGTTACTCCCCAAACTATTTCTGACACAAAGTTAGCTTTTCAAAGTAGAAAAACGGTAACATTCGTGTTTTCCCTAAAAAGGGAAGTATAAAAACGATAAAACACTGTGTGCTTATGTAATTGTGGAGGTTGACGAGTCCAGTGAAGAAACACGCATTACCGTCACACCACTTGCCGAAGTTGCGGGGTTTAAAACAGTGTTTCACCGACATCTCGAGAGCAAAGAGACAAAAGTTATCCCGGAAAAAGACTTTCTTGAAATATCGCATCAATTACCTTCATACCAGCTCACAGGTCAAGAATCTGCAAACGCTCCAAAGGGTTGTCTAGACCTGGACCCTACAGCTATTCCTCCCAAGTTTCTTCATGTTTTAGCAAATGTTAAGGAAGACGATACAATGGATAGCTACAATGGTCCAAGTGCTGATGATGTTTGTTCCATTTAGGTACAAAATTCCTGAACTTGTAAAGTGCTCTAGAAATCCAATAGTATAATACTTTTGTTGCATGTACATATTAAACGGGTAAATTGAAGAGATTTCCTTGTGATTAGATTTCTCATGAAGTGAGTTTAATTTTTTCTAATGATTATACGATCGATGATAAGATATGAATATTGAACTTTTTTTTTTTCTTTTTTTTTTTTTCATTTGAACCGTGGATGTTACGATTCAAAATTGTTATAGTTGAGAATTTTTATTTTTGAGCTATGTATTCTTGAATGTGAGTAAATGGAAACCATGATTAGACGTTGAAGAAAAATGAAGAGTAATATGCAAAAGTGATTTATTTTAAAAAAGTCAAAATATGGAAAAGTTATAAGGGTGAGGTGGAAAAAGATAATTCATTTTAAAATAAAATAAAAATGACATGCCATGTATTTTACCTTATGAATAGGTAACCCAACAAGAAAGAGGGCGGAGAACTGGTAACTTTGGAACAAATTCAAAAGTTATACCGATGGTAATGAGATATTCCTAAGTCTGTTACCTAGACGAGGACATTTAGGAAAATTCGTTGTCTATCTATGGACTTAACCCGTAATATTATCTTATAAGCTAGAAAAATATGTGAATATCACACATTCTCAATTTTTAAGTCAAGACCCATAAGATATTGTCAAAAGACCATGACAGACTCAAATGAGTAGGTCATTGGTTTATGTTGAATTGAAAGTCAAATGAGGTTGTTAAACTTTGATGTGGACTGGTATCTGTGAAGTTAATATATTGACCAAATCTGATCAAACATTGATATGTAATTAAGTTAGTGTTTATAATTGTATAGAAAGTCAAATGAGGCTGTTAAACTTTGATTGTGGACTGGTATTTGTGAAGTCTATATCTCTGTGAACTATTAATTTATATAATTAATACAATACTATAAGTATATTACTTATAGATTAATTAAAAGCATACCATCGGTGCATACGTGTATGCCCCCAATAGGCTCACGTATTTCTAGCCATATAGTTACCAATTAAACTTGAGCACTACCAATAATTTGTAGTCTTGAGTGAGTGAAAGTCATAAGTCAGCTGTTTAAAATTAGATCCCAGTTTGATTTGTTACTTCAGTGAGAGTATTCTTTAGTTGAACTGCATGTTGGTGATTTTACGGTTTACATACCTTTACTGATTGATTAGGTTATGCTACAGTCGTGTATATACGTACATTGTACAGATCACTTAGCGATGGGTTCTGTTTGAAACTATTATTTAAATACATGTCAATTTACGAAGTGGATGCAAATGTATCGCCAGTGTAGTAGTTTGTGCGTCTATGGGTTCTAACGATATACTGTGATGTAGGCATGAAGAGGACATATGGACAGAAGTTGCTAAGTATTTGGATGGGAAGTCATTGGTGAGACTTCTAATTTTCTTTAGGAAACTTAATTCGATAATACTATCCTAAAAGCTAAAAAAATATGTGAATATAACACATTCTCAATTGTTAAGTCAAGACCCATAAGATATTGTCAAAAGACCATGACAGACTCAAATGAGCAGGTCATTGGTTGATCTTGAATTGTATAGAAAGTCAAATGAGGTTGTTAAACTTTGATTGTGAAGTTAATATTTTGACCAAATCCGATCAAACATTATCTCACTGTCTAAGAATACATTGATTAGTATTGTTAGTAAAAGTTTTTTTTCGACAACAGAGTTGAGGTCGAGCATATAATTTAGCCACTTACGAAAACAATTTGAACATAAATTGGCTCCACAGCAACGCACGATAGCCTAGTTCCTTGTGTCACTTGCTATTACGTAAACAAACATTAGAAGTACGCAATGAAGTGCGGCTACGAATGACACTTGTTAGTTACTTGTCTACGATATATGCAATATAAGTGTAGTCTTCCATATCCCTAAGTCTTCTTAAAAGTCATACATGGAAAATAGTTGTTATAAGTCAAATTTTCTTGGTCAAGCTGAGATGGAGTGTGTGGACCGTAGGCTGCATAATTAGTGTTATATAAGTCTTCTTAAAAGTTTTCGCTGATTATACAAACTTCTGTCTTGCTAGTATATTCTGAATAAAAAGCCAATACTTATTCATATGATTTTAATTAAATTTCAAAAAATGAAGTCTTCACCAGCATTAAGTTACTTATCATCTTCTTCTCATATTTCAGTTCTCTTTTATGGTCTCGCAATTATGTGTTTTACTTCCGCCACCATCTCTGCTTCCTATGGCGGTAATGACACAGATTATCTTGCGTTGTTGTCATTTAAGTCAATGATCACCCAAGATCCATACCAAATTCTAACCTCGTGGAACCATTCATTTCATTTCTGTTACTGGAGTGGTATTTCATGTGGAAAGCGGCACAAACGAGTGACTGCTTTACGACTTATTTCGAAAGGCTTAGAAGGCTCGTTATCTCCTCATGTAGGAAACCTCAGCTTCCTCCGTGAGATTTCGCTTGCGAACAACAGCTTTCAAGGAACCATTCCTCATGAACTTGGTCATCTATCTTGGCTACGTCATCTTAATCTTAATGCAAACAAATTCATTGGAGTCATCCCAACAAACTTGTCTAGTTGTTCTAACCTCGAAGAGCTTTTGCTCGGTCGAAATAAGCTAGTAGGAAGCATACCCAAGGAGATGAGTTTACTCTCGAAACTTGCTCATCTTGTAATTCAGGAAAACAAGTTAACAGGTGGAATCCCACCTTTCTTGGGGAATATTACATCAATGGAAGTGTTCTCCGCTGCAGTGAACCCATTGGGTGGGAGAATTCCAGATACCTTAGGTCATTGGAAAAGCTTGAAGGCATATTACTCTGGTGGCTGCAACTTATATGGAAGCATCCCTCATTCCATTTTCAACCTCTCCCTCCTAGTTAATTTAACCATAGCTGGTAATCACCTCACTGGTAGTCTTCCTTCAGAAATTGGTAATTATCTCCCAAATCTTGAGTGGCTTCAGTTATGGGGTAATGAACTGTCCGGAGTTCTTCCACCTTCTCTTTCTAATTGTTCAAAGTTAAGAAATCTTGAAATGCGTAACAACAGTTTTAGTGGCAAGTTGATGATCGACTTTTCAAAACTAAGAGATATTAATTATATTCTCTTAAATAATAACAACTTCCATGGACACGGAGAAGCTGATGACATGAGGTTTGTTGATTCTTTGAAAAACTGCACCAAATTAGTAGTTTTGGTACTTGCTAATTGCAACCTTACAGGAGTGCTTCCATTATCTATAGGTAATCTCTCTCATCAACTCAGCTCTCTATATTTAGGAGACAATCAATTATTTGGAAGCCTCCCTTCAAGTATAGGTAGTCTAGTTGGTTTGACCCTTTTAGATTTAGGATCTAATTTATTCAAAGGAAAAATCCCCACTACCATTGGTAAACTTCAAAAGCTACAAGCTCTTGGTCTATATAGAAATCAATTTTCAGGGCCTATCCCTGATACCATCGGGAACCTATCATTGTTGACTAAACTTGGTTTAGATTCCAACAAATTAGAAGGTCATGTTCCATCAAGCCTTGGGAATTGTAAACAACTTAATGAGTTATACCTTTCCGACAATAGACTCACTGGAAACATACCCAAACAGCTTTTTCAACTTCCATCACTAAATTATTTTTTAGATCTTTCTCATAACTGCTTGTTTGGTTCCATTCCATCAGATATTAAAAACCTCAATAAGTTGAGCGAGCTCTATTTATCTTATAATAATTTATCAGGCCCCATTACTAGTAGCCTTGGTGAGTGCGTTAGCCTTACAAACTTATACCTTAGTGGCAACCAATTTCAAGGCATAATACCATCTTCATTAGGTTCCTTAAGAGGATTGGAGGTACTCGACATTTCTCAAAATAATTTATCTGGTAAAATTCCTCAATTCTTAGGCAAATGAAATTCATTAGAATATTTGAACCTATCCTTTAATAACTTTGAGGGAGAAGTACCGGTGGTAGGAGTGTTTGCCAATGCAAGTTTATTTTCGGTTTTGGGGAACAATAAGCTTTGTGGTGGTTTGCTTACACTTGAGTTACCCAAATGCAAGGAGACGGGTAGTGAGAAAAAAAGGTTTCCTTTCTTCATATTAGTCATCGTGATTGCAGTCACATTGCTCGTCGTATTATGTTGTGTGTATCTTTTGTGTAAGAAGAAACGCAAGAGTCAACCATCTCAATCATCACGGAGTGAACGGTTCATAAAAGTTTCATACCATCAACTTCTGAAGGCAACTGATGGGTTCTCTACAGAAAATTTAATTGGCGAGGGTGGGCACAGCTCTGTTTATAAGGGAATCCTCGATTCAAGTGATGATAAATCTGTTGCAGTTAAAGTTCTACATCTTCAAAGTCAAGGAGCACACAGAAGCTTTTTAGCAGAATGTGAGGCATGGCGTAATATTAGACACCGTAATCTGTTGAAGATAATAACTTCATGTTCAAGTGTTGATTTTCAAGGCAATGATTTTGAAGCTTTGGTTTATGAGTTTATGCCTAATGGAAGTGTACATGATTGGCTTCATTCAAGTGCAAATACATCAAAACTCAACCTTCTTCAAAGAATAAATATTCTCAGAGATGTTGCCACCGCACTTGATTATCTTCACAATCACTGCCAAACAACGATTGTTCATGGTGACTTGAAGCCAAGTAACATTCTACTTGATGATGATATGGTGGCTCATGTTGGAGACTTTGGTTTAGCTCGGCTACTTGGTACAGACTTAAACCAAAACAGCTCAACTGGGGTTAAAGGAACAATTGGTTATGCACCTCCAGGTAATATATGATTCTTGTATTTGTACTTGCTGATTATAGTTTTGTAAACTAACTGATCATTGTAATTTCCAGAGTATGGTATCGGGAGCGAGATGACAAGTTGTGGGGACGTCTACAGTTTTGGAATATTTTTACTAGAAGTGATGATATATTTAATGAAGGTCTTAGCCTTCATAAATTTGCTCACGTGGCATTACCAGATCATGTAGTCGATGTTATTGATGATGATGCAATTGTGTTGCAAAGTACAGAAGCGAATGCAAAGAAAGTGGAAGAATGTCTGGTTGCAGTTATCAAGATTGGAGTATTGTGCTCTGTGGATTCCCCACCAAAACGGATGAAAATTGAAATTGTTGTCAACGAGTTGCAGCACATTCTCGATGTGCTTGACAATATATATGGTACTATGTTCTCCCATTTTGTAGAATCTGATTTTACATGAGTTTGTTAATAAATCATCACTAAAATGGTTTTATTTTTGAACTCTTTCAGTTCTATCATCAAGCTTGTATGGTGAAGTTGAGAGTAACTGCAACAAGGAGCGATGTTAAATAAATGTTAAATTGTTAAAGATGTTCGTAATTATGGTTTAATTTTCTTGTTGCATAAGTGTACGAGACATAAGAGTACATTTACATTCCTGGTGACGTATCATATGTATCAAGCATGTTTTGTAACTGTGGTTTAATTTCCATGAATCCAATTTGTGGTGTTGAATTCTACTTTAGTTTTACTTGGTGTTCGATTCCTTAATGAACAACCTAATGTTATTCGTGTGCTTTGACTTTCAATTTCATAAATTTGACTTTTTCTTGAATATCGGAATGAGAAAGCTCGAGGCTTCCCCCTCTTCTAGTTTCGAGCAGTGTATGGTTCAATTTTATAGAAAGTTAACCTCATGTTTGGTATACTGTATTATTACTGCAAGTATACTGTATTAAAAATGTGTCAATAATGACAGAAGTGGGTTTCTGATACATAACATTAGGTTGTTCACATTAGAGACTTGAAACTTGAGAGTTGAGTGTGTTGCCAAAGTTACAATGTCAATAAGCTACTTAATGGAAGTTTAATTAACAAAAAAGGTGTAGTTATGTGGAAACATGTAACTTACAGTAATACGAAATGGGTTAAACATGAAACTGTACACCCACTCTTGTGAAACAAACCAAAGAACAGCGAAAACTAAATCGGGTCAAATTGGTTGACTCAAAAAATATCTTTAACTGAACGTGTCATTATTTTGTTCCATTCCATCAGAGATTGAAGACCTCAAGATGTTGAACCCTCTCGATTTATCTTATTATCAGATACCATTACTAGTAGCCTTGTTCAGTGCATTAGCCTTACAATGTTAAACCTACAAGGCAACCACTATAGTTTCTGAAATAATTTCAGACATGAATGAATTTGTTGCTCTTCTTTTCCGAAATGAACATAGTATTGATTCAAATAAGGAAATTGATATTACAAACGAGTTGATACATTGAGCTCACCTACTGTATGACTACTCTTGCAAACAACACATCTAAAAAGACGCAAGCCAACCTTATTAACTACTTGAGCAGAAATGAAAATAAAACACACACCATAGACGTCACCGCAAGTATCGTTATCATCACTGCCTTTGAATAACTCGAGAAAAACAGATGGGGTTTGATGAAGTTGATGTCGTCTCCAATCTGCCTTTAGAATTGAGAATCAGGCCATATGACGAATACATAATAAATCTTGACTTTACCCATCCAAGTACAAGCTCCAAATAACACTAATAACTAGCAATACACCACATTGATCACCTGCACAAACTAAAACAAACACACTTTATCATTCTTTCGAGCTTCAAACATATTAATGGCAGTAAATGTTAAGACTGAAACATATAGTTGCAACTTCTAATCTTATTTTCTTACTTGGATGTTTTAGGTTGACGCATTATATTTAGCGTTTGGGTATTCTAAAAGTTCTTGTCATCAAGTTTTACAAATGATTAATGTGCCATATTTACCTTTTTAATGAAATGACCCAAACTGACCCGTTTTAAGCTAGTTTTAATTTTTATATCTTTTTTACATAGCCTTAACCAACATGTAGGACCTGAATTTTAAGCTATGAAAGACCAGAACAGACATGTTGGAACTGTTTTTTAAGATATGTTTATATATTTTTAACATAACCTGAACTGAACCATTTATATGGGTCGATGTAGCCAGAAAAACAGCTCCAAGGGTCTCGTTGCAGCTCTGTAAAATAAAGAAAAGAAAATATATAAACTTTTGGTACTCTCCATTAATAAGTAGTCATTAAAATTATTTGATTTGGGAGGTTCTATGTACTGGGCACCGTTTTTCTTTACCATTCAAAAGTAAAATGGGTCAAAATAGCCATCTGTACTAGTGTTGGTTAGTTGTTGTACTGACTGCTTTTGGAACCTGTTAACACTAACAGATGACTGTGTTTACAAAACAAACATAACCCATAATGCTTTTAAAGGATGACTCGTCCGATATGGCTAAGATTTCAAGAAAGGTTCCAACCTTGTTCGTGAAGTTTAGGACACCACCGAGAATCACCAGTTAGTTACTTTTTTTTTACAAATCTAACATTAATGCAGACTAATAATTACTAGTTGCTTAAATTACATTAGGAATCCATAAAGATCCTCATGGATAAGCCTTATGGATAGTAAAACACTGGAGTTTCAATGTTGCTACTTAATCGAAGTTCAATTAACAGAAAAGGTGTAGTTATGGGTTGTCCCAAAAATATAGACAAAACTGATCTGGGTTAAACAATTAAAATACAAAATACGAGTCTTGTATCTACTTACTATTGTAATGTGGAAACATGGAACTTACAGTAATATGAAATGGATCAATTTACGTTACGTTATATTTAATGGGTTCAACAGGCTGAAAACATTCATTAATCATTATTTTTAAACAAGTTTAAGAAAAGGACAGACCACGTTTGCAGGTCAACCTGATCAGTCCAAACTAAAATTACCAGTTTGACTTTTTTGCCAACCTGACTAGCTGCCCCTTATGGAACACCTCTATTTTAGATCATGTGTTACCTGTAAGGCTCCCAAGCCTGCATTTCCAAGGGTCCACATCTACGGTGTGACTGATAAAGCATTAGCCAATGCTTTTCTGCAATACAATGAATTGGAAATACCAACGGGTTAGGACTGAAGTGTCATATATATGGTTCACATTGTTAATGAGTCTATGTCAAAAACAACCATTTACAGTAGCAAAATTGGGGATCTTGCAACATATCAATAATGTTTTAAACACATAATTTCTTGTGGACCTCAAGTAATAACTTATGGAATGGGCTTAGTGCTATCACCAATGCCAAGGCTTACCATTTTTTCATCAGGGTATTTTAGCTTATATGCAGCCATTCTTCTACGAATCTGTAATTTCACCAACACATTTCATGTATCTAAGTCTCATGCCCAAATGAAAAATATCAAGTTTCTATATCCATGTCTTTATTTATAAGAAACATGTGACAGTGACACCGATGTAAACCTGAATATACAGTGACAAAAAATCGAGCTGTTATTTGCCAAGTACCCTTGTATTCAGTGTATATATAGGCTTTCATATTCTCTTTGGTCCACCTTATCTCCAAGCCCTCATGTTCTGTGATATCAATGAAAATGGCAAGCAAGTGTTCAGAGATGAAATGCCTAATAGATCTTCCACTACAAACACATAATTTGAAATTTAACATTGATTTCATACAGCTAACAAACCTAATCTTAAAAGAAATGCAAACATGAACCCAAATACAAAAGCTTTACCAATAAGCTGCTAGTTTGAGGTCATATGAACAAGGCTGCCAAGGATTCTATGTGGAATCGAGCTTTAAACCAACACTAACGGCGGCGTAATTGAACCATTAACAGTTGGAATTTTTTGATTAAATGGATGTCAGAGATAGATTGCATACCTGGTTGTCGAAGATTTTTGAACTCGAGCCGTCAATTGGAAACATGTAAAAAGTTATTTAAGGGTGTATGTTTATGTGGTCTAGGTGAAAAGAAATAAGAAAGCAAAGTGAAAAAGAGAAGGGGGAGAAATCCCGCTCAAATGTGAAAAGTTAACACAGGGCTCTATTTTGTGGCCGAATTAGACCCCGGTTTTTGCATTTCATAACCGGGCTTTATGCCTTTGTTTTTGACGGTAGAGCCCTTTTTTCCTATTAAGAGGGCTCTATTAGGAGGGGCTTTATTTCAGATTTTGTAGTAGTTTGAAAAAAGAGAGTTTATGAAACAAAGAATTTCAGTACCAAGGTACATAGCCATCTGACCAATCCTCAAACCCAAACGCTCCTTTAAAGATAATTGCGATTCTTTAATGTGTGAAGATATAGGTAACACTAGATAAACAACAGGTTATTCGTGATCTAATGCAATAGATTAAGTTAGTCCAAAGTTACAAAGATTAGATTAATGTCAATGAGACAATAATCATAATGAAAAGACAAGACAAGATCAGTGAAATGATCTAAGAGAGAGGAAGAGAGTGATACAAAGACGCACACTCAAGTGTGTCTAACCCTAGAATAAAGGACTAATTAAATAGGGGATTAAGTTACACTAAGACCCCTCTAACGGCTATAATAATGAACTTCAGCAGAAACAATAAAATGAACTTCAGCAGGAACAAGAGAGGCTTCAGCATAAATGATAATCTTGGAACTATAAACCACTTATGATTTGTCCATGTTAAACCCCCGTAATATGCCTGCAAAGAACATAGCTTGAAAGCCATTAGCAATTGATAGAGTGACATGTTTGCCACAGATTAATACCCCAAATTTTAACATTCCCCTTAATCTGATGGGCAAACATATCAAACAATATCAATTTTTCACACAAAATTTATGCTGATAGACAGGGAGGTTCTTTGTAAGAATGTCAGCAGTTTGGTTTGAAGATCCAATCTTTTTAGCATTTATAAAACCTCTAGCAATTTTTTCCCTGGTGAAGTGAACATCAATTTCAAAATGTTTTGATCTTTCATGGAAGACAGGATTGACAGCAAGTTGTAAGGCAGATTTGTTACACAAAAGATTAACAGGAAGGTTGATGTCAACTTTTAGATCTTTTAGGATTTTCTGAATCCAAATGATTTCACAAGCAGCAGTAGACATAGATCTATACTCTGCTTCTGTGGAAGATTTTGAAAGAGTGTTTTGTTTTTTACTTTTCCATGAGATTAAACAATTATTAAAGAAAACACAATAACCTGTAACAGATTTCCTGGTTTTCTTACATTTGGCCCAATCAGCATCACTATATCCTTCAAGATGATTGTCAGAGTTGCTGAAATTGTACCTTAGACCTTTTTCCGGAGCTCCTTTTAGATACCTCAGAACATTGAGGGCACATTCCAAATGAGATTTCAAGGGAGAATGCATATGCATTGCCGAACTGAGTATGAAATGTCAAATTAGGTAGTATAGTGAGGTAGATAAGTTTCCCAAGAAGCTTCTGATAACCAGTGATATTGACAAGTAAGGGGTCATCATCAGTGGGAATGTATGGAAGCACATAGTTGGGTTCCATAGGTGTGGACACAGGTTTGCACCAAGAAGACAAATTCTTTGAGGAGTTCAAGATGTATTTTCTTTGGGAGAGACAGATGTCATTCCCAGTTTTTAAAACCTCAATGCCAAGAAAATATTTTAGATTTCCCAAGTCTTTGATATGGAATTTTGATTTTAGAAACTCTTTGAATAGGTTTATCTCATCAACACAGTTTCCAGTAAGAACTATATCATCCACACAAAACAAGAGCAATGAACTTGTCATTCTCTGTTTTGGTGAACAAGGAATGATCATTAACAGATTGGACAAAGTTGTTTTCCTTTAAAACACTGACAAGTTTTTCATTCCATTTTCTGGGAGCTTGTTTTAGACCATATAGAGACTTGACAAGTTTACAAACTTTATTCTTATTGTTCTCATTACAGAACCCTTTGGGAATGGTCATATAGATATCCTCATCAAGGTCTCCACAAGAAAGCATAACATCACAAGTTGAAAAGAGGCCATTTGTTTTTTACAGCTAAGGAAATAAGACATCACCAGTAGACATTTTTACAAAGAAAAAGTTTCATCATAGTCTATCCCTTCCCTTTGGTTGTAACCTTTAACAACTAATCTAGCCTTGTATCTATCAACTTCACCATTAGCTTTATATTTGATTTTAAAAATCCATTTGTAGCCAATAGGAGTTCTATTAGGAGGTAGATGGTTATATCCCAAGCATGGTTTTCTTAGGCTTCAATTTCAGAATTCATAGCATCTACCCAATTACTATCAAGGATAGCTTCTTCATAACAAGTAGGTTCAATACTTTTATTAAGACTAGAAGCAAAGCAGTAATTGTCTTTGTTAAGATTTGAGTAATTAACAACTTTTTCAACACCATATTTGACTTTTCCTTCAACAATAAAGTCATTTAGATTACTGGGCAACTTAGAAACTCTAGTTGACCTCCTAGCAGTAGTGGCTGGCAAGCCTCTTTCTTGTTTAGCAGAATCCGAAGATGTATCAGCAGAATCAGAAGATGCATTAGCAGGATGTGATTCATGTGATATGTTGCCCTCAGGGTGTATTATTATATCTATAGATGTTGCAACCTGTTCATCAATCCTGGTGGGATGACTTACCACTGCTATATCATCAGGATGTCACTCTCCCTTCATCATTGGGACTTGTTTGTGAGTCAAAGAAATTTTTGTGGTTTAAATCTTTAGACACATAAGTTTCAACAAAGGTTTTGATAACATAATTTTCATTTTGAATGGGAACAGTTTCATAAAATTTGACATCTCTGGAATAAAAAATATTTTTTGTTTCTAGGCTCAAGAGTTTATAGCCTTTCTTCTCATTTGAGTAACCAATAAGAACACTTTTTAGATCTACTACCAAAATTGTCAAACGTTGAGAATGGTAGCGTAGCATAAACAACAAAGACTCTAAGGAGAGAGAGTGAAGGGTCATGCCCATACACAAAGAAGAAGGGGGACTTGCCAGACATAACTGAAGAGGGCAAATTTTATGACATAGCAGCAGTTAGAACACATTCAGGCCAAAGATTTAGAGGTAATCCCCTGAACATAAGGGATCTAGCAACATTAAGGAGATGCCTATGTTTCCCTTCTCAATGCCATTTGTTGAGGTGTATAAACACAAGAAGTTTGATGTAGAATTCCTTTTTCATGACATAATTGTTGAAGTTTATTATTGACAAATTCTGTCCCATTATCACTTCTAAAAACTTTGACATTGTGTTCAAATTGATTTGATAGCATATGAGTAAAGTTAACAATGAAAACATAAACATCATCCTTCCCCTTAAGCATATAAACCCACACTGCCCTAGAATAGTCATCAACTATAGTTAAAAAATATTTATAACCATCTCTGCTAGTAATTTTATATGGTTCCAAACATCAAGGTGAACAAGTTGACCAATTTTAGTTGATTTGTGTTCACTTAGAGGAAATGGTTCTGGTCAGGTTTTGGCTTTATTACAAGTATCACAGAGAGGATCAGTTTCAGATGAACTATCAAATTTAAGAGTGGGTCTAAGTATGTGTAGGACTTGGTCAGAGGGATGACCAAGTCTTTGATGCCAGATATTTCTAGATACATGACAAACAGATATGCAATTATTAGAGGTAATCTTACATGTAGAGTCAATATCAAAAATATCTAACCCATTGTATTGTTTACCAATCCCCACAATATCAAAAAACTAGTCAACTGTTGCAGGATCACATCCTGGTCCAACAAGCACACACAAACAAACGACACCTATTTAAGATGGGCAATTGACTTCAAATCATATTAATACAATCATATTTGTTCATGAAACTCAATGATAAGTATCTATCTAATAAATGCGACACCATTAAAAATTACAGACCTTCTAAGAAGACTTAGCCCAGCAACTCACTGGGTGACACATGCATGTAAATGTAAAAAATCTCTTAAATACCACAAATCGCGATTTTTATATGCTACAATATGACAACACAAATCACAAAGCAAGGTAACTTGATAACCGCAGCAACAGGAAGACGAAGACGACGATGACATGACTGACTTTCAGACCCGTACTGAGCAACAGCTGGACAACTCTGGACCTTCTTAAACATGTCCTAGTACTCACTGGAACAGTAGATACATAAACACGTATTAATAAAAAAAATAGACGGATGACCATGTGTGTTTATTATATGTCAAAGCACGATTATAAACAAATGAGGAAGTTAATCGGTAAAGAAATAAATTGACTAGAAAGTTTTTCCGCTTTACATTCATATGGACTGTAAGCATGCAAAAGCATAACTTAATAAAACATTCGAAAAAAACAATACAGACCTGATCATTGTTTTCTTCTTCTGTAGGGGAATTCTGGGATTCTAATGGTTTGTCTGCACCGCAGTTCTGTCGGTTACATTTGGTCCTAAAAGGATAGTTTATGTTGTTACATTTGTCACACTTCCAGCTCCCTTCTGGCATATCTGCTTCTTAAACAAAATGCGATACATATATGAGATTCAGACTCAAACGTCACAAACAAGTAACCAAATATATATACATGAAGTACTTACTGGAACCTGGTTTAGGTGAGTTGCATTTCCTCATGTTACAGACTGTTCCGTAGGAGAAGTTGACATTTACACATTTTGGGCATTTCCAGTCATTTTCTCGTGTTCCATCTGTAAGAAGCAAGTGAAACAATGAAAAAAGATCAAATTACAGTCATCTGCTAGTCTGTGTAGCAGTATATGAATAAGTTAGATATAACATGCCTTTCTTTTGAGATTGCTCTTCTGGGAAAAATCCAGGCCGAGGTCCCTATAAAAATTCAAAAACCAAATGATCGATCAATATAGCATCACATGTTAATATACATGTTGTTAACATAGGGAGTAGGTGAACGAATAATCAAATTTACTCGTTGCAATTAGGGGGTGTTTGTTGCGGCTTATATTGCCGGATTCTAGCTTATTTGGTTTTAGGCTTATATTTCATTAGCTCACTTTTTGTGGATTATTTTGAAACTTTCGGCTTATGTAAGTGACCTTATGAAATAGGGATGAGCATGGGAACCGGAAAAACGGTACGGCACCAGAACCGCACCGGTAACGACCCGAATCGGTACCGGCTTACAATACACGGTACCGGTAGCGGTACCACAAAAAAAGCCCAAAAAAAATTCGGTACCATTCAAAATCGGTACGGGAGAGAAACGGGAAGTCCCGGTTCCGGTACCGGAATATAAAAGGCCAATTTTTCTTAATTTTGGTTTCAATCCAAACACTCCTATTCCATCCCATTAGTCAAAACTAAGATCGAACAAGTAGCTAAACACAAAAAATAGATTATTAAAATACCCAAATATATGAAAAAAAGTGCAACAACTATAGTTTTAAGGATACCAAGAATGTTTGTGGGGAGTTCCATTATGTCAAGAAAAATTTGCGTATGCAAGTACTAAACTTAAGGAAATGATCTGTTTACAAGTTATAATTAGTCGCGATTACTACTGCATTACAGCTAAATAATTCTCACACAATCCTTTTAGCTTTGCCTTGTCTATGTTTAAGTCATATGTTTTATACTTTTCCTTGCTCCCTTTTTATTTTCAGTTAGATCAAAATAAGTAGAGAATTTATCATCCCTGTACCTCATTTAGACCCACGGTGTGGGTTAGAATCAAAATATCTAAAAAGACGAGATGATTATCAACCATAATATGAAACATAAGCCTAAAACCAGATTAGTCATAAGCCGGCTATATCAGCCGAAACGAACACCCCCTTAGTTGATTGATATAACAAAATTCAGACATACCATGGCAGCCTGAGTTGTTAACTTGTCAAAAAGCGTTCTCTGCATACAAAAAGCATTCAACGAATTGAATAGATGACTATCTGGAAGAAATTGTTGATTTACAAAACAAGCTTAAAGAGTTCAAAACTGTTGTTTATAAACATGGTGAGTCTATAACAGCTATTGAAAATTTTACTTTAAAACCAAATCCAAAAGGATATGGACTCAATCTTGCTGATTACAAACCTAAGCTTTCTCTCAAAACATTCAAACCAAATCCGGAAGTTTCTAGTGCAGAATATAAAATTGATGATACTGTTATGACTGTTTGTAAGATATTAGTTTTCACATACACATCAAACCATAACACAAAGTGGCGTATGAATGGAGTTCTAGAGAGAGAAAGTTAGAGGTTTAGGGAACTTAGTGAGAGAAAGTGAAAGATATTATTATTAGCTCCAACTCTCTACCTTGGAGGGTAGAGAGTATTTATAGTCTTACATAAACCACACAACTGTGGATCATGCATACAAAAGACCCGTCGTCCTCCACGGTGTTACTTAACTAAATACTATTAACTTAAAATAACTACTACGAGCTTTCTAATGATTACATATACTTGATGACCGATCTCTTAACACCTGGAATTTTAATTCCTAACAATCTCCCCTAAGGGAGGTCACCTCAATCATGTACTAAAATTACATTGAATACAGATAGATATTACATTAACAATTGTTCTTGCATTCTTGATGTAGTACTTTTCTCCTAAGCGTAGTCATTGATTTTCACATTGCATGTTGGTTACACCTGGTGAGGTCTTTACTGATCCACGTGATAATAAATTTGAGCCAGCTCTTGAGATCATCAGCCAACAAAAATCTCTGAGACATCCATTGTGGTGTTGTGACTTTAGGACCGACATGCTCACATTCTAGATCATGATATCTTCTCATCAGAGTTGCGGAAGCTTTAGTTGATTCATGATATTGGCAGCAGCGTAGCAGAAGCATGGAGTGAAAATATCAGAGTCATTGATGCACTAATCATTATTTCTTCTGAGTTGAATGTGTTAAGTGAGCAAGCGGCTATGGATTGATCGCTTCATTCTGATCAGCCAAGAACGCGTAATACGTGCATACAACAGAGCAATAAATCGCACGAAAGTGTCTTTGATCACTTTCGTTGAATTGAGGTACACGGCCCACGGTCCCGTTGATCAGTACATGTACTGCCTTGATCGTGTATAATCCCAAGAATTTCCTTGACAGGGTTTCGCAGCTGCTCTAGCTATTCTCAAACTGGAACATCTCAAAGAAAACACGGAGGAGTGAAACCAGCGAATATTAAGTCCACTGATTGATGAAAAGAGATTTGAAAAACAATCGTGTATTGCTCAATTAGAAATTGTTTTGCGCAGTACAACGAAGGTTTTATTGAAAATCAATTATCAATCATAAAAACACCTTTTGGTTTGAAAAATGAGTATACGGTCGATGTGCTAAAGAAAAGAGTTGTTAGGCACAAAGACCGGTTTTTCAAAGGTATCCGTCAATCCATAACCTGAACCAGGATTGATTCAAGACTTGAATCGCCCCATTGTTTCTGTTCAGTTGTCACATGGTTGATCTAATGAATAGATCCACAAGCCTACCAGGAGCTTGTTTGATGTTGGCTCCAGAAGGTTTTCCATCTTCATTGTGAATATGTATGCATATCACTCAGATGTTCTGGCAATACAACAAGGATAATGCGTAGGACTCAAGATATAATCTCTCTTCCCACACAGTAGTCTTCATCAGAAAGTGTCCTAATGAGATTTATTGATGATCTCGTGGCTCTAGACTCAATTAGTGCATAATTGGATCCTGTGCCGGAGACTAGGGAGAGGGTCTCCTTCTTCAATATCAACAATCTCTAAGAGAAAGTCGATAGATAATGTCGGTTCCCCGTGAGAATGAAACAAGTCCTTTTAAGAGGAACTTGAGTGGTTTGTAAAGTTGTAGTGCAGTCGTGCGTCACTGGGTCCATGACGTCTTGTCTTCAATACTGATGTTACCATCAGTAGCATATTAATTGAACCCGGTTTCTAAGGTTGAATAAATGGAGGGCTATTTGTTTTCACCCTTTTCTCATTCAATTCTTTTTAATTCTTCAACCCCTTCAGTGCTTACCGAGACTTCATAGCAAGAACCTTGTTGGGTTTGTTCTAGTTCTTGCTCTATCTCAGTCCGCAGCACTTCTTCCCATTGTTATCTCATTTTTCCTTTATCATCATACCTAAGAACTCTACACTAAGTAGTGGATAGTCCCTGGGTAGATCCCTCCGGTTCTGGCGGATCATGGGAACAAAAACCTAACCTTATCATCCTTATATCACCATACATAAAGTAAAGTTGGTTGGTCTTTTTGGTTTTGTTCATCTGCCATTGGAACCAATTGAAAACCATTTGAAAATCAATCCAGATACTTAAGATGTATTATCAAAGCATTTTGTACCTGAATTGTTTTTTGATATTTTTAGAATGAGAGCTCCCCCTCAACATGTGCATCAAATGTTTGAAATCGTTTTGCACATGGAGGCAATAGGAAGAATTAACTTCTTTGATTACCATTTTCTAAAAGATATCAATATCACTTCCTTAGTCGAATCAAGTAGATAAAGCATTTTGGGGAAGGATGAGGTTTTCATGATTTGCTCCCCACATTACAAAGCTCTCAGGTTTGAACTATATTGCACATACTAGGGAACCTGCACATTGAGATAAATGATCAATGTTTCAAATCAGGGTTTAAGAGGCTACCTCAAATGTATTGAAAATTTGAACTTGACACATGTGGAAGGCCGTACATCCTTATAAAACCATTTACCGGCCTATCATGAATTCAATTTACAATACACATTCTCCCTCATCACAATTATCAAATCATTTGAGATTTAGATTCTCATAGATTTTAACAGGATTTTGAGAGCTTTTAAGGAGAATTGTGACTGATTATGAAAGCCGTTTTAACTGATAAGGATCGGATTTTAAGACTTTAAAAAACTCCAATAAAACATGCATGAATATCTTTTGAAAACAATTAATGCCAAAATAATTTTCTCTATATTTAATTGAAATTATTCTCCCCTCAATCAAATAGACATAGGTTGTTGATTGAGAGATAGAGATTTTGACAAATAAGTCCAGATGATTATCAAAAATAGAGACTGAGTTATTATTCAAAGCAGTTAGTAAATGTTTATAGAATCGAGCATGGGATTTGAAAACATGATAAAGTATGGCTCGTTCTTTCTTTGAAAACGGGTTATTGCCTCAAATGACAATAAACCATTGTTTCTTTTCTCCCAAAATATTTTTGATTTTTGATTTTTTTTTAATTCAACAACATCTAAAGTCCCGTCATTCTTTGAATGACAACAACAAGACCGTAGATATTATCAACCGAGAGAAACATGACAAAATGACAATATTTTTGAAGAATTTTCGAATTTTTCAGATTTTTATGGATTTTGAAAGTTTTATAATTTTCTATTTGATTTTGAAGGTTTTATAATTTTGTATTTTGTTTTTCGAATAGATATATACAAGAGATAGATGAAGATAGACCTTTACTCCTCGCCTTCCTCCTGAAGACGTTTGAGTGTTTCTGGTTGAAGGCTTTTTAAGCCAAGACGTGGAAGAATAAACTCAAAACGTTCTCTTGGAAGAGCTTTGGTGAAGATGTCTGCTAACCGATATTCAGACCTCACAAAATAGAGTTCCACCACACCTTTTTCTACTTGTTCCCTGATGAAATGATGTCGAATGTCGATATGCTTTGCTCTTGAGTGTTGAACGTTGTTGCATGAGAGAGCAATAGCACTTTTATTATCATAGTACAGAGGGATTTTGTTGAATTCAAAGCCATAGTCAGATAATTGAGATCTCATCCATAAGATTTGAGAACAACAAGATGACATATTCATATTTCTGTAGAGGAAATAGAAGCACTCATTTGCTTCTTTGAAGACCAGCTTACGAGCTTATCACCCAAAACTGAAAGCACCTCCGGATGTACTTCGACGTATTCTTGAACCCGCATGATCAGCATCCGCATAGGCCGTTAGTGACATACCGTGTCCTTCGGTACCAAAGTCCCATATTGATGGTTCCTTGGAGATACCGAAAGACCCGCTTAACCGCTTCAAGGTGCTTTTTAGTAGGCTTAGCCTGGTATCTAGCACACATGCAAACAACGAACAAGATGTCCGGTCTACTAGCGTGAGGTACATCGGGATCCAATCATACTACGATATTTCGTTTGGTCAATCATGATCCCCGAGTGGTCCTCATCTAGTTTGGTTCGATCAATCATGGGGTGTCAACAGGGTCACTTGAATCAAATCCAAATTTCTTTAATCTCTCATGCATATTTAGATTGATTTATGAAAATGCCTCCGAGACTTTGTGAAATTTGTAATCCCAAGAAAATGACATTTGTCCCATCATTGACATTTGAAATTTTGAACTCATTTCATTAGAAAACGATCACATTCCATTGGGTCTGTCGAGGCAAAAATAATATCATCAACATAAATTTGAACATGAGTTAAATGTTTGCCCGACTTCCTCGGTGAACAAGTGTAGGATCAATCGCTCCTTTGCTAAATCCTGTAGATAGAAGAAACTTTGACAGTGTATCATACCATGCCCTTGGAGCTTGCTTTAAACCGTAAAGAGCCTTCTTCAAACGATAAACGTGAGTAGGATGCTCTTGATTCACAAATCCTTCGGGTTGGCCGACGAGACGACTTCTTTAAGATCTCCGTTCAGAAATGCCGTCTTTACATCCATCCGATAGACTACCATGTTCTTACTAGCAGCATTAGCCAGAAAGATTCTGATTGCCTCGATTCGAGCAACTCGAGCAAAAGATTCTTCAAAGTCAATACCCTCCTCTTGACGGTATCCTTTAGCAACTAATCGAGCCTTGTTTTTCAACACATCACCATGCTCATCAAGTTTCACTTTGAAGATCCATTTAAGAGTTATAATCATAGCACAATACGCTTTCAATGGAGATCTTGAGTAAGTAGCAAAGGGATTAATCTCATCATTGATGCCGTAAATGGGGCCTAAGGATGCACATTTGGTACATGATGATTAGTTGATGAGATCAAAGGATCGGGACAGAAGGCGCTTCATGATGACTTAAAGATGATTGGATCAGGATTGACTTCATTCAAGGTGAATATGTTAAGCCTCTCTGTAGGAATCAACACCTCATTAGTACTTGGATCATAAAGTTCATCAAACATAGGATCAAACAATTTCTTTAAATCATCTTCGGATGGAGGTACATATGGAGTTTCTTGAGAAGAGTTTGGAACAAGGGATGAACCAATGGGACTGTTTTGAAGTGTGGGTCCGAACTGGATTGTTCAGAGCCATTTGACCGTCACCATCAAACGAACGGAATTGTTTCCATGATATTTCGGGTTCTTTTTGTTGTAGATTCGTATCCCTTTTGTTTGGTGCATATCCTACAAATACTCCAATGTCCGCTTTAGCCCTAAGTTTGCCTAAGTCTTGACCCTCATTAGTTGGATAACACAATGCTCCAAACACACGAAGGAAAGAGAGATTAGGTTTTCATTTGTGGACAAGTTCATATGGTGTCTTTCCATGAACAATTGGAATCAGGGAACGATTTTGTGTGTAGCATGCAAAGGGCAATAGCTTCGCCCAGAGAAACATTGGAACCTTTGAGTAAATCAGCATTGTTCTAGCGGCTTCTACAAGAGTTCGATTTCGTCTTTCAACTACACCGCTCTGTTGAGGAGTTCGTGGAACACTTCTTTGATGGTTGATTCCAATGCTTTCATAAAATTCACTAAGTTGTTTGTTAACAAACTCAGTTCCATTGTCTGCCCGGATAATTCTGACGGTTTTGTTAAGTCGAACCTCGCAATGCTTGATGAGTTTGATGATGATATCAGGAGTTTCATCCTTTGTCCTTAAGAACTTGACCCACGTGAATCTAGAGTAATCATCAACCACAACTAACACATATTTCTTCCCAAAGATATTCTCACCTCATTGGTCCACATAAATCCATATGAATTGTATGAAGAACTTCTGAATTGAGTTAGTAGGTTTGGGTTTATGGGCATACTTTTGCTTTTTCCCAATTGACATGTTGAACAAAGATGATCCTTTTCATACTTTAGTCTAGGTAAACCTACAACTAAGTCCTTTCTAGAGAGATCATTGATGGTGCCGACGTTCAAGTGATTGAGACGACGATGCCATAACCATGACTTTGTTTTTGAAGCCTTTGATAACAAGCAAATTGGAGAAGACTTCATCATATCTTCGATAGAGATGGTGTAAAGATATGAACCACGAGTTCCTTTAACAGCCTTACCATTAAGTTCTCTAACAAAGCAGGTTTTCTGGCTACTTCTAGATCGTGAATCATAGAATTGACCAACAGAGAACAGATTATGACCCAGACCTTCCACATAGTATACTCTAGAGATAACACTATCACCAACAACATAATCTCCATAACCCATAATTGCACCGAAATGATCATTACCAATCTAATAAGTCTCCATGAATTTGCTCACGGTTCATGAGCCGCGACCGTCTCCACATATGCTTGGAATGACTCGAGTCCAAAAATTAATAACGATTTGAACGACCTGCAGCTTGAACACGCACAAGAATGGATAATCGGATAATTGGGATCCCCATGCAAGAATGGGTTCCATTTGGTTAGTAACAATGATTGAAACACCCACATCGAAAAAGAAACATCCATATGTAAAGTAAGGCAATGGAATCATTGGGAATAGATGCAAGTTAGTGTCCGTATTTGCCCTATTCAAGTGTGCTCACTTAGGGAATAGTTCTACCAAGAGGCATCCATTTTCTAGTGGGCATTGTCTGATTATTCTTATGACCAAAAGGTATCCAATAATAACCTATCTTTATAAAAGTTCTTCCCGTGGGTTTCAATTTTTTAACTTTCTTCGCTTTTTGCCTTTTTGCCTTTTTAGCATGAACATTAGCAATTTTAACTGGGCATTTGACATCATTAGACAAAGCATTCACACCACATTCATGATTAGAAACAGAATTCAAGGCACATCATTACAAGGTTTGCAATAGTATCGAATTAATTAATTACAAGACGCCTAAGGCTAATACTAGAATCAACACGATTCGCTTTATTCAACTCAAGCTTAAAGTTCCTAGATTGGTCTTCTACTTCTTCCCAATGCACATTCTTAGCTTGCAAGGTCCTATCATTCCTTGTATTGTCTTGAGACTTTGACCTGCTCGCTTTAATGTCACCGATTACTCTCAGAGGGAATGGGAACATTAGTTGGTTGATCTAATTTTTGCATTCACCTGCTTGATGTGCAAGGATTCAACTACATGAAGGCACATTAGGTTACTTTCTTAAAACTAGAAGTGTTGGGATTTGACTCTAGGAGGCACACTAAAGTTCACTTTCTTAGCACTAACATATCCGAATCGAACTACTTAAGGCACATTAGTGTTCCTTTCAATACATTAGGCATAGAATGGATTTCATGCTTGGCACTAGGCATAGAACAAGGCATCAAAGGCTTTGCCTTTTCACCTAAGGATTTGGGCATGTTGCAATTAACATTCTAAGACTCTTGAGATCTTGGCATGGAGGCAAGCAAACCTAATTTCACTATCAAGAGGTTTGTTAATGAAATCCTCTTCGACAATCTCACGCAGACATTCTAGACTATCCTTAAGGTGAGAAGTACAGTTTGAAAAGCATGTTCATTATTCCTAAGATGAGGAGGAATATATTTAAGATCACAAAGTATTATTTATTACAAGGGTGACTTTGAGACAACATTCTTATTGAACAGTGGCATTTTCCCATTTCCCCGACTTCTTCGATTCTCAATTTCCTTTTGTAAAGACGCTATTTTTTCGTTGTTTTGGTCACGGGTGACTTTTATTGAATCATATAACTCTTTAAAATGTCGCTTAACTTTTTCATTTTCTTCTAGAAAACTCTCGCTTTCCTTTTGTAAGGCATTAACTAAGTTTTGAAGATGAAAAGTTTGAGAATTCCGAGAATCTAAAGGAGGAGGCATTTGGGAGCCTGTCATATTGTTCGCTTGACCCTTTAATTGAGAGATTTGGGCTTTCAACTTTCTGATCGTGTTGCAATGAGCTTGAATCTGTTCATCACGCTTGTTAATTTGAAAAACTGCATCAAACTCCGGAGCATCTGAGGATGTCTTGATATTTGAAGTTTTGACATTTTCTTTAAGATGTTGATATTTTAGTTGTAAATTAAAATGCTCAACTTCTAGTTTAGAAAAATGTTTAACCAAATTGTCGTGATCATCCAGTTCAATTTTCTCGTTTAGTTCAGAATTAGTTTTTTCAAGCTCAATGACACGATCATGGGAGACTTTCAGGGCAACCGATAATTCATGAAATTTGGAAGCATTAATGGAACAATTTGTAGCAAGTTGAAAAACATCTTGAGCAATACATTCGTAAATCGAGTTCTCATTTAGTGTATGCAAGTTCTTCCTCTCAATCTCATTATATTTTAGTGCTCGCTCATAGTCACTAACTTCAACTATCATTGCATCAAATTCCTTTTCCATTCCCTTAATATCAGTTTCTATCCCCTTTTAAGACTCTCAAAGTGATCTTTTAGAAGTTTAAAGAAAGGCATGACCTCGGTTAAATAACATTCTTTCATTTGCTCAAAACCCCTTTCTCCTTCCATAACCAGTGTGATCCTTTTCTTGCAAGTTTTCTCAAAATCAACAAATAGTTGAAATATAACATATTGGCTAATTAAGGTCTTGCTTTTAGTGGCAATTGTTCTAGGAACAAGATGCATTGGTTTATTAGGAGGATACACGTACGCTTCTAGGCATTTTCCAAAGGGGAGGGTTTGTTTCAACAATATTTTCGCCGCTTATCTAAATCCATTTTCCGAAAACTTGTTCGGGAGTCAACAATGTCCGAGGCTTAAACATGTTCAAGGAAATCCAGTTTTCCTTTTTGTAGTCATGGGGTGTGATAATTATTTTTTTCTCTTTACATTTAGGATCATCTAATTTCTTGTTCATCTTTTCCCTAGTGACTTCATCTGATTTCTTATCTTCCTCAGTGCACTCAACGCAACTAGGTTTCGTCTAGGTTTAAGGATTTCATTGCCATCATAAAGAACCTTATGAGCATTTCTAGCCCTTTTAATGACCTCTGATTTGGTTCCTCAACAAGGGGAATGCTATGCTTATCGCTTAAGACTCTATGCTTAGTGATCATGTGAAAGGCTGAATGGTGTTCCCTTGTATGTACAACTTGTTTTCAAGTTTGTTTTTCAAAGTTTTCTGATTAGAAAAATCTTTCAAGAGTTTTGATTCCTTTGCATTAAATTCTTGCTTAAGCATTTTCACATTTTCTTGAAGTTCTTGTTTTTGCTTAGCACTTTTAGAAAGCTTTTCTTGCAAGGAATTTAACTCTTGTTTTAATACTTCTTCTCTAAAATTACTTTTCTAATGATTGTACGCACTTGGTCATCCATTTCCTGCTCACGAGTGGTCAACTCAAATTTAGCACGTTGTTCATAAATAGCAACACGTTCGTTATAGGCATTTAGTTCGAAATTGAATCATCAGGCACATGCGTGTATTCATCAAAAACATAGTCATTGTTGATCAGGAGATGCATCACTTGGTACAACTTCACTTTCACTTTGTTTCACATATTGACAATATTGATATTACCCATTTTCAATATTTGATTTATTCAGTTGATTGTACTTTGTCATGCATCTTTTGCACATCAACATCATCGTATAGTTTTAATACCTTTGAGATGAGTTTGTCTTGGATGGGCCAGCCTAGTGTGAAGAGAGACCTTGGGAGAAACCATTGGAGAAATGCTAGCCATAAAGATTGTGTGTGCAATAGGTCCATCATCCACATCGAAGTCGTGATGCATCACAATCAGCGACTTGAAAGGCATTCCGATGATTGTGACCTATCTCCTGAATAGGCTGCTCATCCACATCTGCATCATAGATCTTAGCATTGCCCTCAGCCTAGAAACAAATCCTCTTCATCCAAAGCTAGCACCATTATCCGAGCTTGTACAAGCAAAGATCTTATCTCTCAAGTAATCAGATTCTCGTGGACGCTTTGAAGTGCGCTTCCTTGCAATGTGTCCTCACCACCACAATTATAACATTTGATCAGCTTAGCTTGACCTTGATTACCATTCCTTCCTCGATTCCTATTACCAACATAACCTCTACCACTCCACCTCTTCCCCGATCATACCTGTCTTTCCGAACCGTTGCACCACGATCCTCCCATCTTTAAAGAGCTTGATTGTGTGGGTTAGATGTCACTCAGGTTGTTGGTTTGTGAGAATTCATGTTTTGACTAATCGTAAGAGCTAGTTGATTAATGAAGTTACCCACGGTGCATCAAGATCGCTTGTTTGAACATAGGATCGAATGAGTTTGTGATTACCATTCCCATGGGTATGACTTGTGAGGCTTTGGTTGTGATTCCGATGTTTGAGTAGAAGGCAGTTGAGTCATTAGACGATCTTGTCTCTCCCTGGTTGGTTTTGAACCGAGAATCCAATTTTTCAAACATAGCATGTCTCTCATTCTCAAGGAGGAAGGCATAGAGTTGCTCATAGTTTGTATTCTTCAATCCTTTAGTGAGCTTCACAGAGGTGACAAACTTGTGCCATTCGGGATTCATGTTGTTCACAAATTTTGAGTTCAAATGAATGTTAGGCATAGTCATTCCGATGTTCCTCATGTCATTCACCAACTTATGAAATCTCACATAGTACTCATAGACACTCTCATCCGGTTTCATCTTGAAGTGTTCAAATTGCCATAGAGTTGTGATTCTCTCTTCCATAGTTAATTCAACTGAGAGAAGCATCTTGACATTATCCCATACCGCCTTTGCACGTGTTGTGATTGATCACTTGTAGATGTCTTTAGGAAGACCTGAAGAACAATGTTAGAAGCCCCGATATAAGATCAAATCTCTTTTTTCCTTATCATCAAGCTCATCATACATCTTTGGTCTCATTCCCCAGAATCGAGTTCCATCTTAGTAAGTATCAAGTACATCTCTAGTCGCCTCAACTCGATATGGTCCTTCATCAATGGATTTGAGAATGTTGACACCATTTTCCTTTCAAAGCATAACCGATTCGTTGAGCCCAAGAATCAGAGTCGGGCCTGCAAGCATGGGTGGACGAGTATCTCAACCACCGCTTGAACATCCTCTAACAAGTGGAGATGATAGTAGGAACGCTGGTAGACATGTTAAAGATTATACGGATTTTATAACTCTATGATTAAACCGAGAAATAGATTCTTTCACCGGATTTTACTAAATCAAGAGAAAACCGTAAACAATCACCCAAGTCGCTAGAAGATAATGCACCAAGTCGCTAACACCTAATTCGCTACACCCTAAGTCGCTAAAGTCCCAAGTCGCTAGACAAATACAAGTCGCTAAGTAGTAACTCGCTAAGCCTCAAGTCGCTAGCAAAATTTTTGGCAGCAATTCGCACTAAAGTTAGTAATTCGTAAGATAACTCGCTACGTACCAAGTCGCTACCAAGTCGCTACCCCAGTAGTGGAGAGTCCACTACTTGTACTGTTAATCGCTAGGTCTAAGTCGCTAGCTCCAAAATTGTAACTCGCTACAAAATTGTGAAGCAAGTCGCTACGAAGAAAAAGTCCAATGTCAAGTCGCTAGCAAGAAAACCACATAAACATCACTTTTCAATCCAAAAACAACCCAACCAAGATGATTCAAGCCTACCAAATGAAAACCTAAACACTTGTGATGATTCTAAACATAAAAGTACTAACAAAATCCAAACTTTAACACAAGAAATCAACCAAATGATGCAAAACCACTAAACTTTTTCAAACTCAAAAACCACCTAAAACCACTAGAAATCCAAAGATGTGCAAGATATGATCTAACCATGGCTCTTGATACCAATTGTAAGATATTGGATTTCACATACACATCAAACCATAACACAAAGTGGCATATAAATGGAATTCTAGAGAGAGAAAGTTAGAGGTTTAGGAACTTAGTGAGAGAAAGTGAAAGATATTATTATGAGCTCCAACTCTACCTTGGGAGGTAGAGAGTATTTATAGTCTTACATAAATCGCCACACAACGGTCGTGGATCGTGCATACAAAGGTAAAGACCCGTCTCAGTCCTCCACGGTGTTTACTTAACTAAATACTACTTAACTTAAAATAACTATGACTACGAGCTTTCTAACGATTACATATACTTGAGGTGACCACTCTTTAATACCGAATTTCTAATTCCTAAC
>OU343216.1:31217484-31305734 GCA_910596185.1 Chrysanthemum makinoi | reverse complement strand
CTTGCTATCCACCCTTGGATCAAACCTGATGACAATGCTCGGCCAATAGGAGAGTGACATGTGGCTAATAGCACACGGATCAATGATGTGTCAGTCCCTTTGTCAGTGGGGTGTCAGGGAATGTACGAAAGTACCCTTAATTGTGGTAATAATTGGCTCAATTACACACGGGGTAACTTAGGGTTCATAATATCTGGGTTTGGGGTAAAAGGGGGTAAACGTTTGGCGGGTTTTATTTTTTATAATTATTTGGGTGTTTGACTGGGAAACGGGGCGTTGACCGGTTTAATTGAGCGGGTTGGGAAGGGTTTCGGGTCAAGATAACCAACCGGGTAGTAGTATTTTTATCATTGGGCTCGGGTATTACTTGTTTGGGCCGAAGGTTATACATAAGTTTGGACTAGAGATGTAAATGTAATCCAAGTAATAGCTTAGGGACCAATCTTGTACAATTCGAATTTCCAAGGGACCACAAGTGTAATTCTGACAATCTCTCAAGGACCAATCATGTAAAGCTCTAATAATCCAAGGGTGCATTCTGTAAAATTCTGAATCTTCAGGGATAAATCTGTCAAAAGCTCAAAGTGCAGGGGTCATTCTTGACTTTTCTTCAAACTTTGCTGAAACTTCAAAAATCATCTTTTGAGAATAGAATCTTCCAAAATACATAATCTTGACCTTCCAGCTCAGCTAAAACTCTCTCGATCTCTCGTGCTCGGATTTACATCTGATTTGGATCCTTTTTGCGTGTTTTTGCATATCCGTACCTGCACAAGCACAAACTCAAGAAAACCACAAATATTAGCAATAAACGGCTTTTCCTTGGTTGTTTTGGGTCTGTTTTGATAATGAAAAGATATGTGAATAAGCACATATCAAAATACCCCAGACGAGACCATTGTCGTGTCCTCACGCAATGCAATCAACTCACGCTTCTAAAACCAAGGATTTCAATCTCTTTCTACTAAACCTATGAAGAAGTAGCAAAGATTAAGAAAGCCTTAATTCTAAAAACGCCCCGTTTACCTTTCAATTCTCATGTATAGATATTATGATTAAGCACATCAGATTATGAATGACGGTTTGTTGAACTTTCATGTCGATCAATAACTCCAACATTTTTCAAACGACACGTTAGGATCACGGAGTAGAAAACACAACACAGCGTGAAGTGACCATACGGATAGAATACATCGTCCCTGATTTTTCACAAGCTCCCAAACTAAGCGTAAAACCGAAATCATTGTTACAAATGATTCTAGATGCTAACACTACCCATGGAAGTTACTTGTGTACTTACTTTTCGTTTCCATTTTCCTATTTCCTCTAGATTTTTTTATTTTTGTGAGAAATGAATTTCTTCAAATTCTCGTTTCGATAAGTTTTATTCCGATAAAGATATAAAGCTAAGTCGATAATTAGTTATCCGTCTTCTCTCGAGAACCATTGTCGTAAAAATGAGGTCCACATCAAGGAATTTTATTACTAACTTTTGACTTTTTCAATTTTCAACATTTTTCATTTTTTTTTTTTTTTTTTTTTTTACACTATACTTTTACTTATGAGCTGTGAACCACGGAGCTTCACGGGGTAATTCCAAGACTATAGGCTTCATGAAATGAGAGTCCCGGCTGGCTAGGCTAAGACCTCATACAATCCTGGCTAAAGATCCAAGGGTCCGATCTCGACACCGCAGCTCACAACTTTATTTATTACTTTTCACATATCACTTATTATCCATTTATTTATTACGGATCCTTTTTGTGTACCCAATTTTTAAAACAAAGATTCTTTTAAGAAGATAAAGAACTAACTATCGCCAAAAACTCGACATCTCTAATTATTTAGACAGATATGGGGTGAAACAATTTTGTGGGAACAAAAAGCCATAAGTACCTTCGATGGGCTCTAAAGAGAACCATCTACTCCACGCTTAGCATCTAAACTCATAAGTAACTCTATCATTTCTCGATCTCTGCAAATTTAAAATCCCAAATAATGAGATTCGCAGATGCTTAGCCGATAATTTTTAGATTATCTATGGTTAAGGGAACAAGCTAGGGCTCAACACGCCGGTCAAGTCGAATTCCATTCCTACTCACAGCGGAAAGTCAATCAAGGTGTCAAAACATAAATTAACTTAGCAAATGCTTCGTCTAATGAAATCAAGTCATGCATATTTAAAGTCACTCAGGGAAACTTGCAAAATCTTGGCCTTGTGAGCTAGAATTCGCATTTTATAGCTTCTAATCTAAGAGACTAGCAAAACTTTTCAATCAAAAAGATTAAACAAAAGCTTACAAAAATTTTAAATTTTGCCATTTTTGCACAATTTTGTATTTTCTAAGGAAAAACGGGGTTACGAGAGAAACACAACAGAAAATAAGCAAGTGCGGTCAAATCAAATCGAAGATTACCCTACCCCAGACTAGAATGGAACATTGTCCTTAATGTTTAAAGCAAGGGTATCACGAAAATCTAAAAGCCGTTTATAAAGTATGCTAGAAGATAAACGTTAGTCGATAAGATTAGGATATCGGATTTCCATCAGCATCGAGGATGAAACTCGAGTGGATAAATGACAAACTTCGAGCACGAGAGTCTTCATATCGGGAACATCCTGAACACAACATCACAAACAACCAAACACGAGAAATCGAAGAGGCAGACCCCTTCTCGTCACTTATTAGAAAATAGATAGAAGATAGATGGATAAGCATGGGGTGCCTCCCACGAAGCGCTACTGTTGTTCTTAAACGAGTCGCTAGCCTGACTCGTCCCCGAATTCATTTGTCCTTGGGGAAGAAAGTGGTAGAGATACCAGGGTCAAAAACGGTGTCCTCATTCCCGAAGGAATGAGACTGGGTGGGTAAGAAAGTGTCGGGCATCAGCACATAAGGGTTAAATCCTCCCGAACTCTCAAAAGGTTTTTCAAGAAAGCATGATCCATCATCCGGTGGTTTTGCGGGTGGACGAAAGAATGACGGATCAAGATGAGAATACTCCAAAGTAGAAGGGAGTTCATGGTACAAAGAGGTGTATTGCAAAGGTTCAACAATGAAGGCATCCAAGATAGGATCCTTTTTCCGAATAACTTTGGTGATAAGAATGCATTCTTCAACGAGTATCCCAGGATTAAAAATTTTGTTCTCAGAAAGGAACGAAATCAACGTATCATCCACGTGAAAATCCTCACGAGAAGAGGAATCACTCTCGGATAAAAAACAGTGTGGAATCTCTGAATCAACAAGCTCATCAGTCGAAATCTTAACTTCCTTATCTTTCTTTGAGTAAAACGGATCATCATATTCATTTTCTGAAAGAATCGAGTCGGTGGGAGCAAGTTCATCGGTGAACTTCTCAAAGTAAATCGATGGATCTTGAAATAGCAAATATTCAATTTCGCGTAAGTCGGCTCTAAAATCAAAGATGTCATCCTCACTTCCCGGTGGAAGAGGATCCATGCGAGCGAGTTCATCGGCGAACTCCTCGAGAAGTAAATTAATGGAAGAATCCTTGAGCTCGGGCTCCGAAGGATTAAAAGACGGCTTGACTTCGTGAATAACTTTTTCAGAATCTCCGTAAAGCATTTTTTCAATCAAACGAATATCTCCTTCGATATCGATGTCGGCGTTATCAATTTCCGGCGAAACTGAATCACTTTTCAAATAAGCATCAATTTCATTCATGATAGATTCATCTTCCTCATATTGAGTATGGGAAGGAATATTTTCAGAAGAAGGAGGAGTGGGATTGCCACTCAAAGAAAACTCGGTGTTTTTAGGAACAAAATCAATCCGATACACAGAAAGCGGAGGTGGGACAAGTGGTGTGCTCTTAGAGCTAGCATTTTCCACCACAACCGTAGTAGTCTCCTTCTTTTGCTCAGCACGTATCGTAGACAAACTCTTAACCGTGAAACGTGAAAGATCAAATCTCGATGTCTTAGGCCCAACTTTTTGAACTACCGGAGGTTGGACGTTTGTGGTACTTCCGTTATGAGTAGGAATTCCCGGGTCCTTTGTCACCTCGGTGTTACTAATTTTGGCCACATCATATTGTTTGGTAAAAGATTTGGAAGTATTGTTAACGTTAAACGTGACGGCTTCTTTTCCAACTCTTAGAGTAATTTCTCCTCCATACACATCAATCAACGCATGGCCTGTTCTTAAGAAACTCCTTCCGAGAATTAAAGGTACTCGAGGATCGGCATCAAAATCGACTACAACAAAATCAGCGGGAAAATCGAACTCCCCCACTTTGACAAAAACATCCTCGGCTATACCCTTTGGTGTTGTCGTAGTTCGGTCGGCTAGCTCGAGGGTCATACATGTCGGGGTAAGTGGGGGTAATGAAAGCTTATCGTAAATTGATTTCGGCATCAAATTGATACTCGCGCCAAGATCGGCCAAGGCGGAGCACTGGATAATTCCTTGAAAATCACACGGAATGAGGAACTTGCCGGGGTCACCTAACTTTTCGGGAAGTTTCTTGAGAATAACCGCCGAACAATTCTCATTCAAAGACGTTTTTGCCAAATCAACAATTTTCTCTTTATTACTTAACATTCCTTTTAGTGTCGAAACAAACTTAGGCATGAGAAGAAGAGCATCCGCGAAACTAATTTCGAAGTGAAGATCTTGAAATATCTGAAAGAATTTTTCCATTTGAAGATTTGCTTGTTCACGTTGCTTTTGATCATTCATCCTTGACGGGTACGGGAGTGTTGTTTTTGAATTAGGCTTTTTAGCATTATCCTTGGGCTTAGAAGTCGGGACAACCGTGGGTTGGACATTCTCAGTATTCCCCTTATCAGTAGGAAACACCGGGTCCTTTGTCACCCCAGTCTCACGGTCTACCACACCGGAAGGAGAAGAAGAAGTAGTGGTAGGAACCGTGGGTCCATCGTAAGCAACACCACTTCGTGTAGTGATAGCTTTCATGTCACTTCTCGGGTTAGGAATAGTATTACTCGGAAGGGAACTCGAGGGTTGAGAATAAGACGTAGAAGGTTGATTAGCTTGAAAGAAACTAGCCATCATATCCTTAATTTCTCTCATATTCTTGTTATTCGTAACTTCCATGTCTCTTTTGAAATCCGTCCTCATGCTGTTAATTTGAGTTTGCAAATTTTTGATGGTACTATCTGAACTCTTCATGTAAGACAGAAACTCATTGTTCGGAGCGGCTTGATATTGTTGTTGAGGAGGTGGTTGATAAACTTGAGGTGGAGGAGCTTGGTAGTTTTGATTACCATGACTAAGATTGGCTCCTCGGTTTTGATTGTAAGATTGGTTTTGATAACGGTTTTGGTTTTGTTGAGGAACGGGTGCAAAACCGGGTGGTCCTATTTGGTTGGCACGGTATCCTTGGTTCTGATTTTGAACCGGATTAGCAGAGGCGACGGAAGCATTTCGGAGATCGCCATCGGTGGCTTGACAATTATAATACGGATGAGGACCACCGCAAATAACACATGTTTCAGTCACGGCTTTGACGGATTCGGATTTCAGATTCTTAAACTCTCTCATCATTGAATTAATAGCATGAGTAAGGTCAGTCAGCCCACTCAACTCACTCCTCTGAACGTAGTTATCATTAGTAGCAATCTTAGAAACAACCGGACGGTTCCTAGATGAAGAAACTTTTGACTTATTCTCGATAATCATTCTAATGTCGGTGGGCATACGACTCAAGATATTACCACCGGCGACCGCGTTAAGCGAATCTTGATCGGATGGAGTAAGAGCATTATAGAACGTATCAATCTGATGAAGATCGGTAAAACCGTGATTCGGGCATTTACGTAAAAGTTCCTTGAATCTATCCCATGCTTCTCCAAAACTCTCGTCAAATTTTTGTTGAAAATTTATGATTTGATTTCGTAACATTGTTATCTTTGACGGAGGAAAGAACTGGTTCACAAACTTCTTAGAAAGATCTTCCCATGTTGTAATCGACTGAGGGGGTTCTTTTTCGAGCCAAGTCCGGGCTGCCCCCTCAAGGGAAAACGGAAACAATCTCAACTTAATGACTCATGAGGACGCCCGAAGTTAATCGTAGAAGCAACTTGATTAAACCAACGGAGATGTGCATGGGGCTCCTCATGATCTAAACCACAAAAAGGTTTATTAGACACCAATTGTATTAGATTCGTTTTTAGTTCAAAATTTTCGGTGTTAATTGGGGGAAGTACGATAGCATCACCGTAGCCGTCTACGGGAGCTTGAAGTAACTCGTTCATCGTTCGAGTATCTGCCATGACGGGTTCTTCAACGATAGTACGTAACTCGGGTACGTCTATTCTCTGATTACGTCTACGTCGTGATTGAGAGCGAGTGCGCATGCACTTAAAAACCAAGTCAATTAAAAGAAACCGATATTCGAAAACACAGTGAACTTAAACCAATAATCCCGAGTGAATAAATCACCTCTACAAGACAAACGCACAAGCGAGCGGAGAAGCTTTGTAGGTCAGCGCGAAGCTTATTAAAAACCCGCTTCTTTACAGCCGCAATTTAATGTCAGGCCGTCCTTATACCCACCACACAGTTTGTTTATCCAATAGAAGTAAATCAATTCACAAGCGACACAAAGGTAAGTTTTTGATCTTTTGTTCGGGAACTTATAATGATAACACCTCCGTTGAGAATGTTATATAATTGGTTTCTTCTATTTATTATCAAAAACAAAGAGAAAATCTTTTTTGTATTTTTAATCTGATATATATATATACAAAAGAAAAAGGAAAATATTTTTTTACTTTTTTTTTTATAGAAAATAGTAACTTCACGAATGAAGGATCTCAAGTCACTAATCGACAAACTTCAAACGATATTGTCGTGACACAACCTCCCCGGCAGCGGCGCCAAAATTTGATATAGGGTTAGGGGTTATGTGTGGGGATAAATCCTTAATATCAATATCAAAAATAATCACGAAGACAGATTCAAAATTCTCTTAGGAAAAAGAATAATAAATCAAATCCCGTGTGTGATCGTGTGTACGGATTAGTCAACCCGAATCGTTTTCCCAACGAGGCGTGAATTGCCAACGTCGTTCTTAGTTTGGATTTTATGCTTGATGAATTGGATTAATGATTGATTATTAACTACGGGAATGGGAAAGTAATTAAGGAAATCTATCCTACGGGAAATCCTAAGCGCAATCTAAAATAAAACGTAATTAACAAACGCGACTAAAAATGCAACTACGTCTAAACGATATCCTAAGAATGCCTAAATTTACTTTTACTCTAAAAATGTGATTAGAAAACTATTTTAGAATTAAAACTATTTTTCTGGATTTTTATTGTTTTATTAAAAATTAAAAACTAATTATAACTATTTTAAACTAATTAAAAGAGTGAAAAATAGCAAATAAAGGGGGAAAATATGGAAAAATCTTTTTTATACTTTTTATATTTTTCTAAAACTGAGAAAATTGAAAAATTATTTTTTGGAGCTTTTTCTCAATTATTTGCAATAAAACCTATTAAAAATTGATTAAAATCTACTTAAATTGAGAAAAAAATAGTAAATAAAGACCAAAAATTATGAAAACTTCAGGAAAATTCTAAAATGATATTAAGATTCTATGAAAAATGAAAAATCAACAGGCTATGTATGAGATTAATGAGCTACTGTGTAACTGATTATCAAAATAAGCTAGAAAAATAAGCAAACAAGCTATAAAGCTAACCAAACAGTGACTACAGCTAACTTATCCTAAAATGAACTAATAGCAACTGTTTCTGACTACTCCTATCAAGTCCTAAGCTCAGATTGATGATCTAATGCAACTGCTTATATGAACCAAACAGTGGTTTAGGACCACTGTTTGAGCTTATGCACAAGCTCAGCTAATAAGCTAATAAAAAATCCACTAATGCAGTCCTACTAAACACCTGGCCAGCTATGATTTTGCAAAGTATCAGATCCTAACTTCTAGAAATGAACTTGATGTACCAAATGCAAATCTGCCTGATTCACACTCAAGTGTGAACAGGGCAGATAGCAGCTACTTGAAGAGCTTATTTGAAGCTCAAAATGACAAGCTCAGATTTGACAAAAAGTGTTTATCAGATCTAGACCAAGTGAAAATCAAGTATCCAAGGTTTCAAACTCTAAAACTCAGTTATGAATCAGAAAATGATTCACAAAGTTTTGTTGAAAACTGCAATTGACAGATTTTTGACTTTTATAGAACACATTTAAACTTTGACCAAATTGAGTTTTAATCCAAATTATTGAACAGGTTATGATGATATAAGACTAACTATGATTACTAAAAGCTAGATATATCAGATTCAAACCAATATGCAATCTATGACTCCAACTGATTATGACAGATTAAGAAGCTAGATCAGTTTTAAAGTGATTCTGACTTTTATGACTAGAACTGCTATAACAAGACCTCAATTGACTATCCAATAACTACTCAAGCTTGAATCAACAACTACTAACAGCTTAGCTACTCTCTAGCACAGATTATTCAGCTATGCCAAACACTACTAAAGTTACTGATATAAGAACTAACAAGCAGATAAGACTAGATAACACTAAACAAGCATCATTCTCAGATCAAACAGTATCAAATATGACTAATGAACAGAATCAATCACAGATAAGTGAGCAATAACAGATATGATGACTTACAATTTGCCTAGCTACTATGGCTTGCCAAACTGATGTAACGTTACCTCTATCCTACTTATACCCTAACCTAAACAATTCCAGCTCAACATGACCCAATCCAGCTCTTTGCACCAATCCAAACCAGATCAGATCAAATTGTGAAACACATCATGTCGAGCAAGCTGTAGCATCATTCAACTTGAGATTTTGGTGTTTTGAGAATGAAATGAATATAAGCTCACAATAAGCTACTAAAAAGCTTAAATGAACATATGAAACGATAAATCAGCAGGGATTACTCCAAAATCTGATCTAAAGTGATTTTTGATTTTCAAATGATTTTATGTGATTTTTTTGTATTTTTGAGATTTTGATGAAACAAGCTAAAAACAGTTTAATAATACTATAATAAGCACTAAAATAAGTTTAAGAGCAGATTTAGAATAATAGAAACTTTAAACAAACAACTGAAAATGAAATGCAAATTTATATTAATAAGGAAAATTGAGTACAATACGAATTACAAAATATTTAAAACATTAAGATTGTAAATAACCACTACAACTAAATCTAGAGAGATGAAAAATACAGAAAGTAAGATATGAAGAGATACGATCCAATTTTGTGAATGATAAGAAGGTCTATTTATAACATGAGCTAAGGGTCTTGGAAGCTTCTCGAAATCCATCCCTTGTGCTTCTTCTGAGCTAGTGTACACCCTTGGATTGAATCCCACACACCATCTCTTGCTATCCACCCTTGGATCAAACCTGATGACAATGCTCGGCCAATAGGAGAGTGACATGTGGCTAATAGCACACGGATCAATGATGTGTCAGTCCCTTTGTCAGTGGGGTGTCAGGGAATGTACGAAAGTACCCTTAATTGTGGTAATAATTGGCTCAATTACACACGGGGTAACTTAGGGTTCATAATATCTGGGTTTGGGGTAAAAGGGGGTAAACGTTTGGCGGGTTTTATTTTTTATAATTATTTGGGTGTTTGACTGGGAAACGGGGCGTTGACCGGTTTAATTGAGCGGGTTGGGAAGGGTTTCGGGTCAAGATAACCAACCGGGTAGTAGTATTTTTATCATTGGGCTCGGGTATTACTTGTTTGGGCCGAAGGTTATACATAAGTTTGGACTAGAGATGCAAATGTAATCCAAGTAATAGCTTAGGGACCAATCTTGTACAATTCGAATTTCCAAGGGACCACAAGTGTAATTCTGACAATCTCTCAAGGACCAATCATGTAAAGCTCTAATAATCCAAGGGTGCATTCTGTAAAATTCTGAATCTTCAGGGATAAATCTGTCAAAAGCTCAAAGTGCAGGGGTCATTCTTGACTTTTCTTCAAACTTTGCTGAAACTTCAAAAATCATCTTTTGAGAATAGAATCTTCCAAAATACACAATCTTGACCTTCAGCCAGCTAAAACTCTCTTGATCTCTCGTGCTCGGATTTACATCTGATTTGGATCCTTTTTGCGTGGTTTTGCATATCCGTACCTGCACAAGCACAAACTCAAGAAAACCACAAATATTAGCAATAAACGGCTTTTCCTTGGTTGTTTTGGGTCTGTTTTGATAATGAAAAGATATGTGAATAAGCACATATCACTTAAGATGGAAAAGCTAGAATTTGATCAATTTCGACCAATTTTAAGGTAAGGAAGATTATGATCAATTTTGCCATAATTGAAATATTTCCAAAGCTCGATGTGAGGGATCATGTGAGAAATGATGAGTGAGCTTGAGAACGGAAGAGTAATGGGTTTAAGTGAACCGATAGATCTACAAGCGTCTTGAGTGTGATCTAAGTGAGTTATGTGTGAGTATGAAAGATCTACTTAACTTGATAAGGACTCAATTTGCCTTAAGTCACTATGTCTAACTTAATGTGAAGTGTTCTAAGGAAAATTTTGAAATACAATGATTGTAATTGCATTTTCTATTTGCCGGATCCCACGGTTCCCTAAGAGTAGGGATCCGTCTAGCACAACCTTTGGGATCCGTCTATCTGCTAAGCAAAACCTTTACTAAAGGTATGCAATTATTTTGACAATGCATTATATTTCAAGGTTAGTTAAAGAGGTTCTAACACTAAGATATCAAATGTAAAATGTTTTATTTCATGAAAGAAATTAGATTACATTGATAAAGCATGAATACTAAGGATTGATCCTATTTGAAAGATTACTAAGTTCCTTGACCGTTTTCGCTAGAAGGATCATCAAATGGTTGATGAGTGTTTGCTGATTCAGGAATGAAGAAAGTCTTCATGAGAGATGTGTTTAGAGGTTCCATTATTTTGTTCACAAGTACGTACAACGGACTTTGAAATTGAGGGTGGAAGTACATGATGTTATGATAAAGGCGCGTCAAGAACATTCCATAGGGGATGAGTTTTTTCTTGGAGCCTTGAAGATTTACAATTTGCCTTGCGAAGAAGAAGACGAGATTGTATGGTTGTTGTGTTAGAAAAAAATACATTATGTGAGCACAACAAGCGGGAAGGATTTCTCGATTTCCCCTAAGACTCCAAACATTTTCACGTAGGATGAGTGCAAGAGGTTTGTACTCTTCTCGGATGTCCCGGGTAAAGATAATGTTTGGATCGGAGTAATATGGTCGAGGTTTGCGTATTATGCGATTCAAATCTTCCAGGGAGGGTATGTGAGAACAATATGGACTATTTTCTTCACGAAAGTTGAAGAGAGAATCAAGAGACCAATCTTCGATGAAGGCACATTGTCCATGATTTGGAATTCGGAGAATTTGACCAAATTGCCCAAGGGTTAAAACAAACTTTTGGTTTTTGATCCAAAACAAAAGAGATAGAGAACGATCCTCGTTACGAACGAGTTCGACTTGACGGAAGAATTCCAATACAAACCTTGGACATATTTTCTCATTAATTTCGAGAAGACATTCCAATCCTATGGTTCGGAAGGAGGTATTGATACCTTGTTCGTATTGTAGAGCAGTGTCAACAATACGTCCTTCGTGGAAGTGAAGGGTTTCGAGATTATTGAACCCACGGACATGATTTCCAGGTGTGTTGGGCTCAAGGGAGATGTTAGGAGTGTAGACAGTAGTGAGTGAAAAATCAAACTCATATTCATGCGACATAGCGAAACCTATAGGAAAGAGAAGTTAATAGGATGTGACGTATTACGGGTAAAACAATGATTTCCTAACATTTTTACAAGATGTTTATTAACAATGACATTTAACTCACTTAATATTTAAACATTATAGTAGAGCATTTCTTTTAGGAAGAAAGTGGTTTTTATTTTGCATGAAAAATCTGTTATCCAGTAGGACGGTTCCCTTCTATAAGGGATCCGACTAGTATACTTGCAGGGATCCGTGGATCTGTAGTAACAGAAGCAGATTTTTGATAAAAACATAGGTTTAATAGTTTTATACCAACATATGTGTTTTAGCCTACATTTTCTTTTATCATGCATTCATGGTTTCTAATGTATCACTAAAGAATACTCAAGATATAAATCAAAAGAAATGATAAACACATTATGATAATAATAACCTAGATAAACTAGACTATTAATAATAATTCATTTCAATGCTAAGAATGATACAAAGGATTGGGTATATAACCCCAATGTAGATTAACAACACAAAGTATATGTCTCCGTATGTGAACTTCATCATAAGGAACACAAGAGCGATGAGTGTTAAGGCGATGAGCACGAGGGCGATGTAAACCATGTTGATGACGAACCTTCTTGGTTTTGGTTTGAGATAAGATGAGATGAGAGGAAGATGAAGTTTTGAATGAGAGGTAATTTTTTGAAAATGGAAGATTTGAAAAAGTGGGGATTTGATATAGTGGACGACGGATGGTTTATTTATGGGGAAGGAGGAATTTTTGAGATTTGTGTTTTGTCTTATTATTAGAAAGATATGATTTTTGGATTAAGTGAAATAAAACACAAGTTTTATATACCACGACTTTAGACAAAAAAGTAACACGTATGTGAGAAAAGGCTTCCTAATGAAGCTACATGTAATACATGTATATGCACAAAAGATAATCATATAAATACCTATGTAAGCATACTTAATTGTCAAGCTAATGTCATTTAGAGATAAGTATAAAGTCATACCTCTAATGCACTTAGAAATGTCTTTACAAATGACACAACAAATTTCAGTAGACAATTCCGGCTTCTTTGTGTTTAAGATACCTTCTTAGGGAAGGTATTCTTGTTACCAAGTGATTCCTATGGCTTGGTAGGTGTGAGCTTTGACTAAGCAATATGACAAAGAGGATTAGTGTAATTAAATGAAGAATAAATAATAAGAAAAAATGTTGTCATCTAATCAACATCCAAACAAAGAGTTTTAAAAGACATGGTGTTTGTTAAAAAAAACTTTCTTTGTAGTTTTCAATTAACCATGGATCGTATCAAGTTTTTAAAGTACATTATACTTTAAGAAACTTGGTAACGAAGCTCTGATGCCAATTGTGGAAAACTAGAAAGGGGGGTTGAATAGTTTTTGTTAGGTCACCATATTAGTAACACAAGCATCAAATAGAAGAAATAGAAAGAAGAGATCGGATGAACAATCACAAACACACACGTATAGAGTATATGAAATGTTATGCGTAGAGAATGAGAGTGAATTGAACAACCAACCTTCAAGAGAAGGTTTACAAGAGTATTTATAGGAGGGAACTAAGGCAACACTCCATGTTCCCATCCTTTCACTTATTGGGCTTGGCCTAGGCTTATGGGCTTTCTACATAAGCCTAGCCTTGATTACTAACATAAAAGCCATATTAAGCTAACTATTACATATGAATCACTAACACTTGAAATATGGTTTAGGAGTGATTCCAACAATCTCCCCCTAAGTGTTAGTGATGAATGAAAGAGTGATAAACATTGTAGGTGATGATGTAATAGAAGCTTTGACGTCTTCTGACATTCTTCTTTCTTGTGAGAAGAAGTGTCTTGATTCGAACAATCTCCCGGTGTAGAGAAATTGTTTCCTTTGAAGTATTCTTCTTTGACGTCATCATTTACTTTGTTCTTTGATCTTTGTTCTTTGTGGTGGTAGTGATAGTATGTTGTTGTTGTCTGCATCAGGTCCGCTTCGTTGCTCCAGTGTCTCCACATCTTTCTCCAACATGCTCACACCCTCTTTGATGTTGGATTTCAGTACTGATGTAGTTCTCTTAGTCTTTAAACTTTGTAGATTCTGTGACTTTGACGAGGAATCATTCTGACTTTGTGTTGCCTTTTGAGAGAACTTCAATTAGTGTTGTTGTTAGTTTGAGCATGTGGAGAATGCACGATCGGTCCGCTCGAGCTTCCATAAGAAGAAAACATAAGAAAGATTAGTAATAAGCGGTTTCCGGCACTTACAAGTTTGAACTTCGAGAGTGTTAACAGCATAGTGTGAAAACACAACTCTAATTCTCACAAAGGCCGTTCCTAATAATGCGATGTACCGAAGTACACCTACAGTTCAAATGAGTCGCTGAGGTACCCGGCATCACCTCACGACGTAGCCGTTTGAGACACACTAAGCGTAATCCACGGGGAGTTACCGAAGTGACCTGCTGTCGAGGGTCATTTGATGTTGACCCTGCAGCGGTTTCCATTCAATCACTGAGGATCACATATGTGAACCTCTCATAAATGTTCTCGACAGATTGCTAGGATCTGTGTAGGACTCGATAACGTACCACTGTTGTTCTTATTGTTGAACAACAAGTGATGAAATGTCAAGTGTACCTATGAGATCTTTTGATGAATCTCGTGGCTCTAGACTCAATAGTGCATTTTGGTTTTCCTGAGCGGATACTTGGGAGAGGGTCTTCTTCTTCAATACCAGCAATCTCTAAGAGAAAGCCGATAGTTTACGTAGGGTTCCCTGTGAGAATGAAACAAGCTTCTTTTGAGAGAAGCTTGAGTGGCTAAGAAGGTTTAGTGCATGCATCACTGGGTCCATGACGACTTTTAATCTTCAATACCGGTGTCATCTAGTGATAACCAGTAGCATATGAATTGAACCCAGTGTCTGCCCGAAGTTGAATAATCTGGAGGGCTATTTCTTTTCACCCTTTTCTTTGCTTTTATTTTTAATTCTTCAACTCCTTCTTTCTCCGATTCTCATTTTCTCCTTTTTATAATCATACTTAAGGACTTCTAATTCTAACTATTGGTAGTGTCCTTGGGTAGATCCCTCCGGCTCTGGCGGATCATAGGACGGTTTTTCCTAACCTTAATCACCTTATAACTCCATTGCCATAAAACCATTTTCATGAAAATCTCTTAAAGTGTTTGTGAATGAAAAACATGTTTGAACACTTCAAGAGTTTTGGATTTTCAAAAATACTCCCCCTCCACATGTGCTTAAGAGTTTTGACAGAAATCTGCACAGTGAGAGAAGAGCGCGCACTTTTTGAATTGATCGACTCAAGATAGACAGTTCCTTGCGAGACACGATTACGTTGCATAGTTAAAGAGATACATTGTCAGCTTTTAGGTGACAACTAGCTCTAATAACTACCTTGAAGATGTGGACAACCCGAAAGGTTGTCAAACCCGTCAAAGTTCATGTCTATCAAGAGCTTCTCGAATAGGTACAATTTACTTGGATAAGTCTTGGAAGACGAATCTTTTCAATGTATGACTGTTCAGATCCCGTCAATTCATGGGTTGAAGTCTTTTCACATGAGGATTCAATTGCAAAACACAACATATTTCTTATCACATTATTTTTCTCCCCCTCAAAAATGGCATATAAATGTTATTTTTGATGAAATGTTGAGAATAAATATGACCATTTTGAGTTTTGTGGGAAGATTACACTAAGAACAATTTTTGATCAAATACTCCCCCTCAACAAGTGATATAAACTTTTGAGGTTTTGAAAATCATAAGGGGAAGTACTTGTTCTTTTGAGCAAAACTTTTGAAAAAAAATGAAAGTTTTGATAAGTTTTACTCAAAAGTAAGAAGCTTTCGCTCCTTTTATAGGATTGTGGCACTGAAGCGTACCACAGGGTCTTTTCATTACAAGTACGGGTTGTACACTGTTATGTGTGCACAAACCATTGTCGTAATAAAATCACACATCCAAATTAATATGAAATTGAAAACAGTTTAAGGGGTACCAGGTAGTCCATCAATCTTTCCAGGAATGTGAATAGGCGTTGATAGCCTGTGAGAGTAATCCTAGGACGACCACCTACGAAGCTCTCCAGAGTTCTGAACTGGTCCCTTCTGTACAACCTTTCATCAATTCGAGTGATGATCCTCTTCACATCCCGTCTGTCCTGAGAATTCCATCGCTTTGGAGACCCAATGCCTGAGTGTATCTCCTTTAACCTATAAGCCAAGCCATCCCTCACCATCTTCAATGTGTGATCCCCAAACTTGTGAAGATCTCTACACGCCATCAAGCAGTTGCGTTGTAGTTCGCTGCGGTAAACTACTTCGAATGGTTTCTGATGAGAGTGTATTGTGAAAGCTGGTTGATGTCAGGTATTTCTAGCTGAGGTCTAGTGAAGTTGACACGGGTGCGATATGATTCAACGGCAAGTTGTAAATCTTCTACACGTTCCAAGATCACTATGCTTCTGATGAAGATGAGCAAGGACTTGATGTATTCACGTTGAATTTCAGTCGAGAAATGTCTCATTCTTCCCTGTACTTCAGCAAGATACAGATCTTCAATGTCGTTGAGAGACAAGTTCTGAAAGTCCGCTTCACAGAATTCATAGTCCCTTTCGTCTTGTCTTTTGACCACGATAGACTTGAGGAAGGTGTAATCCCATTTAGACGAAAGGGTGACATGCTTAACGGCTACGATCCCTTTATCACTAAACACTTCATGTTGAGACTTGCGAACCTGGCAGCTCTTGTAGTAGATTCGTCGGCGTTCTGGCCAATGATGAATCCCGTACATTGCATCAATGTCATACTGTTCCACGATGTTGGAAAACATGTGGGTAGCCTTTTCTTCGATGGCTATGCAGTTGGAGTATATGGCTACCGGGAACGGAAGTGTAAAGTGATGTATTTCTTTGTACCGTCGCTACCGTGTAGAAGAAATTCCAAATCTTTGTTGAAGAAGTAGCGAAATGGAATCCTAGGTTGATCTGGTTGGCCAATTGTTGGTAGAGGTGTAGACCAGTCGGTGTAGTATGGAGGGTTGTCTCTTTTGGTGAAGTCAATGTTTGCTTCAAGGTTGAGCCAATCAATGTTGGTAGACATGGCTCGTGCTATGTTTTCGAGGTGATATTCGACTTCAATAGCACTTTCCGAGCTGTCTTTGAGGAGTTGAAAGGCTTCATTCTTGATTCGTCTCAACTCTGATTTCGTCATCTTCTTCACATGAAACTTCTCTTGCAATAACTTAGCATGCTCCAACGTACTACCTTCTACCATATCTAGATCATCAGTTATGGTGGGAGTGGCATCAACAAGTGTAGAGAACCAATCAAACTCGGTGTCATCTTCGTCTAACCATGAGACGACATTAGCCTTAGGAGACTTCTTTTTCTTCTTTGGCCTTGATGAGGATGATGGTTTCTTTGTTGAAGCGGGAGAGGTGGGTTGTTGTTGGGGCTCAGGGACTTCCTCATCATCACCACCAGTATACTCAAAGTGATCACTGATTTTCTCTGTTTGGGGTGGTAACTCAGAGTCCTGAGGTTTGTCAGCAGAGGAGCAAGGAGGAGATCGTCTTGGTGGTGAAGTCCTTCGAGGTGGTGGTGGCATAGATGATGGTTCTCCAGACTGCTTTGGACGTTTAGGCTCGTCATCTTTATCCTTATCCTTATCTTCATCGTCTCTTGGACGTTTAGGCCTTTGAGCTTCTTCTCTGTATGCTGATTTAAGTTGGTATTCCAGCAATGCTTCAAACAATTTACCTTCGTGAGAAGTAAATGTTGCAGATCGTTTAGACATTTGAGATACTATCCTGGAAACCAATTCAGCATCTGAGAATATTATCGGATCAGTAGGATTGATGTTCACTTGCATATGTGTTGATCTCATAGTTTGCTTGGCCAAATGCAATAGATTCGGATAGATTTGTCTGGTGTACATTTCTTTTGTCACACCAGGAACGATGTCAAGAAGGAACTTGTGAGTGTAACCTTTGATCATCTCGTTCATTTCCCTTTGAAGATCCCGTTGCATGAACTTCTAGATGTACTCCCTTTCAGCTGACATCTTGTCATTCTCCTCATGAAGATCTTGAACTGGTCAGTGAGAAAATTCACTTTTGTAAAGCACGTCTTTCTTCCTGACTTGCTTGACAGCTTTAACGATCCTTGTCTTTGCTCGAGAAATCCAAGAGTCCGTTGGCTTCTTCACAGATTTGGATGTGGATTTGGTTGTTCTTATGGATGGTGGTGGTGAAGAGTGAGAGGATGAATCTGATGATGAAGAGACATGAGGGGATTGAGGGTCCTTAGGAGGTTCAGAAGTTTTCTCCTCGGGCGAATTGGACTGTTGAAGAAAATCATCATATTTCACTTCGTCATCTTGTCAGATTTAGCCTTTACTTCACTGAATCGAGCTTCCTCATCAGCTTTTCCTTTCTCATACTTCTCTGTTTCTGGTTCCTCAATGTCATAATCAATAGAATCCTCCAAGCGCTTTTGTTGTTGCTCAAGAGTGGTGGCACCAATTCCCTTATCGGGTTGATTAACCGCATCAGGAATTGGTGTAGATAGGACACCACCACTTGACCCTCCGGGGCCATGCATTTGTTCTTGTTCAAACTCTTTTGCCTTGTGTTGGAGTCTAATGATTTTGAACTTCTTCTGTAGTCGGTATCCAGTGGCTCTTCATCAGAGCTTTCTTCTTCTTGCTCAAGTACTGGAGTTTTCCCTTTGCCTTGGTTAGCTTTTGGACTGGGAGGTTTAGCTACTGTTGGAGTGACAACGGTTACAGTTTCAGAGTAAATAACCTCTTCTTCTGATTCGGTTTCCTCAGAGCTTTCATCCACTAGTTTTCTTTGCGGTTTAGACTTGGGAATGGGAATAGGACCATCTTCCTTAGATGGAACTTTCCTTTTGAGTGGAGGTTTCCTCTTAGGGAACTTTCGTTGACTCTCAGTGCTTGCAACACTTCCTGCACTGCCTCTTCTGGTTTTCCTGGTAGGTGTACCAGAAGACTTGTCATCGAGAAAACCAACTTTTCCTTCATCAACTGCTACCAGATACCTTTTGTATGAGTAAAGCTATTTGATTGTATCAGAGAGAAGGTGATCGGCACACAACACCTTGTTTCTTTGTTGTTGATTCCTTAAATCACTTGTTAGAGTAGGTTCATACAACATGGAGTGATTGTTTGGGTCATCGAGTCTCAAGGGAATATCGGGATTTAACCCAAGAGCTCTCTGGATCAGCAGTTTTATGTATCTGATGTATGGGATCTTGGTACCTCGCTTTTTGAGGAAAGACATCATGTCATCCCATATCAGAGCTTCAACTTCGATATGTTTCATGTTGACCAAAGCCCAAAAAATATGTAGTTCCATGAGCTTGGGATGCTCATAACCACTATCCCGTCCAAAGCAGATTTAGTGATGATGATGAAGAGGGTTCCCGGTGAGGATATTCTTGGTCAACGTAAGAGTGCTTGGTGATTATCCTGTAGCTTCGTCATAACCGATGTTGATCATGAATTGCAGAACGACCTCTTCAGAAGGCGTAGCGTTGTACTCATTGGTTGGTTCAATGGCGGAATGAGGGAGAATAGCCCGCAAGTCTGCTGGTGTGATGGTGACTTGCTTGTGATTGAGAGTCACGGTCACAACATTTTGCCCTTTGATCTGCTTCATTGTGTGCCAGAATTGCTGTATGTAGATCTCGGGGCTGTGGCAGAGTGGGTGAGCATATTCTGATAAGAATGGTTCTTCAGAATGTCCACTGCTATCAAGCAAGAAGACTCTGAGCATGTGAGGGTATCAAAATCAACACGGAGGTTGTTCTTTCCAATCTTCATCGGATAGCCATTAGGGAAGATATCAGCAATGGTGAGAACATTTGGTGCATCCACATTCTGCATTTGAGCGTCCATGTCGTGATCTGAAAGATATTTAGCCAAAAGAACCAACATATCGAAAGACATTATGTTAGTCAATAGATGGTTTTATTGTCTAATTATTGAATGTGATATGTCGATGATTGTTACGAGTCCAATGTCACTTGTTTGTCCAATAGTCCAATGATGTCGTGATAAGTTTCGTGAGTTTATTAACTTTAAGGTTTAAAGTCCATATTTTCACTTATTATTCACAACTTGTTAAACATTTAAGCTTATAGTGACATTATTGGTTTCGTGGCGTTATGATTTATTTATTTACAAGTTTGCACGCGTAACAATTCATAATTAAGGTTAAACTAGGCTTAGGCGTAGAAATGGCAAGCTTATGCGTAAACAAGAGTGGTATACGCGTAAACGTAAGCTTATGCGTAGTTTCTTGTCTTATGCGTAAGAAATATTACGCGTAGGAAAAGGGGACCTTATGCGTAAAGCTTACGCGTAAGCGTATATGGAACCTTATGCGTAAGGCTTACTCGTAAGAGTCAACCTTATGCGTAGAGGTCACTGTTTACGCATATCCTTCACAGGATACGCGTAGTCCCTTATGTAGAACCTTACGCGTAATCGTTACGCGTAAGATTTCTCTTACGCATAACATTCTACGCGTAAGGTGATCCTTATGCGTAGATGTTCAAGTTAACCTTGATTCTGAAATTTTAAGCGTAGAAACCTGAAACAAATTCATCATGTCTCCAATCTTAACACATACATTCAATTATTTTTCAGTTCAAATCATAAACACTCATTAAAATTTTACGCGTAAAACACTTATGCGTAAAAGTCAAAACCCTAATGTTCAAGAATTACGCATTACAGTTCTAACCATAGGATTAACACCAAACTTGTTCTGGTAAGTCTTAGAAGCTAAATGAGTTGTTCTATCCAAGTTTTAACATCAGAATCAAAGCAAATCAAAAATACCTAAATACATATGAACATAAACCCTAGTTTTAAATTATAAGGCAATTGATGTTTCTGGGTAATTTCTGGGCCTAGATATGATCAATTCAACTTGAACACAACATCATATAACTATCTTTTTCACCAAAAACACTCACATATGAAAACCCCCAAATCAGCTCATAAACCCTAATTTTGAATAATGGACAATTCGTGTTTCTGGGTGGATTAGATTGATAAAAATGGTTTTGGTATATTGTTTTGAACATTTTAACACCATTATATCATGAAAAAACACACACCTGATGATCTTGTGTTCATATGCTTACGCGTAGAACACGAAGATCATCCAAACACAAGATTTAGCCATTGGATTTGCATATAATTCAAAACCATTGTTTGTAAACACGTTTAGATTGCGAAATCACTTACAAAATGATGATCAAGAAAGCGGATTTGGAGATTGATTTTTACGCGTAGGATCTTGTTAGGTTGGATATTAAATGTAAGGAGTTAATGAATTAGGTGGGTTGTTTTATTAAAATAACTTTAAGCTTTTGATAGTTTTAGCCCCTCCACCTTTTCCATTTTCATCCAATGTCCATAACTTCCATTTTGGTTACTAAACGAAGGATATTTGGATAGAAATTTTGACAACATTCCCCCTCGACTTAAGAAATAATGAAGTTTTATAAATTTATTCCGAGGAGTGTCAGTAAACCAGAAAAATGACCACCATTTAAAGAACAACCGGGATAAAGTAACATGCAAGTACAAGGTTTTTATGAAACTGGAAAAATATGTTCTTTCTCCCCCTCAACACTTTGATCGAAAAAAAACTGAATTTTAAAAGAATAGAGTGTTGACGGAAGATTTGTGCTTGCCATGTTAAAAGAAAAATAGGTAGAAGAATATTTTTGTTGTTTTATCAGATTTTATAATTTTGTATTTTGTTTTTGGGAAATATTTACAAAAGAGATTTTGGTGTTTGACTTGTTTTTAAGAATGTTTTAAGAGTTCATCCAGTTCCTCTTGATTCAAACACCGCATACCAATCCGGTGGACCAACTCATTAAACCTAGCAGGAGCTAAGGCTTTGGTGAGAAGATCTGCCAATTGGTATTCAGTACCCACAAAATATAATTCAACAGTACCCTGTTCCACATGGTCCTTGATGAAATGATATCGAAGATCGATGTGCTTTGATTTTGAATGTTGAACTGAGTTGCACGAGATCGCAATAGCACTCCGATTGTCACAGTACATCGGGATTCGTCAAATACATAACCATAGTCTTTGAGTTGTGTTGTCATTCAAATGACTTGAGCACAACACGCCGACATGGCTACATATTACCTTCTGTTGAGGACGGCGATGTACAATCCTGCTTCTTCGATTGCCATGACACCAGTTTATCACTAAGAAATTGTAACGCTCACGAAGTCCTTTTCCGTGAATCTAAGCATCCTGCGTGGTCGTGTCACGAAAAAGCTATTAGTTCAAAACCGAGAATCCGCCGGATACAGATTCCCAAATTAATGGTTCCCTTGATGTATCGGAGGATTCTTTTAGCCTCAGAGAGGTGGGTTTCAGTTGGTCTCGACTGATAATGGGAGCAAAGATATACGGCAAAAACAATATCAGTCGCTGTTTTAGATACATGAGAGACCCAATGATACTACGGTATTTGGTAGGGTCCACCAATTTCCCATGTAAATCACCGTCTAGCTTCTTGGTATGAGCCATTGGTGTGGCATAGGTGTCACAGTTTTGCATTCCAAATTTGTTTAACAATTCAAGGGCATATTTGGACTGACTCAAGAACATACCACGGGGTGATTGATGAACTTGCATTCCAAGGAAGAATGTGAGTTCACCCATCATTGACATTTCAAAATGTTTTGTCATAAGTTTTGCAAAAGCATTTGAGTATTTTAAATGCGTTGACCCAAAAATGATGTCATCCACATAGATTTGAACGATTAAGATGTGAGCCCTGTGATATTGTATAAAGAGTGTAGGGTCGACCGAACCTTTGGTAAAATTATTGGCAATAAGGAAGGATGATAACTTATCGGACTACGCCCGAGGGGCTTGTTTGAGACCGTAGAGAGCTTTCTTCAGTTTGTAGACCTGATTAGGGAACTCTGGATCTATGAATCCTTCTGGCTGGCTAACATAGACCGTTTCTTTCAGTTGTCCATTGAGAAAAGCAGTTTTGACATCCATCTGAAAGACCATGATGTTCATGTGAGCAGCAAATGCCAGAAAAATCCGAACAGCCTCAAGACGAGCAACCGGAGCAAATGATTCTTCAAAGTCAATACCCTCTTCCTGTCTATAACCCTTAGCCACAAGATGTGACTTGTTTCTAATTACGGTTCCTTCAGCATCCAATTTTTTTTTCCAAATCCATTTTAGACCAATGACGAAGACCCCTTTTGGTCTTTCAACCAATTCCCATACTTCAAGACGTTTAAACTGATTGAGTTCTTCTTGCATGGATTCAATCCAGTTGTCTTTTGTCATTGCATCTTTAATGTTTTTAGGTTCAGATTGGCAGACAGTGAGAGCATAAATGCAATGTTCACCATCTGTGTGAAGACGTTGTCTAGTTATGACTGGTTGATTCAGGTTACCAATAATGTTCTCTAGAGGATGGTCTTTCGTCCAACGATGTATGGAAGGTTGATGTTGATATACATTATGCAGATTTTGAGGATTCAAATGGCTTGTAGATGATTCCGCAACATCAGGTGCAGCAGTTTCATTAGCAAACGGGTTAAAGAACGCATTTGGATCAAAATCTGCAGGTGGGGGTACTACATTAAGAATATCATCAGCTGGTTCAACGTCGTTGGAAGCAGTTTGTTCAACTGTTGTTGTAGAGTCAACTGGTGGTGCTTCTTCAACCGTAGTTGTTGTGGCAGGTGTATCAGGTATTGGATTATGATCAGGTTGTGCAGCGGAAACATTGGATACACCTGGAGCACATTCATCAATGTCATCACTAAACAGCGGAGCAAATAGCTTTTCCATTTGTTGACGAGTAAGCTGGGGGCTTGATTCAGCTGATGATGGGGTTTGAGGGAAGTTTAAACGGTTGTGACCGGGTTCCAAGCTGTTATGCTCAGAAGCCATCTCAGTAAGCTCATCAAAATTAGCATGAATTGTTTCCATAACCTGCTTTGTATGACGATTCCAGATCCGGTAACCTTTAGAATTATCACAGTATCCAATAAAAACTCCAATGTCAGCTTTGGCTTTGAGCTTTCCAAAGTCATCACGATCATTATTTGGGTAGCAAAGAGATCCAAATACATGAAAGTGTTTGAGATTCGGTTTTCTGTTGTGGATAAGCTCAAACGGTGTTTTGTTATGGCGTTTTGTAATCATTGAGTGATTCTGAGTGTAGCATGCAGTTGAGACAGCTTCAGCCCATAAGTAATCTAGAAGTTTAGCATTGATTAACATCGTTCTGGCAGCTTCCACTAACGTACGGTTTCGTCTTTCAACAACTCCGCTTTGTTCTGGGGTACGTGCTATGGATGTTTAATGCTCAATTCCCACTTTCTCATAATATTCCTGAAGAGTTTGATTCACAAATTCAGTTCCTTTGTCTGTTCGAATTTGTCTTACGGTGTTCCGGAGCTGAATTTGAATTTTCGTGAGAAAGGTAATGATCATCTGTGGAGCTTGGTCTTTACTTCGAAGAAAATAAACCCAAATCAATCTTGAGTAGTCATCAACAATTACCAAGATGTAGCGTTTGCCATTAATCGTCTGCACGCGCATCGGGCCACACAAATCCATGTGAAGAAGATGAAGCACATGCTGAGAGCTGTGTTCCACCTTTGAGGGAAAATGAGCATGAGTACTTTTTCCTTGTTCACAAGCTGAACATAGGTGATCTTTAGAATACCAGAATCTCGGGAGACCTTCAACAAGTTTGTGTCGAGCAAGGTTGGTGATGGTTTGAAAGTTTAGATGTGAGAGACGACGGTGCCATAGCCAAGATTTTGTAGATGTAGCCTTTGAGAGTAGACAGATGGGAGATGAAGCAACCATGTCTTGCATTGAGATTGTGTATAGACTAGAATTGCGAGAGCCAGACATAAGATCGTTTCCTTGTAGATCACGAATGAAACAAGTTTTCTCCTGAAAAGCAACTTCCAAATCTCCATCACATAATTGACCGACTGAAAAGAGATTGTGACCGAGGCCTTCCACATAATAAACCCTGCTAATTTCAATATTGCCATTGATATAATCTCCGTAGCCCATGATAGCAGCGAAGTGATCATTCCCGAATCTGACAGTGCCAATGAACTTTGCAATAAAGTTTGATAACAGTTTAAGGTTGCCTGTCATGTGTCGGGAACATCCGCTATCAACAATCCAAAGGATGATCTGTATCACCTGCATTACACACAGACGACACAGATGGAATAGAAGTAGATGTAGAACCCGATGAGTTAGAGGGTTCCTCAGCAGTTATAGTAGAAATACATACATCAATGATTTTAGGCATCCATTTAAATCCTAGTGTATTATGTATCCATTTCTGCCATCTCCAACTAGTATTAGCTTTAGTATTAGTGAATGCACTAGGTGGTACTACTTTCCTTGGAGGTGATACTGGAACTACAAGGACATCAATGCGTTTCTTAGAATCTAAGGAGGGCGGTTTACCAAGCACAGACTTAGAAGCATTAGTGGGCCTAGAGGTATTCCGACTCTTAGGATTCCTTAAACGAGACAAGATAGCTCTAGCAACACATTTGTCATGACAATCAGAAAGCATACTTTTACGACAAATAACACAAGAAGCATCAGACTGAATATCAAAAGTACTTAAAGGTTTAGCATTCGTTACAACACTTTTTCTATTACATTTGTCAGACGCAATATCTAAAGTAGGTGCAACGTGAGTCTTATTCAAAGTCCTAGGGTGTTCTTCTACTTCAGCATTCCTTATTATTCTTTTCTTAGGTCGCAACTTCCTATTCTTCCTTGTATTGCTCCTAGGCTGTGAAGTGCGGACGTTTGGAAAAGAAGCTACTAGTCTTGTTTCAGTAGAGGGAAGCACATTAGTAACTTGTGTTTTGTCAGTAGGCAATCTGGGTTCACGTTTGCTAAGTGTTACAGGTGCAATTCTCTTAATGATTCTAAGCTGAACTTGTTCATACTTTCCTAACATTTCCCTTAACTTAATGATAGTGTGCACCAAATCTTGATTTTCAGAATGAAGATTTCCAGCAAAATTCATGACTTCTTTAGTGTGTGCAAGATAATGATCAAGTTCATTTGATGCTTCATCACGAGTCTGTTTGAGTAAATCAAATATGACACCATATTCCTGTTTAACTTTTGCAAGTTCATGTTCATATTTTGAGATTTGACACTTAAAAGACACGTTTTGATCATCCAGTTGCTCAAGTTTTGGATTAAGATTTATTGCATGCAACTTGGCGATTTTGTTTTGAAAAGCACGTTGTTGATCGTGAATTTCTTTTTGACACCAATTAAGACGACGTTTTGCATTAGAAAGTTCGTTTAATAATCGTTCATTTTCAACTTTTAAAGACTCGATTTGAAGCACATTATCAGTATTCTCAACAATTTCAACAGAATCAACAGTAGATGCAACAGATTGTAATAACACAAGATTATTGATATCAGCACAGATAACATCTTCCAAGAGTCGATCAACATCTTTTCTCAACAGTTTCTTTTTACGTTTAGTATTTGAAATCGATGTTTCTGTTTTCTCGAAGACTGTTTTCATGAGACCAAGTTCCTTGTGAAAATCCCTTTCCCAATATAGTGCACAAGTTTTCAAATTTTTGACATGGGGTAAAATTCTTTTCTGAAGAATATCTCTTTGTTCTCGCGCCATTGGCGATTGAAAATGTTGAACTTTTATTTCAGAATGAAATTCAATCTCACGTTCCAAAATTTTGAGGTCAGATAAGAAAGTGTCAAAATATTTGATAACGCGACAACTTTCGGCTTTAGTTTTTACTTCACTAAGTGAAGGTAAAGGACCATTAATTTGTGCACCATTGTGTTGGGGACTAACTTCAGAAACTGGTGTGATAACCCAAGGTTTGTTAGAAGTATCTTGTTTTGTGACAAAAGTTACGGCTTTTGAATAGTTAAATGGTTTGTTATAAACGACATTTTCCATTTTTGACTGACTCTCGTCATCACCATCTAATTCCTCCATACGATTATATTCAACAACAGTCAAAATTGAATCATCAATTCTATGTTCTGCACTGTAAACTTCAGGATTTGGTTTGAATGCTCTGTGTGAAAACTTAGGTTTGTAATCAGCAAGATTCGGTCTATATCCATTTGGATTTGGTTTGAAAGTAAACTTTTGAATTGTTGTGATTGATTCACCATGTTTATAAACAACATTTCGAAACTCTTTGATTTTGTTTTGTAAGTCAACAATTTCTTCAATATAGTTATCTATTCGTTTTGTGGAATGCTTTTTGTACTCAGAGAACTGTTTTTGACAAGTTAACAACTCAGCCTTGGCTTTTTGAGTTTCCAAAGTAAGAGCGTTAATTTGTTGTTTGTGTTCATGTTTCAGTTGTTCTATTTGAGCAACAAAGCATTCTTCAAAGTGGCTAGATCACAAATCTGTCGTTCCAAAGATTTTTCGTTTTGATGTGATTTAGCAAAAGCGGCTTCAAAACCTTTTTCACGGTTTTCTTGAGTTTTGAAAAAATTGAGTTGCCGTTTTAAGCATTCAATGTCCCTGATTAACAGTGCATTTTTACTGTGTAATTTCTGATTTAATGCATAACATTCATCCATTCGGGATTGTTGGTCTTTAAGTAAGAGATCAATATCTGGACTAGGAAAAAGTTCATGTTCAACGTGAGTCACAACATGATCACTATTCAGATCCTCAAGTATAACCACGGAGTCAATTTGAGTATCAAAGGTAACCATAAGATCATCTTGATTGTCAAATGTAACTACGGGGTCTAGTTGAGAATCGTCAGAATGAGATGTGGACGACTCATTTTGAACATTCGGAGCCTTGCCAGATTCAGATGTTGGCGGAGATATTAGATCAGAGACGTGGACGACTCATTTTGAACATTCGGAGCCTTGCCACCTCCCATCTGACGAACATTACCTCGATTCTGAACTTCAACTCTTCCATTGTTAACCACAGCCTGATTCCTTGTGTTGGATGAGGTACGAATGCGATTGTTGGATTTGTTGGAATATCGGCCGAAGGCTCTAGCAATCATGACAAATCCTTGCTGTAGGGCATCAAAAGCTTCAGTATCCTCATTGGATTCACTGTAAAGTGCTTGATCAGTGTTGTTGTTGTATGGAACCAATTGAGTTTCTTGAGATTGTTGCTGTGATGGATTATATGGTGTAATTGTTGCAGCTGGTTGAGGAGGAACACTAGTTTGAGCCCACAAGGCAAGTTGTTGATTGTCCGGAAGTGACTGTGGAGCCGGGAGTCCACGGATAGCCCTTTCTTTGTCAACTTCTTTTTGGTGAGGCTTCAAATAGTCGTACAACAATCCGTATGTAGCATGATGAAGATTCTTAGCTTGACGGAGAAAAATGACATACTTCTCCCATTCTGGACCAAGACTACTTAGGAACTTAGTGTTGACAGCAATTCGTGGCATGATGATGTTGTGTTTGTCCAAATCATTGATGATGTCTGAAAAGCGATGATGATATGACTCTAATGTCTCTCCTGGTTCAATCATGAAGTGTTCATAAGCCAAGTAGATTTTGGATTCCATGTCTTCCTGATTGAGTGTTGTGTCTTCCATAAGAAGATGAATATGTTCCCACATTGCTTTAGCAGTCTTTTGAGCATCAACACTTCGAAGGATCGGATTGGGTAATCCCAAAAGGATGTATTGCATTGCTAGTTCATCGGCTTCAAAATGTAGAAGTTCATCACCTGTGAGGTCTGAGACAGTTGCAATGTTGGTGACATCATCTCTTGGTGGACTGGCATTAGGATCTGCGGGTGTGACAACAGTAGGCATCTGAAATGGACCTTCCATAATGACCTTCTTTAAGAACTTTCCATGCGGCTTCTTTAGATCACAAAACCTAAAGAACCTTATCACCCATTGATCATAATTTCCGAGAGTGAGCATTGGAGGTCTATCAAGTGAGCCAGCTTCATGAATTGATTGTTGGCTACTTAAGGCTTCACACATCTTGCCAAACCATGTCGGTTCCTTCATAGTACTCCTGGATGGATGTTGATTGTAGAAGTTTGTGTAAGGTTGTACTTGAAGACTAGGTGGTGGTTGAACCATTTGTGGTTGTGGAATTGCTCCAAGTTGTGGGGTATGTTGTTGATAAATTTGTTGTTGATGATTAAATTGTTGATGTTGTGGACTTAGTTATTGTTGTTGTTGTTGATTATAAGTATAAGGAAAATAGCTAGAGTATGGTGGTTGTGACATGTTGAAAACTTGTGTTGTTAAATGGATCTTTGTAGTCGAATGAAACGTTGTTGATGAAGTATCCTTAGGCGGAGAAACCAAGTGAAGACAAAGTAACACTTAAGCATAAAAACACCAATACTTACGCGTAAAATTGATATTTACGCGTAGGTTTAGCTTACGCGTAAGAATTGAGAAACACTAAAGTTATGTGTAAACTGAAAGTTAGGCGTAGAAAACTTAGGCGTAGGATTAGCTTATGCGTAAGACAGGGCTTAGGCGTAAGAAAATCTTATGCGGAAAGAGTTCTACGCGTAAGGTTTGAGCTTACGCGTAATATTAGGGTTTTGCCCAAAAATCTTTTACACTATCATAGTGTAAAGGATATCCAAAGTCGAAGTGTTTTCAGGCTTATCCAAGCAAGAAAACAATGAGTAAACCACGAAAACTGAAGATCGATCCAAGGATGACTTACGCGTAAGAATAGGGTTTTCTTACGCGTAGAATGCAACCAAAATTGATTTCTGCCCACCGATGTTTCTAAACCAGATTTTAGGAATGAAATAGCTTCAATATCACCAAAATAACACAAAAGTGTGAAACTTGATGATCCAAAACTTCAAAATACCTTATGCGTAACTATGAACACGCATATAAAACCAAGTTTAAAACTAAGGAAAAACACATAAAGCTCGAAACTTTTTGCTTAAAACTGAAAATTTAACACTTAAAATGTTGAAAGTACAAGAATCTTGGATTGAAAAGTGTAAAAAATGAGTTTTTAAACGTGAACAAGTTTTTGAACCGTGACTTACGCGTAAAACGAAAAGCTTCAAAAACAACTTCTTTGCACTCAACTATTTGGCGATTGATACCACTGTTAGGTCACCATATTAGTAACACAAGCATCAAATAGAAGAAATAGAAAGAAGAGATCGGATGAACAATCACAAACACACACGTATAGAGTATATGAAATGTTATGCGTAGAGAATGAGAGTGAATTGAACAACCAACCTTCAAGAGAAGGTTTACAAGAGTATTTATAGGAGGGAACTAGGGCAACACTCCATGTTCCCATCCTTTTACTTATTGGGCTTGGCCTAGGCTTATGGGCTTTCTACATAAGCCTAGCCTTGATTACTAACATAAAAGCCATATTAAGCTAACTATTACATATGAATCACTAACACTTGAAATATGGTTTAGGAGTGATTCCAACAGTTTTGCCAATTAAAATTCGTTTTAAACTATTTAGATCGACTTATGTCAATCTATTTGGATGTGTGTTGGATGTTGATAAACAAACATATAGAAATATAAATATGTAATGAAAAGATAAAGAGTAAGAAGCACAAAACCACAACGCGAGTATTTATAGTGGTTCGGCTAAAAGGACACCTTCCTTGCCCTACTTCACTCCCCGAGTCACCTACTCGAGAGTTCATAGTCACTACACAACACCGACTCCTTATGGTGGAGAAACCTTCACAACGTTGCCTACTCTTTTTCCGGTACTAGGCTAACCACCGGGTTCTTTCAAACCAAGGTGAACCACACCTACCACAACGTCGCCTACCCTTTATCCGGTACTTGGCTAAGTACCGAGTTCCATTACAATGGATGAACTACTACCCAACACTACACAACACCTAATCCCAAAGGAGATCTACACCTTATAATATCAACAAGGATAACAATATCCTTTGACCCAATACTAATCTATCTTGTACATCGAATCACACCATATCGAATGTACATCATAGGAACCTTTCACTAATGCCTTTGACTAGATCTTTAAGACGCCCTTCACTAATGTCTTGTGACTTGACTTCTAGGCACCCTTCACTAATGCCTACAATATGGACGATTGACACCATTCACTAATGTCTTCGTCTTGACACTTGAGACATCTTTCACTAATGTCTTCAACACTACACTTCTTAGTAGAAAGAAAAGAACCATCAACAAGAGGACTTCAGTAGTCTTGATGATGAGGAAGCATGGCAACTCATGGACTTGAGCTTGCTTGACTTCAAAGGTGGTGATCTCGCCTTTAAGAGGAACCTAGAGGATCACACACAAAAACAAAACTACATACATAGATCACTTGGATCTGAGGTTAGAGAGTTTTTAACTCAAGGAGAAAGTATGTGAGGAAGGGGTAAGAAACAATGAAGAAATGGCTCACTATTTATAGAGAGAAAATGCTACTGTTCCCCGGATCCCATGGATCCCTCCCTTAAGGGATCCGTCTAGCGTAAAGCTAGAGATCCGTGGGACGCTCCTCTTTGCCCATGGGTATTTTGGTCATGGGTCATGGGTTATGGGTTGATCCATGGGTATTTCTTTAGATACAATGTATTTAATGAGTGCAATGTATCTAGTCAAATGGGTATGGGTCAATACCATGGGTTATGGATATGCTCCATGGGTTGAAGTTATTTACTCATTATATAATACATACTAATTATGTATATATTTGCCCAATATGTAAACACTAGTTGTTTTACATATGTATTACTAAATCATAAAATCACTTATACATGTTTTAGTGTTTTATGTGAAAACGTAAGTGTGTTAGAAAACTATTGGCTCAAACATTTACGTATTTTATTTGTTTCGTTAAAATGATTTTACGTTTGTTATCGACAAAACATTAGAAGATCGTAAAATATATATGAACATTTTTACGGCTTATTTGTATTAACATTAACTACTTGGACGAATAAAACCCTTATCTAACAATTCTTGAAGTTGGCTCATCAATTCTTTCATTTCGGAAGGGACTAAATGGTAAGGGGTTTTTGCTATAGGTTTAGCACCCGGAAAAAGGTCAATGCGAAATTCTACTTGTCTTTTGGGTGGAACACCCGGAAATTCCTCCGGAAAAACATCTCGAAATTCGTTAACAATGGGAACATTATCAATACTTGCCTTCTTAATACTCGTATCTACCACATGAGCCAAAAACGCACAACAACCCTGTGATAAGTATCTCCTAGCCTTCATTACTGAGCATAACTTAAATTCTCCTTTTCTTTTATCTCCATGTATTACTACTTCTCGACCATTTGGATTCATAACTCGTACCATCTTTTGATTACATAAAATGGCGGCATTGTGATTACTAAGCCAATCCATGCCTATGATGACATCAAATTCTCCAAGCACTATAGGAATTAGGTCGATCTTAAATATACTATTATCTAATTCCAACTCTACACCACATAACACATTAATCACAACTACCACCTTACTATCAGCTATTTCAACTTCAAGGGGTTTGGAGAGTTTAGATAGTGGAGATGTTAATTGCTTACTAAATTCTATTGACACAAAAGATACACTAGCTCCCGAATCATAGAGGACTCAAGCGGGAATGGAATTAACAAAAAGTATACCTATAATGACATCGGGTCCCGACTTTGCTTCCTCCACTCCCATTTGGTAAACTCGCGCCTTAGGTTTTGGAATTTCAACTTTTTCTTCTTTGACCGTCTTCACAATCTTAGCATCATTTGTTTTTCGACTTGGACATTCATTCAACTTGTGCCCAACTTGATTACACCCATAACATATAACTATTGGCTTCGAGCATTCTTTACTCATGTGACTTAAAGAATCGCACTTGTAACATCCCGGCATATTGAGTCTACACTCACCATAATGAAGTTTGTGACACTTCTTACATTGTGTCTTGCCTTGATTCCCTCCGGACCTTCTACCTAAATCAAACCTTGGCTTTTTACCTTCTCTATCTCCAAACACTTGCTTTCTCTTAACATCCTTATCTTCTTTACTCTTCTTTCTCATCAAATCTGCTTCTCTCACACGAGCCCGACTTAGAAGATCTTCCAAGGTACTACACTTAAATGGTGAGGTTACTTCACGGATTTCATCTTTAAGCATCCTTTAGAACCTATCTACCTTGAGCTTTTCATTATTGTGGTATTCGGAACAATAAGGAACCATGTCATTAAATTTCTTCCATAACTCATTCACCGTTTCATTAGTTTGTACTAGAGTCTAAAATTCTTCCCGAATTTTATCAATCTCTTCCGCCGGTGCATACTCTAAAGTAAATAATTCCTTGAACTCTCTCCACGAACACAAATCCGACCAAGCCTCCCCTTTCTCACACACCTTCCCTTCCCACCAAGTTCTAGCACTATCGCGAAGGAAATTGATGGCGTAGATAACCTTCTTTGCCTCCTCACACCCACTTGTGCGAAAAGTACCTTCAATGGCGATGAGCCATCTATTACAAGCTATGGGGTCAAGGGTCCCCGTGAACTTAGGTACGTCACATGCCGTGAAATCACGATAAGATGATTTATCGTTCCTAGTAACCCTACTATGACCTTCTTCTCTTCTAAGTTCCGCGAACTCTCTTTGCATTGCTTCTTGGATATTTAGAGTGGTCTCTTTAACAAAATACAGCATGGATCTTTCTAGTGCTTTCCCTATCCTTCTCCTGATTAAAACGTCTAAAGCTTTTACTTGTTCGTAAGTAAATCCTTCTAAGGTAGGACCCTCCGAACTAGAAGAAGAGGAATTTTCCAGGGTCATATCATTCTTGGTTGGGTCACTTGCCGAAGATCCGACATGTTTAGAGGTGGTAGCCTTTATGGCTTCCTTTTGATGGGGAGTATTCATTTCTTCTTTACTGTAACATATAACAAACATTCGATTAAGCAGAATCACCTATAACTTATAAAAATCATATAACTCTTTCACAACTCACCCTAACCACCACCTACACAAGGCCTTAACGATCTTAGGTAACACACATGTGCCATCTTCTTATAACCACGATGGCCAAGCGTAGTTATAAAAACATGTAACATATGTACTTCTTAAAATCATCAAGAAAATGTACACGTAGCATAACTATTACTAACACAATTCACACGGCCTAAGTCTAGGAGATTCTAAGGTAAAGATCCTAAATCTCTTAGACCAAGGCTCTAATACCAAGTTGTTACGCCCCAAAAAACGGAAATTTTGAAACTTTTATTAATGACATGGACGACACGACTCACATTACGTTTTTACAAAACATCCCTTAGAATGGACCACAAAAGAAGGAAAATTTGGAAGGTTTTTAACCTGACGGCATCAGGTTCTAAACGTGACGCCATCGCTCTTTGAAATGCGACCCCGTCTGAGACTTAACATAGTTTGACGGCTCAGAAGGTTTTTAACCCAACGGCGTCAGGTTATAAACGCGACGCCATCAGGAGCCCAGACCTGCACATTTTGTGCAGATTTACTGCACTTATACCCAACAAAAGTTACATATCACTTTGAACATTACCACAAAACCTGTAAACAGCTTGTAACTCGTATAAAAGCAACTATCACTAATAATCCCAACACTTTAACCTTCAAAACAAGTAATTGACTTTACGCCAAACATCATTTCTAACTCCATGACCCATAGATACAAGAACTTGACACATTGACTTAACGTTTTAGAGAACATAAACGTAAGTACAACTACTAACGGAAAGAAGACCAAGACACTTGAAAATATACCAAAACTGACTTGACTCTTCGGGGCTTCCAACTTTAACACCTTGGTTCCAAAAGACAAGCTCAACTAGGAGCTCAAGCAAAATCCATTCTACACTTGAGTCTTACCTTTATCCTCCCTGTTAGGACCTACAAAATGTCATCAACTATAACATAAGCGAATGCTTAGTAAGTAAATGGGTCAAATGCAATTAAAACTTTAACAACACATAAGAATTCATGGAGCATCTATAACATAAGCACATACCTTATAATTGGTATTTACACTACTTGACATACAAAGCTATCGATCCAAGCTAAACTATGACAAGCTCCAACAACTATAACATAATCAATTATTCATATTTCAACATATAACATTAACCCACTATACTTACCTTCAATTATTCCAAGGACTTCTACCAAGTAGAGTCACCGCTTCCTTAAGCTTCCTAAACAACAATTAACCTTAATTAAAGACTATAACTAGTAATTTCAATGAATTGGGCATCCTCTATAACTACTTTAAACTTCTAAAATTCAAGACCCTAATTACAAAGATTAGGGAAATTGCTTACTTGATTAGGGATATAAAATTGAAGGTCTCTTAACCTTAATAATCACCACAATAGCCCTAAATTAACTCAATTGAGGATGATCTTGATACCTTCTTCTTTTTCTTCTCAAACCCTTACTTCACCTTGAGGTAACCTCCTCAAACGTGGATAAGTCTCAAATGAGACTAATTTTTCCCTTTTTATATTTATTCTACTTAGGCTAAATGACAACATTAGTCCCTCTATTCTAGGATTCTATATTTTGTCCATAATAGTTCTTAATCTTTCTTACTAGCTACAATATTTAAGAATCATTTTTATACATTCTAACAAAAAGGTTAGTACTTCCATTTAATAATACCTTGACGGGATACGAGTGTAACACCAAGACCCTTTAGTCTTCTTTGAATTCCATAGATATTTACTATGTGAATTAGGAAGTGTAACTTTAAATTGTAAAACCTCTTTTTCCTTTTTGCTAACTTCCATAAACATAGAGTAAAATGCATTAGTACTCGAGGCACTAGCTAACTTAAAAAAAAATAGAATTTGGGGTAGGGAATACACAATTTGCGAAAGCACTACAGGTATATCTACTTTCAAGAGACCAAAGAATTCTAAAATCCGAATTTCAAGTAGGAAATTAAACGGAAAGGTTTGTGCTGACAAAATGAGCTTTTCTTATGCATTTGTCTCAATATATAAGCTATCAATGACTTTGAGGTGTTTCTTGGCGTACAGATTAACATGAGCTGCGTTCAGGATTTACCTGCCGTGGATGTGATTTTGGGACAACATGTATACTTGACCGTGGGAGATTACTTTGCAAGCCTATAAGATTTGACAAAATTGCTCCATACCAACTTTTGGCCAACAGTTGCAAGTTTGTGGGCTCAAATTTTGCTATGTTTATTGTTGGAAGAGATTGATGAAAAGAGTGAAACACGATGTAAGCTCAGTGGTGTTATTATTGTAGTTTGTTCCAATTATCGTACGAGCAAAATGGTGTTAATAATCTTTAGTTGTTCATTTACCTTTAGTTCACAATCTTTATACTATTCTCTTTTGAACAAGCCGAACCAAGCATAGTCTCGACTGGCCTTGAAACCAAAAGTTGGTACAAATTCAGGCTCCAAAGTTTGATCATTGTTCATTTGTAATGTTATAAATATTACCCACCATAACTATGAATCTTACTACGCAAAACAACTCTTTGATCTTTGATTATGATTCTATGACATATGACCATGAATGCGGCAATAACAAAAAGTCGGTTTGATATAACGAATAGTCGCATATGGTCACACCTAGGGGTGAGCAAATGGACTGAGAGCCGAACCGAAACTGAAACCAACCCAACCTCGGACCGAACTTTAGAGCCGCGGTCCGGTTCTCGGTTCTTCAATATTGCAAATTTCAGTTCTCGGTTCGGGAAGAACCGCCTGACTTTAAAATATATGAGATGTTTATGGGATGTTTTGCTGTTTTTGTCCGATACTTCAAGCAAACCACAAAATCTTTTCCTCGTACCATACGTTACACTTTTAAACTAAGATGAAAACTTACAATAAATTTTTATTTACGCAACCAACTAGGAGTAAGTTTCTATGTATGTTGTCACTTTCAGTAAAAAATGTAACGAGAGTTTGGTACAAGTATTTTCGATCTATGCGTTTCAGTGACAAGCTTAACCAAACATGAATAAAGCAAAATTATGCAGGAAAATTATACCAAATTAACTGTAATAGTTTCCTACTTTCATATTTATCTCGATTTATAGCATTCTACTTTATTTTGCTATTAGTAGGTCACAACTAAAAGAGACACCAATACGCTAAATGTAAATAAATAAATCAAAGAGGTGCATGATGATCACTTATCTCAAAAACGGTTAACGATCTAGACCGTGTATTATGGTCTTCACCAAAATGCTCAAATCTACATCGACTAATGACGTAGCGCTGATATTCTCCATTTCTGCTATATATTTTAATCGTTCAATATTCTTTATGGTTTAGACGTAAATGAACGCAACCGCATAATAAATATTGAATTTTTGGGTGTTTAAAATATTCAGTACCAATCAGGTAGAACCGAATACCCGAACCAGAGACGAGGACTGAACCAGAACCGAAACACGCTCTTCCGTCCGGTTCTGAGTTCTAAGATATGCATTTTTCAATTCTTAGTTCTTTCAGTTCCGGATACGATAACGATCACTGGATAAGTAAATGGGTATATTATTATAGTCGCATAATATATGCAGTCACGATCCAATATGGTTGTAATATGAAGGGGAAAAAATCTAGAGCTGTGATTTTACTATAATTAATACTGTCTCAAATTTATTATTCACGTTTCCCTTTTTGTGTTTATTAATTATCCATTGCCAAAAATAGATCGAAAATTTGATCGAGTTTTCATACTACCTTCACTTGAAGCTATTATTACATACTATAAAGGGTATGTTTGGCGGCAAAAATTATGGAAGATTATTGAGGCTTAAGATTACTATTTTTGAAAAATAAGCTACTTAAAAAATAATCTTTGTTTAGCAGACAGAACTTATAAGAGATTATTAAAAAAATAATCTTCTATAATCTCTGAAAATAAAATGTTATTTCATGTAACTTATAAAAATAATCTTTTTTTATAATCTTTTTCAGCAATAGCACAAGCACCAGCATCATCACCAGCACCAGCACAATCTATTTTTGCCAAATATACCCAAAAAATCACAAATTAATTAGAGTTTTTTCGTCGATCGACAAAACGAAAGAGTGCAAGATTGGCAACATGATTAAGAGCTTAAAGCTCTAGGTATGGTGACAATGTTTTATGGTGTCATCCATTTTACGATGTCAACAACAACAATATCCAATTCCGTCAGAGTAAGGTATGGGAATGTGAGATATAGATAGTCACACTCTTACTCGAAGGAAAAAATCAACGGTACCTAATCTTGTCTTTCACGGGTATGAAGGATGTGAGATGTAGACAGTCTTACCTCTACCCGAAAGTAGAAAGGCTATTTTCAGAGAACCTCCAGCCATTTTTGCCGAGAGTAAGGATCAAACCCTCGCCTTTGTCTCCATTTTACGATATCATGACACGAAAGACATACCCAACTAAATTTTTTTCTCACTCGTAACATTAAATACCGGACACATTAAAAAACAAAATACACATAACACAAACGTAAGCACCCAAAAATCCCAACGTTATTGAGGCTATGACACTGTGATAACGTATGCTTTGTTATTAAAAAAATAATAATAATAAGATAAAAGATCATTTAGGGACAAAACTTTATCTACATACCAAGGGACCAATCCCCACCTTTCATTCATTTTGATCTAATGGCTTAGATTAAATCTGATTTTTACACTGCAGGGGTATTTTAGTCAATATAAAAAGAATTTTTTATCTTTCTTTCACTTAAACGCTCTTTAATTTTCACACACACAAAGTGTGTGTTTCTCTCTATTCTCTCATTTTTTTCATCTTCTTCTTCATCAGGTAACGCTAATTCGTTATCAATTAAACGATTCTTTCATGGATTCGATTCCAAATTATTTAGTTTCTTCTGATCGTTCTTCTTCTATAACTGAATTTGATCCTTCTTCTTCTGATCGTTCTTCTTCTAAAACTGAAAACGTCGTTGTTTCTATAACTGAATCTGCAACTGAAGATATTGTTGTTAGTGATGATGTTTCTGCTAAGTATACGGAGGAGATTGTAGCTTATGAACACGGTGATGAATCCGCAGCTATTAAGAGTAAGATGCGTTTAATTTTTGTTTTTTATTGTGTTTTCTGTTTGAATAACAGTTTTAAGCTGTGAATAAGCTATTTAGTTAGGTTTATATTGAATTAAAACTACTTTCTATATCACTATCACTATCATCATCCTCTTCCATTGAACTACTTTCTATATCGAAATCGATCTTGTTGAACAATCTCTTGTACTTCTTGCACAAGGTCAACATCACCTTGTCTCCCCTGAACTTCTTCAATCCCTCTCTCATCGTCTCAACCAACTCTATCTTTTCTTTTGAAATTATTTCAAATTTCTCATCTATCTTTTCATAAAACTCTTGTAAATTAAGTATTTCAGCTTAGTTTTTTATTGTATATGCAAAATCATATATGATTTCAAAAAATATCATATATGATATGTAATATCACATGTGATATTAGTGTAATATCACATATGATATTATATATCATATATGATTTAACACTAATATCAAATGTGATATTCATCTTAGTGTGTTATCATATATGATATTTTTGCAAGCACAGCTGAATTTTAGCCTGCTGAAGGCTTAGTCGCTGTCATAGCCTTCGGCTAAAGCCGAAGGCTATGCCTAAAGGCTTAGGCACAGGCATAGCCTTCGGCTAAAGCCGAAGGCTATGTCTGCGCCTAAGCTTAAGGTTTTGTTTTCTGTTAAGTCCTTTAAAATATATCATAACATACTTTTTTATAACAACATTTTTATAAATGAATTCAATAAAATTACCTCTTTTTCCACTGGCTTTTTGGGAGGCAACGGTTCATAGTATATGCCTGCTCCCTTGTACAAATTCAGGCCGGTTTGCTCCTCATCAGGATCATACTCTCCGTGATGCTCTAACGTCCCCAAGCAACCGTCTCTCATTTCCATGTTTATTCTTTTCCTCATTGTAGGAGTGTTCCAACTTTTGAGGGCTGGGCGGTGATGCATAACTTGGAAGCTCGGGTAGTTTGTTGAGTCCAAGTATAGTAGCTTTTTTATACACAAAAATACAATTAAAATTTTGTTAGATAATTTTTTATATGAGTGAATCATAGTTGATAAGTTTAATGGAAAATAACTTACACATAAGAATGTTAGAGGACCATAATAGAAGTTGGTACCCGACTTGACTTGGGCCCAGTTTAGCTTACTGATCTGCAAGCATTCCATTATGTAGCTGCACCAATCGATATAAGAGATATCATCATCTTCTTTCACGTGCCTAAGGATTTTTGTGGGCACTTTTCCTGCAATCTCCAAAGTGCCCATGGTGCTTGCAAACAAAGTTAAGAAATTCATCTTGAACATGAAATCTACTTCAGTTGTGCTCGATATCTCGAAGGCTACAGCAGGTGGTGTAATTCATCCAAGATGAGCATACTGTTCTTCCCATTCTCTAACGAAATCGTCATCATCAAATCTTTCCTCCAGATCTTCCAGCTTTCTTGTCCCCATCGGCACACCTAGCATATCATGAATTTTTTGCCTTGTTACCTTTATTGAACCTTTTTGTAATCTCAATTTTTTTCCTTGTTACCTTTATTGATCTAAACTGTTAGTTTAGTGTTACGTGTAGGAGATGGATAAGGTGTTAATCATTTTATTACTCTGAATAAGCGATTAGTTATGTTTAGATTCAAATTAAGCTGTTAATTAGTTTTTGATGAATTAAGCATATTAAGCTTTGAATAAGCTATTAGTTTGTGCTTTGATTGAATTAAGTAGTTTAAGCTTTTTGAATAAGCTATTAGTTATGTTTTGATAAGCACTTTTATTTTGCATCAAATTTGATATATATGTGATATCACATATGATATATCACATGTGATATCACATATGATATATCACATGTGATATCACATTTGATATCACATATGATATTACATGTGATATATATCTGTTACATACAGCACATGTGCTATATCATATGTGATCATAAGAACTTGTTTTTGTTTATTTTATTTTTACTTGATCAATGTTTTTATTTTGTACTTTTTTGTTTTTTCAGAACTGAATGCTTTGAAAACTCCTGAATCATTCTCTACTCACTCTAATTTTGATACTCCTGGTGGAACGGTTTATTATATTCCTAAAGTTCCTGTCGACGTTTTACTAGCTAAGGGCAATGTTTTTAATTCAGTTGATGAGTGCATTAGTGCGTATATGAAATATGCTTCAAAAGCAGGGTTTGTGGTTAGGAAATCATGTCAGAAAAGGTTGAGGAGTGGTATTGTTAAACAAAAGTATCTAGTGTGTAATAGGGAAGGCTGTCCTAAGGGAATTCATGTAGACACACTAGATTTAGAGAATAGCGACAAGCAGAAGAGAGGTTCGAACCTGCATATCACAGGTTGCAAAGCACGTGTGATGTTTGAGTTGATTCCTGGTTCTGCAAAGTATAGGTTGACTGTTTTTGATAGTATACATAACCATGAGCTTGAACGTAAAGAATATAAGCATTTGTCAAAGACCGAAAGGCAGTTAACATATGCTGAGCAGTTGTTTATTATTAAAGCTACGAGCGTGAATATAGGTGCAACGAGAGCTTGTCACTTGTTGACTGGTCTGAAGGGATCGTATTTGCTTGTTCATGGTACAACTGTTGACTTTAAGAACTTTTTTAGGAGTGCGAATTGTTATATAGGCGATAGTGATGCGCAAATGCTTATAGCTAAGATGGAAAATAGACAGAAGCATGTTCCAGATTTTTCGTTTGATTACTTGGTTGAGAATGCTGAGCTTTCTACAATTTTATGGGCTGATGAAGTTTCCAAGTACAATTACAAAGAGTTTTGTGACGTTGTCTCTTTTGATGCTACGTACAGGGCAAATAAGTAAGTGTTTGAGTGATATATATCATATTTTATTGTATTACTTGTATTTTGTCTTCGTTTTTGTTTTTTTTTTAACTATTTTTGTTTTTGTTTTTCAGGTACAAAATGTTGTTTGTTCCTTTTACAGCAATTGATAATCATAGGAAGTGTGTTACGGTTGCTGCAGGCTTGCTGAAGAATGAAACTGCAAACTCTTATATTTGGTTGCTCAAAGCATTTATAAAAGCTTTTGGTAAAGCTCCTAGTATCGTTGTCACTGATCAGGACGGGGCTATGAGAAAGGCGATTGAACAAGAATTTGCTGGATCGAAACACAGATTGTGTATGTGGCATATTACACAAAAGCTTTCTGGAAAGGTATATTATGTGCTTTCTTGTATTTTCTTTTGTTATATCATATGTGATACTTTATGTGCTTTCTTGTATTTTATTTGCTTTCTTGTAGTTTCTAATGATTTATCATATGTGATATTTCATACTTTTTTCATTTGGTAAATCATTTGTTAAATCATATGTGATATTTGTTTGCAGATATGCTCAAAAATTTATGATCACACAGACTTTAAAAGGAAATTCAATCAAATTGTGTGGAATATGTATATTGGTCCTGATGAGTTTAAGTATCAATGGGGAAAGTTATTAGATGAGTTTAATTTGCATAATCATAAGTGGTTAACAAAGATGTTTCGCATACGTTCTTGTTGGATTCCTGCTTTTTTGTGGACTCTCCTTTGTGTGGTTTGATGAGGACAACTTCTAGGTTTGAGAGTGAGAATTCGTTTTTCTCTCGTTTTACTAATTCTGGTTCGACTCTCATGAATTTTATGAATTGTTTTTGAGACGGCAATGGAAAAACAGAGGCATATACAAGAGAGGTTAGATCATAAGTCGATTGATTCTGTTCCTACATTTAGAACCTATCTTAAGATTGAACGTCATGCTTCAAAGGTTTATACTCGTCCCCTTTTCGAATTGGTTCAAGCTGAAATATTTGCTGGGACATGGTTTTGCCAAATAGATACCAAAAGTTTGGTTGAAGGATCTGAGGTGTCTGTTATTAAAGAGAAAAAGTTTGTTGATGAATTAATGGAGAAGAAGAAAGCTAAGAAAAAAGAGAAATTTAAGAAAAAAGGTGATGATAATGATAAAAATGAAGAAGAAGAGGAGCCGATCAACTTGTTTCACAGAGAAGATGGACTGTATAAGGTTTGTTAGTTTCTTAACCAGTTTTTTGGATGGTCTTTTAAAGCTTTTTTTAGAGTTAATTTTTATACTTTTATGATTTTGATATATCATATGTGATATATCATATGATATATCATATGTGATATATCATATATGATATATCAAATGATGTATCACATATGATCTATCATATATGATATTTGACTATGTATTGTTTTTTTTTCCATGGAGGTTTTGGGAAACATAGAAGATTGATCAGTTGTTTGTTCCTGTCAGCTTTTTGTTAGAGTTAGAATATTGTGTAGACACATTTTTTGTGTCTTTAAGAATGCGAATGTTGAAATGATTCCAAATCAATACATCTTGAGGCGTTGGACAAAGAACTTGATACCTGCTGGTTTGAGGAACAAAAGGAACAGGTACGGTGAGAAGAATGAGATTGTTGAGAATTATGCAAATGAGGCTACTTCTATTGTTGATCACTGTGTGCATATGTTGAGTAAAGACGAGACAAGGTTAGCTGCTTTTATTGAGAAGTTGAAGTTGCTAAAGTTAGATGTTGAAGCTGATTGCCCAAATCCTCCATCAAAGGACAAGCTTGATAATCTTGAAGAGCTTGTCGGAGTGCCAAAGCCTCCTGTAGTTGCTGTTAAGAATCCGTCTGGCTGTAAGCCCAAAGGACGTGAAAAGTCGCGTATAAAAGGTGGAAAAGAGCAAGCTATTGATGAGAGTTCAGTTAATAGGAATGCATGTTCAATATGTGGAGCTAAAGATGGCCACAACAAGAGGACCTGTCCAAATAAGTATAGAGTACAAGATGATTTGGTTCAATCTGAAGCTACATGATAAATCTTTTTACTGTTTTTGTCCAAATAAGAATTTGTAATTGAAGTACTTTGAATCTTCTTTGATTGTTTACAGATTGTTTACAGATTTTTGGTGTTAAATGATTTATCTTCTCTTTGTGTGGTTAAGTTAATTTTATGAGAATTATCTAGTTTGTTTTTCCTGTTATATATCATATTTGATATACATACAAAATCACATTTGATTTTTTACTGTTATATATCATATTTGATATACATACAAAATCATATGTGATACTACCATTAGCACATTTGTTAATCAGATCTCATATAATATGTTTCAAATTGTGTTATAAAACGCGGAGTTGGTTAGCAACATCATTTTATCGAATATATCAGTTTTGTGTAGCAAAACTTGTACAACAGCACATATAATCCAAAATCACATCCGCAGATGTGCCGCCATATTCATTAGATAACCATTTCAGATAGAAGTGTAATACTAGTTACGACATTGTAGCATACGACATAACATTGTGACATTGTACCATAAGACATAACATATTGTTCTAACCATTCTAAATGGCATACGCTATCCCAAATTTAACTAATCAGAAGTAAGTTTCTAACTGCATCACCATTGTCACTCCACCTTTACCCCAAAAAGAGTGACTTCCCATCTATTCGTCGGCTCCTACCATCTATCAACTGTCTACCATCTATCAAATTGCACTGGCAACATGGGTTGCATCTTGTTCTTTCTTCTTCTTTTCTATCTGCTCCTTTATGTAGATTTGTTTCATTGCTTTGTTTGTATGCTCCCTTGCAAACGCATGTGCTTCCTCGCTGATTTGTTCTCTATTACTGTTAATTTCATGCGTTAACATTTTGGTTGCATACTTTACTCTCAGCTTGATTATTTCCATTTCTTGGCCTTCTTCTTCAGTTGGAAAGTTCAACTCCCAGTTCTTTGCCGTTTCACCATTGTACATCTCCATGTGCATCATAACAAAAACCCCGCAATCAATCACATTTTCTTTTGTTGCCCATTTGACCTTCATGGCTGCTGTCTTGTTTTTCTTTATCTGCTTTGCTTTTGGATGGTTGAATGATTCCAAATACAGTGAAAACACTCTTTTCTGCACAAACAAAAGATTTAATTTACTTACTAGTGGTTTATCATATCTGATATTTCAAACAAAAGACTCAATTTACTTGCTAGTGTTTTATCATATATGATATTTTACTACCATATTTTCGTTTGTAATATTTAAGACAATTATATCATATATGATATTTTACTGTCATATTATAGTTTCTAATATTAAATGCAATTTATGTTCTTTCCATGCCAAGTTTGAGTTACTTAACAAAACATCGCATTCTTTCTTGTATTTGGTATCATATGTCTGCCCAGAGTTGGAGTTGTCAATGATCGCTGAAGTTCCTTTGGCTATATTGAATACAACGACATAGAAGTGTTCATGAGCGATTACTGGGAATAATGCCTGTATAAATTGAAAGAAAATTATATTCATTTTAATTCAAATAAAAGTCAAATCTCTTTCTTCTTAATAAGTAAAATAAGTTGTCACCATTTCTACATGTTGCAATGACATGTCATTTGGGTTTTGTTCAAACTCGCTTGCAATGCAATCAAGGAAAGCTTTATATTGCTTAGCTTCATCTTTCTTCGGAAACTCTACCATTTGGCTTGTTTGTTGTCAAAAATCAACAATATTATATAATTGTTAACAAACAGATTAGTAATTAGTTTCTAAGTGTTTATCTACTTACCAACATTCCTGTGTGAAATTAATACTTCATCTTGCTTCCACTATTGTTCACCATTTCTTCGTAGTTCAAAATAGAAGCAAATCTGTCAATAACACTAGCTTCCACCTTCAATTTTGGTGCCACTGTTTGCATGTTGTCCCTTATGGTAGGGGCTCCCTTCACGCTTGGTTCAAAGACAAAGTCACTACACAAAATTTAAATCATATACATTTTATTATCACAATATTATTATTTTTTGTATGATTTTAAATAAGAAATAGCAGACTTACACTGGATTTCCTTCCATTGAAAATAGCGCGTCCGTTATCATCACTTCATCTGGTTGTGGTGGTGTGTGGATTACAGTTTTTCTGTTCATATATGGTGATATCAGAAAACGTGACGGTTTTTTGACTCTTTTTGCCAGATGTTCTTCTTCTTGTTTTGATTCTGTTTCAGTCTCAGCATCAATGTCTCTCACCCTTTTTTCTTCCAGTTTTGATGTTGTTTCAGTCTCAACAACAGCTTCTGTTGCCATTGGGCTTATACCAAGACTGAAAGATGGTGGCGACATTGATTTTCTTATTATTCGTCTTGTCATTTTCTCTTTTGACCCTTGAATTTCTTTTGGACCACTCATCTCTGTTGCCACATGAATCTCTTTTGGGTCACTCATCATCTCTGTTGTCCCAGCAATCTCTTTTTGATCACTCTTATCTGTTTTCCCATGAAGCTTTTCATATTGTTGTTCTGCTTGACTCACAAGATTATCAATGTTTTCTTCATTCCAAAAATCATCTGGAGTTGCTACTCTCAACTTATTACCCGGTGCTACCTCCACGGTTGGTGTTCCTACTTCCTTTGCAACTTCAATCGGGTTTTCCTTCTCACTCACCTTCGCTACTTGAAGTTCAGTTTGTTTATCCTTCTCACTCTCACTCACCTTCGTTACTGGAATTTCAGTTTGTTTTTCCTTCACACTCACCTTCACTACTGCAACTTCTCTTTCTTTCTCCTTTTTTGTTTCTTTTCCAACTTCGTTTTCCTTCTCAGTTTTGTCTTCCATTTCATCTTTGCTCTCACCCTCCTTTTCAACTACATTCTATCTTTCATTCTCCTTTTCACTTTCGCTCTCACTTCCAAATATATTATCTTCTTTTTGTTCCTCATCCTCACTTTCACTTTCACTTTCATTCTCTTTTTCAACTACAAATTTTCCTTCATTTGTTTTTTCTTGATTCTCAGGCTCACTTCTTTCATTGTTCTCACTATCACTATCATCATCCTCTTCCATTGAACTACTTTCTATATCGAAATCGATCTTGTTGAAAAATCTCTTGTACTTCTTGCACAAGGTAAACATCACCTTGTCTCCCCTGAACTTCTTCAATCCATCTGTCATCGTCTCAACCAACTCTATCTTTTCTTTTGAAATTATTTCAAATTTCTCATCTATCTTTTCATAAAACTCTTGTAAATTAAGTATTTCAGCTTAGTTTTTTATTGTATATGCAAAATCATATATGATATTAAAAAATATCATATATGATATGTAATATCACATGTGATATTAGTGTAATATCACATATGATATTATATATCATATATGATTTAACACTAATATCAAATGTGATAAAAATCTTAGTGTGTTATCATATATGATATTTTTGCAAGCACAGCTGAATGTTAGCCTGCTGAAGGCTTAGTCGCTGTCATAGCCTTCGGCTAAAGCCGAAGGCTATGTCTGCGCCTAAGCTTAAGGTTTTGTTTTCTGTTAAGTCTTTTAAAATATATCATAACATACTTTTTTACAACAACATTTTTATAAATGAATTCAATAAAATTACCTCTTTTTCCACTGGCTTTCTGGGAGGCAACGGTTCATAGTATATGCCTGCTCCCTTGTACAAATTCAGGCCGGTTTGCTCCTCATCAGGATCATACTCTCCGTGATGCTCTAACGTCCCCAAGAAACCGTCTCTCATTTCCATGTTTATTCTTTTCCTCATTGTAGGAGTGTTCCAACTTCTGAGGGCTGGGCGGTGACGCATAACTTGGAAGCTCGGGTAGTTTGTTGAGTCCAAGTATAGCAGCTTTTTTATACACAAAAATACAATTAAAATTTTGTTAGATAATTTTTTATATGAGTGAATCATATTTGATAAGTTTAATGGAAAATAACTTACACATAAGAATGTTAGAGGACCATAATAGAAGTTGGTACCCGACTTGACTTGGGCCCAGTTTAGCTTACTGATCTGCAAGCATTACATTATGTAGCTGCACCAATCGATATCATAGATATCATCATCTTCTTTCACGTGCCTGAGGATTTTTGTCGGCACTTTTCCTGCACTCTCCAAAGTGCCCATGGTGCTTGCAAACAAAGTTAAGAAATTCATCTTGAACATGAAATCTACTTCAGTTGTGCTTGATATCTCGAAGGCTACAGGAGGTGGTGTAATTCGTCCAAGATGAGCATACTGTTCTTCCCATTCTCTAACGAAATCGTCATCATCAAATCTTTCCTCCAGATCTTCCAGCTTTCTTGTCCCCATCGGCACACCTAGCATATCATGAATTTTTTGCCTTGTTACCTTTATTGAACCTTTTTGTAATCTCAATTTTTTGCCTTGTTACCTTCATTGATCTAAACTGTTAGTTTAGTGTTACGTGTAGGAGATGGATAAGGTGTTAATCATTTTATTACTCTGAATAAGCGATTAGTTATGTTTAGATTCAAATTAAGCTGTTAATTAGTTTTTGATGAATTAAGCATATTAAGCTTTGAATAAGCTATTAGTTTATGCTTTGATTGAATTAAGTAGTTTAAGCTTTTTGAATAAGCTATTAGTTATGTTTTGATAAGCACTTTTATTTTGCATCACATTTGATATCATATGTGATATCACATATGATATATCACATGTGATATCACATATGATATATCACATGTGATATCACATTTGATATCACATATGATATTACATGTGATATATATCTGTTACATACAGCACATGTGCTATATCATATGTGATCATAAGAACTTGTTTTTGTTTATTTTATTTTTACTTGATCAATGTTTTTATTTTGTACTTTTTTGTTTTTTCAGAACTGAATGCTTTGAAAACTCCTGAATCATTCTCTACTCACTCTAATTTAGATACTCCTGGTGGAACGGTTTATTATATTCCTAAAGTTCCTGTCTGCGTTTTACTAGCTAAGGGCAATGTTTTTAATTCAGTTGATGAGTGCATTAGTGCGTATATGAAATATGCTTCAAAAGCAGGGTTTGTGGTTAGGAAATCATGTTAGAAAAGGTTGAGGAGCGGTAATGTTAAACAAAAGTATCTAGTGTGTAATAGGGAAGGCTGTCCTAAGGGAATTCATGTAGACACACTAGATTTAGAGAATAGCGACAAGCAGAAGAGAGGTTCGAACCTGCATATCACAGGTTGCAAAGCACGTGTGATGTTTGAGTTGATTCCTGGTTCTACAAAGTATAGGTTGACTGTTTTTGATAGTATACATAACCATGAGCTTGAACGTAAAGAATATAAGCATTTGTCAAAGACCGAAAGGCAGTTAACATATGCTGAGCAGTTGTTTATTATTAAAGCTGCGAGGGTGAATATAGGTGCAACGAGAGCTTGTCACTTGTTGACTGGTCTGAAGGGATCGTATTTGCTTGTTCATGGTACAACTGTTGACTTTAAGAACTTTTTTAGGTGTGTGAATTGTTATATAGGCGATAGTGATGCGCAGATGCTTATAGCTAAGATTGAAAATAGACAGAAGCATGTTCCAGATTTTTCGTTTGATTACTTGGTTGAGAATGCTGAGCTTTCTGCAATTTTCTGGGCTGATGAAGTTTCCAAGTACAATTACAAAGAGTTTTGTGACGTTGTCTCTTTTGATGCTACGTACAGAGCAAATAAGTAAGTGTTTGAGTGATATATATCATATTTTATTGTATTACTTGTATTTTGTCTTCGTTTTTGTTTTTTTAACTATTTTTGTTTTTGTTTTTCAGGTACAAAATGCTGTTTGTTCCTTTTACAGCAATTGATAATCATAGGAAGTGTGTTACGGTTGCTGCAGGCTTGCTGAAGAATGAAACTGCAAACTCTTATATTTGGTTGCTGTTAGGAATTAGAAAATTCCATAGTGAAGTAGCGGTCACCCCAAATATAATCTAGCATAAGTTAGCTCGTAGACATATCGTTATTTACTGTTTTATTAGTTAGTTATTTAGTTTAGAGTAACACCGTGGAGGAAGGACGGGTCTTTACCCACTGTATGCCTGATCCACAGTCCGAAGGAGGACGTTTAGTTTGTAACTATAAATACCCTCTACCTCCCAAGGTAGAGGGTTGGACCTTTCATTCATCTTAATCTAACCTTCTAAGTTTTCTTTCACTTTCTCTCTCTAGAAAGGTTCCCACTTTCTCTCTCTAAACTCTACATAATTCGAACCATATATTGTTATGTGATGTGTTTATGAAATCCAATATGTTACATTTGGTATCAAGAGCCATGGTTAGATCATCTCTTACATATCTTTGGATTTCTAGTGGTTTTTAGGTGGTTTTTGAGTTTGAAAAAGTTTAGTGGTTTTTGCATCATTTGGTTGATTTCTTGTGTTAAAGTTTGAATTTTGTTGGTACTTTTATGTTTAGAATCATCAAAAGTGTTTAGGTTTTCATTTGGTAAGCTTGAATCATCTTGGTTGGGTTGTTTTTGGATTGAAAAGTGAGGTTTATATGGTTTTTCAAGCTAGCGACTTAGTTCACGGAATATTTTCTTGGTAGCGACTTGCTTCACATTTTTGTAGCGACTTACAGTGTTGGAGCTAGCGAGTTAGATCTAGCGAGTTAAAGTACAAGTAGTGGATTCTCCACTACGGGTAGCGACTTGTGGTAGCGACTTGGTCAGGAGCGAGTTGCTCTTTAGCGACTTGTGTCTCTAGCGACTTGTGTAGCGAATTGCTGCCAAAAATTTGGTTAGCGACTTGGTCTGTAGCGAGTTACTACTTAGCGACTTGCATTTGTCTGGCGACTTGGGACTCTAGCGACTTAGTGGTGTAGCGAATTAAGTCCTAGCGACTTGGTCTTAGCGACTTGGTTCAAGAATTCTTAGCGACTTGTTGACTTTTCTCGACAAAACTTCAAACGGCTATAACTTTTGATCCGTAACTCCGTTTTCAGCGTTCTACCCATCAAAACGACCGTGAGAACGAGGAGAATGTCACGCCGAATGAACTAAAGTTCATTCGGGTCAACCTTCGAGGGCTAAATCCGCTCTGAACAGAAGTTATTGAGGTTTTTATGTTTTTAGACCTAAAATTCTCGGGAAAATCGTGCAACAACCAACCCAAATCACAACCAAACAACATCTCTACTTATCCCACAAACAATCATAAGTCCTAACACACAATTGTCTATCATTTTGACAATCCATCAGTCATCTTAACACGTTCCATTGGTCATTGCTTAACGGTTTGGTCTTGATTTTAGTAAAATCCCGCGAAAGATTCTATTTCTCGGTTTAAATCATAGACTTGTAAAATCCCGTGCATACTACCACATCATGTCTTATTCTACTGACCCTGTGATTTCAGAAGTGCTTAAATTGTATGATGATGTGGACAACAATGATACTGTATGCTACACTGAACGATTAAAGATGATTGAATCAATCAATGAGGATATGATATCTCCGGGTTCAGACTCTGAAAAGACAGAAATGCACCAGTAAATGCTACAGAATGCCATGCCAAAGGAAAGCAGCATTGAACCTTATCAACAACTTCACTCTCACCTCATGTTACTTCTACCCACATCAATGGAACGAACATGCATTGCCCTCTTTCGTCAGGATTTTTCCACATTAACAGGAACTCTGCTGTTAAACCTAGAGCAATTGGAGCTACAACTTGACAAAGAGAAGGTTCATAAGGATAGTTCCAGCGCTGCACTTCAAGTGATCTACAAACACTTTCAGTCATTCATTAGAAGGGAATTCACATCCGATTATGATCAAGACATGACTGAAATGTCCTTCAAGAGACACACTGGAATGGACATTAGCGTGTTCACGGAGACACTTATCCATCTCATGGATAATGTGGAGAAGTATATTGAGGAAGTTACTCTGAAAGATGCAAAAGTAGATGAGAGTCGGGTACAGTTGAGAGTTATTTGTGATAAGTTGGGAAATGTATCAGAAAGGTCGGGTGTTGCTGAATGCAGAATATCTGAAACAACAAAGAATGATGTAACCAGCTGCTCAGTGACTCCTGTCTCACAAGAAGTGGATGTTGTAATCAGAAAGGCGAATGTATCTCGGGTACAATCAATAAATTGTTGTGTTGAGAACGGTATGGCACCAGATGTTGGATCAGTTGACACTGAATACAGAGGCTCAGAGACAGATAAGCTTGAAACAGCCAGCGGTTCAGTGACTCTTGTTACACATGATGTGGATGCAGATATCAGACCAGAAATTGAACAGGAGTCATGTAATGAGGTACCCTTTACTGTTCAACATAGTGCATCTGCTAAAGTACTTAAACAAACTGATCATGATGCTGAACATAACTTTCTAAAATGTTCTGTTACTGAGGCTGAGTCTGAGATTAAGTGTTTCAAAACAAAAGATATAGTTGATAAGAAGGCTTTTGATGAACTTTCAAACAAATTCTCAAATCTTGAAAAGCATTGCATTTCTCTTGAAATCGCGATTCAGAGTAAAGAAGAAAGTTTTCAACTTAACAAACCATGTAAACAACCGGAACTTCCTGAATTCCGTGAACTTTTTGAAATTAACACTTTGAAAGCTCAGCTTCAAGACAAAGAGTCAACCATTTACAATCTGAAGAAACATATTTCTGTCTTGAATGAGAAAAGTAATTTAGTCATGAATACACAAAACATTGATGCTATTATAACAAGAAATAATGAACTGTCAATTTATGTGGCTAAATTACTAAAGGAAAATGAGTCTTTGAGAAAGCATCATATAGAACTAAGTGACTCTGTCAATGATGCTAGAACTAAATCAGTAGAACAAACAAACTCTTTGATAGCAAAAACTGATGATTTCAAAGCTCAACTTCAAGAAAAGAGTTTCGCTATTGTTGCCTTAAAAAATGAGCTTAGGAAAACTGTAGGGAAAAGTGTGAACACTAAGTTTACAAAACCATCAACCTTGGGGAAACCAGTTTCTCATCCCATTAGAAATCGGTCCATTGTTAGGCAGCCAACTGCTTTTATATCTGAAAGACCAAAATTTTCAAAACACGGTTTGCCTCCCAAGTTGATGAGAAACAAGTTTTGTCAAAACCAGTCACTTCACCTGAGTTATCTAAGAATAAGGCTTCTAGCTCCGTTAACCCTCAACACGTAGCCACTTCTACTCCCAGCACCTCTAGGATTAGTTCGAAAACAGTGTCAAAACCAAGCATTAAAACCCAGAATTCATATGATATGAATGACTTGTGGAAGAACTATTATCTAGAAAAAGCTAGGAAAAAGGCACAGATTCGAAAAGACGGAATTTTAGGTGCAAAACCTAGGGTGATGAATTCTACGAGATTTCAAAGCACTGCTAGTAGTTGTAAACCACTACCTAGAAACACTCAAAAGACTAGGGATTGGCGTACATCTAAGAGTAGTTACGTGCATAAGAATGCTAAGCATGTAGAAAACAAAACTAGAAATTCTGAGTCTTTTCCACAAAAGAAACATTTTCCTAATTCACATGCTAAGGTACAATTCCCTAAGACTACTTATGCGACTAAGGTCCAACATGTTGTGAAGCAAAACAAACCAAAAACTTCTCCTAGATGGATACCAACTGCTAAATCTTTGGAAACTAGGAATAAGGATAAGTCTTCCACTGTGCATAAGAAGCCTAACAATCCTAGACCTTGCCATAAGTGGATACCGTCTGGTAGAATGTTTAAGGATTTGACTTAGGTGGATTCCTAGGGAAAGCTGTTCTCTGATGACAAAATCAAGGTTGACCGTGAAACCTCAAAGGGTTTGGATACTAATGTCACTAACCAATATATATGCAATCAAGCTTGTAATGTTAGTGCAGGTAGACCTTACTCAGTTGCAGATACTTCGATCCTTCAATACATGGACTGGTTTAAAGTATGGATAACACAAGGATTGATATCTCATAACTCACGGGTTCAAGTAACTCAATCTTGATATTCTTTCGGATATGACGTCTGTTCACATCAGTTCAGGCCTCGTACTCTAAAGAAAAGAAAAGTGTACGTTTCAGTGCGCTTTATCTTCGAAAGAAGAGAAATCTTCTTATGACGTCTGTTCACATCAGTTCAGGCCTCGTACTCCAAAGAAAAGAAATGTGTACGTTTCAGTGCGCATTATCTTCGAAAGAAGAGAAATCTTCTTATTAATGACCATTCTCATCAACATGCTTCATACTTTTTCCATGCGCTTCAGTCATCAAGTGAACCGGGCTACTGTTGATTGTTTTCTGATTCCACTTTCTCAACTATAATGACGATGGCGACATCCTGTGCTGATTTTGCGAGGGAGAAGTGTGAATAGACTACATTTGGATAATGTTCACTTGTTTAATCAAGAATGGCATCTCCGTATGCAATTCTTGAGGGGGAGAAGAAGTGTGAATTTTTTGCATTGTTGATTGATATTAGAGAATATAAATGGTCATACGGCTCTAAACTCATGTAAGAACCGAGCTTCTTCTTATCGGGTCATCTTCACATGGAGTTTTTCTCTTCTAAGAGCCGTTGGTTGACATCTTCACAAGCTGATATGAGTTTATTGACAAAGTGCTTCCGGTTAATGCTTCACGTGCACATTAACATGATGATTCCGAACAACCTTCTATTCTTGTTTGATGTGATTGTTTGCTTGGTGTTACCATTTTGTGTGTTCGCTGCGGGCTGATTGCTGATTTACTTGATGAACATCTTCTACGTTCTTGTTTGATTGGGAGGGATCTTAATTAAGGGGATTTGCAAGATGTAAGTTAATTGGGATGTTTTTTGGTGATGTTCTTGTGTTTTTGGTGAAATGAAGATGTTAACTATCTATTCCCCAACTGGACAATCTTGAAGAAGGTCGAGTCTACAGTCGGTTCTACATTTTCTGCTACATGTTAGAAGACTAAAGACGAGTTGCATTTATCGATCTAAAGACTTCTTCTTTATCTGAGCATTTATCAAACAGATTGTCGGTTTAGGGGGGAGCACTAATTGGGAGTGTGTTATATGTCTGATTCAATCCCCAATTAGACTTGCTCATATTCGTTAGCAGTGACTCCTCGAGACGTTGTTATTGACTATTTCGTTTTGGACATTTGACTCAAGTTGATTACTTCGGAGTTAATCATTTATCACTTATTTGAGATTGAAGTTGACTTTCACAAAGGCGTGTTCTTATTCGATAACTTGCTCGGGCTTAAGAATTTGAGTTGAAGACTTGGTTTATCTAGTTACCAGCAGTCGAAGTGGATGGTTGAAGACCTGGTTAACTATCACAACTAGGAGTTACTTTGTTTTACTCAGTGTCACACGCATATGACGGTGTGGATAATCGCAAGAGGTGTTAATGTCTCATACTTTGTTTGGGTAGTGAGTACTTAGAGATTTGCTTGAAGCATAAATTCTCTACACCGTTCTTCCATCATTAGGTGCAAGCTTAAGATACAAATGTGGGGAAGTTGACTTCAGTTTCAAGTATGGTATAGCGGGTTTTCTTCTTCAGTGGTCACTTCAAATTGTCTACAGAAGGGTTGATATAAATAGTCAGAGAGAGTCTTCAGCATGTTGATTCTCACAAAGACTTCAAGCAATCTTCTCAACAAATTTCAAGTATTTGGGCTTACAAAGAGTTGCTAATTCTGAAGTGTCAAAAACCAGCAAGGCGTAAGGAGACTCACATATAAACACAAAGCGAGTAAACTTGATGAACTTAAATCTTCTAAGTAATGAAGACATCCCGGAAGACAAATGTTAGTACCGCAGAGAAACTCAAGGTTTGACTCATGGCGAGTAAACTTGATGAGCTTAATACTTCTAAGTGATTGAAGATATCCCTGGAAAACAATTGTCATGACCGCAGAGAAACTCAAGGTTTTACTCATCAAGGCTTTTTGTGTTATTATTCCAACTACGTGGGGGAAGTGATGTTAGAAAAAGTTTCTGAAGATAACAGAGGTACACTAGTATGTGGTGATTTCGATGGTGTCGCAATGATCAGGGGAGAGAGATTGAGTACATTGGGGATGCTCAATTTGTTTCACTTGAGTGCTTAATCAATGATTCAGAGATATAATCACTTATTCCGGTGTTGACATCCGCAGAGATTGTCACCTGCAGAGATAATCAGTGACTTGGCCTGCTTCTTCAATGTTATCAGTTATTCATTCCTTGTGTATTGGTATACTTCGGATACTTGAGCTTCATACACATTCATCAGGGACGAAAGATGTGAACATAGGGGAGGTGTTCTACATTACCCTCTTGATGTGTATTCGGGAGAGTTCTTGGATATTGGTGTACTTCGGGTTCTTGAGCTTCATACACGTTCATTAGGGAAGAAAAATGTGAACATGGGAAGGTGTTCTTCATTCCCCTCATGAAGTGTATTTGGGAGAGTTCTAGAGCATTATACAAAGAGGCTGACTGCAACAATTCAACTACTTGGGGGAATTGCTCTCTTGACACCTTTTGGAATGGATCGCTTCAGACTTCAGTGGTTATGAAATTTGAGAAGATTATTTATGTGTGGGATGATACGTTGCTGTTCTTATGGATGATATAACCCCGAACGGAGATTCTCGATTATCGGTCTTAAAAGGAGCAGCTGGATCAATGGTAATGGTGTGCTTTCTTGTGCACCTGGCTAATGCAAGCTTGAAATAGAGCTTCGAATCTGCTCATCTTAAGGATTTTCGGTTTGGGGGGAAGCTACCAGAGTCTCACTTTCAGTTGGTTCAATTTCTTTCTTCGATTCAAGAGCCCTGGAAGCTTTGGTGGTGAATGTTTAAGGGATGATGACTTCTATCTTCTACAACGGGCTGCTCGATATCCTTATCTCGGTACTCGTATCATCATCTTCTTTAACTATATCATCTATTCTATCCTTGTATATATTTTTCAGAAAACAAAATACAAAAATATAAAACCAACCAAAAGAAAAATAGAAAAATATAAAACCATCAAAACAAAATACAAAAATTCAAAACCAACAAAAACCCATAAAAATCAGAAAATTTGAAAAATTCCAAAAATATGTTTTCTCTAGACATGTCTTCTGGTATCGATAACATCTACGGTCTTAGAAATGTCATTCAATAATGGCACGGGACTTTAGATGAAGTTCGAGCAGGAGGTGTAAATATTCTTTTCTAAACATGTCTCAAAATATGGCTTACAGTTATTTCAGACTGTAACCCGGGCTTCTAATAATGGCTTGCAGTTATTTCAGACTGTAACCCGTGCTTAAACCATGGCTTGCTATTATTTCAGATAGCAACCCGTTCTTCATGAAAGGAAAGTGTTGCGCTAAACCATTTTTCAAATTTCGTGCACTTATCCTAAAAGTAAATTGAGGAAAGTATGTCGAAGGACTGCTCTTCCTACTCAAATATTTTTCCGTCTAAAATTCTTCAGAAAAATATTTGTTTTAACAAAATGGTGGTTAATGAGTTGCTTTTAAAACAATCAGATTAAGAGTTTTTGTAAAATTTGCAAACTCAATCAATGACTTCAGCGCTTTTAAACTTTTCATAAAATGAGTCATGGATTGAGGGGGATAATGTTTTTCAAATCTACATCATCTAACGGGCTTTCTTAATTATCCTAATATGCTTAATTAAAAATGATGTTAACCTATGTTGAAGGACTAGGTGCCTAGGATATGATTGCTAGGATTAGATGATTAGAGTTTGATGAACACATTATTCCCATACATTTATATGATCTGATTGATATGTTGCATTGACTTTATTAGTCGATTGTTGTTTGGGTGTTGTCGACCACCATATATTTGTATGTGTGTTCACTAACATATGCAGGTATATTGGTATATAAGAATGTTCCCGATCCGGATCCCACTAATGAACATGATTGGATGCCGCAAGGAAAGGGTAACGATATCTTGGGTTGACAAATGAAGAAACGGAGCTTAATTGGACTTCTATGGAGAGTTGGCATAAATGCAACGTAAGAGGTCTCACTGCATCAGCAGATGGTTTTCTTCTAAGTGATTGAAGAAACGGAGCTTAATTGGACCTCAGTTGGCATTCAAAATGCAACATAAGAAGAAGTCTCACTGCATCAGCAGACGGTTTTTCTTCCAAGCCCTACAACAACAACAACGGAAGCTTCTCAACCACTAACGTATCTTTGTGCAGGATACCATTTTTAAACAATTTTTGAAAAATTTGAATAAATTGTTTTGAAAATGGAAAATATCGTTTTGAAAATTTATTGAGCTAATCTTTGAAAATCACCGGACTTCATTTTATCAAAACTTAAGTCACTCAATCATCGACTACTGTCATGATTTGAGGGGGAGAGTGATTTTAAATAAAATTCTTTCAAACGATATTTCTTCATAAAAGTTCCGGTTTGTACGTTAAAATGTGGTGATCTAAAGATTTAATGTTATGTCATGGTATGATTTTTCTTTTGAATCAAGGTCTTTCAAAATGAAATTTTTTTCTGTTCTTGTTTGATTGTGAAATTGTTTTATTTTACTTAAAGATCTCTTAAAACTATCATACCTGACACTAACAATCTTTAATGTCTTAAAATGGTCCTTATCTGTCATTTTTCAAAGTTAAATCAAGCCACGTCTTTCCCCAAAGTTTTCTAAATGATTTAAATCAGTTGGGATCACAAATCTCAAATGGTTTGATATTTCTGATCGGGGTATAGATCGTGATTTAAATCTCAAATCTGTTTTAATGGAATCGGTTTTAGTCCTTTAAAGGCACTCCTGCCTCCATGTGCCAAACGACTTCATACACAATGCACATGTTGAGGAGGAGGATTTATCCAAAAACCAGATGAGTATTTAAACAAGGCCACATTTTCTCCCATGTTTTCTAAACCTAATTAAATCACTTGGGATCCAAAATCTCAAAGGGTTTGATATTTTTGATCGGGGGAGAATTTGTGATTTAATAATGAAATTTGATAAAAGGTGATCGTTTTGATTTAATTGTGCACGCTGCTCTCTCATATGTGCTAAACACTTTCGAATCTTGAAGCACATATTGAGGGGGAGCAAACAAACTATCGAGGTACGAAAGCTTTTTAAAGTGATTTAAGTACCTTGATTGAGTTTTAAAATGGTTTCTTAATGGCGCTTGTGATTGTGGATGTGCTTCAAATTAACTCTTGCCTCTATGTGATAAAAATGATTTCTCTTATCCTATGCACATATTGAGGGGGAGAATTTTACCATGAAAATCAAATGGCTTTTTCCATGGAAATTGTGATCAAGAAATTATTTCAAAGAAATTATTTCAAAGAACTCTTGCCTCCATGTGCTAAACAATTTCAAAATCATATGCACATGTTGAGGGGGAGCATTTTCTAAATGATCAAAACTATTAAGGTACAAAATGCTTTGATCTCGTATCACAAGTACCTTGATTGTTTTTCCAAATGATTTTTCAATTGGTTTTAAGGAAGAATGAACTGTACCAAAAGACCGACCAATTTACTTTATGCATGGTGTTATAAGGATGGTTAGGTTAGGTATTAGTTCCCACGATCCGCCAGAACCGGAGGGATCTACCCAGGGACAATCCACTAGATAGTGTAGAGTCCTTAGGTATATTGAAAAAAGGAGAAAAATGAGAATATGGGAAGAGTGCGGACTGAGACAGAGCTATTAATGGAATAAACCCAACAAGGTTATAGTTATGAAGTCTCGGTAAGCACTGAAGGGGTTGAAGAATGAAAAAGAATTGAATGTGAAAAGGGTGAAAAGAAATAGCCTTCCAATAATTCAACCTTAGGGCAGAAACCGGGTTCAATACATATTCTACTGGTGTTTACTAAGGTAACACTGGTATTGAAGACAAGACATCATGGACCCAGTGATGCACTGCACTACAACTTCCCAAACTACTCAAGTTCCTCTTAAAAGGACTTGTTTCATTTCTCACGGGGAACCGACATTATCTATCGACTTTCTCTTAGAGATTGTTGATATTGAAGAAGGAGACCCTCTCCCTAGTCTCCGGCATAGGAAACCAAAAATGCACTATTGAGTCTAGAGCCAAGAGATCGTCCACAATATCTCATTAGGACACTAAATTAATGAAGACTTGCTGTTTCACACAATGTGGAAAGTAAGTATATATTGAGAGTCCTACGCATTATCCTTGTGGTATTGCCAGAACATCTGAGTGGTATGTAAAAGTATTCACTATGAAGATGGAAATCCCTCTAGAGCCAACATCAAACAAGCTCTTGGTGGGTGACATGTGAGATCTTCTCGTAAGATCAAGCTTGTGACAACTGGATAGAAACGATGGGGAGATTCAAACTTGAATCAACCTTGGTCCAGGAATGGAATTGACGAATACTTTTGGAAAAACCGTTCGATGTGCAAATCTTTTCTTTTCTCTAGCACGTCGAATGTGTATTCATTTCAAATTCAAAAAGTATCTCTGATTGAAAAATACTTTTAGAAAAACCGTTCGATGTGCGAATCTCTTCTTTTCGCTAGCACGTCGAATGTGTACTCATTCTCTAATACAAAAAGTATTTTGATTGAAAATTGATCTTTCTCATAAAACCTTCGTCGTATTGCAAAACTCTTTCTTCAAGCAATACGCGATTGTTTTCAAATCATTTTTCATCAATCAGTGAATCTCAATTCGCTGGTTCACTCACTCCGTGTTGTCTTCTTTGAGACGTTCGGTTTGAGAACAGCTAGAACAGCTGCGAAACCCTGTCAAGGAGATTCTTCGGAATCCTACCGATCACAGTGCATTACTTGTCTTGATCAAGCGGGAACCGTGGGCCGTGTACCTCAATTCAACGAAAGTGATCAAAGACACTTTCGTGTGTTTTATTGCTAACTGTTGTTTGCAAGTACATTTGGACGGTTGTAAAAGTGATCAGAATTGAGGAGTCATTCCAAAGCCGCATGCTCACAACATCCACACTTAATTTGAAGAAATCATGACTGGTGCATATCTACATAACCTGGTTATGATATTCCATACTATGCTTTTGCTTCGCTGCTGCAAATATCATGAACCCGTAAGGCTTCCGCTACTCTGATGGAAAGATGTCATGATTCAAAAGTGTGAGCATGTCGATCCAAAATTCACAACTTCACATGATGGCAACACAATAAAGGGTGATCCAGAGATTTACTGTGGTTGATGATCTCAATGAAAGCTCGAAGATCATCAAAGATGTGGATCAGTTAAAGGCCTCCACCGAAAGTACAAACCACTCGGACTATGAAGAGTCACTGCTAAAGCACAAAGATGCAGAAGTTGAAGAATTCAAGTCTACGAGCTCAAGACTGAAGATTAAATAGAATGCTAGGATTCAAAATGTAAAACATGGGGTGACCTCCCTTAGGGGGAGATTGTTAGGAATTAGAAAATTCCATAGTGAAGTAGCGGTCACCCCAAATATAATCTAGCATAAGTTAGCTCGTAGACATATCGTTATTTACTGTTTTACTAGTTAGTTATTTAGTTTAGAGTAACACCGTGGAGGAAGGACGGGTCTTTACCCACTGTATGCCTGATCCACAGTCCGAAGGAGGACGTTTAGTTTGTAACTATAAATACCCTCTACCTCCCAAGGTAGAGGGTTGGACCTTTCATTCATCTTAATCTAACCTTCTAAGTTTTCTTTCACTTTCTCTCTCTAGAAAGGTTCCCACTTTCTCTCTCTAAACTCTACATAATTCGAACCATATATTGTTATGTGATGTGTTTATGAAATCCAATATGTTACAGTTGCTCAAAGCATTTATAAAAGCTTTTGGTAAAGCTCCTAGTATCGTTGTCACTGATCAGGACGGGGCTATGAGAAAGGCGATTGAACAAGAATTTGCTGGATCGAAACACAGATTGTGTATGTGGCATATTACACAAAAGCTTCCTGGAAAGGTATATTATGTGCTTTCTTGTATTTTCTTTTGTTATATCATATGTGATACTTTATGTGCTTTCTTGTATTTTATTTGCTTTCTTGTAGTTTCTAATGATTTATCATATGTGATATTTCATACTTTTTTTCATTTGGTAAATCATTTGTTAAATCATATGTGATATTTGTTTACAGATATGCTCAAAAATTTATGATCACACAGACTTTAAAAGGAAATTCAATCAAATTGTGTGGAATATGTATATTGGTCCTGATGAGTTTGAGTATCAATGGGGAAAGTTATTAGATGAGTTTAATTTGCATAATCATAAGTGGTTAACAAAGATGTTTCGCATACGTTCTTGTTGGATTCCTGCTTTTTTTTGGACTCTCCTTTGTGTGGTTTGATGAGGACAACTTCTAGGTTTGAGAGTGAGAATTCCTTTTTCTCTCATTTTACTAATTCTGGTTCGACTCTCATGAATTTTATGAATTGTTTTGAGACGGCAATGGAAAAACAGAGGCATATACAAGAGAGGTTAGATCATAACTCGATTGATTCGTTCTACACTTAGAACCTATCTTAAGATTGAACGTCATGCTTCAAAGGTTTATACTCGTCCCCTTTTCGAATTGGTTCAAGCTGAAATATTTGCTGGGACATGGTTTTGCCAAATAGATACCAAAAGTTTGGTTGAAGGATCTGAGGTGTCTGTTATTAAAGAGAAAAAGTTTGTTGATGAATTAATGGAGAAGAAGAAAGCTAAGAAAAAAGAGAAATTTAAGAAAAAAGGTGATGATAATGATAAAAATGAAGAAGAAGAGGAGCCGATCAACTTGTTTCACAGAGAAGATGGACTGTATAAGGTTTGTTAGTTTCTTAACCAGTTTTTGGATGGTCTTTTAAAGCTTTTTTTAGTGTTAATTTTTATACTTTTATGATTTTGATATATCATATGTGATATATCATATGATATATCATATGTGATATATCATATATGATATATCAAATGATGTATCACATATGATCTATCATATATGATATTTGACTATGTATTGTTTTTTTTTCCATTGAGGTTTTGGGAAACATAGAAGATGGATCAGTTGTTTGTTCCTGTCGACTTTTTGTTAGAGTTAGAATATTGTGTAGACACATTTTTTGTGTCTTTAAGAATGCGAATGTTGAAATGATTCCAAATCAATACATCTTGAGGCGTTGGACAAAGAACTTGATACCTGCTGGTTTGAGGAACAAAAGGAATAGGTACGGTGAGAAGAATGAGATTGTTGAGAATTATGCAAATGAGGCTACTTCTATTGTTGATCACTGCGTGCATATGTTGAGTAAAGACGAGACAAGGTTAGCTGCTTTTATTGAGAAGTTGAAGTTGCTAATGTTAGATGTTGAAGCTTATTGCCCAAATCCTCCATCAAAGGACAAGCTTGATAATCTTGAAGAGCTTGTCGAGTGCCAAAGCCTGTAGTTGCTGTTAAGAATCCGTCATTTGTAAGCCCAAAGGACGTGAAAAGTCGCGTATAAAAGGTAGAAAAGAGCAAGCTATTGATGAGAGTTCAGTTAATAGGAATGCATGTTCAATATGTGGAGCTAAAGATGGCCACAACAAGAGGACCTGTCCAAATAAGTATAGAGTACAAGATGATTTGGTTCAATCTGAAGCTACATGATAAATCTTTTTACTGTTTTTGTCCAAATAAGAATTTGTGATTGAAGTACTTTGAATCTTCTTTGATTGTTTACATATTTTGTTTACAGATTGTTTACATATTTTTGGTGTTAAGTGATTTATCTTGTCTTTGTGTGGTTAAGTTAATTTTATGAGAATTATCTAGTTTGTTTTTCCTGTTATATATCATATTTGATATACATACAAAATCACATTTGATTTTTTACTATTATATATCATATTTGATATACATACAAAATCATATGTGATACTACCATTAGCACATTTGTTAATCAGATCTCATATAATATGTTTCAAATTGTGTTATAAAACACGGAGTTGGTTAGCAACATCATTTTATCGAATATATCGGTTTTGTGTAGCAAAACTTGTACAACAGCACATATAATCCAAAATCACATCCGCAGATGTGCCGCCATATTCATTAGATAACCATTTCAGATAGAAGTGTAATACTAGTTACGACATTGTAGCATACGACATAACATTGTGACATTGTACCATAAGACATAACATATTGTTCTAACCATTCTAAATGGCATACGCTATCCAAAATTTAACTAATCAGAAGTAAGTTTCTAACTGCATCACCATTGTCACTCCACCTTTACCCTAAAAAGAGTGACTTCCCATCTATTCGTCGGCTCCTACGATCTATCTACTGTCTACCATCTATCAAATTGCACTGGCAACACGGGTTGCATCTTGTTCTTTCTTCTTCTTTTCTATCTGCTCCTTTATGTAGATTTGTTTCATTGCTTTGTTTGTATGCTCCCTTGCAAACGCATGCTATCCTCACGATTTGTTCTCACTGTTACCGTTAATTTCATGCGTTAACATTTTGATTGCATACTTTACTCTCAGCTTGATTATTGCCATTTCTTGGCCTTCTTCTTCAGTTGGAAAGTTCAACTCCCAGTTCTTTGCCGTTTCACCATTGTACATCTCCATGTGCATCATAACAAAAACCCCGCCATCAATCATCACATTTTCTTTTGTTGCCCATTTGACCTTCATGATCTAGCTGTTCGGTTTTTCTTTATCTGCTTTGCTTTTGGATGGTTGAATGATTCCAAATACTGTGAAAACACTCTTTTCTGCACAAACAAAAGATTTAATTTACTTACTAGTGGTTTATCATATCTGATATTTCAAACAAAAGACTCAATATACTTGCTAGTGTTTTATCATATATGATATTTTACTACCATATTTTAGTTTGTAATATTTAAGACAATTATATCATATATGATATTTTAATGTCATATTATAGTTTCTAATATTAAATGCAATTTATGTTCTTTCCATGCAAAGTTTGAGTTACTTACCAAAACATCGCATTCTTTCTTGTATTTGGTATCATATGTCTGCCCAGAGTTGGAGTTGTCAATGATCGCTGAAGTTCCTTTGGCTATATTGAATACAACGACATAGAAGTGTTCATGAGCGATTACTGGGAATAATGCCTGTATAAATTGAAAGAAAATTATATTCATTTTAATTCAAATAAAAGTCAAATCTCTTTCTTCTTAATAAGTAAAATAAGTTGTCACCATTTCTACATGTTGCAATGACATGTCATTTGGGTTTTGTTCAAACTCGCTTGCAATGCAATCAAGGAAAGCTTTATATTGCTTAGCTTCATCTTTCTTCGGCAACTCTACCATTTGGCTTGTCTGTTGTCAAAAATCAACAATATTATATAATTGTTAACAAACAGATTAGTAATTAGTTTCTAAGTGTTTATCTACTTACCAACATTCCTGTGTGAAATTAATACTTCATCTTGCTTCCACTATTGTTCACCATTTCTTCGTAGTTCAAAATAGAAGCAAATCTGTCAATAACACTAGCTTCCACCTTCAATTTTGGTGCCGGTGTTTGCATGTTGTCCCTTATGGTAGGGGCTCCCTTCACGCTTGGTTCAAAGACAAAGTCACTACACAAAATTTAAATCATATACATTTTATTATCACAATATTATTATTTTTTGTATGATTTTAAATAAGAAATAGCAGACTTACATTGGATTTCCTTCCATTGAAAATAGCGCGTCCGTTATCATCACTTCATCCAGGTTGTGGTGGTGTGTGGATTACAGTTTTCTGTTCATATATGGTGATATCGAGAAACGTGGACGGTTTTTTGACTCTTTTTGCGGATGTTCTTCTTCTTGTTTTGATTCTGTTAGATCTCAGCATCAATGTCTCTCACCCTTTTTCTTCCGTTTTGATGTTGTTTTCAGTCCTCAACAACACCTCGTTGCCATTGGGCTTATACCAAGACTGAAAGATGGTGGCGACATTGATTTTCTTATTATTTGTCTTGTCATTTTCTCTTTTGACCCTTGAATTTCTTTTGGACCACTCATCTCTGTTGCCACATGAATCTCTTTTGGGTCACTCATCATCTCTGTTGTCCCAGCAATCTCTTTTTGATCACTCTTATCTGTTTTCCCATGAAGCTTTTCATATTGTTGTTCTACTTGACTCACAAGATTATCAATGTTTTCTTCATTCCAAAATCATGTTGCTACTCAACATTCACGTGAAATTAATACTTCATCTTGCTTCACTATTGTTCACCATTTCTTCTAGTTCAAAATAAGCAAATCTGTCAATAACACTAGCTTCCACCTTCATTTTGGTGCAGTGTTTGCATGTTGTCCCTTATGGTAGGGGCTCCCTTCACGCTTGGTTCAAAGACAAAGTCACTACACAAAATTTAAATCATATACATTTTATTATCACAATATTATTATTTTTTGTATGATTTTAAATAAGAAATAGCAGACTTACATTGGATTTCCTTCCATTGAAAATAGCGCGTCCGTTATCATCACTTCATCCGGTTGTGTGGTGTGTGGATTACAGCTTTTTGTTCATATATGGTGATATCGAAAAAGCGTGACGGTTTTTTGACTCTTTTGCCGATGTTCTTCTTCTTGTTTTGATTCTGTTTGATCGGCATCAATGTCTCTCACCCTTTTTCTTCCAGTTTTGATGTTGTTTAGGTCTCAACATTGTGATGCATTGCCATTGGGCTTATACCAAGACTGAAAGATGGTGGCGACATTGATTTTCTTATTATTTGTCTTGTCATTTTCTCTTTTGACCCTTGAATTTCTTTTGGACCACTCATCTCTGTTGCCACATGAATCTCTTTTGGGTCACTCATCATCTCTGTTGTCCCAACAATCTCTTTTTGATCACTCTTATCTGTTTTCCCATGAAGCTTTTCATATTGTTGTTCTACTTGACTCACAAGATTATCAATGTTTTCTTCATTCCAAAAATCATCTGGAGTTGCTACTCTCAACATTCCTGTGTGAAATTAATACTTCATCTTGCTTCCACTATTGTTCACCATTTCTTCGTAGTTCAAAATAGAAGCAAATCTGTCAATAACACTAGCTTCCACCTTCAATTTTGGTGCCAGTGTTTGCATGTTGTCCCTTATGGTAGGGGCTCCCTTCACGCTTGGTTCAAAGACAAAGTCACTACACAAAATTTAAATCATATACATTTTATTATCACAATATTATTATTTTTTGTATGATTTTAAATAAGAAATAGCAGACTTACATTGGATTTCCTTCCATTGAAAATAGCGCGTCCGTTATCATCACTTCATCTGGTTGTGGTGGTGTGTGGATTATTTTTCTGTGCTCATATATGGTGATATCGAAAACGTGACGGTTTTTTGACTCTTTTTGCCGATGTTCTTCTTCTTGTTTTGATTCTGTTTTCTCAAAGCATCAATGTCTCTCACCCTTTTTCTTCCAGTTTTGATGTTGTTTTAGGCTCTCAACAACATTGTTGCCATTGGGCTTATACCAAGACTGAAAGATGGTGGCGACATTGATTTTCTTATTATTCGTCTTGTCATTTTCTCTTTGACCCTTTTGAATTTCTTTTGGACCACTCATCTCTGTTGCACATGAATCTCTTTGGGTCACTCATCATCTCTGTTGTCCCAGCAATCTCTTTTTGATCACTCTTATCTGTTTTCCCATGAAGCTTTTCATATTGTTGTTCTACTTGACTCACAAGATTATCAATGTTTTCTTCATTCCAAAAATCATCTGGAGTTGCTACTCTCAACATTCCTGTGTGAAATTAATACTTCATCTTGCTTCCACTATTGTTCACCATTTCTTCGTAGTTCAAAATAGAAGCAAATCTGTCAATAACACTAGCTTCCACCTTCAATTTTGGTGCCAGTGTTTGCATGTTGTCCCTTATGGTAGGGGCTCCCTTCACGCTTGGTTCAAAGACAAAGTCACTACACAAAATTTAAATCATATACATTTTATTATCACAATATTATTATTTTTTGTATGATTTTAAATAAGAAATAGCAGACTTACATTGGATTTCCTTCCATTGAAAATAGCGCGTCCGTTATCATCACTTCATCTGGTTGCGGTGGTGTGTGGATTACATTTTTGTTCATATATGGTGATATCAGAAAACGTGACGGTTTTTGACTCTTTTGCCGATGTTCTTCTTCTTGTTTTGATTCTGTTTCAGTCTCAAAGCATCAATGTCTCTCACCCTTTTTCTTCCAGTTTTGATGTTGTTTCGATCTCAACAACAGCTTCTATTGCCATTGGGCTTATACCAAGACTGAAAGATGGTGGCGACATTGATTTTCTTATTATTTGTCTTGTCATTTTCTCTTTTGACCCTTGAATTTCTTTTGGACCACTCATCTCTGTTGCCACATGAATCTCTTTTGGGTCACTCATTATCTCTGTTGTCCCAAAGAATCTCTTTTTGATCACTCTTATCTGTTTTCCCATGAAGCTTTTCATATTGTTGTTCTACTTGACTCACAAGATTATCAATGTTTTCTTCATTCCAAAAATCATCTGGAGTTGCTACTCTCAACTTATTACCCGGTGCTACCTCCACGGTTGGTGTTCCTACTTCCTTTGCAACTTCAATCGGGTTTTCCTTCTCACTCACCTTCGCTACTTGAAGTTCAGTTTGTTTATCCTTCTCACTCTCACTCACCTTCGTTCTTTGGAATTTCGGTTTGTTTTTCCTTCACCTCACCTTCACTATCGCAACTTCTCTTTCTTTCTCTTTTTGTTTCTTTCCCAACTTCATTTCCTTCTCGTTTTGTCTTCCATTTCATCTTTGCTCTCACCCTCCTTTTCAACTACATTCTCTCTTTCATTCTCCTTTTCACTTTCGCTCTCACTTCCAAATATATTATCTTCTTCTTGTTCCTCATCCTCACTTTCACTTTCACTTTCATTCTCTTTTTCAACTACAAATTTTCCTTCATTTGTTTTTTCTTGATTCTCATGCTCACTTCTTTCATTGTTCTCACTATCACTATCATCATCCTCTTCCATTGAACTACTTTCTATATCGAAATCGATCTTGTTGAAGAATCTCTTGTACTTCTTGCACAAGGTCAACATCACCTTGTCTCCCCTGAACTTCTTCAATCCCTCTCTCATCGTGTCAACCAACTCTATCTTTTCTTTTGAAATTATTTCAAATTTCTCATCTATCTTTTCATAAAACTCCTGTAAATTAAGTATTTCAGCTTAGTTTTTTATTGTATATGCAAAATCATATATGATTTTTAAAAATATCATATATGATATGTAATATCACATGTGATATTAGTGTAATATCACATATGATATTATATATCATATATGATTTAACACTAATATCAAATGTGATATTCATCTTAGTGTGTTATCATATATGATATTTTTGCAAGCACAGTTGAATGTTAGCTTCTTTGAAGGCTTAGTCGTTGTCATAGCCTTTGGCTAAAGCGGAAGGCTATTCGGTTGCACGTAGCTTAAACTGAGCATAGCCATCGGCTAAAGCCAAGGCTATGCTGCTAAGCTTAAGGTTTTGTTTTCTGTTAAGTCTTTTAAAATATATCATAACATACTTTTTATAACAACATTTTTATAAATGAATTCAATAAAATTACCTCTCTTTCCACCGGCTTTCGGGAGGCAACGGTTCCTAGTATATGTCCGCTCCCTTGTACAAATTAGGGCGGTTTGCTCCTCATCAGGATCATACTCTCCGTGATGCTCTAACGTCCCCAAGCAACCGTCTCTCATTTCCATGTTTATTCTTTCCCTCATTGTTGGAGTGTTCCAACTTCTAAGGTCGGGAGGTGACGCATAACTTGGAAGCTTCGGGTAGTTTGTTGAGTCCGGTATAGCGCTTTTTATACACAAAAATACAATTAAAATTTTGTTAGATAATTTTTTATATGAGTGAATCATAGTTGATAAGTTTAATGGAAAATAACTTACACATAAGAATGTTAGAGGACCATAATAGAAGTTGGTACCCGACTTGACTTGGGCCCGTTAGCTTACTTGACTGCAAGCATTCCATTATGTAGCTCCACCAATCGATATCGAGATATCATCATCTTCTTCACGCGTGCACGAGGATTTTTGTGGGCACTTTTCACGCACTCTCAAAGTGCCCATGGTGCTTGCAAACAAAGTTAAGAAATTCATCTTGAACATGAAATCTACTTCAGTTGTGCTCGATATCTCGAAGGCTACAAGCCAGGTGGTGTAATTCGTCCAAGATGAGCATATTGTTCTTCCCATTCTCTAACGAAATCGTCATCATCAAATCTTTCCTTCAGATCTTCCAGCTTTCTTGTCCCCATCGGCACACCTAGCATATCATGAATTTTTGCCTTGTTACCTTTATTGAACCTTTTTGTAATCTCAATTCCATGCTAGGTGGATGGAATTTATCGATTACATGGTACGCCAATGCAGCTGGAAGTTCAACAATAGGGAAGTTTATGAACCTCTCAAATCCTATCTCTTTCAAGCATTTTTTCTCATTTGATAAACCGATCATCGCTTCATAGAGAGGTTTTGGTGATGACCTTGTTGTACATGTTGGGTAATTTTTTTTTTTGCTTTGTCCTTTTTCACCTTAAGCTTCTTTTATCTTCCGATCTTCTACCTCCTTCTCAACAACTATTTCCTTCTTTCTCTTTTTAATTTTTTTTTACAAACAATTGTTGATCATTCTCTTCTTGATTTCTCTTGATCTCTTCCACTTGATCTCTTCTACTTGTCGGCATCCTCATCATCACTTTTATCAGCATATTTTTCCTCTTCAATTCTCCTAGCATCACCTATAGTAAATCTTTTGAGTACTTTATGTTTCGATGCTTTTCTTTCTGTGGCGTTTCATTTGTTTCTTTGTGAAGTGTCTTTTTCTTCTTGATTTTTAGTTTTTTCTTATACGCTTCATTCTTCTTTTGCTTTTCTAGCTCTGCTCTTCTCTTCTTAGCATTTCTCTATAATTCATTCAATCTTTGAGCTACTGTTTTTGCTTTATCTACAAAATTAATTTATATTATATCATTTGTGATTTAGTAATTGAAATATTCTCAGTAAATAATGTGTTTCTTTAATAACATGATATGTACCTTTAGCGGGGCTTTTCTCTTGTGGATTGTTTTTAGTAGTGGCAATTTAGAGATTAGATGCCCTACATCATCTTCTCCGTCATCATTTTCTTTATCTCCTACATCATCAACAATGAACAATTACTTAATATCCTGACAGTTTTACTCAAAGGATTAGGTGCATGCATATCTTTTTTTGCAAATTTAGAGGCTAGGCACGTATATTACCAAAATTCTTTATAATATCATATTTGATATTCAACATAAAAATTTTTTAGCTCTTGAATAATTGTTCGTTTTTGTCAAATTCTTAGCCCAAGCATAGCCTTCAAAGAAAGCGAAGGCTATGCAGTAACTAAGCCTTTGAATCCTTTGCTTATCTGCACCCTAGTCAATTCACAAAGTTGAATACATCTTTTATTATATCATATGTGATATTTAACATAAAATTTTTGGTAGCTACAAAATATGTTACAAACATGTATTTATGTTCAGAAATGTTGAATGCTATGCCTGTGGCTAAGCAAATGTTAATGATTGAAAGTTTTTTCCAAAGGCTATGCCTGTATCTAAGCCAAATGCTTTGTTTCTAAGAAAATTTTTAAGTTATCCATATTTAAAAGGCTATTTTTAAAGCAAATGTTTATTATATCATATTTGATATAGAATAAAAAACAGATTTAAAAGCTTATTTTAAGTTATCATATATCCCCAAAAAGCATTTTGTGCATCATCCATGACACTATTCTTTGTCAAATGCAAAAGCATCTTATGCGGCTAAGCGAAAGGCTTAGCCGCAGAACTCGCTTAGCCGCAGAAGATGCCTTTAGCGAAGCCAAAGGCATGTTCTCAGTAGCTAAGCCAAAGGTTTAGCGCATAAGATGCTTTAGCATTTTGACAAAGGCACCTTCTTGCGGTGAGCCAAAGGTTTAGTCAGCGATAAGATGCGCCAAAGGCATCTTATGCGGCTAATCCTTTTACTTAGGCTGCGTGAATGCTTTGTTGAAGCCTTTTGCATTCGTCAAAGCTTCCCAAATGGTGAGACAAAGGTTTAACCGCATAAGATACCTTTAAGCCAAAGGCACCTTCTAGCGGTGGCCAAAGTTAGCCGAGAAAATGCCAATTTTACTTAGTGCATTTCGGTGAATGCTTTGTTGAAGCCTTTTGCATTCGTCAAAGCTTCCACAGCTGAGCCAAAGGTTTAGCCGCATAAGATGCCTTTGGTGAAGCCAAAGTCGAAGACGTCTTATGCGGCTAAGCCTTCGGCTTAGCCGCATAAGACGCCTTCAATAAACACTTCTAATCTCGCAAACCTAGCTTCTAAACTGTTAAAACCTAACTCCTAATCATAACAAAAAATCTATAAACAGTTCTAATCTCGCAAACCTAGCTTCTAAACTGTTAAAACCTAACTTCTATTTACACATTTCTTCATCATAATTGCTATAAACACTTAAAAACATCATATAATCATAAATAACAGTTGTAGATATTGAAATAGTTGTTTAGAGTGTAAGATTATACCTGAAACCGGTTTTTTGGCCCCTTTTTTGACCCTTTTTTTGGCCGGTTGTTTGCTCGTAGTTCCTTGTTTTCTTACTTCTTTTAATGTGATTGTTTCAGTGTCGGTATCTTCCATCTTCTCCGGTGATTTTGATAGTTTTTGATGTTTTTTGCGGTGGTTTTTTGATCGGTGAAAATGTGTGAGTAGTGTGTGTTAGGTAGGTGCAGTGAATGTGAGAAATGAAGAGAAAGGCGAGGTTTAGTCTTTGTTGTGATTTGACGATTATACCCTTCCGCTTTATTTTAGTGGATAGTGTGTTTTAATCTCAGCCATTGATTAAATTTGAATCAATGGTTGGGATGTGTCCCTTGGTATGTGAGGATTATTTGGTATGCAAAATAACCTCACTCTAATAATAATAATAACAATTTATAATTCCTATTGTGCAATCCAAACAACCCCTTACGTACACTCCACAACATTTTCAAACAACCAAAATCCAAACACACCCAATTTGATTACAATTTTAAATTCTCATAAACTCAAAAGGGGTCACTCAATTGGAATCAGTCAGGTAATCTAAATCTTGTATCAATTTCTGAATTCAAGATTGAAATGATCACACAGTTTTGATTCTTAATTGGGTCTTTCAATTATTTGAGATTTAAATGATCACTTGCTTATTTCAAACACCTTATTATCATGAGGGTGTTTGTAATTGCTTATTTATCTGCTTATATTCAAACCATATACGCAGTTTTGTGGTGTTTGGATGATCCAAACTACTTCTGCTTATTTTGGAGTTAAAAAATAGAGTGGTAGTTTTCAATAAGCAAATTGGACTCCTTATTTCAATGTGCTTATTTGAGATGAAACTGAATTTACATATTTACCCTCGTTTAGAACCGCCCGCGTAATAAGCTGTTTCCAAGTAAAAGTGCAAAACTAAAGTATTTTACTTATTGTGCAGACTCACATTCATTAGGTGCACGAAACCTACCATTATGATGATCTCGCGCCTTTAACCAAAATTTAGTTTTTGAAGTCGACTAGTAGAAAGCTTGAAAGAAATAGGCTCGTTTTGTAGCAATGGATCAATCTGACGAGCTCCACAAGGAGCGTATGGCTGCACTTTTGAGAGCGGTATATGCAACAAAGTACGTTAAACATGATAACATTCCAGCCCAAATTGAAGAGGTAACTAAAGTAACAATGCATTATTATGAAACGTTAATCATTCCCCTACTCTAATGTATTTTTTTGTAATAATTTAGGGGCTGTATTTGGGTTCTGTTGGTGCTGCAAATAACAAGACCCTTTTGAAAAGTTTAAACGTTACTCATGTTTTAACTGTTGCCAATTCACTACCGCCTGCTTACCCAAATGATTTTACTTACAAAATCGTTGATGGTAAGCAACTTCTTTTTTTCGTCAATTAAGTAGTCCGTATACGTTTACTAAGTTGTTAATCTTTCTTTTATTAATTTAGTATCGGACAGAGAAGAAGTAAATATTGCACAGTTCTTCGATGAGTGTTTCAGTTTCATTAACGAAGGTAAAAGAATGGGTGGCGTGTTGGTCCATTGCTTTGTGGGAAGATCAAGAAGGTAACGTTTATAACTCTTATTTACTTTATGCTTCATCTTGTCAATATATATATCGTCATGGGTGCAATATGGATTACTTGTAACCCAAGAGGGCAGTCTAGTGGTAAGGGCTTGGGAATCTCAATAAGAGGTCTGAAGTTCGAATTCTGTTAGCTGCAAACTCTTAGGAGCCATCCGCCGTAGGGATGGCTAGTTATTTATCAGGCTCCATAGGTCTTGCGGGGTGGTCTGTGGAGTCAGGGCTTACGTGCCAGGTCACAAAAGGTGGCTTGGGTGAAGTTTCCCTCATAGTTTATAGAAATAACTTCTCATTGTGACTAATGTGAAATATATTTGTAATAAGTCGTTAAGTACTCGTGTCATGAAATTAACGGAAAAATTTTACAACTACACAACATACCAAAAGATGATTATTGAACTATGTCAGAAGTTCCACGTTTCATTTCTAGGACAAAATAAGTAATAGTTATCTACATGTTAAACATTGATTCTTCTTGGATTTATATACTGGTATCGTATCTTTGGATGTCCTTATGTTATATTTTTCGGTACTCCTAGTGGTCCAATACAGTCAATAATTTCTAACTATGAAAATTCAGTCTGTGATGGTCAAACATCATGCGTTTGATGTGCTTTTTTTATATCAAAAATTTATCTACACTTTTTACTGATCCAATGTAGTGCAGATGTTGAAACTTTATTAAAGTCAAAATCCAGTCTGACGGGTCTAAGAGACAGAGATCATGTTTATCGATCTTGGTTTGAAACTTTGAAATCAAAAGTAGTTTGTGTGACAAAGTTAAAGCGGGACAGCTAAAAGTGAACACATGAATGATTGAGTGCCACAACGGGATTACCTTTTACTTTATGTGCCATATGGCCAAAAGCAGATTGCTAAGCTTAACATTGTTTTTCAAATATCTGTCGTTATACAAGCTTTCATTTTATGTTTAGGGGAAAACCGTCTTACTATGTCACGTTGATGATAAAGATACTTGATTGCTGAATGTTTGATTCAAATCATGATATTATCTAGAGGTGGCAAAATGGTTGGGTTGGGTTGGGTTGGGTCTTGGGTCTTAGATGGGTATAGGTCTATATGGGTATGGGTCTAGATGGGTCACTTGGAAGGATGAGTCTAGATGGGTATGGGTATAAATGGGTAAGAGTCGGGTCGGGTCGGGTTTTTTTTGGTTTTGCTAGTTTTTTTTTTTGTTTCATCATGGAACATAATAATTAATTACTGTAAACAAAGACAAAAAGTATTCAATATCAATTTTTTTACGTTTTCGTCAGTTTTTTAACGTTTTCGCCCGTTTTTACACGTTTCCGTCCGCTTGTTTACGTTTTTGTCGTTTCTGCGTTTTACCGCGTTACGCTTTTAGTTTTAGTCCGTTTTTTTTTTACGTTTTATCGTTTTTGCACCTTTCGTCCGGATTTATTTTACGTTTTTGTCCGTTTTACGCGTTTTAAGTCGGTTTTCACGTTTCGTCTGATTTTTACCCGTTCGAAACAACGTTTTACGTTTTTGTCCGTTTTACGTTTTCGTCGGTTTTCACGTTTTTGTCCGTTTTTTACACGCTGTCGCTTTGTTACGCGTTTTGCCTGCGTTTTCACACGCTGCGTTTTCGTTCGTTTATTTTACGTTTTAGCAGTTTTCACGTTTTAGATCGTTTTTTACGATTTTGTTCGTTTTACATGTTTTGTTTAATCGTTTTTACGTTTTTCCCCGTCAGTTTTGATAATTTTACGCTTTTTGCACGTTTTCATCAGGTTTTTTTACGTTTTTGTCCGTTTTACACGTTTTCGTCCGGTTTTTTACGTTTTCGTCAGTTTTTACGGTTACGTTTTTGTCCTTTTACTGCGTTTTTCGCATTTTTCGTTTTTGCCGCGTTTTTCACGTTTCCGTCTGTTTTTTTACGATTTTGTTCGTTTTTACACGTTTTTGCCTTTTTTTGTACTTTTTCGTCCGTTTTTTGACAATGTTTTACGTTTTTGCACGTTTTCATAAGGTTTTTTTTACGTTTTTGTCCGTTTTACACGTTTTCGTCCGGTTTTTTACGTTTTCGTAAGTTTTTACGGGCAAAAACGTAACAAAACAGAAAAGCGTGTAAAACAAAAAAACGAACAAAACGTTAAAAAAGGACGAACGAAAACATGCGGCAACGTAAAATCGGGCGATAAAATAAGCGAACAAAAAGTAAAAACACGATGAAAACGCAAAAGCGCGTAAAAATTGTCAAAACGGTGGCGTAAAAATAGACCAAATGTGTAAAAACGGAAAAACCGTAAAATAACATGACGAGCGAACGTGAAAAACGATAAAACTATAACAAAACAGACGAAAACGATGTAAAAACTGGGCAGCGTGTAGAAACGGCGAAGGTAAAACGGACGGCGTAAAACGGACAAAAACGTAAAAACCGGACGAAAAGCGGCGTGCAACGTAAAAATTGTGAAAAACGGACGAAACGTAAAAAGACCAAAAGCGTGTAAAAGCGGAACAAAATCGTAAAAATCATACGAAACGTGAAAAAATGGGAAAATGTAAAAAGGCAAAAACGTAAAAACGGACAAAACTTGTAAAATGGACAAAAACGTAAAAGACGGGCGGCGTGTAAAACTGGCAACGTAAAACCGGACAACGTGTAAAACGGACAAAACGTAAAAAACCTTACAGCGTGCAAAAACGTAAAAAACAGCGTGCAGTGGCGGACGACAAAATCGTAAAAACATAAGGAAACGTGAAAAGGGAAAAACGTAAAATACGGAGAAAACGGACAAAAACGTAAAAACGGACGAAAGCGTGTAAAGCGTAAGCGTATAAAATAGACGTGAGTGATTTTATAATTTTAGTTAACAATCAACTTAAACCATGTAAATATTGAACTAGACCCATGTGGGTATATTATTAGACCCAACTAGACCCATCAACATTAATTAATTAAAATAAACTATACCCATTAGTAATCTATTAAAATAAACTAAACCCATTTAGACTCATCTCATTAAAAAATTTACCCAACTAGACCCAAATTTAACCATTGGGTCTTAAATTGCCACCTCTAATATATGCTCGAGTTGAACTTATATTATTGATGTAGTGTTACCGTTGTTTTGGCCTATCTGATGAGGAAGCATGGCATGAGCTTGTCTGAAGCTCTGGACCTAGTGAAAAGTAAACGAAGTGTGGCTTCACCTAACTCCGGTTTCATGTTGCAGCTGCAGAACTATGAGAAATGTCTTCGAGGTAATTTAGTTTTTTTTAAACTAATTAGTAATTACACACCGCTTTACATCCTACATTGACCATTTATTTATAACTGAATCGATTTTATCTCTAACGGACGGATCAAGTAGATTAAAAAGTTAGCTAACTCAGGGTTTGATGGTTTGCAACGCAGAAGTATGAGTCAGAACGGTGCAAAAGTTGTTGGTTGTCGATAACAAACATTTAATTAGAAATCATATAGAATGACTTGTGTATATGAAAATATGTAAAACTAAATGCAATATTATTACAAAAATAATAATTGAAGATTCGACTAATACTCTAGCGATGTAGCATAATTTTATATGGTATTCAAGTTGATATATAGCAGTCTTTCTTGAGGTATTAGCAAAATTACTATGTATCTCGAGCATACCAAAACATAAAGCTAAAAAGCAATAAACATTGTAGCACTTCATGTCGATAAATCCGAGAACGACACTACTAGCTTCAAATTCTTACAAAATTTATGACATTAATATTAAAATTCTTGACCCGAGAGATGTATTTGCCCCTCATTTTCTCAGCTCGACACGCTCATTCATCGAAGGACTCATGACTGTTTGACAAATCATAGTTCCTATGGGATATGAGCCGTTTATTCAATACCAAAATGGAGTTACACCAGTTAGCAATCAGGGCTATGCATTGTAAACTAGGTTGGTTGAACACCACAATAAGAGAAATTGAGGAGCCTTTCTTGTCAATCAGTCAGATTTTCGACCGACACATGATTGATCCATCAAATGGTGTGTTGGTCCCAAATGAAACACAATAATGTTGAGTATTTCAAATCCAGTTCTCGAAAAATCACCAATTATTCATACAAGTCAATAAGTCATAATAGACTTACAATAATGAAAAGCTTACAATTCTTAGTTATGAAACCATTGTTTGTTATTTGGTTTTCATTAGTTTCAGTCGATCAAATTTTCAACTAGCATATAATCCATCTATCGACAGTCTGCTCCCGTGACATGAAAAGCTAAATGAAACACAATGAACTTTGTCTTTTTTTTACTTTGACATGGTAAAGTTTTGTGTTTAAAGTGCATACCAAAAGTCATACAGTTTTTTTTTTTTTTTTTTTTTGAACTAAAGTCATACAGTTAGTTGAAAATCATAAATTTGAAGATGTAAAGCAAATGAACTTTAGCATTAGTGTATAAAAAAAAAGTAAGGTTGCAAAAGTCGTGAATCGCTAGTCGAGCGGCCGATTTTTTTTAGCTTTTAATCGTTTTAAGCGAGATTAATCGGATTGGCATTTTTGACAAGTTTTAGGTATTTTCGGTGAGTTTTGAGTATTTTCGGAAAGATTTTCTTAAAAAACATATTTTAATACATAAACAACGTATAATTGATTAAAACTAGTTAATGGCCGAGTTTGGGTATTTCGGACAAAAATTGCAAGTTTGCGGGAAGTTTTATCATCGTTGACAGTCATTATCACGGTTGACCAATTTGTTTTATCAATTTACACATTCGAAAGATTGGTGACCCAATAACGCTCGGGCGACGATTAATTGTTTTGCTACACATGTGAAAAAAAATGCCAAACATCACTCTCAATAGTCAATAGTAGATAGAATGTTATTGGGCCTATGTGGGTTTGATGAGAAACATGAAATGGGCCCTCACTCATCAACATCTATCCAAAATCCTTCACGGGTATAATGAGATTATTTTTGTCGTCTACATTTATTTTGTCAGATATTGCACATGGAATAATAATATGCAACATTAATATTATACGTCGACGTGACATCATAATATGCAAATTCTTTTTCTAAATAGCTAAATATAGTTCGTATGTAAAGTACTTCAAGTTTTCTACATGATTGTGACATACTATATGTATTTTAACTACCTGTGGCTTGTAAAAAGTTAACACGTGTGGATTTCATCATGAACTTTTTTTTACATTGTTTTCAACCTTTTAAACCAAGAGTAAAGTTTTACAAGTTACATTATTTGCTTTTACTCAAAGAGGGGAAAAAACAATTGGGAATTTGTATACTACAATTTGAAGGTGATTACTGATTAGTCGAAATCATTACTTAATATAGTGGTTAATGGCCCAATTAGTATTTAACGGGACTCGGATTAGCTTAAACGTAGCAGGATATGATGAAGTATGCTTTGTGGGAGAATATTTCATCCAGCACACTCCACATAATGGCCATAGCCAAACGTTCGAATGGCTAGTATGTCCGGATCATGATGCATACGGTGTATGAACATTGGTAAATTGCTTATATGAATACAAACTAGCGAATGGTGATTAAAGATAGCATGTATGTATCAAGTGCAAGTCTGTGCCATATATGATGAAATGTGAACCAAATATATATATATACTTTGGAAATATCTCAGTTCAGTTTGCGCAGAAAGATATTGTAAAGAAGTTACATGTCTGTCTATGATAACTTAACCTATATCTTTCAAAGGCATCTAGTCACAACTCATCTCAAGATGTGCTTAGATAGTATTCAATTATGTCATTTTGGCTATTTATAAACGGTCTAGTTCTTGCTCTTGCACATTTCATTCCTCAACGTTCACTGGCTTAACTAGTCGTTGCAATGAGCTCCGACATGTGTGACAGTTCTTACGTTATTCCCTTGATGTCCGCTTTATATAACAAGTTGAAGATAATAGTGTATGCTTTGTGCGGTTTCTTGTTTTGTTAAAGTTTATACATCATCTATGTTTACTAGCGAGGTCACGGTAGTGCGATTTTCGATAAATAATGTACTTTATTTTATTATGTTTCTTTTTAACAAATTTACGGGATATCAAAATTTCGTATAGTCGCCGCATCGGGCTCCGACCGATTGGCCCGTGCTCTGCTCGGGCTCAGCCGTTTGGTCCACGCCGTTAGACTCAAGCCCATTTACCCCGTTACCCGTTAAATTTGAATATTTGTATAATGTGCTTTATTATTTTAGTAGTGAAATTTAATGCAGGAATTGTGTTTAATTTGGTTGTATAATATGCTTGATACTTGTATTTCTTATGTAAGGGGTGTTTTAATAACTGTATTAATTGTATTTATTGACCGGTTAAATAATTGACTACATTAAATAGCATTAATGTGGTGTTTTGTTGTACACTATGCTTAACTTGTCTTGTACACGTCCCGAAAAATTATGTGCATTAAAGTGTTGTTATGCTGTATGTTTTCTTTTCTTGTAAGTAGTAGTTATTAATAACATTGGCCACTTTTAATAACATTAATTTTGTAAGTGCGAAAATACATCATGCTTTATTTTTGTTATACTATTATCTTTATTTTGTTGTAAATCTAAAAATTGGTTGCGGCTATTGTACATTGTGCTTAAATGGTTGTAATTTTTGGTGAATGGTGTTTTATATAGCATTAATGTTGTTTGATAGAATTTTGGTCTTAAAATGACACAACGCTTTATTTTGTTGTACAATACGCTTACTTTGTTGTAATTACGAAAATTGGGTCGTTAAGGTGTTTAAGTACGCTTAATTTCTTATGCGTCTTAAAATTAAGAGTGGTCTTACCGTCGTTATAAGTAGTATAGATATAGATATAAAATATGTAACAATCATAGATGTTGATAATCTTCCTATAGTTGGTCTTATTTCACTATCAAAAACCAATTAATGACTTATATCGTCATGATTAACTTAAACATGCTTTCTTTTTCGATAACCGGTGTCAAATCTATATACCTAACGAGCTTAGGCTATGTAAGGAAAATTTCCTCTACTAATATCTTCTAACACGGCAACCAATCTTATGATATGATTATTGAAGTAGACACACATACATTTTTAGTTCTTGTTGTAACAAACTCTTGCTAATGTTATTATGTATCCCTTTCTTTAAAAGAAAGTATGCGCAAACAACCATTATTATTGATGAAAGTCTAACTACATCACTTTGTTCGACGTCAAGCTGATGCATCTCGTGTGTGTCCAAATCTATGATATTAGAGCGAGTAACCCTATTTAAGGTAACTACAATATCACCATAGTCATAAGTCATAACGATATCTTGAATAAGGTAAAGCAATGTGCCTAGTTCATGTAGTTTAAATAAGGCTACAATGGTCGTCTTTTATGTAAATCTTGCATTAGTGCAAGCTAAACCACCTAATAAACAATCAAGAATGTACGTCTCTGTAATATTTGATCATGTAATAAGTTCTTAAACCGCCTATTAAGGAAGCTTGGTAATAATGACAATCGAATTAAGCTACTAAACTTACCCTAAAAAGCTATTAAGAAGTTCTAAACATCACATGGTTTATTGCATAGTATAATTAGAACGAAAAAAACTATCATGTGACAGTCTACTAAGCTTAATTTGCTCTTGTTTTCGGGTACGCAACTATACAAAACCTAAATACCTAACAATCATTAGTTTCCTGAAAAGGACAAGATCCAAACATGCATTCTTGTATAACTACCGTGCGAACTACGAGTTTACCTCAAGTATAATAAGAATTATACCATTTATTCACGTATGCTAACATACTATACCCAAGAACAGTGAAACAATTTGTCAATACCAGATTATATGAATCGATGGTATTTTTTATTTCAGGATAGGTATTATATATTGCATGTATATAACTAAAAATCAGGGGCAGACTGAGAGGGTTCCTGAGAGAGTTCCCAAGGATGCTCGTGAACCAAAAAGGTGTAAGATTATGTTAAAATAGCAGTTTTTCCAAAATATACATTGATCTAAATTTTTGTGCTACAAACGGTTTTTAGCTTTAGAAAGTCTCTGATAACTTTTAGTTTTTAATACGCCAATGCTGAAAATTGAAATGCGATATGATGGCACTTGTAATTTGGTCACTAAAACGTTTTACCACTAAATTACATTTTGGTTGTAGTGCAACCACAAAAGCACTTTACTAAACTAAAAGTTAGACATGTCTTATTTAACTGTGACATGACAATTAGGAAATTAAAGTTAGGGATATACTATTCTATAATGCTATGCCCCTACCCTGCCACTTTTCTCGGGAATATTCCCTTTGTCCCCCCTATTTTCTAGACAACACGTTTTGTCATTGTTTCTGATTTCGACAGTTTTAAGCCGCTTATTAAACTTTATATTTACAGCCGCATTTTCGGTTTATAGCTTTTTGATAAAAAAAAAAAATATAGCCACCGTATGAATAAAAACATAGCCACCGTATTAATAACTGCCCCTAAAGTTATGTGGTCTTATCTTAATAGAGAATGTATCGGTCATTGTAAATGGGGCCGATTCTTATAATTTAAGACTTGTCTTAATCCTTTATTCCACTTTCAAACTTTAGGCACTTTAATCTCTTTTTATATTTAAAACCGATTGAGAAGTGACATGAGTGCGTGAGTGTCAAATAGTTTGACCTCTCTTAAGTTTTAATCATATAAATGAAAGATGTTACTACGACCGATATGTCATTTGACAATATACTAAACTCTGCTTTTGTTTTCGATTGATAAGTGACATGAGTGGGAGTCAATTTTTTCATGTTGTTTGCTTATTTTATTTTTTAAAACAACTATTTATTTCACACAATATACATCATATTCTATCTTACATGTCCTAAGCAGGACTTGAACCCACAACCATTCAATTGGGATATATTTATGAGGCTTATTTTTTTTTTCATGTTTCTTCTTGTAAAAATTAAGCATCACAAATTGATTTCTGCACTTTTTGAGTGTAAAATTTTATTTTTGTACACACGCGTGAACAATTTTACTAAATCTTAACGGTGAAATTTTTGTATGTTTTTTATAAATTGTTAACATTCGTGAATGTGAAAAAATATTTTTTCAATGTAAAAGCGGAGGAAAAATTGAGCGTAAATGACATTTTTTGTGTTTTTATCCATAATTAATTAGTAATATAGACACCATTAATTCCAAAAAATATATAACTATTTTCAATAAACACGTATCAAGTTGGTTCAACTTGATACTTATTCTTTGTAGATTTGTAATAATTCTTTGTATTATGTTTTTTTCTCGATCTATACTTTATGGGAATTGATACTAACATCACACTTTTTGATTCATGCACCACTAGTTGTGCATTACAGTATTGTACAAGATAATACCGTAATGCACAACTAATGGTGCATGAATCAAAAAGTGTGATGTGATTATCATCTCCCATACTTTATTCACTTTGTGATATCTTGGATGCCTTTGTTTGTAAGTTGAGGGTTTTGTTAGTTATATATATTATCTTGCAAAAAAAATCAAGTTGGGTCCAACAATTAAGTGCAACACATCTTCACATGACAAGAAGTCGGCAATAGGGTACATAATTACTACAGTTTTTGCACTATCATCCCAAACGACAATTGGGAAAACTATAATTGCTCAACAGAAATGAACATTCATTTTGCAATAACATCATTTATGTGCATATTTTATGATGTGATTCTGTCATATGTTTATTTGACTTTTATAATAAGTTTAATGAGGTCACATTAGTCTATTTTAAGGACAACATGGTCAAATAAAACCACTGTGTGTGGTGTGAGTGTCCTAAGTTTCACCCAATTTAAGGAAAACAACATATGTGAGGTTTGACCATCATCCACCACTTACCCCCCACTTATTCCGTGCATTTTATCACCCACCTCTCACTTACAACAAATGGAATACATTTCACATGATTAATAGTGTTACTAGTGTTTTAGTTATCACTAGTCAAATATTTAAGGGGAGATGATTTGTCACCTAATTAGTTGTGTTTGAACATTTATATTCTCATAGTCATATTTATATTTTTATTTTTGTGAGGGTATAAATATACACACACAACTAATTTGAGTGTCCTAATCATTTTTGAGAGTGTGCAAATCACCTCTCATATTTAAGGGTTATGTTAAAATACGCATGTTTCGTATTTTTTAGCCTTTTTGATCAACTTTTTACAGTACAACACAATTTTTTTATCAGTTTTTGTCGATTTAATACTTTTGACTTGTTAAACTTTATATTTTTTATTTCGCATTTTTCGTTTCACAGTTTTATGATTATAAAAAAATAAATAAATAAAATACATGAGGAGTGCACTTATAAAAGTAAATGGTCTTATTACCTCCCCACTTTTGCAAAAGGGATCATAAGCCACAAGTAAATGAATGATATTACCTTGTTTGATCATTTATGTAAATTGTGTCAAATCTCATTTATACTTTATCATCAAGTGGTCACAAACTCACAAGAGAAGTTAGCTCGAAAAGGTAATTAAATAGTTTAAAAAGACATCCACAAGCAACTCAATCTGTTAAAACTTTATAGAGAGTTTTTCTTTTTGTAAAGTTGATTGTTTTCTTATGTAAAAGATTAATTTTGTAATCAATTTTTTTTTTGTCAACTAATTGGTACTTTTCAAAAGAGATCAACAGTTAATAAGAAGATAGACTTAGTTTTTGTTTGATCATAATTTGTGGCTTTTTATCTGATGAGTTTGAACATATTGTTACACAAACTTAAACTCTGTAAAGATATGTAATTTTTTTTAAAAGTTAGCGTGATCATTTCAGAGTTGTTGCACTTGCATGAATTAAATTTAAAAACTCATGCATTTTAAAGTCACAAACTTTTTATCACAAGACTAATCATGTGTTAAAAGAGACATAAGACAGGTAGTACTGGAGGGTCAACTACAAGGTCGGTCGCCTCCTCAAATGAGTCCCCTCCCTTACACTGCTCCCATCGACGCGGCCCTTATAGAAGAAAAGGAAGGCTTGGTCGCCAGCCACCGAAGTGTGTGAGTGTTGTGTGTGTGAGTTTTACTTATTAAATTGTTTAAGTGAGGTATTATGTTTGGGGTGATCCTTGTCGATTTATTACACTAACTTGGTCATATAAAAAGTTTTAGAGAGAAAAAATTGAGTTGGTGCTAAAATGGCAGTGATGACCGTAATCGCCGGCGTTCACCATTACTACTCGCCTAAGTTAAAATTCATTAATCGGTTGTCGTCATTTTTCCAAAGTGGGTGAGATATTGAATGAAGGAATTGAACTTAGGTACCTACTTGGGCACGTGAGTTGAGCATTATAGTCACCATGAGTCCACCCTGTTCATAAAACGTGTAGTACTATACGTGTGTTAGAGAATATACAACATTCTATCAAGTTTTTCCTTTTTTAAAATGATACCTAGCTAAAAGCATCTTTACGGCATGCACAAATTTTGGTGTAAAATGATGAAAAAAATAGTGTCACGTTTGAATTTTTTTACTTTGTTTTGGTGCTATAGTTAGAAATGATTTGATGTTCTGGTAGATACATTGGAAAATGTGGTATATATTTGATCAAATTCTTGCTTACATAGTTTATCTACTTTGGTGTAAGAAAATAAAAAATGTGTTATATATGAGAACTTTAATCTGAGCTATAGAGGCAACTCTTAGTTTACAGTTGCATTTACTTTTAATTAGTCTATGTACGAGATCTTAGTGATTTTTAAATAGTCGACAGCCTTACTCAAGTTTGTACTTATGTGTTAATATTAGGGTTGTTCTATTTTTGGTAACGCTTCATGTTAATTGAGTTTTAAAAGCACAATTGCACAAATCCGTCAAAATAGGGGCACCTTTGTCCAAATTACATGAATTAGGGTTTGCATGTTATTGGCTAGGGTACCAAGCTACCAAAATATTAGGGTTTTCGTAGATGGATCGGATGTAATCTTACATATAGTCAAATTACCTAAAAACAGAAAAGTCACTTTTGTTGCTTGTATTATGTTACCCAGATAATGATTAATATTCGAACTCCATAAAGCAGGTTATTCGTATAAAAAATATTTTAGCTTTCACTATAACAAAACATGAATCCATGATCCGCGTTTTTGGCGACACCTTTGTCCCGTCAAAGTCACTAAACGACAAAATCTGGCTGACCTCGCACACCAAAAGTCTACTTAGCAGAAAAGCAACGCAGGTTTTTGAACATGTCCCTGCCAAAAGTCTATAAAATTTTGACCAAAATTTTAACACTCCATCGCTAACTAATTGCTCTCTCATAAGTCTAACTTAATTAACATAATCGCAATTAGGTGACTTGTTAATTAAGTAGACCTGGCGGGATATGTCCCCGCCAAAAGTATGCCACGCGTGACAATCTTACCAGATCAGTTGTTGCGGGTCCCACACGCCCCCGCCATAAGCCAAATTAGTCCCCGCCAAAAAGTTCATTACTGTGTGTTAGAGAGACCTTTTCGCGGGACACGTCCCTGCCAAAAAGCCAAAAATATCCCTTTCAAAAGCAGGTTTTGTTGTAGTGTTTACTCTGATTAATGTATTAAGAAACATTATAACAAGAATATGTTTGTTCAGTTTGAGGAAGCCAAACCGGTAAACCGCTTTCTTTTCTGGTTTTACACAAATCAAACCAAAACCGAATAACATAACGATCATACAGTTTTTCAATATACCCGAATAGTGAAGACCTTTGTAACTTTGTTATTACACACTATATATAGTAGCTTATAAAATATGGTTGATAAAAATTTGCACCATATCAAAATCACTTTGCAAACTAGAAGAATTGTAAAAGATAATGATGATAGAGAGTTTAGTTATGATGTCTTCCATTGGGACTTGCGGTGGGACCCACACACGCTCTTTTCTAAAAATAAATATGAAAAATAGAAAAATATACTGGTATATGTAAAGAGTATAAATTTAAATAAATAAAAAAAGATTCTCTTTTTCTTACAGGAGGCTAACTAACAGACATTGCTTGCTGTTATCTTTTTTTAACTTTTGTCCTTTTTCTCCGTTACACTTCCGTTTTGTATTTTTAGCTTGGCTTGGCTTGGCTAAATTTATTGGCTTACTAATTCTCTTTCATATTAGTCTTCATTGATATATTTTCCGTACAGAATAATATATGGCTACATATGAACACAGTACATTAGATTCCGGAGATCCATATCACTATTTCCTTAATCCAAGACCAAAAATATTCTACTAATTTCTTTAAATTTTCTTTTAGTATTGGGAATGTTAAGTCGGTTTAATCACGTTAAAGTTCACATCCTTTTTGCTACATCAACACCACATCATTCCCGCTTTTTTATTTCTTCGTCCATAATTTTTACCTAAGTGGTCGAGTATTAATCGCGTTAACCGGTTAACCTAAGTGGTCTAGGTTTGTTACCCATGAACCAACAACAACAACAATAGAACCTACTCACGAACTCCATCCAAATACAACTACAACAACAACATGCACTAACACCAATTTGACAACAACAACTCAATATCCACCATCACCAACAACTACAATGACTAAAGCATCATCAACAACAACATATATTTTACTGGTACCATCTGTGGAAACTACATGTCAATCAAACTCCCCAGAATGCCTTCAAAATAATCCATCAGGATGATTCCGGGGGGAGAAGAGCACGGGAGGAAGAGGTCCATGCTTGCTAATTGGGAATTTCTCGTTACTATCATAATTCTCAAAGATGTTGACATTTTCTAGTGGATTACATCTTGCTTTTGTCAAATCAATTTTGACATTGCTCATTGCTAAATCAACAAGGTAGAAAAGAAACACAAAGATCAACCACACCACAACAACAAAACACACAGATCAACCATTCATTTCGTCAATCAAGCGTAACCAAATTTGGGAAAAGAATCAAGAGCTTCTTCAACTAACATGGAATTCGGCCGAATGTAATTGATGTAAAGTTATTTGGGACTAATCAATAGAAGAGGAAAAAATGTTGAAAGATGTTAATAATCAAGAAGCAGTAATGGTAATTTATACCTAATGATCTACCCGAGGTAGAACCGACGGTTGAAAAGCCTGAAGAAGTATCTACATCGCTTGCGATGCTTTTGTTTGAAATAGATTTTAGCCCTCAAGAAGTATCTAAATCATCGCCTATGGTCTTATTTGTAATAAATATAATAGTTAAAGGCTTAGATGTAAGTTTATGTTAGTATTATGACGCTTTGGGTTCACGCCTCGTGATTATGCATTGTCAATGATACTTAGAGGTAACGATTGTCATAT
>OU343216.1:31112952-31217384 GCA_910596185.1 Chrysanthemum makinoi | reverse complement strand
CAAAATATGGATTCCTTGTTGCTTTCTTCCTATGGCGGTTGATATGGATGAAAAGAGAGAGTTCAAAGACTTTTTACCTTGTTAATAATGTATGTATGTTTTAGTATTTAAATATAATAACATATGTAAGTATCATGTATCTAGTTGATATTTTGTAACTCCAAAAGTGTTGAGTCATGTCCTAATGTCGACATACATATACAAAATACAAGGGCAATGCATTTAAAATGAGTAAATGCATTTTAATGTTACCTTTATTGTGTAATTAGTTAATATATTTAGGTATTTAATGTAGCATTAGCTAGAAATCGAATTTTAAGGAACAAAATAAAATATATGGTCGTTAAAATTATAAAAATACATTTCTTACAAGAATTTATGAAATAATAATTGTTATCGTGGTATACAATTGGTAAATATATGCAAAATAAAATATTATTTTAATAATAATATCATAAATATGTAATATATTAATGATAGACTAAATCTAGTCAAATTGAAACATCACCGATGATTGCTCATGAATTCGCAGCTAAACCATTAAGTTTACGCGAATTTGATACTCGTAAACCTAGTTTACGATAAATGATGAATAGTGAATCATGAATAATGATTTTCTCCGGGAATGAATAGTGTTTCATGAATAGTAAAATTTTGAAATACGTTCTCAGAATATCAAATTGACTTCGAAAATGATGAATAGTAAAATGATGAATAGTAACCGATGAATAGTAAATTCCCGAGATGAATAGTGAAATTTTCAAAGTTTGTAAAATGACCTGAAATTACGATTTGTCACAAAACACCATATGAACTATATAAGGGTAAAAAGCCAACTTTAAGATATTTTAGAGAGTTTGGATGTAAAATTTTCATTCTTAATACTAAAGACTATCTCACCAAGTTTGACCCAAAGTCTTATGAAGGTGTATTTCTTGGTTACTCACAAACTAGTAAAGCTTACGTTGTCTTAAAAAAATAAATAATGAGAGTCGAGGAATCGTTGAACATAATATTCGACGAAAGTCCACCTCCCTCTAAGACATCACCTTTGGTAGATGATGACTTAGTTGAAAGTCAACTTGTAGAAAGTCAAAAAATAATTGAAAACAACAAGGAAGATGAACTATTAAATAATGAAATTATAAACATCAAAGAATCCAAAAGTCATCCTTTAGAAAAGGTCATAGGACAACTAAATTAAAGAACATTAAGATCACAAGCCCAAAATCAAAGTAATCATTTTTGCTTTGTATCTACCATTGAACCCAAAAACATAAATGAAGCAATAAAAGATGAATCTTGGGTAATTGCTATGCAAGAAGAGTTAAACCAATTCTTTAGAAATGATGTTTTGGAAGTTAGTTCCAAAACCTAAAGATCAAACTATAATTGGAACGAAATGGGTTTTTTGAAATAAAATGGATGAAAATGGTGTAGTGTCTAGAAACAAAGCTAGGCTTGTCGCACAAGGTTATAATCAACAAGAGGGGATTGATTATGATGAAACTTATGCACCGATAGCTAGGATAGAGTCTATTAGAATCTTACTTGCATATGCATGCGCGTATGACTTTAAATTATTTCAAATGGATTAAGAGTGCATTTCTTAATGGGTTTATTAACGAAGAAGTATATGTTGCTCAACCTCCCTTTTAAACTTTGAGAAACCACATCATGTCTTCAAACTCAAGAAGGCATTATACGGTCTTAAGCAAGCACCAAAAGCTTGGTACGAGAGACTTAAGACTTTTCTTGTTGAAAACAAATATACCATGGGATTAGTAGATAATACCCTTTTTACCAAGAAAAAGGAATCACACATTATCATTGTTCAAATATACATTGATGAGATCATACTCGGATCAACTTGTCAAGAGCTATGTGATGATTTCTCTAAAATCATGCACGATGAGTTTGAGATGAGTATGATGGGTGAGTTAAACTTCTTTCTAGGACTTCAAATTAAACAACTAGAAGATGGCATATTCTTTAACCAATCTAAATACATAAAAGATATGCTTAAGAAATTTGGTCTTGAAGACTCAAAACCAACAAAGACACCCATGTCTTCGGACACTAAACTTACCAAGGATGAGGAAGGTGAATCGGTAGATAACACTAAATATAGGGGAATGATCGGTAGCCTACTCTATCTCACGGCTAGTAGACTCGACATTATGTTTAGTGTTTGTCTATGTGCTCACTTTCAAGAAAATCCCAAGGTATCACACTTAGAAGCATTGAAAAGGATATTTAGATACATTAAGGGAACGACATGTTTAGGATTATGCTATCCCAAAGGCGGGTTGTAGAAACTATAGTGTATGCCGACTCGGACTATCTTAGGTGACTATGTCGATAGAAAAGTACAAGTGGTATTTGCACAGCCGGACGGTGTCTCACCTCATGGTTTGCAAAGAAACAAACGACTCTAGCTATCTCAACTCTTTGAAGCGAATAAGTCTCCGAAAAAGCATGTCAACAAGCTCTTTGGATGAAGCAAGCTCTCGTGGATTACGAAATTCATCTCAATGATATCGTTATATTTTGTGACAATAAAGGAGCTATTGATCTCAGCAAAAATCCCGTCCAACATGCTCGTACGAAGCATATTGAAATCCATCATCACTTTCTTTGCGACAATGTTCAAAAAGGAAACATCTCAATTGATCCTCGAAGACAACATTGCCGACATTCTAACTAAGCCTCTCAAACGAGAACCATTTAATCTTCTTAGACTTGGTTTAGGGCTAATGGAACCAAACATGTAGTTAAAACATAGTCTAAACCTTAGAACAATCAAAACAAAACAAATTAGTTTAATTCTGCTACTGTTCCAACGGCACCAAACGACAACAAAGACGAAACCAATTTTTTGGTGCCGTCTGGTCCGTGGTGACAACAGTAGCAAAAATACTACCTACAAAACATCTTCTTCCTCACAACCCACTTTACCAAAACGTTTCAACATCATACCTAGCTGATTGTTGACACCTTCTTACCCATTAATCACTGAAGATAACATCATTGTAAGTATCCTAACTACATTACATCTTCTAATTCTGAGTCTAGGATTCTAAATTGTTCACAAAATCATAACATGGGATTATGTATATTCTTGTACAAAAACATGGATTCAATTGGCAAATTGCATAACTAGTTATTGAAATTAGGTACTACATTGTCGCATTGCATAATCAAATCATGTTTCCCACTAATCAAAATATAATGACTATAAGGCCTTATTCTAAATAAGCAAACACCCCATGTCAAAAATTTTGAAAAGCTTCTCACTTGTAGGAAAACAATTTTTTCATTGTTAATACAAATAGAAACGTAAATTTTCATCACTTGCATAATGTTCTTGAATACTAAAGGTAATGCATAACTAATATGCATTCCCGGGTATATTCAAATGAAGCCACATTGAATTAGGAGCGTTTGGGTTATCTCATGCCTTTTGCAAAACAACCCCACTAAAACCATTTTGTGCATAAAATGAGTCGAGATAACCGCAACTCCAAATCGTTTTCATATAGGCACACAATAGAACCAAAACGCTAAGTTTGTTCTTATTTTTAACATGTAAATTCATGCTCATAGGAATAACCATGGTAGCCGCAAGATTCTATGATCACAAGGATACTCTTAACTACATCCCTAAACACCACAAAACCAAGGGCCTCTCCAAAGAACAAGTAGAAATCTTTAAGAGTCTAGAGCAAAGGTACTTCCATGAGGGTAGACCATTCACTCATCCTTTGTCGACGGAACCAATCTCCGTCAAGAACTTGCCACCATTAACTTCGATTGTCTCCTTGACATCGATGAGCCCATTTTTCCTAGGTTTGTTTTAGAATTATATGCTAGTGTTCTTGCCTTCAGCATGAGGACAATGAATTTGCTCTTAGGTTTAGGATCAATCAAAACGACTACTCCATCTCCTTAAGCCAATTTGCTCAAGTACTAGGAATTCCCAACCAAGGTACATGTGTCTACTCGGATAAGTGGTCACTCACTATCCTTGATGCAATCAATGACCGCTCTCTTCCTACCTACCAACTCCTTTAGCGGATAAGGACGTCATCCGTGAGCACCTTTTTAACGAAAGGGCCGCTCCAACCCGTGTCACCAGAAAGGGAAAGGAAGTGAACCGAGATCCATATAGCATGGAGCTTAATGAGCTTAAGCCCAAATTTAAGAAGTGGGAGGAAATCCTAAGAGCCAATGTCATTAGCACTATAGGAAATAGGGACCATATCAATGCTTGCCTTTGTCACATGCTCTATAACTTGTCCACCCGTCAACCATTCAATTTAGCCTACTACATTGCTAGGAGAATGATAGACATTCCAACTCAAGGATCAGTCGCTCTTCCTTACAGGATGCTCCTCACCCGTCTCTATAGAGCATGTGCACCCATTACACCACGCCCAAAAGGGTTGAATCTTGACTATGCTCTCATCCCTCACATATTTGTGCCCTTGAGTGATGAGCAAGTGGCTAAGACTAAAGGAAAAAGGGCAAAACCTCCAACTCCTTCATCATCATCATCAAATAGCTCCGAGGACGGTCTCCCCGAGATTGAGAATGAATCGGCCAAGTTCAAGAAAACCAAGGGGATGTTCAAGTGCCTTGGTAGGATGATGACAAAGATCTATAGAAGCTGGATAAGTGAGGTTTATTTGAAGGAGTGTTTGGAACAAGACAATAACTATGGTTTATGATACAATTTGGTTGTTTTTACTTTGTAGGATGATAATATGACTTAAAACAATGTTGTATGCTAACCGGTTTATACAGGGGGATAGCACAAGCGTGTTATCAAATTTTACCCATTTTCACTTTTATGTGAAAATCGTTACCCTTGGTCAAATTCTATGCTCCAATATGTTTGTATATGTGTTATCAACTTTTCCTAACTAGAAATAATTAATGTCACATGTTTTAAGAAAAATTTCAGGTTTCGGAAAAGTCCCCGTCTGTTATGGATTTTGGTACCGCCATACCTGTACAGGCGGCACCAATTTAAGGGTTCCGCCTGTGTAAACTTTTGGTGCCGTGGATCCTACAGTTAATTTTCTAAATTTCGCTTATTTCAACATTCCATATTACCATACATTGCTTCTAGGTTAGTCTTAACTAGTTCTTACCCATATTAGAACTAGTGTAACACACTTAGACATATAGGATATCCATTTCACACCAAATTTCAAAAATTTGAAAATTCCACCCAAGGAGCGCTTTTTCATAAAGGAAGGAACCAAAAATTTGGTTCCTTGCAATCCGTGGGTGATCTGATTCTAAAGTTCCCACAATCATTAGAACACATTTATTGCAAATCTTTGTCACTTCACTCCACCCTTCTTGTATGGATTGACTTGGGTGATATGACTAGTGATGAGTGTCTAAATACTCATCATTTTTGTACTATCTAGACTGCAAGATCATCTGAAAACACTCAAAAATGCATCAAAATGATGAAAATATCACAAATCAGTGTTTTATGTGTTTTAAATGCAAAAAGATCAAAATCAGATGAAAAACGTATCAAATTTGCAAAAATGGCAGTTTTAGTCCCCCAAGTTTCAAAAATTGTCAAAAACAGTCCCTGGTATATCAAAATCAAGAAAAATGTCATTTAAGGTCCATGGGATTCAAAAGTTGTTAAAACAAACCCTTCAAAGTTTAAAATTTGCAAAATTACAACTTTGGTCCCTCAAGTTTGAAAAATGTCATGTTTAGTCCTTGGAATTTTCAAAGATGGCAAATATGGTCCTTATATTATTTGAGATTTGCAAGACCAAACCTTGGGCTACATTTTCAGAAGTTACAGTTTTGGTCCCTGGAGATTCGAATTGTATACATTTAGTCCCTAAACTACTAGGTTTTATATCTAATCCTAGTCCAAATCCACTAAACTGCCCTAAGCCTACCCAAGCCCAACAATCCAACCCGGTCCAATCCCTACCCAAACCCGGTCAACAATAATAGACCCTAGTCAAACATATACCCCGTTTTTCCCTCTCTTTTTCTTCCTCTCACCCACCATGCCTGAAATCACTCAAGCTCCCCTCACCTCCACCTCAACATATCACCATCCATGTCCCCTCCACCTCACCTAAACAACAAAATACATTAAATACAACCCTCCCCCATTCACTCAATCCCTCCACCTGGCTTAATACTCATTTCCCGCCAAAACCAATCAAACGGCCAATACTACTTGAAGTAATCCAATGGTCCAGATTTATGGTGGGATATGCTCAGAAGATGTGAGAGAAGCATTTGAAGGTATAAAAAGAGCAAGAAATAACAAGAGAGAGTAGTAGCTAGTTTTATTTATTTTCTTTAATGTCGTTTTTTTTTAAAATGTTTTAGTTTTAGTTAAAATGTTGTAATTTTTGTTTCTATGTATTAAACTAAGTTGTTTTACAATTGCAATCCAGTTTTAAGTGGTAATTCAAGGTTTTAATACCATTTCATGTTTCCCAGTTCACTGTTGCAAAACTCCATTGCATATTCTCATATTCAAACTTGAAAAAGCTTATTTTCTCATTCAACTGAGCTTAAATAAGCTCTATATAGTCTTTGTAAGCTTCTGAATCAGTTCAATCAACTTTGTTACTTGGTCAAAGAAAATCAAAATGGGTACATTTGGAAATGGTGATGATATTTGGGTGATGCAGAGCAACTGGATGGGTTTAAATAGATTAGGTTAGATTAGTTTTGGATTTGGTTTAGCCTGCAAACAGTTGGACACATGTGAGTAGATTTCTCAGTTTCATTTTCACATCAATTTTGCATATTATGCTTGTTTCTGTTTCTGTGGTTACCATCAGTGTGAACTTGTTTAAATAGTGGTATTTAGTTCAAGTAAACTTAATTTGATCATTATAACAAGGTAGTTCAGTAGTTGAGTGGTTTAAAAGTGCATATCAGTCCTTAAAATGGTGTTTGGATCAGCTTTGTACACTGTGTCATAGGTTAGCTCAGTAGTTAGAAATTGTTGTTTCAAGTTTGGTTAGCTTATTTGAACCCATTCCAGTCTTTAACTTGTGCCTGTTAAGCTCAAAAGTCAAAAATCCATGAAATCCTCTCAAACTCTATTTGTTGAACTTTTATAAACCAAAAGCTCATTTTATGTTTAAATAACTTAGATATAGCTTGCCTTAGATCTATTTCATCAATATACATCATTCTCAATCCACAAAGTTGGATCAAATCTCATGAAAGTCAACTTTTCATTTTCATATCAAAAGTCAAAGTTGGAAAACTCAGTTTTTGGATAACTGAGTTGATTTTTAGTGAATTCATTTTGGGTCAAAATCGTTATAACTTGTTGCTTTAGAAACTTCCCTTGGTCTACTTTATTATTGTCATTTTTGTGGATTTTTGTTAAATTTTTATAAGCTTCAAAATTATTGTCCAAAATGGGTAAAGTCCCCTCAAAAAACTCAGTATTAACGAGTATGCACAGGTTTCTTGCAGCCCTTGCACCAGGCTCATCAGAGCTCATCCAAGTCTGGTTTTTGGTTTACATGTTCCCACCCAGGTCTAGTGTAAGTTCCAAGTTTTAGTTTTTAGTTTCCAGCTTATTCAAGTGCTTATTATTCTGCTTAAACTTGGTACCTTTTCACTGTTTTTAGCCCATAAGCTCTTATCCTCAAATCTGTTAAGCTTGATAATTAGAGGTCAAGGCTTGTTGAGACTTGTTGCATTTTGGTTCTTGTAGCTCATTTTAGCTTTTGTAAACAGTTGGTGTTTATTGGTCTCCATTAGCTTATTCCAAGTGCTTATTTCTAAGCACTTGTGCTTTCAGTTTCATTTTCCTCCACACAACCCCTGTTTTTTATATTTTTATTAGATTCCTAATACTATTTTAAGCTTTTCCTGAAATTTTCATATTTTTCCAAGTTGGTTTTCTATTTTTCTTGATTTTAATTAGTTTTTAAGCATTTTTAATTAGCATTAAATACAAATAATTAAGAAAAGGTTCAAAAAATTAATTTTTCATTTTTCTTAAGTTAAGATAAATATAAAAAGACAAAAAAATATTTTTCTAGATTTTTCTTAGTTAAATTTGTATTTTTAAGTAATTTAGTTAGTTTTTAATAGTTTTTAATTCCTAGAAAATAGAAAAATAATCAGAAAAATACAAAAATAGTTTTGAAAATTCTCTTTTGATATTTTAGATTTTTCTAAGTCTTAATTTTATTTTTCAAGCTTTATTTCATATTTTATTTCATTTTAGGTTATTATTAAATAGTTAAAAATAGTTTTTAATTAATAATAATAGTTATAAAAATAATTTTCTTTTTCTATAAATTTTCTTTTATCATTAGGTTTGTAAAATGTCATTTTCATATTTTTAGGACTTTTATTTCTTAGATCTCACTTTTTATTTTGTGCGTTTACGTAATTTTATTTAAACGTAAGTTTTAAGTTTTAAGTTTTAAACGTTCATCATTTTAAAATAGTGATAGCATTTATTTAATATAGTTTATCTTTTTAATTTTCTTAATTTGCATTTAAGTCGCCGTATTTTATAAACTTTTTGTTGTGTATCCATCCAAATCCTTTCCGATCACTATCCTTAGTGATCATTCTATCGTCTGATCAAGTGTTTGCACACCATTGAGTCTCCGTGGGACTTAACGACCCGGGAATTCACTATATTCTCTGATCTTCATTGCATTTGTGTTTTAAGCAGTTTTAAGCTTCTTACGGTTAGCCATTCACATGTGGCTAGCTTGTGTGAGGTAGCTTTGTTTTAAGCCAGATCAAATTTTGGCCTTGCCGGGATTTAGCGTGTGTTAAAACCTTTTTCAGACCATTCTTGCACATATCCCATCCTTTGTAAAAGTTTTTTTGTAAAGTTATCGAAAAATCCAAAAAGTTCATTAGCACTTTTCCTGAAGTGTTATCAACACCAAAAATATTTTCATTCTTTGTTTTTATAGCATATTTTTCAAAAATCCAAAAATATCCATCCTTTATCTTCTAATCTGTTTAATTCTCCATTCCTTATCCTCTCTAACCGTTTAATTCTTCATCTCTTATCCCTCTTATCCGTTTAATTTTTTATGTCATGGTTTTCGACATGTTCCTGGTGTGGAGGTCCATTTAACGGTGGAAATTGTCGGCGATGTACCAATGTGAGTTTCGGAGACAAGTTTGTCGGTAATCCCGATCCCATTTCAAATGAAACACCCGATTTTTCCTACCTACCTCCACAACCCCATACTGAATCCTACTCATGCGAGTTTTGTGGGAATGATTCTCATTACGGTTTTGATTGTCCACCACGGGTCCCGCTTGTCTATGAGCCCGAACCATGTTACAATCAGAACTTTGGTGAAAGTTATTTTCCCAATTATCTCTGTTGTGAGAATTGCGGGGTCCTCATGCGACTTTTGAATGTCAACCGATGAATCAAAATTTTCACAATTCCAATTCTCCCGGTTTTGACAACTTCCAACCCCCACAGTATTCCATCATTCATCAATATCATCATGATAAAACTATTGGAGAATTAATAGCTGAAGAACGAACGGCTAATCCTAGTGCTCGATTTCCGAGCCTTGCAGCATATCAATGATTACGAGTGTAATCTTCCACCAAGTTCGAAGAAATAGCATTCGAAAGAAACTACAAATGAAAAGAATGGTGTGTAAGCTTCAGCAGATGAATATAAGAATCCGATATGATGACGATGATGATGAGGATACTATTCAAATGAAGGAATATAATGAGAGCTTGTCAACTGAAATCACACCCCGGCTCCATTGACTCTCTCATAATGGGGGACGAGCCTCTCAGCACTATTTCGGAAACGGAATCATCAAGTGTTGAGGATCTTGTCCCAATCCCAAGTGAGTCTGAGGATATATCCGATAGTGATTGTGATTTGCCTTTTTGTGATTCTCTTGACATTTCTGAGGTTACTTCCGGGATTTTCTCAAATCCTCTTTTTGAATTTAATAATGACTACACTTTTGGGAAAGTAAATCCTCTTTTCGATGAAATGTCCGAGGCGATACAGACCATCGGTGGTGGAAATTGCTAGCTCTCAGAGCACACCACTTGTCCCACCTCTGTATTCTAACTTATCTCTGCCATCATGTGATGACAATTCTATCCTCACTGATGAGATTCATGATCCAAAAATCATGAATTCCCCTTCTGATAATGAGGAGTTAGTCATGATTTGTATCATGATTTTCTTTCTTTTCTTCACATATGGTGTGACTTCTCATTCCCTTTTCTCCTTCGGGAATGAGGACACTATTTTTGATCCCGGCATTTTCATTTATTATTTTTTGAGCCGGTTCTATGTATATCTCATCGGTGTGGAACTTTCACGTGCTTCAAATGTTTGTCCAAACATTTTCAATGAAAGTCCGATGGAGATTGTTTTCCACTTTGCTTCCCCATGAACCAATGAATGCGGGGATCGAGTCAAGCTAGTGACTCGGTAATCAAAAACATTAGCACGCACACCATATGGGTTTTCACCCATATTTCTGTCTTCTTTCTATTTTCTACCACCCTAGTGTGGGGGGGGGGTTGCCCCACATGTTGTGTATATATATAAGTTTCAAAAAACATATTCAAATAATGGCCGTAGTATTTCCCTTTTACGTTCTCAGTTTCGGCATAAACGCCGGTACTTTGAATATTGAGGGCAATATTCATTTCTAAGTGTGGGGGGGAATTCTCACGAATTTTATCATATATTATCCACCCAATTCTCCCGTTTTTGGCCAAAATTTTTTTTTGGAGTAAGTGTTTTGCACTTACTCATTTGGTTATCAGTCCGCCTTGTCTAATAAACAAAAGGATTGGCTAATCCAGGAGCAAACGGCTCTTGGTAAAGATTTCTCAAATTCGTTTATATGGCTTGCAATTTGCCCAAAATTGTATGGTTCTCAACTCACCATGTCCTAAAAAGTGAAGAGTTGGCTAGCCCGCAAGATTATGGCTTGTGGTAAAGGCAGTGGAAAAACCATAATTGGTAATCAGCTCACCAAAGATAATACTGATAATTTATCTAAGAGTTGGCTAGTCCAGAGCAAACGGCTTCTGGTAAAGACAAATCAAATCCGTTTACAGCTTATGATTTGCTCAAAATCATTTGGTTATCAGTGTACCAAGGTTCTTACTTGAACTGAAACATTTGGCTACTCCAGAAGTAATGGCTTTTGGTAAAGAGTTTTTAAAATCCATTAAAGTTTCAAATCATTGCTAGGGACTAGCAATATCTTAGTGTGGGGGATTGATGAGTGTCTAAAAACTCATCATTTTTGTACTATCTAGACTGCAAAAACATCTGAAAACACTCAAAAACGCATCAAAATGATGAAAATATCACAAATCAGTGTTTTATGTGTTTTAAATGCAAAAAAAAAGATCAAAATCGAGTGAAAACGTATCAAATTTGCAAAAATGGCAGTTTAGTCCCCTAAGTTTCAAAAATGTCAAACAGTCCCTGGTATATCAAAATCAAGAAAAATGTCATTTAAGGTCCATGGGATTCAAAAGTTGTTAAAACAAACCCTTCAAAGTTTAAAATTTGCAAAATTACAACTTTGGTCCCTCAAGTTTGAAAAATGTCATGTTTAGTCCTTGGAATTTTCAAAGATGACAAATATGGTCCTTATATTATTTGAGATTGGCAAGACCAAACCTTGGGCTACATTTTCAAAAGTTACAGTTTTGGTCCCTGGAGATTCGAATTGTATACATTTAGTCCCTAAACTACTATGGGTTTATATCTAATCCTAGTCCAAATCCACTAAATTGCCCTAAGCCTACCCAACCCCAACAATCCAACCCGGTCCAATCCCTACCCAAACCCGGTCAACAATAATAGACCCTAGTCGAAAATTTACCCCGTTTTTCCCTCTCTTTTTCTTCCTCTCACCCACCATGCCTGAAATCACTCAAGCTCCCCTCACCTCCACCTCAACATATCACCATCCATGTCCCCTCCACCTCACCTAAACAACAAAATACATTAAATACAACCCTCCCCCATTCACTCAATCCCTCCACCTGGCTTAATACTCATTTCCCGCCAAAACCAATCAAACGGCCAATACTACTTGAAGTAATCCAATGGTCCAGATTTATGGTGGGATATGCTCAGAAGATGTGAGAGAAGCATTTGAAGGTATAAAAAGAGCAAGAGATAGCAAGAGAAAGGAGTAGCTAGTTTTATTTATTTTCTTTAATGTCGTTTTTTTTATAAATGTTTTAGTTTTAGTCATAATGTTGTAATCTTTGTTTCTATGTATTAAACTAAGTTGTTTTACAATTGCAATCCAGTTTTAAGTGGTAATTCAAGGTTTTAATACCATTTCATGTTTCCCAGTTCACTGTTGCAAAACTCCATTGCATATTCTCATATTCAAACTTGAAAAAGCTTATTTTCTCATTCAACTGAGCTTAAATAAGCTCTATATAGTCTTTGGTAAGCCTGCTGAATCAGTTCAATCAACTTTGTTACTTGGTCAAAGAAAATCAAAATGGGTACATTTGGAAATGGTGATGATATTTGGGTGATGCAGAGCAACTGGATGGGTTTAAATAGATTAGGTTAGATTAGTTTTGGATTTGGTTTAGCCTGCAAACAGTTGGACACATGTGAGTAGATTTCTCAGTTTCATTTTCACATCAATTTTGCATATTATGCTTGTTTCTGTTTATGTGGTTACCATCAGTGTGAACTTGTTTAAATAGTGGTATTTAGTTCAAGTAAACTTAATTTGATCATTATAACAAGGTAGTTCAGTAGTTGAGTGGTTTAAAAGTGCATATCAGTCCTTAAAATGGTGTTTGGATCAGCTTTGTACACTGTGTCATAGGTTAGCTCAGTAGTTAGAAATTGTTGTTTCAAGTTTGGTTAGCTTATTTGAACCCATTCCAGTCTTTAACTTGTGCCTGTTAAGCTCAAAAGTCAAAAATCCATGAAATCTGTCTCAACAGCTTAGCTGTTGAACTTTTATAAAACCAAAAGCTCATTTTATGTTTAAATAACTTAGATATAGCTTGCCTTAGATCTATTTCATCAATATACATCATTCTCAATCCACAAAGTTGGATCAAATCTCATGAAAGTCAACTTTTCATTTTCATATCAAAAGTCAAAGTTGGAAAACTCAGTTTTTGGATAACTGAGTTGATTTTTAGTGAATTCATTTCTGGGTCAAAATCAGTATAACTTGTTGCTTTAAAAACTTCCCTCGGTCTACTTTATTATTGTCATTTTTGTGGATTTTTGTTAAATTTTTATAAGCTTCAAAATTGTTGTCCAAAATGGGTAAAAGTCCCCTGTGCAAACTCAGTATTAACTGAGTATGCACAGGTTTCTTGCAGCCCTTGCACCAGGCTCATCAGAGCTCATCCAAGTCTGGTTTTTGGTTTACATGTTCCCACCCAGGTCTAGTGTAAGTTCCAAGTTTTAGTTTTTAGTTTCCGGCTTATTCAAGTGCTTATTATTCTGCTTAAACTTGGTACCTTTTCACTGTTTTTAGCCCATAAGCTCTTATCCTCAAATATGTTAAGCTTGATAATCAGAGGTCAAGGCTTGTTGAGACTTGTTGCATTTTGGTTCTTGCAGCTCATTTTAGCTTTTGTAAACAGTTGGTGTTTATTGGTCTCCATTAGCTTATTCCAAGTGCTTATTTCTAAGCACTTGTGCTTTCAGTTTCATTTTCCTCCACACAACCCCTGTTTTTTATATTTTTCTTAGATTCCTAATACTATTTTAAGCTTTTCCTGAAATTTTCAGATTTTTCCAAGTTGGTTTTCTATTTTTCTTGATTTTAATTAGTTTTTAAGCATTTTTAATTAGCATTAAATACAAATAATTAAGAAAAGGTTCAAAAAATTAATTTTTCATTTTTCTTAAGTTAAGATAAATATAAAAAGACAAAAAAATATTTTTCTAGATTTTTCTTAGTTAAATTTGTATTTTTAAGTAATTTAGTTAGTTTTTAATAGTTTTTAGTTCCTAGAAAATAGAAAAATAATCAGAAAAATACAAAAATAGTTTTGAAAATTCTATTTTGATATTTTAGATTTTTCTAAGTCTTAATTTTATTTTTCAAGCTTTATTTCATATTTTCTTTCATTTTAGGTTATTATTAAATAGTTAAAAATAGTTTTTAATTAATAATAATAGTTATAAAAATAATTTTCTTTTTCTATAAATTTTCTTTTATCATTAGGTTTGTAAAAATGTCATTTTCATATTTTTAGGATTTTTATTCCTTAGATCTCACTTTTTATTTTGTACGTTTACGTAATTTTATTTAAACGTAAGTTTTAAGTTTTAAGTTTTAAACGTTCATCAGTTTTAAAAATAGTGATAGCGTTTATTTAATATAGTTTATCTTTTTAATTTTCTTAATTTGCATTTAAGTCGCTGTATTTTATAAACTTTTTCAGTAGTGTAATTATCCATCAAAATCCTTTCCGATCACTATCCTTAGTGATCATTCTATCGTCTGATCAAGTGTTTGCACACCATTGAGTCTCCGTGGGACTTAACGACCCGGGGAATTCACTATATTCTCTGATCTTCATTGCATTTGTGTTTTAAGCAGTTTTAAGCTTCTTACGGTTAGCCATTCACAAGTGGCTAGCTTGTGTGAGGTAGCTTGACTGTTTTCAGCACAGATCAACTAGCATTAAACCCACTTCAAAATCATTAGGAACGTTATATCTTCTATGGTTTAACATCAAATCAAACACATTTCTCCATAATTTTCCAATCCTATAAATTAAGAGCTTTTACCATGGTCATCTTCACACCTTCTCAATTATTATCATCTACTAGCAAAAACTTGAGTCAAAATGACTAAGTCTTCACCATTAACCAAGCCTTGCAAAAGAACCTTTAGAATGAGCGTAAGACCTTGTTGCTTTGTCAACATAAGCTCCTCTTCTGAGTCCTCTCCATTAACCATCTCATCTCCCATAAGATATGAGAGTACTCTCTCTTTGGCTACTCCTACACCACTTCCACAACCACCCATCATTATCACTACTCCACCACCAACAAAGACTCCTAGCTCACCACCACCGGCTCCTATCCAAACATCAAAATCACCATCACCTCCAAAATCTCCAACACTCATTCCATTAGAGTTATTCTCTACACCACCTACATCTCCAATTCCATTTTTGGAAGACTTGGAGGACTTGCCTCCTAGGCCCAATCATCCACCACCACTACCATCTTTTGGTACTATTGAGCGAATAGCTCACGAATCTCCACGTCCATCATTTGACCCAAATGCCCCGTTAGGGCCAAGACCTCTTCTTTTCCATCCCATCCACAAGGAAATCCATGGTCCTTTGTATGGGGATCAACCACTACCTACAACATTAATGCCCTCTCATATAGAGGACATTGAGGAATCAATGTGGGATGATCTCCCCACTAAAGAAGAGATTGAAGCCGAGCTCAATCATCTCCACCAATTTTACAATATGGTAGATTCTCATCTTAGTGATGCTATGCAAATGCAAAGTGCTTTGCTAGCCTCCATAATCACCACTCCAACCACCAACACCAACAACTCCACCATTCCACCACCACAAAATCATGAACCATACTACCCTCCTAGACCCGGTTGCTCCAATTGTGAGCGGACCGCCAAAATTACCGAAAGGACCCAGGTGATGGTCCATGAGCTTCAAGACGAAATGAGGTTCATCCTCAGTCACATATTAGAGCGCATCAATGCTCTTGCTCATCCACCACCTCAATAGGAGGGTCCTAGCTTATCTTCTTTAAGCATTTTTTATTTGTCTAGGATTTTCTTTGTAATTTTTTCTTTTCTTTTCTAGGATTTTATTATTGTACTAACACTTCATTGTATTCCCTTTTCATGATTCTTATATCATGAAATTTTTTAACAAATGAATGGTGTTTCTTATATTGTTGTTGATTGTTACATGGTGTTTGGAAATGCTTGTGATGATGCTTATTAATAACATTTTTTTTGTAGCTTTTTCACAATCCATGTTTCTTTCTCTTGGCACCCAATTTAGGGGGAGCATTGGTCAAGGGGGAGATAATGGCTCGGGCTCATTACATATTCCGCCTCGCATCTTCTTTTTGTTGAGACAAAAAGGGGGAGAAATATATACAACTTGGTTAGATTTGACTTTTTATAAAAAGTCAACTGTATACTTTGACTTTCTGGAAAAGTCAACATCATACTTCAACTTATGAAGACTTTGACTTCTATAAAAAGTCAACTGCACACTTTGACTTTCTAAAAAGTCAACATCATGTCTAAATTGGACATACTTGCATTATCATCTTTATCTTTCAAGTTGTAAAACTAATATTTTTATAACTTTCGTACAATCTTTACATCTTTTATAAAAATAAAATTTATGTTTTGTCCTCAACAAAAAGGGGGAGATTGTTAATACAAATATCGTCATTAAATGTTATTTATATTTTATAATCTTTACCTAAGTTTTGTTAACGACAAAATTTAATTTAATTTTTATAAAGCTTAAAGCTTGTCAAGTTTAATAGATATTAAAACAAGCTTTTCAAATATGTCTTCATCACTCAAGCATTTACATTTTGAATAATCATATTTTGATATGACTCTAAACCATAATGTATGTTAGTGTTTTTAGATCAAGAATGTTTTGGTTCTTAAAACAAAACCATACACATGTATTTACATTTTAACATATTTCTAAAAATAGAAAAACAAACACATGACATCATGTAGTGCATCATTGAAATCCTTAGAAGATTTCACTAGATACTTTGTGTAGATTTAGACTCTACATATCTTACACAATCTTGGATAGATATGGTTGACTTTGGTAAGATTTTGGTGATCTTGCTGTCAGACCCCGGCGGCACAAAAACTTAACACGGATGAAACCCTTTTGAGGGATCCGTGGTCCGTGGTGCCTGCTGAGTATTTTGGCTATAAATAGCAAAGCCAAACCAAGTTGTTTTTCATCTTTTTCCATCATATTCACATACATTCCTTCTCTCTAACATTTCTAACTCAGTTTCATATCATATTAGTGATCTCTTTTGTAGCAAAGAAGATCAAGGCATATTCAAGCTTCAACAAGTTGTTGGAAGTCTTGTTTGTTTGTTGTTGTATGATCTTGTGTTGATTCATACATCATTGTTATAACAAACCATCATAATCTTGTGAGTATGAGTGGTTAGTATTTTAGTCCTTAAAATACATTGTGTGTGGGAGTGGTTGTACCCTTGAAAAGAACTCGACATCTAGCTTAGTGTCAGAAATAGTGTGTAAGCGAAGTGTAAAGGTTTCTTCGCCGGTGAAAGGAGCTTGTTGACTAGTGAAGTTAAACTCTCGAGTGTGAGACTCGAGGAGTGGAGTAGGGAAAGGAAAAAGAGTCCTTGTAGACCGAACCACTATAAACAACTTGTCGTGGTTTGATTGTTTCTTTCCTTATCCACTCTTTATATATTGTTTGCATATTGATTATCATTCACTAACATATCTAAGATCTATCAATTGATCTTTCAATAAGTTTCAAAACAAAGTTTTTAATCGGTAAACTATTCAACCCCCTTCTAGTTTTCCACAATACTCATCATCAGTATAACCATGAATAGAATTATGAACAGACATTATACGAAGAAACAGAAACAAGCACACAGATAAGAAGAGAAAGTAGTTCCTAGGCTTTCTTTGCCACTAAAGTGGTAGGTCAAGGGTGCACATAAGCACACAACAAAATAAAGAACAAGCAATCAGAAAGAAAAAATAAACTACTCAACCAGTAACCAATCACAACTTCCAATAATCCCAAATCCTATCCTCCAACAATCTAAACAGAAAATAAGAACGGAAATTAAAAAAGAAGAGTGAGAGAGGTGTTACAGAGCACGCAAGAACAATCAGCAGCGGAATACCAGACCTACTATACCCTAGATTCACTTAGTCTAGGGATATAGAAAATATACGGCAATAACCCAGAACCAAGATCCAAGAACCAACAAACCCTAATTTTCAAAATTAGGGCAAATCACCAGAACACTTTCAATCTTAACCAAATCACCAGATCTATCGATTAAAGAACCTTAATCGATCTTAGAAGCCTTTAATCACAAAAGCCCCAATTTTGAAATCGACCACAAGATTTATCAAAAAAAATTGAAAATTAGGGTTTGTTGGTTCTTGGATCTTGGTTCTGGGTTATTGCCGTATAGCATGTATAGCAGGTCTTGTCCCTAAATATATACAGCATATGCTACACATTGGCTACGGATCTTCGATCTTGGCCTTGTCCCTAAATATATATAGCATATGTTGGGCCCCAGATCTATCAAAAAAATTAAAGATCAATGAAATCGACCACAAGATTTATCAATTAACAGAAATTAATTGACAAATCAACTTAAGAATTAAAAAGTCCCCAATTTTAATGAAACCCTAATTTTTCAAGAAAAACGTTTATCAGAGCAACCTGGCTCTGATACCATGAAGAAAACCAGATTCAATTGATGACAAAACACTTTTATTACTTCCAAAACAAGTTTACAATCTCCAGAAAACTATTCTCAAACAGTTTATATAAAGAGAAAGACAAAGTCTTTCTCTCATTATCTGATAGACGACTCTCTCTCAATTGAATATGTTTTGAAAATGTAGATAGAAATAGGTATACGCTTAAAAAAAAGATAAAGAGTTTATAACTTTAGCTATGTTTAACTGGAAAAGGATTTGACGAGAATAAAATTTAAAATGGGAATAATAAAAAAATTTCTAGCCACAGATTTTGATGACGTATAGCATGTGTAGCAGGTCTAACAGGCCCAGCATATGCTATATATATTTAGGGACAAGGCCTAACAAAGATAACCGGGCCGCCACTAAGCCCAATGACAAATTGGCTACGGCTCGAACACACAAAGACGCACGCAGACCATCTGAAGAGTGCTCCGCAAGCACTACCAGCAGACCAACCAATGGTCGCGAAAGATGGCCTGTGTTCTGGAACTACGATCATTACGGATCCTTACCCGACAAGGGTCCCACTCTGGTCACTAACAAATATGAGTGAAATACTAGAAAATCCTAGTATTAAACTTACCTATAAAAGGAGCTTAATCGTGGGGTCTGTCCAAATATTTTCTGACAAACATTATTACTTACTCTCACGCCAGAGCTTAATCGTGGGGACCGTCTCCATGTCAAGGCTAATGGTTTACTTTCATTCATGCAGGGAATCATCTCATTACTTGGTTTAGTACAGATCCAGTCCACTGATAGCTTGTTGGCCCGACCCAATAAGCCACCTCAATACATATCCAAACCTGTTATACTTTTTGTACTAACAAGTTGGCGCCATTCGTGAGAACAATACACAATTGCGTTCTTGAAAATAGTCACCATAAGCACCCATTCCTGACCCGTTCCTTCCGTGCCCATGTCTGCCCATGCGGAGCACGGTAGGAAAGGGAAAGGATACCTCACTAGCAGATCATGAGAGATCTGTGTCCGACGCAGCTCTCAGAGAATACTATGATAAACATAAAAGAAGTTCATCGAAAAAAGAAGCAATGGGAAAAGCTTAAAGCAGTTGTTGCCAAAAGTTCATCAAAAAAAGAAGCAATAGGAAAAGCTTAAAACAATAAAAGCTCGACTTAACTTCCAAGAATCACAGCATTCCGAATCAGGAACACCGAGCAGAAGAAATGATCCAAGGAAAAAACTCGAATCTAAAAGAGCCCAAAGTGTATACGTAAATCCCGACCGAAGGAATGATGGTTGTATCAGTCTTAGATAGATCTTTAGAGCCTTTAAGAAACAGATAGAATACATGTGTAATCAAAAGCAAACTATAGAGAACCTCTAATAAACTTATGCTCACGCGAAATATGAACACAAGAGTAAAAGAAGATAATAACAACTAAACTTTGATCCTCTATGGATCTATATTAATTCATGAGTTAATTGCATTTTTGGTCCCTGTGGTATGGCTAAATTGCAGGTTTGGTCCCTAAAACTTTGAAAGTGCAATGATAGTCCCTATTTTGAAGTTTGGATTGCAATTTTGGTCCCTGGATCAAGTGAAATGACTAAAATACCCTTTGTCTTATTCAGATAAGACAAGGGTAATTTGGTCATTTTACAACGATTAAGGACAAAAAATGCAATCTAAACTTCAAAATGAGGACTTTCATTGCACTTTCAAAGTTTTAGTGACCATACCACAGGGACCAAAAATGCATACCACAGGGACCAAAAATGCAATTAACTCGTAATTCACTAAGAATGTTTTTAATCACCTACATAACTCATAGCCGCAGGTTTCTTTTATACTATAAGAAACCCTAATACAGCTGTTTACAAAATGCGTAAAAGATATGCATTATCTTTTCCTAATATAACTCATGCATATCCTAACTAATTACTAATAATACGGATACTACTATCCGCAGAAACACTACTATCAGCAGGAACTGCACTAACAGTAGAAACTGCACTATCAGTAAGAACCGCTCTATATTATTACATTTATTTTAAATAATTTCTAACAATCCTCCCCTAAACTTGAATTTGACTTGGTTTACTTCAAGTTTCTAGATAGATCTTTCACAGCACGAGGATTGAACACTTGAGCATCCGTAGCAATGAGTATAACCAGCAACAACAGAAACTGAAACCACCAGCAGCAATAAAGTCCAAAGATCCAGTAGAAACTCCTATAACAACAGCACCTGAATCTAGCAGCAAAAGCTCCTTGAGTAGATTTGATAAGCCTTTACCAAGTAGCTACTCACACTTGGGCTAGCTAGTTCTTTGGTGGAATCATGACATCACCCTGGTGAGCTAATAACCAGTCCAACACTTAGAACGTGAATCAATGGTGTGTTGGAGAACCCTAATGGTTTTTGGCAAACCATCACAGCCATAAACGGATTTGAGATGTCTTTACCTGAAGTCGTTAACTCAGGACTAGCCATGGTATTCCACTGCCTTTACCACAAGCCATGAACTTGTGAGCTAGCCAACTCTTCATCTATGAGGACATGGTGAGTTGAGCACCATACAATTTATTGGCAAATTGTCAACCATCCAACGTATTAGATATCTCTTTACTAGAGTCGTTTGCTCATGGAGTAGCCAATGTTTGGTGTGTGAGACCAGGGTACATTGAGAACCCTCTGATTTTTAGTAAATCAGCAACTATCAATGGATTTGAGGATTCCCACCAAAGTCGTACTCTCATGGTGAGTTAACCCTTTGTCAACTGAGACATGGTGAGTTAATTACCATAAGTGGGATAATACAAGACTACACAATAGGATCCTCAAACATAAAAGTTAGTACACAATCAATTATATACAGAAAAGTTTTTATTTATTTATTTTTATTTTTTTTATTTTTATCAACTGAAAGAAAAGAAAAGAAAGAAATAATATATAACAACAATGTACCAGACTTAAGAAGATGCAATAGCATTGGCAGCAATGAGTCTGTCCTTAATAAGCTTAACCAACTGCTCTATAATCACCATATCATTCCCAACAGGATCAGTAGGAAGCACCAACTTGTGCTTCAACATCTGAGTCATCACATTCACACACATAGGGTATTGCAAATCTGAGAACATATAAACATATACACCAGACCAAGTTTGCATCACATGAACATTAGACAAAGGAAATAATCTCCAATTCCAAATCTTTCAAATATCATGTCCATTCCAGATCCTAAACCCTTTTCCATCCTGATAAATAGAATCAAACAAGACATAGAGATCCCCCAAGAGTATGAGACCAGAACCAGTAGCTGTATGAGTCTGAAAATACTAAGTCACTTGTCCATACAACTTGAACAAATCTTGTCTATCAACCATACTTAGAATCTCAGTTAGAAAAGTGAAATGCTTCAATGTCCCATCTCTTCTATAAATAGTATTAACCGTACCACCCATAGAAGGTGTTAGTTCCCATCTATCTAGAGGTGACTACAAAACTGGTTCCTCATCAGAATCATCAGCATCAACAACCTTGATGAAGGAACTATCAGGAGCTTGAAGATCAAATGCCTTAGAACTCCTTTTCTTAGCCAGACTCTTCTGTCTTCTCCCAGGATTGGAAGAAGGAGAAGAAGAACTAGACCTAGTAACATCAGGAGTTGGAACCACTGGTGTAACATCATGAGAATCAGCAACCTCCTTATCAGTGGAAACAGTTTGTGGGGTTGGTGGTGGAACAACAGGAATGGGAACATCATCAGTAGAAGGGTTCTGAGGTGCATCAGAGGAAAGGAGCTTATCACCCTCAGTAGAAATATGTTGTGCACCATCAGTAGGAACAGACTTATCTGCATCAGTGGGAACAGGTGGTGCATCTTCAGCAGAAATAGGCTAAGGAATATTAGAAGGATTCCTTAGAGTATCTTCAGTAGGAATACTCTGAGTCTCTACAGTAGAAATAGGTATTTCTGTTGGTGTCTCCAGAGGTGTTGAGTCCTTAGCAATGGTGTCATGGGTACTTGGGATCTCCTCACTAATAACTATGGACTCTTTAGGAATGTCTTCAGGATGAACAAAATACCTTCAGGAGAAACTGGAATGTCATCAGTGGCATCTGAAAACTTCAATCTCTTAGGTTCAGTTGCTTCCAAAGCAGATTGAGGTCTTTTCAACCTTGCGTAAGGATTGATGCCATCTCTTTCCAATCTTTTAAGAATTTTCTCATATTCTATCTTCAACTGTTCATTTGTTAATTTCTTCACATAGCCCATAGTCCACCCAGTGTTGTAAATGGAAGAACTCTGACACTTCACAAACTCCCTCATATGCTGTCGTTTCTCAGCTTGAGTTGGAGGCTTATCCCTCTTAGCTTTAGCCCTCATTTCAGCATCTGATTTCTTCCTCTGATTAACAAGAGCAACCATGCTGGCAGCAAAGTTATCAGAATCAAATGCATCCCCTAAAATGGACTGAGCAAGGGATGTATTTATAGTTACTTCACCCACAATCTGTTGCCAATTTGCAGTTGTGAAATGAAGAGATGCTTCATCAAGTTCTTTCTTCCTTTGAGGAGTTATATCAGGAACTTTGTGAGTTTGTCTTTGAAGATCTGCATCAAATTTAGCCTGAACCTTTTCTGCCACTTCCATGTCACTCTGTTCAATTTCATGTAACCTAAGATGCCTAGCCTATTCAGCTTTGAAAGCAGCAGAATCCAATTCCTCTTCTATCATAGGTGCTTTCCCCTTATCCACTTGTGGAGTAGATACAGGTACAGTATCATCAGGAGTATCCTTGCGATTAGAGGGAACAGGAACAGGAACCTCAATAGCATCAGAAGAAGCCTTAGCAGTAGGAGTCTTATCAGCAGAAATATTATCTGGAGGAATCTGAACTGTGTCAAAAAGAACAGTGTTATCAGCAGCAATGGGTTCACCAGGAGGAACCGTGGAACCACCAGCAGCAACAAACTAAAACTTCTCAAATGCTGGTACTTCAGAATTCAGTTTGGTCATTCTTTTGGTCCTTCTTCTTGTAAAAACCTTAACCTCTGGATTAATAACAGGCTCAGACACATGATCTTTCTCTGTTGCAGTATCACCCAAAGAAGCAGAGGCCAAGATATGTAGAGCATCCAGATCAATATCCTCCTCCTCTTTATCCTGCTCATTTTCTGAATCAGAAACCACAAAGCTGCTCCTCCTCTCATTCAACCTATTTTCTAACTCAGACACCCTACCAAGCAATTGTACGACAGCTCCACCAAGAGTCTTCTTTGTCTCCTTAAGCTCTGCCTCAAGATCATCAACCTTCTGAACATACATGTCAAGTAAACTAGACATTTTCATTAGTACTTCAGAATCCTCAGCTCTACCAACAGGTTTGCCTGAGGTGTGAGGAGCATCATTGGATCTGGGAGGAGATATATAATCACCACCAATATTGGTGTCATCCTCAAAGGTGTGTCTAAGTGGACTCAAAGGTGGCTTAGGTGGTTGGTCAACATTGACCTCCGGTTCAACAGTAGTTTGATCCTGTGTTTTAGAAGCAATGACAGGCTCATCAGGAGCAATAATCCTAGGAGATGGTGGGTCAATAGGTGTAGGAGATGGGGTTGCTGTTCATCAGTAGCAACTGATGCATTTGCATCAGGAGCATTGGAGGCCCCAATATCAGCTGTATCTGATGTAGAGGCATCAACAGCATTAGGGATGGGTGGCATAGTGCCACCAACAGCCTCATCAATAGATGGCTCATTGCCACCAGCAGTATCAATTGCACCAGCACCTTCATTGCCTATGGGCAACATAGAAGGCAACCAGGGTCTATGCTCTCCAGCAAAATTGGTTCTCATGGTAGCAAATAATTTAGCAGTCAATTTTCCTACTGCTCTTGGGGTTTGATCTGAGGTCTCAATGCCTAATATTATCTGAAGAAACCTAGGATAGATTAAAAATTTATGTTTGGTATCCTTTATATTTTTAAGGATTTCCTCAAAGATGTACCTTGAAAAGTTATAATCTCTACCATGAGCCAAACAAATTATAGCAGTAGCAATTGAGCTGGAGAACTGATCCCAACCCCTAGACTTAGGACTTAAACATTGAAGGATGGTATGAACCAAAAATCTCCATTTAGGGCAAAACTTATTTTTATACCATATTAACTTCCCATCAGTGGGATACCCTAAGCTGGCCAAACCAGTGATTATTTCCTCCCTATTATTTTAAAAACACCTCCTTCATCATTTAAATGCAATTGAGTCCTTATAGGAGACTCAGTGATGACATAGTCCTGTCCATCAATAATGGCCACAATCTCCTTGGGCATACCCTCAGGAGATCGTTCATAAGCGGTGGCCCAAAATTGTCTGACCAATGAGTCATAAACAATAGATGGACAATGAGTTAGGGCATACCTGAGTTTGGAGCGCAGAAGGAAATCAACCATAGGATCATAAACATCACTTCCTTTAGCTCTTTACTAAAATGCAACTTTATTATGATCCCCTTTGAATGATAGTGTCGCCATTGCAATGATTTAAGAAGCTTTGAAATGGGTTGGTTGAAAATGAGAGGGAATTAGGTCGGGGGATAACTGTGATTGGCTATTTAAATAGGTTACCCAAAATAGCCATTCAAATTGGAAAATATCTCGCAAAGAATCTTTGACAAATTTGACTTTAATTTAATCCCGTATTAAATTCCAAATTCTACGAAACCAGGAGCATCCAAAAGTAAATCCGCAGGAACCAATTTGTCAAACAGCAGGAACCACCTAAAGTTTGACCGTAGTTACTAAACCAATGCTACCAGCAGGAACCATCAACCATCAGCAGGAACAACCACGTTACCAGCAGGAATGAAGAAAAGTCAACTATTTTATTATTAACTGCGCATTAATTCTTCTGCTGATTTAACCATCATTAACACATACACCAACCGAACAATTACTTCCATAAAAAGTATAGAGGTTAGATTACACCTTGACCTTGACTATAAAACAAACCCTGAACCATACAATACATACAACACAAAAAACCAAAACCCTTCAAACGATTATCAAAGAAACATCCATCAAAATCACCATCATGAGCAATTCACCCAACTCACCGATTGAGATATCCACAGATTCCTCAGTGAGTCTTCCATCTAATGATGAATGGTTAAACTATTTCCCTCCTAATTACACCAACATTACCTTCATGTCCACAAACCCTCCTCCTTCACCAGCACCAGTTGGTACTTCTTCAGAGGATCTGCCTACTCCACCTTCACATTTAGGGTATGAAGATTCCAGCTCTGAGCTTAACTCCATGCCAAGCTTTGTGTCGGCTTATTCAGAGACTGATGATGAGAATGGTAGATCCTCCAGACCCTTGAATGTTGCTCTATTGCTCAAGTGCCAGCTTCTTCTGTACCAGTTCCAGGTCCTTCTGATCCAAGGCCAGGACCCTCCAATCAAAACCCTCAGAAGAGACAACAAGTGATTGGTCTTGCCTGTCCTAGAGTGTGGGATATAATCAGTAGGAGGGGAAAACAGAATTAGAGAATTCCTGAGTGGGGAAAGAGGAAGAATCCCATGGAGTAGATGTCTTGTGGTTGGTAGCTGGTGTTAGGAGTTGTCTTATATTATGTTTTATGCTATGTTGATGTCTTGTCTTGTGTTGATCAGTGGTTGTAGTGTTAGGTCACCATGTTTGTAACACAAGCATCAATAGAAGAAATAGACAAGAAGTGATCGGATGAACAAACATACACACACACGATATGAAATAAAGAAGAGTTATGCGTAAAGGTGAAATGTGTGAATTGAACAACCAACCCTCAAGTGAGGGTTTACAAGCATTATTTATAGGAAGGAGCTAGGACAAAATGCAAGTTCCCTTCCTTTCCTTTATGGGCTTGGGCCAAGGCTCATGGGCTTTCTACATAAGCCTTGGCATGATTACTAACATAAAGGCCATATTAAGCTAACTATTACATATTAATTACTAACACTTGAATTCTAGTTTAGGAGTGATTCCAAAAATCTCCCCCTAAGTGTTAGTGATTGATAATATAAATGTTGAAGGTGCTGATGTAATAGAAGCTTTGACGTCTTCTGACATTCTTCTTTCTTGTGAGGAGAAGTGCCTTGATTCGAACAATCTCCCCAGTGTAGAGAAATTGTTTCCTTTGAAGGTTCTGCTTAGACATCATCATTTTCTTTGTTCTTTGATCTTTGTTTTTTGTGATGGTAGTGATAGTATGTGGTTGTTGTCTGTATCAGGTCTGCTTCGTTGCTCAAGTGTCTCCACGTCTTTCTTCAACATGCTCACACGCTCTTTGATGTTGGATTTCAGTACTGATGTAGTTCTCTTAGTCTTTAAACTTTGTAGATTCTTTGACATGATGAAGAATCATTCTAACTTTGTGTTGCTTTTTGAGAAAAACTTCCATTAGTGATGTTGTTGGTATGAGCATGCGAAGAATCTGTAGGATCAGTCCACTCCAGAGCTTCCATAAGAAGAAAACATAAGGATGGTTAGTGATAAACGGATTCCAGCACTTACAAGTTTGAACTTCGAGAGTGTTAACAACATAGTGTGAAAACACAACTCTAATTCTCACAAAGGCTGTTCCTGAACTGGAGTCCCACAAGTGAGATAACGCGATGTATCGAAGCACACCTACAGTTCAGATGAGTCGCTGAGGTACACCGAAGCATCACCTCATGACTGTAGACCGTTTGAGACACACTAAGCGTAATCCACGGGGAGTTACCAAAGTGACCTGCTGTCAGGGCTGTTTGATGTTGAACCTGGCAGGAGTTTCTATTCAATCACTGAGAATCACATGTGTGAACCTCTCATAAATGTTCTCGACAGATTGCTAAGATCTATGAAGGACACGATAATGTATCACTTGCGTCCTTATTGTTGAATGTCAAGTGTACCTAAGAGATCATTTGATGAATCTCATGGCTCTAGACTCAATAGTGCGCTTTGGTTTTCCTGAGCGGAGACTAGGGAGAGGGTCTCCTTCTTCAATACCAGCAATCACTAAGAGAAAGCTGATAGTTTACGTAGGGTTCCCTGTGAGAATGAAACAAGCTTCTGTTGAGAGAAACTTGAGTGAGTAAGAAGGTTTAGTGCATGCGTCACTGGGTCCATGATGACTTTAATCTTTCAATACCGGTGTCATCAAGTGACAACCAATAACATATGAATTGAACCCGGTGTCTGCCCTAAGTTGAATAATCTGGAGGGCAATTTCTTTTCACCCTTTTCTTTGCTTTTCTTTTTAATTCTTCAACTTCTTCTTTCTCCGATTCTCATTTTCTCCTTTTTATAATCATACCTAAGGACTTCTCATTCTAACTATTGGTAATGTCCTTGGGTAGATCCCTCCGGCTCTGGCGGATCATAGGACGGTTATTACTAACCTTAATCACCTTATAACTCCATTACCATAAAACCGATTTCTTGAAAAATTTCTCAAAGTGTTTACGAATAAGAAAAATTTTGAAACACTTTGAGAGTTTTTATTTTGCAGAAGTACTCCCCCTCCACACATGCTTAAGTGTTCTGACAGAAATTTGCATGGTGAGGGAGGAGCGCACACTTTTTGAATTGATCAACTCAAGATAGACAATCCCATGAGACACAGTTACGTAGCATAGTTAAAGAGTTACATTGTCAGTTTTTAGGTGACAACTAGCTCTAATAACTATCTTGAAGGTGTGGACAAGCCTAGAAAGGTTGTCAAACGCGTCAAAGTTCATGTCTACCAAGAGTTTCTCGAATGGTACATTCTACTTGGACAAGTCCTTTGCGAGACGCGTTTACATCACTAGCGAACTAGCTTGAAATTATTACCCGTCTTGGACAAGTCTTTTCGAGTTACTAACATTTAAGATATCGTCAATTCATTGGTTAAGTCTGTAGCACAAAAATTCATTTGCAATTTCACAACATATTTCTTATCACATAATTCTCCCCCTCAAAAATGGCATATAAATGTTATTTTTGATGAAATTTTGATATGGAATATGACCATTTTGAGTTTTGTGGGAAGATTGCTACGAAGAACAATTTTGTGAACAAAGATTTTGGTTGAAAAATACTCCCCCTCAAAAAGTGATATAAACTTTTGAGGTTTTGAAAATCATAAGGGGTAGTACTTGTTCTTTTGAGCAAAACTTTAAAAAATGAAAGTTTTGATAAGTTTTACTCAAAAGTAAGAAGCTTTCGCTCCTTTTATAGGATTGTGGCACTGAAGCGTACCAAAGGGTCCTTTCATTACAAAACGGGTTGTACACTATTATGTGTGCACAAGCCATTGTCATAAGCAATCACACATCCAAATCAATATAGAAAATGAAACAGTTAAGGGGTACCGGAGATTCAGTAGTCCAGCAATAACTCCAGAATGCGAACGGGAGTTGATAGCCCTGGGAGAGAAATCCTGGGACGAGCACCTACGAAGCTCTCCAAAGTTCTGAACTGGTTCCTTCTAAACAACCTTTCATCAATCCGCGTGATGATTCTCTTCACATCCCGTCTCTCCTGAGAATTCCATCTCTTTTGTGACCCAATGCCTTGTTGTATCGCCTTTAACCTATAAGCTAAGCCGTCCCTGACTTTCTTCAGTGTGTGATCTCCAAACTTATGTAGATCTCTACACGCCATCAAGTAGTTGCGATGAAGTTCACTACGGTAAACCACTCCAAATGGTTTGCTAATGAGAGTGTATTGTGGAAGATGGTTGATGTCAGGAAGTTCTAGCTAAGGTATGGTGAGGTTGACACGTTGTGAAGATCGTTGTAAGCTCTTATACTAGGTCTAATATTGTATCTAGGAACACATAATAATGAAAGCGGAATATTCAAAGATAGAATCAACATTATTATGAACAAGGTTTTTCATTATCATAAACTAACTATAATAAAGATCAAAGACTTGATCTAACACTAACTAACTAAACCACTAAACCCTAAGCGTTTTCCCTACGCATAGGTTCCCACACACACACCTTTTAGGTTTACATCTTGTACATACATAAAACTAATGACCCTATGTCTCTTTATATACTAGAGACATCTAGGGTTTACAAGAGGAATCACAATACAATTAGAAAACTAAATATTATTTTAAGCATATCTTCTAGAATCTTCCAAATCCTCCATCTTTTTGTAGTTTCCATTCTTGTCACTTTTAGTCCTGATAAGAAGGATATCATGCTAGTTCAAGTGTATGTAGATGATATCATCTTTGGAGCTACCAAACAATCTCTGGTCAAGGAGTTTGAGATGCTGATGCAGAATGAATTTCAAATGAGTTCAATGGGTGAGTTAACTTTATTTTTGGGACTTCAAGTTAAGCAGTCAAATGAAGGAATTTTCATAAGTCAAGACAAGTATGTAACTGACATACTTAAGAAGTTTAATTTTGAAGAAATGAAGCCTGTTACTACACCTATTAAATCTATCAACTCATTGGGCAAGGATGAAGATGGACAACCAGTAGAAGTCAAGTTATACAGATCCATGATTGGCTGTCTTATGTATCTTACTGCATCAAGGCCTGATATCATATTTGTTGTTTGTTTATGTGCAAGATATCAAGTCTCACCCAAATTTTCTCACATGAATGCAGTGAAGAGAATTTTTTGTTATTTGAAACAACAACCTAAGTTGGGGTTGTGGTATCCAAAGGATTCACCTTTTCACTTAGAAGCTTTTTCAGATAGTGATTATGCAGGTGACAACTATGACAGAAGATCAACCACAGGTGGATGCCAATATCTTGGAAGAAGATTAGTTTCATGGCAGTGTAAGAAGCAAACAATTGCAGCAACATCATCAAATAAAGCAGAATATGTGGGCTGGCAAGCTGTTGTGGACAAGTGTTGTGGATGCATAATCAACTCTTGGATTATGGGTTCAATTTCAAGAATACTCCTATCAATATTGATAATGAGAGTACTATTTTCATTGTGAAGAATCCATTTTATCATTCCAAGACCAAGCATATTCAGATTAGGCACCACTTCATCAGAGATTGTTATTAGCATAGGCTCATTAATGTTGTCAAGGTGCATACGGATGATAATGTAGCTGATTTACTCACCAAAGGATTTGATGTTTCAAGATTTACTCACTTGGTGGTGAGTATTGGCATGATCAATTACTGAGCTACATTTAAGGGGAGGACTATTTAGTGTAAGTATAGTGATTCGTTGTGAAGTGAGTGTGAGAAAAACACAAATATCAACAATATCAAATTAACCGTAAAATCCGACAAATCAACCCTTTAGGAAAAAGGGTCAACGTGCCAAACCTCACGGGTGTGATAAAAGTGATACCGGGAAGTGATTTCCCCGGGTCGTGTCCCAACGAGGTGTGAATGGAAGGATTCGTTGAGTTTCGTGATTTGAACTTGAATTGGATTTTAAAGATTTGGATTTGGTTACGAATTCTACAAATTAATGAACGGGAAGGTAATTAAGGCAAGGGAACCCTAATAAACTAAAATTAAACTACCACTAAACCTAAGGAATGATGAAACTAAGTTACACTAAGTCCTAGGGTGCTAAAACGCAAAAACGTAAAAAGCGAAAACAACCCAGAGCCATAAAAAAGTTTTGCAATTTAAGGGCTACGGGTGTGAAACCAATTTTCCTACGATCTATTTGACTAAAAATAATTTTAGGAAAAAGCGGAATAATTTTTTGACTTTTAAATTAATTATTACGAATTAAAAACTAATTAACACTAATTAAATGATTAAAAATACTAAACTATTTCAAAAATGTGAAAAATCACGTAAAAGTACTTCAAGTATTACTGGTTCTAAGAAAATTAAAAAACGTGTGTGGTGCTTTGTGAAATAAGCTGGAAATAAGCTCAAAAGAGCTTATAGTGAAAACTGCCAATGGTACCTTATGTATTTGATTGTGCAACAAATGAATGAGACAAGTCCCAAGGGCAACTGGGTAAGACGCAGCGTGTGTGTGAGGGTGGCGTGGGTTCGAGTCCCACTATGCAGTTTTGCAAAACTTTTCTTTTATGGATTTTTCTTTGGGACTTGTTTATAAAACCAACATAAGCACTTTTTGTAAAAACTTTATTTATAAGACTTTGTCAATAAGCAGTTTGGCTGCTTATTTACAGCAGTGACAACCCTATTCAAACACACTTTGGACAGATTTGAAAACTCAGCGAGAGGACACCCAAACACCCTTTTTGCACACTGATTAAACACTAAGCAGTTTGACTAGATAAGCAACATGGGATGGGGCAAATAAGCTAAAGCAGAGGCACTTCATCTAGAACAAGCTAAATACTTAGCACACAACTAATGGAAATTAAAGGAAAAACAGTTGGTATAAGACTTAAGCTAGTGAGACCCTAAGTTAACAAATGGAAAATTAAGCAAATAAGCTACAAAAGCATTAAATAAGCTAAATTGCATCTACACTAATCTAGCTACACTTAAAAGGCAATAAAGACCCTAAATAAGCTATCAATTTCTACTGATGAGCTGAAATAAGAATGGCGAAAAGAGACCCTTTGGTGGTGCACAGGTGCAATGGCCAAGGGTACTGTTTGAGCTTATTTTAAGCAACCAAAAGCCTTCCCGGACCTTGAAAAGTCGCATTCACTGCACACACAGTTAAGGTGGTAGAGATGAAGTACAAACCAAGTTAGGGACAAAGATAAGCTATTAAAAGCTTGAAAATAAGCGAGATCACTTGGCTTTTGGTTGATTCAACTGATGCAGAAAAACAGTGTGGGTAAAGAGCAATTTGAACTTCAATTTTAAACAAGTAAATGCTTATTTGAGGTACTGCAGTGGTCACAACTGAGTTTGAGACTTAATGACCTAGTAAAAAGAACAAGTTTTGCTTAATTTAGAAACCAAATAAGCACTTGAGTGGGGCCTGAGTTGGCACCCCACTGCTGAACCAATTAGACAGTAAAACTACTTCTCACTTTTTTTTTTTTTTTCCAAACTCTTGCAAACCTTGTAAATTGTAATCTAAGCTAAACACACTGATAAAACTTACTTAGACCTTGAACCACTTTGACTTTGAGAGTCAAAGTGGGTCAAAATGGGTTTTTGATCCAAACTTGAGCCGAAACCAAACACCCCTGTACAGGGCTAAATGCTTTGAAAACTTGAACTTGAAAAATTTTTTTTTGAACTAACCAACTTAATAAATTAAAGTAGCTTATAAAAAGTACACTGAAATTTTCAAATGAGCAGTTTTAAGGTTAAGCACTTATGTGCTTAACTTGAACTTAATTGCAAAAAGTAAAGCTGAGATAAAAAGGAACTTTTTCATTAACTAAAAAGGGCAAATTACAATACTGAATTAAAACTAAGAAAAAACTATTTTAGAACTAAAAACCCTACTGCCTTCCAAAGGCTTACAAATGGTTCTAATTATACTAGTCTAGGGTCTTCAAAGGCTTGAGCTTTTGTGTTTTCTTGCATTAATCTTCACCATCCAATTGGTAGGTACCCATGAGAGTATATCTGAGCCGTTTATGGGGCTTTTGAAGCTTGGATTGCCAGCTTGGCCATTCATGGGGGAAGGTGCAGTGGGTTTGGGAATTGGGTAAATCTGGGTAAAAGGTTGTAGGTGGTTTGGGGTGTGGTGAAGTTGGGTAAAGGGGTCACAGCAGGTTGAGTGTTTTGGGAAGCAGAGAAAGGGGAAAGAATCTAGGGTTCTTGGGTGATGTTATTGCTTGGGCGGGAAAAGAAATGGGGAAGACAGGGGTGAATGGGTGAGGTTTATTATTACTTTGACCGGGTATGACTTGGTTAAAATGGGTCGGGGTGAACGGGTCACAGATTGGACCAGGGTTTGTTTGGATTGGGCCTAAGTGGTTATACTTGGACTTAGGATATAACATGAAATCCATTTAACATCTAGGGACCCAATGTGAAAAATCTGAAAATCCAAGGACCACGAATGTATTTCTGAAAATTGATCCAAAGGCCAATCTTGTGAATCTCAAATAAACCAAGGGTCATTTTTGCAAATTGTGAAATTCCAAGGACTAAACTTGTCAATTTTAAAAAAACAGGGACCAAAACTGTAATTTCTCAAACTTTTAAAATTAATCACCAAAGGACTAATTATGACAACTTATGATTTAAAAAGGACCTTTGGTGACTTTTCTTTTTAAATTACGTGCTCAGGGACTATTTCTGTCAATTTTTAAAAGTTGGGGGACTGAAACTGCCAATTTTGCAAACTTTGTTCGTTTTTCATTTGTTTTGCATCTGAAACACAATTTTGAGATATTTTCAGTATTTTGATGCATTTCGGAGTGTTTTTAGATGTTTAGCAGCTCAGATTTGACCAAAAATGATGGGTGAATAAGCACTCATCAAATCCCCCACACTGAACCATTGCTAGTCCCTAGCAATCTTTTGAGAAAACTTAATGGATTTGAATCTCTTTACCAAAAGCCATTACTTCCGGAGTAGCCAAATGTTTTAGTTCAAGTAAGAACCATGGTACACCGATAACCATGTGATTTTGAGCAAACCACCAACTTTCAACGGATTTGATTTGTCTTTACCGAAGCCGTTTGCTCGACTAGCCAACTCTTAGATAAATTATCAATATTATCTTTGGTGAGTCGATTACCAATTATGGTTTTCCAACTGCCTTTTCCACAAGCCATAACCTTGCGGGCTAGCCAACTCTTCACTTTTTAGGATATGGTGAGTTGAGAACCATACAATTTTGGGCAAATTGCAAGCCATATAAACGGATTTGAGAAATCTTTACCAAGAACCGTTTGCTCCTGGATTAGCCAATCCTTTTGTCTTACAGACATGGCGGACTGATAACCAAATGAGTAAGTGTAAAACACTTACTCCAAAAAAAAATTTTGGCCAAAAATGGGGGAATAAGACGGTAAAACATATGATAAAATTCGCGAGAATTCCCCCCCACACTTAGAAATGAATATTGCCCTCAATATTCAAAGTACCGGCGGTTATGCCGAAACAAAGAACGTAAAAGGGAAATACTACGGCCATTATTTGAATTTTTTTTTTTTTTGAAAACTTATGTACAACAGCGGGGCAACTCCCCCACACTAGGGTGGTAGAAAGTAGAAAGAAGTCAGAAATAAGGGTGAAAACCCATATAGTGTGCTACTGTTTTTGTTAACCGAAGTCGCTAGCTTGACTCGACCCCCGCATTCATTGGTCCATGGGGAAGCAAGTGGAAGAGAAAATCTCCATCGGACTTTCATTCAAATAGTTTGGATAAACATTGAATGTGATGAAAGTTCCACTCCGATGAGATAAAATCGGCTCAAAAGAATGAGAAATGCGGGATCAAAATGGTATCTTCACTCCCGTAGGAGTTAAGACATGGAGAAGAGATGGGAGGAGAAGGCAAAGTGTCAATTACTTGACAACGGGTGGGATAGGTGGGTAAAAGATTAGATTGAGGAACATTAACGGAATGTTCAAAAATCTTTTCCACCGCAAGAGAAGTCACAACATCCGTGTTGGACTTAAGAAATATCCGAGAGTGAACTCCCTTGAAAGGTAAGATACCGGGTTTGAAAACTTTGTCCTCGGAGAGGAATGAAACGCAAGTATCAACCATGGTAAAATCCTCAATGGTGGACGAGTTACTCATGGATGAAAGGGGATGTAGAGCATTTTGCTCAAAAAGCTCATCCTCAATTCCCGGAGGAAGAGGATTGATGTGAGCGAGTTCACCGGCGAACTCCTCATGGAAAAGCCTACTCCTTTCGGAAGGAGGAAGCAATTCAAATGTGGACGACTCATACTCAGGAAGAGAAAGATGAAAAGTGGGAATGCCACTATTCTCCTTTTCAGTATGATTGTCATCAAAGCGGAATACATCAAATTCCGGAAGAGAATCATTGGAAAAAGCCTCAAGCTCAAAAAATGGTTTGGGCTTTTCCAAGATAGAGTCACTATCCACAACGGGGATAGGAGATGAAGCTGGCTTAGCACATAATGATTCGATCTTAGAAACGAGGAGATTTACATTGAACAATTTTTCACGAAGGATCTCGTCCTCAATTTCGGATCATCGTATCTCTCACCTCCTCTAAGCTAACTAGCTCAGAAGGTAACTCCTCGACATAATCGATGTCTCCATAAGATAAAGAATCGTCAAACGGAGTACAATCGTTGTCAGAATCGGAGAACATCTCGACATGATCGTTTGGGATGTCAAGAGGAGGAGAAGAATCATCATCAAGAGGCTCATCAAACATATTAACGGAGATAACCTCGGACTCACTTGGGGTTGGGACAAGGTTCTCAACACAAGACGGTTCCGTTTCCAGAATAGTGCTAAGATGCTCGTCCCCCATTAAAAGGTTATCCGAAGGTTCTATGGTAGATAGGCAAGATAAGGGTGGAGAGTGGACATGTGCGGTACTTTGTGGGCTAGAGATATGCACCTTGTCCTTTGTCATCTCCCAATCTTCCTCATCCTCGTCATCGAGACGACAAGCTTCGTTAAAGAGGAGAAGCTTTTGAGCTGCTCGCTCATCGGCTAGTAATCTTTCGTTGCGAGCAGCTTGTTCCTCGGAAAGTTCTTCGAGGATACAAGGATATTGATCGATGACGGGAAGTTGTGGTGGTTGGACATTGTCAAAACTGGAAGTGTTATAACAAGGATCGGGTCCAAAGTAATTATGATCCACGATTGACATTGATAATCATCATGAGGACCCCCACACTTAGCACAATGAGGGTATTGGGGAGAGAAATTTTGAAACGATGTTTGATCATTGAAATGATGGAAATACGGTTCTGGTTCGTATAAATTTTGTGGAGGGTAGTTGAAATTGTTTTGAGGATAATTGAAAGAGTTTGGGTTAGAATCATAAGCGAATGAATTCTCGGCACAAATCGAACAACATCCATTGACAAGATAGTTCCCACACCACTCGCACATACATTTGAAACAACGAAAACCTTGTGGTAACAAGTCTCCACAACCGTAGCAATAATTTTGATCAAACAAAGATATTTCGGGCTCGGGAATAGGAATCGAGGGGTCAACAACATCACATAAGCGGTATTTCCGAAGTTGAATCATGACGAAGTTCAATTAAGAAGTTTTGAATCATGTCATTTCTGGCCCTAAAGAAATCGTCGGTAAAACGTTCTGAAGATTCCGGAGTTGGGACAAGTGGTGTGCTCTTAGAGCTAGCAAGTTCCACCACTTCCGTTATGGTCTCCGGTGTTTGAACGGGTTCATCGTAATCAATTCTAATTCTCGACCTTTTTTCATCGGCTTGAATTTGCTCGATTAGATTACGGGTTTTAGATTCAAAGAAAGTGTCCTCGGGACCCTCGGTGGGTGCTTGAGGTAATTCCGACGTTTGAACGCGTTTGTCAACATTAGAACGTATTTCGGGTTGTGGCGGGTGGTCAAAATAACCTTGAAAAGAATTTTTTATGGATAATTCGCACAAATTGCAAAATTCGGCGAACTAGGCCTTCCACACCGCTCACACACGCACTTGTGACAATGATGTTGATCCTTTTCCATACACCGAAGATGATCGTCGTCATTAGAATTAAACATATAGAGGGTTAAAGAGATAGAATTAAACGGTTTTGAGGTTAAAGAAGAGTAGAATCAAACTGTGAAGGAGGGTAAGAGAATTAGAATCAACGAATGAGAGGAATGAGAAGAATATTTTTTTGATTTTTCAAAAACGGTAACTTCACGAGGAAGGTTCTTCAAGTCACTAATCGCAAAAATCACGATATTTTCGCAACACACCTCCCGCAGCGCTTCAAAATTTGATTCGATTGTGAAGTGAGTGTGAGAAAAACACAAATATCAACAATATCAAATTAACCGTAAAATCCGACAAATCAACCCTTTAGGAAAAAGGGTCAACGTGCCAAACCTCACGGGTGTGATAAAAGTGATACCGGAAGTGATTTCCCGGTCGTGTCCCAACGAGGTGTGAATGGAAGGATTCGTTGAGTTTCGTGATTTGAACTTGAATTGGATTTTAAAGATTTGGATTTGGTTACGAATTCTACAAATTAATGAACGGGAAGGTAATTAAGGCAAGGGAACCCTAATAAACTAAAATTAAACTACCACTAAACCTAAGGAATGATGAAACTAAGTTACACTAAGTCCTAGGGTGCTAAAACGCAAAAACGTAAAAACGGGAAAAACAACCCGAGCCATAAACGTAAAAGTTTTGCAATTTAAGGGCTACGGGTGTGAAACCAATTTTCCTACGATCTATTTGACTAAAAATAATTTTAGGAAAAAGCGGAATAATTTTTTGACTTTTAAATTAATTATTACGAATTAAAAACTAATTAACACTAATTAAATGATTAAAAATACTAAACTATTTCTGAAAAATGTGGAAAAATCACAGAAAGTACTTCAAGTATTACTGGTTCTAAGAAAATTAAAAAACGTGTGTGGTGCTTTGTGAAATAAGCTGGAAATAAGCTCAAAAGAGCTTATAGTGAAAACTGCCAATGGTACCTTATGTATTTGATTGTGCAACAAATGAATGAGACAAGTCCCAAGGGCAACTGGTAAGACGCGTGTGTGTGAGCTGGGTGGCGTGGGTTCGAGTCCCAGCTATGCCAGTTTTTGCAAAACTTTTCTTTTTATGGATTTTTCTTTTGGGACTTGTTTATAAAACCAACATAAGCACTTTTTGTAAAAACTTTATTTATAAGACTTTGTCAATAAGCGGTTTGAACTCGCTTATTTACAGCATTGACAACCTCGCTATTCAAACACACTTTGGACAGATTTGAAAACTCAGCGAGAGGACACCCAAACACCCTTTTTGCACACTGATTAAACACTAAGCAGTTTGACTAGATAAGCAACATGGGATGGGGCAAATAAGCTAAAGCAGAGGCACTTCATCTAGAACAAGCTAAATACTTAGCACACAACTAATGGAAATTAAAGGAAAAACAGTTGGTATAAGACTTAAGCTAGTGAGACCCTAAGTTAACAAATGGAAAATTAAGCAAATAAGCTACAAAAGCATTAAATAAGCTAAATTGCATCTACACTAATCTAGCTACACTTAAAAGGCAATAAAGACCCTAAATAAGCTATCAATTTCTACTGATGAGCTGAAATAAGAATGGCGAAAAGAGACCTGTTGGTGCAGCAGGCTGCAACAGCCAAGGGGTACTGTTTGAGCTTATTTTTAAGCAACCAAAAGCCTTCCCAGACCTTGAAAAGCTGCACACACGCAGTTAAGGTGGTAGAGATGAAGTACAAACCAAGTTAGGGACAAAGATAAGCTATTAAAAGCTTGAAAATAAGCTGAGATCAGCTTGGCTTTTTGGTTGATTCAACTGATGCAGAAAAACAGTGTGGGTAAAGAGCAATTTGAACTTCAATTTTAAACAAGTAAATGCTTATTTGAGGTACTGCAGTGGTCACAACTGAGTTTGAGACTTAATGACCTAGTAAAAAGAACAAGTTTTGCTTAATTTAGAAACCAAATAAGCACTTGAGTGGGTCCTGAGTTGGCACCCCACTTCTTGAACCAATTAGACAAGATAAAACTACTTCTCACTTTTTTTTTTTTTTTCCAAACTCTTGCAAACCTTGTAAATTGTAATCTAAGCTAAACACACTGATAAAACTTACTTAGACCTTGAACCACTTTGACTTTGAGAGTCAAAGTGGGTCAAAATGGGTTTTTGATCCAAACTTGAGCCGAAACCAAACACCCCTGTACAGGGCTAAATGCTTTGAAAACTTGAACTTGAAAAATTTTTTTTTGAACTAACCAACTTAATAAATTAAAGTAGCTTATAAAAAGTACACTGAAATTTTCAAATGAGCAGTTTTAAGGTTAAGCACTTATGTGCTTAACTTGAACTTAATTGCAAAAAGTAAAGCTGAGATAAAAAGGAACTTTTTCATTAACTAAAAAGGGCAAATTACAATACTGAATTAAAACTAAGAAAAAACTATTTTAGAACTAAAAACCCTACTGCCTTCCAAAGGCTTACAAATGGTTCTAATTATACTAGTCTAGGGTCTTCAAAGGCTTGAGCTTTTGTGTTTTCTTGCATTAATCTTCACCATCCAATTGGTAGGTACCCATGAGAGTATATCTGAGCCGTTTATGGGGCTTTTGAAGCTTGGATTGCCAGCTTGGCCATTCATGGGGGAAGGTGCAGTGGGTTTGGGAATTGGGTAAATCTGGGTAAAAGGTTGTAGGTGGTTTGGGGTGTGGTGAAGTTGGGTAAAGGGGTCACAGCAGGTTGAGTGTTTTGGGAAGCAGAGAAAGGGGAAAGAATCTAGGGTTCTTGGGTGATGTTATTGCTTGGGCGGGAAAAGAAATGGGGAAGACAGGGGTGAATGGGTGAGGTTTATTATTACTTTGACCGGGTATGACTTGGTTAAAATGGGTCGGGGTGAACGGGTCACAGATTGGACCAGGGTTTGTTTGGATTGGGCCTAAGTGGTTATACTTGGACTTAGGATATAACATGAAATCCATTTAACATCTAGGGACCCAATGTGAAAAATCTGAAAATCCAAGGACCACGAATGTATTTCTGAAAATTGATCCAAAGGCCAATCTTGTGAATCTCAAATAAACCAAGGGTCATTTTTGCAAATTGTGAAATTCCAAGGACTAAACTTGTCAATTTTAAAAAAACAGGGACCAAAACTGTAATTTCTCAAACTTTTAAAATTAATCACCAAAGGACTAATTATGACAACTTATGATTTCAAAAGGACCTTTGGTGACTTTTTTTTTTAAATTACGTGCTTTCAGGGACTATTTCTGTCAATTTTTAAAAGTTGGGGTGAAAGCGCCAATTTTGCAAACTTTGTTCGTTTTTCATTTGTTTTGCATCTGAAACACAATTTTGAGATATTTTCAGTATTTTGATGCATTTCGGAGTGTTTTTAGATGTTTAGCAGCTCAGATTTGACCAAAAATGATGGGTGAATAAGCACTCATCATATAGTCCTATGCATTGCTTGAGGGGAGGATATTCATGTTTATCTGCTGTTGTAAGAAAGAGAATGGAAAAGTACTGCTTTTTGATTTTATGAAAGTATTGCTTGGAAAGTACTGCACACGTGGAAAGTATTGTTTGTCTTATTAAAGTACTGTTCCAACGGTAATATTGAGGGGTAAGTACTACCAACGGTAACTTTGTTATTAATGGCTGTGATTTTTTAAATCTCACCTATAAATAACTACTCTCCGAATTGCCCTCTCATATTGATATCTCATAATCTTTTCCATATTTCTCTCTCTATCACCCATATTATTTGTCATCTCACTTTCTGTGTAAACATATCATCAATGGCAAATCGCAATACTGTTTCTAAACATAACATGGTGGCGAATTTGGACAAGACTGAAGCAAATGTAATCTTTCATGATATCATTGATTTTCTTACTGGGTCGCCAATTAGTTATGGACTTTTAGTAGAACTGGATATCATTAAGCCCTGGATTCAACAATTTTGGGAAACTGCTAGGGTTCATATGGAGAATGATGAATCATATATTCAAGCTACAGTTGCTGGGAGAACTGTGAAGGTTACTGAAGCCTCAATTAGTGATGATCTAGTATTTGATGATGAAGACGGGGCTGTTTGTTTTGATAAGCAACTGATTTGGGATTCGTTTAGGGACATTGGTTATGAAGGGTCCTTAACTGAACAAACATTCAGGAAACCCTTATTTTGTCCTCACTGGAAGTTTTTGGTTCATGTATTGCTTCATTGCATTAGTGCTAAAAGTACATCATGGGAGCAATTTGGGTCTAACATAGCATCTGCTATAGTGGGATTGGCTACTGATCGTATTTTCAACTTTTCAAGGCTAATTCTAGATGGGATGCTTTCACACATCACTCATGGTTCAAAATGGTTGATGTATCCAAGGTTTATTCAAGTGTTCCTCAATAAACAACTTTTAAATGTACCAAAGCCTACAAGTCTTTTACCTATTGTGGTAAAACAAGCCAAGATTTTCACTTTCATGGCTAGGAAGAGTGATTTATTCACAGGAAGGGACACTCCATTGACTACTTCTATGATGGAAGTTGTTCAATTTGTCGAGCTGATCTTGCAGAGGATGAAGATAGAGAATGCTGCTACTCAAGGTACTGCTTCGAAGGTGCTGCTTCTCATAGTCTGCATCTCAAGAAGTACTTGCATCACAAGGTACTACTTCGCAAAGTACTGAAGTTCAAGAAGATGTTGCAGTTTCATCTTCACCATCTCCACAAATATCTATTCCTGATTCTCAACCTGCAGATATTCACCAATTCGAGGAGATGATCTACCTATATTGGATAATTATGTTCTGACAAGGGAGTTAGTCAAATTGAAGAAAACAATTGAGGCTAAAGCTAAACAGATTAAGAAGTTGAAGCTCAAGTTTAGAAGACTCAAGAATTTTGTCTGGCCATTGGTTCAACATCATCGTCTATGGGTTAAATCTAAAAAGAAGGAGCAACGGCAGTTTTAGAAGACCAAATGCCAAAAGGTTCAACAACAATCTTCATTCCAATTGGGGAGGAATTTTAAAGAAAAGAATTTGAAAGAAGATGTTGTTAAGGAGAATGAACCTCAAGGTACTAAAGAATATGTTAATATGGAAAGTACTGAGGAAGAAAGGACTGAAGTTGAAGGTAAAAATATTCAAACACAAGGTACTGAGGAGCAAGTTATTGATGTTCAAGTTCAAAGTCTGCGATGATCAAGGCATGCTGGCGATCAAAGTATCCGCTTTTCTGGAACTTACAGACAAGGGTTAATTTCACCAAGGTTGATTGATTTTGAAGAGGAAGCTGGTCCTTCAACGTTTTAACGAAGAAGAAGCTGGTCCTTCAACTGTCATACCGAAAAGGGAAGGCTGATACACCCAAACCTATACATGCTGCAAGTGATGATGAAACTATTGCTGAGATTTTGCATGATTTATCAAGGCCAAGGGGTGTTAGCATTCCAAGAGTGCAAGAAGAAGAACAACCAAGAGCTTCTCAACCTGTTATTGATCCGAAGGATAAAGGAAAAGGTATATTGGTAGAAGTAAAGAAGAAAAAGAAACCTACTTTATACGGATAAGAATTGCTCAAAATGCTATGAATGAGGAAGCAGCTAGAAAGGTACAAGCTGAACTGAATGCTGATGTTGCTAATGAAGAAGAAGCTATGAATGAAGCAGTAGCTAATGAAATTACAAGAAGAATTGAATGTTTGAAGCGCTATACCATCACCACTTCCTATTTCTTCTCTACCAAGAAGACCAAATCTTGCTAAGGAAAGGAATGCAATGATGTCTTATCTGAAAGGAAGAGGATATGTTGGATTCAACAAGCTGAATTATGTTAATATGAAAGAATTATATGAAGCTGTTCGAGAAGAATATAAGAGACAAGTTGCTAATATTAAAGATTTTAAAGATGATGATGCTTACAAAGAAGAAGAAAGAAAAGTAAGCTTAAAAAGAAAAAGAATAACTGGAGTTAAAGATCAAAAGTCATCAAAGAAAGTTGAGTTAAGATCTGATACTAATGATGAGCTAAGGAATTACTTAAGAGTAATAGATTTTGAGTATTCTAAAGATGATGCTGAATTAAAGATGAACAAATCTCCAATAACTACTTTTGAAGTTATAGAGTCAAAAGAAGAGAATTATCTGATATTTCACAAAGAAGATGAAAGTTTCAAGGTGTTCAATATGCTATGGGATTTATTGCATATAATTGATAGAGTGGATTTATTCCATTTATATCATGTGGTAAAGGAATATTATGAACACAATCCATCAGAAGGATTTGGTTTAGTCTTGCTTGGAGATCTCATAACTGTTTGGGAAATTGAAGAAACAAGTACTTCTTGAGATCCGGAAAAACCAAGAAGATTGGGAGATTACTTGCTGGAGATTCTTTGAAGAATCCGGAGTACATGTTCTAGAGCTAGAAGATGGGACAATGATTCACATGTTAGCTGATAGAAGATATCCTCTTACACCAGATCTTATGAGGAGGATGCTGGAGCATGGAATGGAAGTAGAAGAAGATAATGAAATAGCACGTCCGGTCATCAAACTGTTTATCAGATGGACTACAATTGCTGATGATGATGAATAACTGGTATGAATCTTAATTGATTAAATTTTTAATATATCAGTACTTTGTTCAAAGTTCTGCGATCAAACAAGTACTTTAATCAAAGTACGCTTGCGCTTTTAAACCGATTCATGATTTTGAAAAACTTTTGTTAAGTGATAAATATTTTGAAACAAAGGTTAAAAGAAATAAATGGTTTTTGAGATGGTAACACCAATAGGTTATTAATCCACCATGGTTACAAAATGATTGGCTAATCCATGAGCAAACGGCTCTGGTAAAGATATCTCAAATCCGTTTTATAGTTGACAACTTGTTAATAAGTTGTATGGTAATTAACTCACCATATCAGTAATGTAAAGAGTTGGCTAACCCACAAGAAAATGGCTTGTGGTAAAGGTTGTGGAAAAACCATTATATGGTAATTAGTTCACCATGATGAAAGAACTAACTAGTCCCAAAAGGGTACAGATTTTGGTAAAGACAAATCAAATCTGTTGATAGCTGATGATTTGCTAAAAATCATATGGTTATTAGTGTACCATGGTCTTACACATCAAAACATTTGGTTACTCCAGAGTTAATGGCTTTGGTAAAGAGACATTAAATCCATTAAATTTTCAATGATTCACCTCTCATAGGAGTTTACACACCTGGAAGTGATGAGAATAGACTGAAACTTAACTGAATTAAATGTACAAATTGTCTTATGTTGCTGAAAAGATGGAGCTTGCTGCATCTTGCAGAAAAGAAATAAGATTGTTGATTGATGCTGAAAAGAATTATACAAATAAAGACTACTTTGATGATGATATAAGCAGAGAATCTACAAAGATAAAATTTGAAGATAAAGTCACAATTCCTCTTTGAAGACAAAGATGTTAAAGTTAAATCTACAAAGGAACTTGAAATCAAACAAGTAGAATTCAAGTTAGGGGAGGATTGTTAGGATACAGAAGGTTAAAAGTCTTGAAGAGTTAAAGTGTGAAGATTAACAAAGTAACTGCGAAGAAAGACAAAGTACTGCAAGAAGTCAAAGTACTGCTAAGTAAAATTCAAAGTACTGCATATTCATCAAAGTACTGTAAAGTTAAAGTCGGTTGTAATTGATTAAAGATAGAAAGTAATGTTTATCGAGAACTTTCTAAGTATTGTTTAATTGACTTACAAGGATAAGAGTTGTAAACCGTTTAGGGTTATCCTTAAGCCTATAAAAGGACCCCTAGATTGGTATTAGATATATGTGTTTTTAGAATCCTAAAGTATGATCAATATTAGAGTTTTAGAGAGTTCAATATTTAGTGTTTTAGAGTTATTAATAAAGTTATATTCTTCTTAGCTTTGTTAAGTAAATTCCGCATACTTGGTAAAGATTACTCAGTGTTTTATTGTTAATAACTTAGGATTTATCCGAGGTTATTAAACCCTTAACAAGCTATTCAAGTTAGTTTGGTTAGAGTACATCGATCCAACAAGTTTTATGAACAAGGTTTTTCATTATCATAAACTAAATATAATAAAGATCAAAGACTTGATCTAACACTAACTAACTAAACCACTAAACCCTAGGAATTTTCCCTACGCCTAGGTTCCCACATACACACACCTTTTAGGTTTACGTCTTGTACGTACATAAAACTAATGACCCTATGTCTCTTTATATACTAGAGACATCTAGGGTTTACAAGAGGAATCATAATACAATTAGGAAACTAAATATTCTTTTAAGCATATCTTCTAGAATCTTCCAAATCCTCTATCTTTTTGTAGTTTCCATTCTTGTCACTTTTAGTCCTTCATGTTTCATTCTTCTTGTTTTGTATCATCAAATCTATAATAGACCCAACAATCTTCCCCTATTTGATGATGACAAAACAAACACGATTCTTGTACGAACTTCCCTAGATGAAGTAGCAGAAGTTGAGATAATTAAATCTCACCATGAATGAAACAATCTTGTCTTCCATGCTTCCCTTGACTTGAACATGTCACTCAAACATCTCTTCCCCTTTTTGTTATCAACAAATAGAGAACGTATGCAAATAATGATCTTGACCACCACAAACCAATATCATACTTCCAATCTTCTTCATAAACTTCTTGATCCTAGCAGTGATCATAAAACCTTGCCACCTGATATCAATTTCTTCAAGTGCATCCTCTTCAATCTGTGAGAGATCTTCTTCATAGGTAATAGGCAAAGTAGCTTGATGTGCAAAGAAGGAGCACACAACTTCATATGAGTGGATGGTATTAGATGGTGTGGGTTCTTTGAGCAAAAGTAGGGGTAGTGTAGACAGCAGTACTTTGAGCAACAGTACTTTGAGGGGGAGAAGCCGTACTTTTAGTAGAAGCATCTGCCTCTTTCGAGATGACACAAAGCAATATTGTGAGACTTTGAGCTTGTTGGGCCATTCATCTCATGCTCATACACCTTCAGATGATTGTAGAGATCATTAAAGTCCATGGTGTCCAATCCGGTTGTCCTCTCGATTATAGTAGCAATCACATGCCATGTCGATGGCAAACTTCTTAAGAACTTTAAATTAGCATCTTCTACTGAGACTTCTGCTTTGTATAGCTCCGACATACTTGAGAAGATTTGGGAATTTGTCATAGGCGATCAAGGCTTTCTCTTTCTCCAACAGTAAAGGTTTCAAATTGCTGCTTCAACAAATTTCTGTGCATTTTCTTGGAAGCATCATTACCTCCAAATCTAGTTTTGAGAGCAGCCTAGAGTTGCTTGGCATCTTTAGCATCATGAAATTTGAGTAGGTGTCCATCTGGAATGGCAGACAACAGTATGTTAAGAGCCTTCTCTTGATTCCTTAGTGTTGCTCTTTGGTAAGACTGGTTTGGGTGGTTTAGGTTGTCCAAGAACCTCTATAGGTTTTGGAACTACTTCATTGCCATTGACAATCACATTCCACAATGCATGGTCTGTGATTGTAATATACTGCCTCATCTTCATGCTCCATAGGTCGTACTCTCCCTTCTTGATGATAGGTATCCTAAGTGAGGTGATTGATGGTGGTGGAACAGCTTCAGTCGACATCTTTAGGGTTTTGTTATTTAACTATGTTTTAAACTGTTTCTTCTTAGTCAGAGTTTCCACACAAGCTCTGATACCACATGAGGAGTTTGATAAAACTCATTTAGATCGTTTTGAGCCTTAGGGTTTAACAAGAACAATGACAATACGCAGCGGATAAATCAAAACAAAATTGTTATTGACACAAGGTTTCATTCACTAACACTAACTAATCTTACACGTTTATAGGAACACGTCTTGATAACTAAAATAATAACCTAGGCGTTTACAAGACTATACGCCTAGGACACACACACACCTTTAAGTCAACTACACCTTGGAAGACTTGTATATTAAACCTACACCTATGTCCTCTTTATATACTAGAGGATTAGGGTTTACAAAATACTATAAAGGACTAATAAATAAAACTTCTTTTGCAAGCAAGTCCTTCCATCTTTTTGTAGGTTTCCTTCTTGTCGTATTAAGTCCCTCTTGTTTCATTCTTTTTGTCTTATCAACTCAAACGTATAATTCCCAACACTAGTTTCCAAAGATTTAGTAGCTGGTATCCATCTAGGCGAAGTTTTCGGTTTGTTTTGCTTCATATGAACAGTAGATGACTTAGTGAAAATCCTAGACTTAATAGGTTAAACCTTTGTATGAGCATTTACTTTCTTTAGGGATTTCGAAAAGAAATTATCATGATTTGCCTTAAAGATGCATTTCAGGCAATTTCAGCAAACAACTTGTTTGGATTCAGAAAATGATCTAGAGTTCTTAGAGTGATCTGCTATGGGAATAGTTTTATTCGAAACGCAACTACTCTTAGATACAAGCCAATCCCTAGTATTTAGTTTAGAGTTCCTAGGTAATGGTTTACTATTGCTAGCAGTGCCATTAAATCTCGAAGAATTCATCACCCTAGGTCTTACACCTAAAATTCTGTCTTTTCGAATTTGTGCCTTCTTTCTAGCCATTTCTAGATAAGAGTTCTTATACAATTCATTCATAGCATTTTTCCTAGGCAAGTAAGGTGAAGTGACTGGTTTTGTCAAAACTTGTTTCGCATCAACTTGGGAGGCAAACCACGTTTTTGAAAATTTTGGTTGTTCAGATCTAAACGCATTCGGTTGTCTAATAACTAGTTTCCCCAAGATTGATGGTTTTGCAAACTTAGTGTTCACACTATTCCCTGTTGTTCTTCTGAACTCATTCTTTAAGGCAACTATTGTGAAGCTCTTATCCTGAAGTTGAGCTTTGAGTTCATCAATTTGGGCTATCAAAGAGCTAGATTGTTCCAGTGACTTAATTCTAGCTTCTTTGATAGAGTCACTTAGTTCTATGTGATGCTTTTTCAAAGACTCATTTTCCTTTAGTAATCCGGCCACATAAATTGCTAATTCATCATTTCTCGTTTGAATATCATCAATAGCATTAACATCAAAATTACTTGTAACCAAATTACTTTTTACATGCATATCAGAAATATGTTTCTTCAAATTGCAGATTGTCGAGTTTTTGTCCTGAAGCTAAGCTTTTAAATCATTTATTTCAAAAAATTCACGAAATTCAGGGAATTCCGGATTGTTGCAAGGTTTCACAGTTTGAATACTTTCTACTTTTCTTTGGATTGCAATTTCAAGAGAAATGCAATGTTTTTCAAGTTCTGAGAATTTATTTGAAAGTTCATCAAAAGTTATCTTATCAACCATATCATTAGTTTTGAAACACTTTATCTCAGACTCATCTTTAGTTACAGAATATGTATCAAGAACATGTTCTGTGATGTGATCAGTTTGCACAAGAGTAATTTCAGATGCATTATGTTGAACAGTTAAGGGTACCTTATCACTTGACACATGTTCATTTATCGGTCGACATGCATCCTCATCATGTGTAACAAGAATCACGAATCCTGGCCGTGTCAAGCTTATCTATTTCGACCCTCTGTGTTCGACTCTAACCGATCCATCATGTGATGCTTTACCCGACTCAACACTACAATCTTTTGATTGTGCCTGACATTCATTCCTCTTTCGATTTCACCCACTTCTTGTGTGATAGGAGTTCTTGAACAACTAGTTACATCATTCTTTGTTGTTTCGATATTCGCATTCGGCAACACCCGATCCTTCACGGATACATAACCCAACTCATCACAACAATCACTCAACTGCACCCAACACTCATCCACTTTTTCATCTTTTTGAGTAACATCCTCAATATACTTCTCCACATTATCCAAGAGTTGGATAAGTGTCTCTGTGAACACGCTAATTTCTATTCCAGTGTGTCTCTTGAAAGACATTTCAGTCATGTCTTGATCATAATCTGATGTAAATTCCCCACTGATGAATGACTGAAATTGTTAGTGGATCACTTGAAGTGCAACACTGGAACTGTCCTTTTGAACCTTTTCTTTATCAAGTTGTTGTTCCAATTGTTCTAAGTTTAATAGTAGTGTTTCCGTTAATGTAGATAAATCTTGACGGAAAAGAGCAATACATGTTCGTTCCATTGTTGTGGGTAGAAGTAACATGAGGTAAGAGTGAAGTTGTTGATAAGGATCAATGCTACTTTCCTTTTGCATGGCATTCTGTAGCATTAGCAGGTGCAATTCATTCTCATTATACTCAGAACATGAAGATCTCACATCCTCATTGATTAATTCAAACATCTTTAATCGTTCAGTGTAGCATATATTATCATTGTTGTCCACAACATCATACAATTTAAGCACTTCTAAAATCACTGAATCAGGAGTGTAAGACATGATGTTGATGTGTACACGGGATTTTACAAGTCTGTGATTTAAACCGAGAAATAGAATCTTTAGCGGGATTTTACTAAAATCAAGACCAAACCGTTAAGCAATGACCAATAGAACGTGTTAAAATGACTGATGGATCAACACAATGATAGACAATTGTGTGTTAGGTCTTATGGTTGTTTGTAGGATTAGCAGAGATGTTGTTTGGTTGTGATTTGGGTTGGTTGTTGCATGATTTTACAGAGAAATTTAGGTCTAAAAACTTAAAAACCTCAATAACTTCTGTTCGGAGCGGATTTAGGCCTCGAAGGTTGGCCCTTTAATTCATTTGGCGTGCCATTCTCCTCGTTCTCACGGTCATTTTTATGGGTAGAACGCTGAAAACGGAGTTACGGTTCAAAAGTTATGGCCGTTTGAAGTTTTGTCGGGAAAAGTCAACAAAACGCACTGATGACAAATCGCTTGACACAAATCGCTAGTAAGACAAGTCGTTAGAGTGACAAGTCGGTAGGTACTCAAGTCGCTAGAGACAACTCGCTATGAAGACAAATCGCTAGTTGACAAGTCGCTAGATGTTCAAGTTGCTAGATGCTCAAGTCGCTAGAGACAACTCGCTATGATGGGCAAGTCGCTAAGGAACAACTCGCTACTCAAAACAAAGTCAAGTCGCTAAAGTTAGCAAAGACAAGTCGCTACATTGCCAAGTCGCTGGCCGAAATGGTACAACCACTACTGTGTACTTTTTTTCGCTTTATCTCAATAGAGAAGTCGGTAGTGCTCAAGTCGCTACCACCACAAGTACAAGTCGCTAATAATTATAGAAGCAAGTCGCTACCAAGAAAACTAATCCGAGACTCAAGTCGCTACCAAGAAAAGTTCAAACACAACACTTTTCAATCCAAAACAAACCCAACAACAGTGATTCAAGCTTTCCAAATTAAATCCCAAGCACTTACAATGATTCTAAACACAAAAGTACAATCAAAATTCAAACTTTAACACAAGAAATGATCCAAATGATGCAAAAACTACTAAACTTTTTCAAACCCAAAAACCATATAAAACCACTAGAAATCCAAGAACATGTAAGAGAGATGATCAAACCATGGCTCTTGATATCATTTGTAACATATTGGATTTCATAAACACATCATAACATATCAAATGGGGAGTATGGTTTAGAGTTTTAGAGAGAGAAAGTAGAAGATGGGATCCTTTCTAGAGAGAGAAAGTAAACAAAAGAGAAAAGGTTAGATTATAATCAAAGGTCCAACCCTCTACCTTAAGAGGTAGAGGGTATTTATAGTTTTACATAATACGCCCTCCTGACAGGCTGTGGATCAGGCATACAGTGGGTTAAGACCCGTCCTTCCTCCATGGTGTTACACTAAACTAAACTACGCTACAAACTAACTAATTAACTACTAGATAACGTAAATAATGACACGTCTACGATCTAACATATGCTAGACCATAATTGGGGTGACCGACACTTTAACATGGAATTTCCAATTCCTAATAGATAGGCCTATCCACAATATTTGCGCTCACTCCCAGTGATTAGTGGTCCATGATGTTGGGGACTTTTGGCATAAACAACTTAGGCATGCAATAATACAGTCAAGGCATTCAGTTTGTAACTAATTGTCCATAATATAACGTTTTAGCATGTATCTCCCCCAAGTAGTTTATAAAACATTTAAACAAAAGTTGGGGCTATGAACTCACCGTGGTTATCAGTAGTAGTTTATAGCAATAACCATATATGTCGAGACTGCGATCTTTAGTGATTACCTACGAAAGTATAATAATTATGTTTTAGTATAGTTTTCAATATAAGTGTACAGGTATATGTAATTTGTTGGCTTATGTTGTTGTACATGGATATTAAGCTAAGGTATCCCTTAAGTGTTTGTTTGGGTTATAGCCTTTTTATAAATGACCTCGTACCACCGTTTGAGCTATCAAAATCAAGAGGTCGTGTAGTAATCGCACGAGGATCCAGGACACTTTAAATCGTAAATCCACAACTCGTCGATACGATACCCCGAAGATGCCTCTTTATGATAATGAAATTCCCTACTATTGTAGTACTTATCATTTATAAGTAAGTATTTGACGAGACAAATGTTGTATAAAACATGGGTCGTGTTTCGTCAAAGACTATTTGTGTGGTGACGTGATAGTATAAGTTGTGTCGTGAAGCATTTATCATGTGTAAGTGTTGTGATGAGAATAATTTAGGCGTGTCATATTATGATGTCGTGAAATATAAAGGTTTCAAAAATAGTTTTTAGATTAATAAGTTCATGGGTATAAATAGGAGTTAAAACTTGTGAAGACACCTTATGAGTTGCTTATGGGAAACAAACCCAACATTCGTTTTATGAAACCTTTTGGCTGTCCTCTGACTATTCTCAATACTATTGACTCCTTGGGAAAATTTGATGGCAAGTCAGATGAAGGATACATATTGAGTTACTGTACCAGTAGCAAAGGATTTAGAGTGTACAACAAGGTTACCAAAAAGGTTTAAGATTGTCTTCATGTTGATTTGCTTGAAGATCAAGAAAATCCAAAAGGTAAAGGTCCTGATTGGATGTTTGATCTTGATGTTTTGACTCCTTCTATGAACTATGTTCCTGTCAAAGAAGAAAATCAAGTTGTTCACAAAGAAGAAGATTTACAGTACATTGTTCATCAAGTCAATATTAGACCTGATGATGTTCATGATGAAGAACCCATAACTATTGAAAAGGAGAAAAGTACTGTTGAACCAAAATCCATATTGGTTGATGAAGATCAAGCTATTCAAGATGAACTTGATAGGATGCTTTTTCAAGAAACAATAGCAAAATCTTATGAAGATGATCAAAGAAGATCTTTTGAAGCAGAAAAGAAAAAGGGTAAGTCTACAGATTACTCTACAAGTACTTTGGATCAGTACTTTGGATCAAAGTATCTTCACTGCATTGACAATGATCCGATAATTTGAATGATCCAAACATGCCTGCGTTAGTAGACACTGATGATGAGTTAGAAGATGAAGGTATTTTCTCAAATTCCATTAAAGAACCGGATTTCACAAATTTGGGTGATGATCTTGAAGTTCCACCAACTCCTACATTAAGAGTTCATAAAGATCATCCTGCTGATCGAATCATTGGACCTTCTACTGTGAGTGCTCACAAGAACAAAAGCTAAAGGTCTCTCTAAGCAACATAATGCTTTACTTAGCTTTATTTATAAACAAAACAGGATGAATCATAAGGATCAACAAACATGCTTATTTGCCTGCTTTATCTCTCAAGAAGAACCCAATACTATATCTCAAGAATTAGCTAAAGAGAGTTGGGTTGAAGCCATGCAAGAAGAACTTCTTCAATTCAAACTTCAAGATGTTTAGATACTATGTGATTTACGGATGGAAAGAAAGTAATTGGTACAAGATGGGTTTTCGAGTTAAGAGAGATGAAAGAGGTAATGTCATCAAGAACAAAGCAAGATTGGTTGCACAAGGATATAGACAAGAAGAAGGAGTGGACTATGATGAAGTGTTTGCTCCTGTAGCAAGGATTGAAGCCATAAGATTATTTCTTGCTCTTGCATCTTATATGGGATTTCCTGTTTTTCAAATGGATGTCAAAAGTGCCTTTCTTTACGGAAAAATTACAGAGGAAGTCTATGTAAAACAACCTCCTGGTTTTGAGGATCCTGCACATCCAAACAAAGTCTACAAAGTTATTAAGGCTATGTATGGCCTTCATCAAGCTCCTAGAGCTTGGTATGAAAGACTCTCCACTTTTCTATTGCAACATGGTTACAGGAGATGTGCAATTGATAAGACTTTGTTTATCAAGAGAGACAAAAAGGATATAATGCTTGTTCAAGTATATGTGGATGATATTATCTTTGGAGCTACAAAACAGTCAATGGTGAAAGAATTTGAGCAGCTCATGCAACAAGAGTTTCAAATGAGTTCCATGGGTGAATTAACTTTCTTTTTGGGGCTTCAATTTAAACAATCAAATACTGGAATCTTCATTAGTCAAGATAAGTATGTCATGACATTCTAAAAAGTTTAACTTCGGTACTATCAAGCGGTCACCACACCCGTTAAAGCTTTAAACTCATTTGGAAAAGATGAAGATGGAGAAGCTGTGGATGTCAAACTTTACAGATCAATGATTAGTTGTCTTATATACTTAACTGCATCTAGACCTGACATCATGTTTGCTATATGTTTATGTGCAAGATATCAAGTCTCACCCAAGGTCTCTCATATGAATGCAGTCAAGAGGATTTTTAGTTATCTCAAGCAACAACCTAAGTTAGGGTTGTGGTATCCTAAGGATTCACCTTTTCACTTGGAAGCTTTTTTAGACAGTGATTATGCAGGAGATAATTATGATAGAAGATCAACCACTGAAGGATGCCAATATCTTGGAAGAAGATTAGTCTCATGGCAATGTAAGAAACAAACTATTGCAGCGACATCATCCACTGAAGCAGAATATGTTGCTGCTGCAAGTTGGTATGGACAAGTACTGTGGATGCAGATACAACTCTTGGATTATGGATTCAATTTTAAGAATACTCCTATCAATATTGACAATGAGAGTACAATTTGTATTGTGAAGAATCCTGTTTATCATTCCAAGACCAAGCACATTCAGATTAGGCATCACTTTATTCGTGATTGTTATGAGCACAAGCTCATTAATGTTATCAAGGTCCACATAGATGACAATGTAGCTGATCTACTCACAAAGGGATTTGATGTTTCAAGATTCAACCATTTAGTGATGAGTATTGGTATGATTAATTATTAAGCTGCATTTAAGGGGAGGACTTAATTTAGTTTAGTTTAGTCCTATGCATTATTTGAGGGGAGGCAACACAATGCTCTTTGATGTTTTTGCTCTTGTGGAAAAGAGGATGGAAAGTACTGCTTGGAATTCACTAGAAAGTACTACTTTGAAAGTACTGCTTACGTGGAAATTACTGCTGTTTTGTCAATTACTGTTCCAACGGTCATAAATAAGGGGTAAACGCCACCAACTTTGCTACGGAGGGGGTAAATGACAATTCCAATGGTAACTTTATTAATTGGGCCTTGATTTTTAAAATCTTACCCATAAATAACTACCCTACCGATTTTTACTCTCATCTTTAAACTTATCCATCCATTCATTCTTCCATCATCACTTTTCTCACCAAATCCACCTTCGCCGATCCATTCATCCTTCTACCAGCAACCAATGGCTAATCGTGACACCTGTCGTAAGCACAACATGATCGCTAATTTGGACAAGACGTCATCGAACATTAATTTTCATGCTATTATTGATTTCCTAACTGGGTCTTCAATCAATTATGCTCTTACGGTCAATCGACATTATTGGACCATGGATTCAACAATTTTTGGCTACTGCTAGATCTGATTTGCAAGATGATGAATCATTCATTCACGCTAAAGTTGCTGAAAGGACAATTCGAATCATTGAGGCTACAATAAGGGATGATTTATTGTTTCATGATGAAGAAGGTGTTGTTCGTTTTGAAAAACAAGTACTTTGGGATACACTCAGAGATATAGGGTATGCAGGTTCTCTCACTGAAACTACTTTTCAGAAGCCCTTATTTTGTCCTCATTGGAAATATCTCATTCATGTTTTACTTCACTGATTGAGTCCCAAAAGTACTGGATGGGAACAGTTTGGTGCAAACATAGCTTCTACATTATTGGGATTAGCTACCAATCAACCTTTTAATATTTCACGAATGATTCTGGATGGTATGCTTTCTCATATCACTAATGGTTCACCATTTTTTATATACCCTAGATTTGTTCAATTATTCCTGAACAAACAGCGTGAGGATATTCCTAAACCTCCAAGCTTTTTACTTGCTGTAGTACTTCCTAAGAAGGTGTTTACATTTATGACCAAAAAGAGTGATAAGTTTTCTGGAAGAAATACACCTTTGACTGCTCATATATTGGAAGTAGCACAAGCTGTTAGAGATAAAGCTGATTCAAGTAATGATACTGAACCTTCAGATTCAAGGGAAGGAACTGTTTTTGAACATACTGCTCCATCACCAGATCATAGTGCTCCAAGAGAAAGTACTGCTTCTTTGCAAGGTACTGCAAATGATGATTCAGAGCAAGATGTGAATCAACCACCATCTCCCAATGATTATACTTCCACAGATGGGTCTCAAAGATCTGGAGGAGATGAGGGAGTAATGGCTAAAGAGGGACTTCTGGATACTTATGCTTTAACAAGGAAATTAAGGAGGTTGAAGAAGGATAATGCAGCTCAAGCTGCACAGCTATTGCAGTTTCAAAATAAGTTCAAGAAATTGAAAAGATTTGTTTGGCCACTAGTTCATCATCACATGTTGTGGGTGAAATCACAGAAGAAGAGTGGTCAGAAACCTAAGAAGGTTTCTAAGTCTAAGAGAAAGAAGCTTAAAAAGCAGTCTTCATTCACATTGGGGAGGAATTTGGAGAATGAGAATTTGAATGAAGATGCTGAACCTCATGAGAATTTGAATGAAGAAGCTGAGTAAATTGAGCAAGTTAATCTTGAAGGTACTGATGTTCATGCTACTGATGCTCAAGGTAGTGATGCTCAAGGTACTGATGTTCAAGGTACTGCTCCTCAAGGTACTTTTAGGCAAAATCTTATTACACCAAGAACCTTGGATTTTGATGAAGAAGCTGGTCCTTCAACAATTATACATGAAGAAGCTGGTACTTCTAATCCGATTCAGCAAGAAGAACATAGTTCTAGTGATGATGAGACCATTGCTCATATGTTGCTCAACATATCAAGACCAAGAGGTATTAGTATTCACGAGTTGAACAACCTCAAGTCTTACAACCTTCTTCTTAACCTACTCAAGAGTTAGATCTAAAAGATAAAGGAAAAGGAATCTTGGTAGAATCCAAGAAAAAGAAGAAGAAGCTTACTTTAGCAGATTTAAAAGCTATTGAGGAAGCTAAAAATGAAGAAGCTGCTAGAAAGATACAGGCTAAATTAGATGCTGAAATTGAAATACAAAATAAGCAAACTGTTCTACCAAGAAGACCACAAGGTATTGCTAAAGAAAGGAATGCCAAGATGAGTTATCTGAAGGGTCAAGGATATAAAGGTTTACAGAAGTTAAGATATCCAGAGATGAAAAGCTTATATGATGCTGTTAGAGAGTCTATTCAAAAGGAACTTGATAGTATTATTCCTTTTGATTCTGAAAAGCAAATTGTGGATGCAAGAAAAGTCAAAAGAAGTTCAAAGAGAAAGAGCACAACTAATGATGAACAGCTATCAAAGAAGTTTAAGTTGAGAACAAATACAGTTGATGAGCTCAGGAACTATCTAAGAGTTGTTGATTTTGAGCATCAAAAGTCAAAAGAAGTTGCTGAGACAAAGTCTAAGATTTCTACATTTAAAGTTGTAGAATCATCAAAAGAAGGAGATTATCTCATCTTTCATAGAGAAGATGAAAGTTTTAGAGCATTCAACTTGTTGTGGGACATATTGCATGTGATAGATAGAGAATATTTGCTTCATTTGTATCAACAAGTGTGTTGGAATCACTCCTAAACCATTTCTCAAGTGTTAGTAATCAATATGTAATAGTTAGCTTAATTAATACTTTTATGTTAGTAATTAAGGATAGGCTCATGTAGAAAGCCCATGAGCCTATGCAAAAGCCCAATAAGGAAAGGAAGGGACTAGATGTGTTGCCCTAGCTCCCTTCCCCTATAAATAGTCTTGTAACTCTCATTTGAGAGTTGGTTGTTCATTTTATCACATATCATTTACGCATAACATTTCATATTCATTCGTGTGTGTGTGTGTTAAGTGTTCAACCGATCTTTCTCTTCTATATTTCTTATATTGATGCTTGTGTTGCAAACATGGTGACCTAACAGTGGTATCATTCGCCAAATAGTTGGGTGAAACGATTTTGTTTTGAAGTTTTAGTAGATACGCGTAAGTATCGGTTCATAAACCTTCAAACGCTTAAAAGCTTTAAATTTTTCACTTTGAAACTCAAGATTATTGTACTTTAAAGGTTATTTGGTGATAAAGTTTAAGTTTTTGGCAAAAAGTTTTAAACTTTACGTGTATTTCATTGTTTTCAAGCTTGGTTTCACTCGTGTAGTCATTTCTACGCGTAAGGTGCATAAGTGTTTTGGATCATCAAGTTTCACACTTCTGTGTTATTTTGGTGATATTGAAGCATTTTCATCATAAAAATCTGGTTTAGAAACACTTTTGGGCAGAAAATTCAGTTTTGGCAAAGTTTGGTTAATCCTACGCATAGCTAAACCCTAGCTTTTACGTGTAAGCTTCTCAAGGTTTGATCTTCAGTGCTCTTGGTTTACTCAGTGTTTTCTTGCTTGGATAAGCTTGAAAACACTTCGACTTTGGATATCTTTTACACTGGAATAAGTGTAAAGGATTTTTGGGCAAAACCCTAGTTTTTACGCATAAGCTAGTTCTTACGCGTAGAATTCTTTACGCCTAAGCTTATTCTTACGCCTAAGCTTGTCTTACGCTAAAGTATTCTACTACTAAGCCTCTAGTATTACGCCTAAGCTAAGTTTTTCCTCAAATCTTACGCATAAGCTATTCCTACGCGTAAGCTCTATTCTTACGTGTAACTTGGTGTTTTTACGCATAAGGTATTTTCTTTGTATAAGCTGGTTTTCTACGCATAAGGACACTTCATCAACAAAGTTTCATTCGACTACAAAGATCCATCATCAACACAAGTTTCAAGATGTCTCAACCACCATACTCTAGCTACTTTCCTCATATGTATCCTCAACAACAACAACAACTCTATCAACAACAACATCAATTTCAACAAAAAATTCCTCAAGGAGCAATTCCACCACAAATGATTCAACCACTACCTAGTCTACAAGTACAACCTTACACAAACTTTCAAAATCAGCATCCATACAAGTATGCTATGAAGGAAATGTCTTGGTTTGCAAAGATGTGTGAAGCTTTAAGTAGCCAACAATCCATTCATGAAGCTGGATCCCTTGACAGACCTCCAATGCTCACTCCCGGAAACTACGATCAATGGGTGATAAGGTTCTTTAGGTTTTGTGATCTAAAGAAGCCATATGGAAAGTTCTTAAAGAAGGTCATCCTTGAAGGTCCATTTCAGATGCCTACTGTCACTATACCAGGAGATCCGACTGCCAATCCACCAAGAGATGATATCACCAACATTGTCGGTATTGATCAACTTACTACTGATCAACTTCTTCACTTAAAAGTTGATGAAATTTCTATGCAATATATCCTTTTGGGATTACCCAATCCGATACTCCGTAGTGTTGATGCTCAGAAAACTGCTAAAGCAATGTGGGAGCACATTCATCTTCTTATGGAAGGCACTGAAGTCAATCAAGAAGACATGGAATCTAAAATCTACTTAGCCTATGAACACTTCATGATTGAACTAGGGGAGACATTAGAGTCATATCATCATCGGTTCTCAGACATCATCAATGACTTGGATAAACACAATATCATTATGCCAAGAATTGCAGTCAACACTAAGTTCCTAAGTAGTCTTGGTCCTGATTAGGAAAAGTATGTTATTTTCATCCGTCAATCGAAGAATCTTCATCATGCTACATACAGATTGTTATACGACTATTTGAAGCCCCACCAAAAGGAAGTTAACAGAGAAAGAGTCATCCGTGGAGCTCCTGTTTCACCTTCACTCCCGGATAATCAAACTCTTGCATTGTGGGCTCAAGCTTGTTATCCTTAATTTCCAACTTTACAAACTGTCTTCACAAATCCTCCACAACCAACTGCTAAAATTACCCCATATGATCCGTCACAGCAACAAACCTAAGAAACTCAATTGGTTCCTTACAACAACAATGATCAAGCACTTTACAGTGAATCTAATGAGGATGTTGAAGCTTTCGATGCATTGCAACAATGGTTTGTCTTGATTGCTAGAGCCTTCGGACGATACTCTAACAAATCCAACAATCACATTCGTACCTCATCAAACACAAGGAATCAAGCTGTTGTTAACAATGGACGAGTTGAAGTTCATAATCATGGTAATGTTCGTTAGATGGGCGGTGGTCAAGGGTTTAATGCTAATGGAAGGAATAACATGGGTGCTCCACAACAATGAGCTCAAGTGGTTGAACAGGGAAATGCTCAGAATGGGGTTAATGGTCTTCGTTATTATAACTGTAATGAGAAGGGTCATCTGGCTAATGCATGCCCAAAGCCGAGGACAAGAGGCAGCGCTTATCACAAAGAGGCTTTACTCTTGGCTCTCAAGGATGAAGCTGGTGGAACTTTTACCAATAAGGAACAGAGCTTCATGGAAAATGTAGATTCGGATGATGATATGGAGGACTTGCAGGCTAATGCAGCTGTGATGTTAATGGAAAACATGCAAGAACTCGACATGAGTGACACAGGCCCAGTGTATGACACTGACGGCTTGTCTCAGGTACCTGTCACAATTCTCAATTTTTGGTCATTTCTCAAATTTACTATTCATCTCGGGAATTTACTATTCATCATTTTACTATTCATCTTTTTTAAGTCGAGTTGATATTTTGAGAGGTTATTTCAAAATTTTACTATTTACAAAACACTATTCATTCCCAAAGAAAAATTTATATTCATGATTTTTATTCATCATTTTTCGTAAACAAGGTTTACGAGCATCAAATTTGCGTAACCGTAAGGGTTTAGCTGCGTATTCATGAAACATCATTGAGAACACTTCATATAGACTAGAGTTAGTCTACATATCATCAGTAATGTCATTTTCATATTAGTTCATGCATGGGTTTGCATATTTCATTAACGTATATTTTTCTATTAAATAAACGCTATCGTACGATCATTTATTTTGAGCAATTGATCCGACACTTCCAAAAATTATCCTAATATATTTTTATACTCATTTTGAGACTATAAAAATTATATTATTAGTTAAGCCGATGTTTTAAATTTATTTTGTATATAAATTGTTATTATATATATTTATGACGGTTTTCGTAAATTCAACTCGATAATTATTTATTCACTCAATACTTGTGGGAAATGTATTTTTATAATTTTTATGACTTCGATTTATTTTATTTTGTTCTGTTAAAATCGATTTTTAGCTAACGCTACACTAAATACCTAATTATATTTACAAAATACACTTATTACATAACTTAAAATGCATTTAACTCATTAAAACTCATAACTCTATTACCCATTTACTTTGTAAATATCTTAACATTCACTTTGTAAATACCCGATTTTTAGCTAACACCCCCTAGTCACCATTTACTTTGTAAATATCTTAACATAATTTGACACCTACACATATTAGTTAGATATATATACATAATATACTAGATATTATACAAAACACATACTCTAAACTTTCAAAAGGTGAAAAAAAAGAGAAACCCTCTCCTCCCATTGTGGTGATCGGCCAAGGCTAGAAACACAAGGAAGAAGCATAAAATTTTCAAGATCACGTGATTAACAACTCTAGTATACTTCTCTTTTAAGGTTTTGCAATAAAAACCTAGGAGTATTTAGGAAACCTAGTCACTTAAACCTCATCAATCAACTAGTAAGCTTTTCATGATCTTTACTAGTCTTTCATAATCTTACTTGAGTTATTTTTATCATCCTAGTACAAATCATGCAAGTATTATGTGATTCATACCACTTTCAATTGTTTTTAGTACTTATTATGAGTTATAATCATCCTATACTTAATCCCTTGAAACATATCATTGTTGATGATTTTTAGGAACCCATGACACTCTAAGAAGGTGTATGGTAGGTTTAGAATAGATTTGGTGTTGATTTGAAGTGATTGAAACAAGTATTACGCAAGAAAAATCATTTTCGACAACTTTAGATTGTGGTCTGATCGTTTTTGCAAAATCTGGAAAATTCAGCAGGTCATGAAGTATTTTGGGTTTTATTTCTAGAAAATATACTTTAAAATGAAACCGTGGTCGCTTGAACGGGTTAAAACGGATTTATAACGAAGGAGATACGCTATTTTCAAGTTTAGCGGCAAAAACTATATTTTCAGAAAAATGGTAAGCTGTCAAGAGTTATTTTAAGGGCAAAAATGAGTTTTAAACCTTATGTAAATGAGTCTATTTATCAAAAATATATTAGTACATACTATCACGATTCCGAGGATATATAGAACGTAGAAAACCGAGCTATATCGACTAAGTTACAAGCGTTTTAATTATTGCTATCGTAACTATTATTTTTCACAAATATTAACACTTATATATTTCTATTAGGCCAAAATGGTTATATAGTGACCATGTTTGAAGCCGTTTTTCCTATCGATAGAGTACTTTTGAGAAAATAATGTCTCTAAGTAAAAGTGAGTTCACCCGGCCTATTTTCCAAAATGTTCAACCGTTCGTCAAACGAAGTTGTAACGAGTAATATACGATCTCTCGAACTTTTCTGAAAACTACTCATAAACTATAATTTCTTGATAAATCACTAAGCAACTATTGTAGGATGTCGTTTCAATGTAAGTACTTGTAAAGTATTTTATAACATGACGAGATGTCATAAACGTGTATTTCGACAATAAACTTCATTTTCAAAAATGTACAAGTGGTATGGATATCATATGAGTTTGCATGCACGACATTGTTTCATGGCTTACATTAGAACATATTATTCATATTAGGTTGTGGATAGAGATCACACCTCATTTCAGTGTATCTACTTTTGTCATCATAATCATTGCATCATGTGAGTTCGTAGCCCTACTTTTACTCGTTTAATTGTTTTATAAACTCTTTGGAAGAGATACGTGCTCAACTACTTGCTTTTACTTTACACTTATATGAACTTAAATAATTGTTGTTTCACTACTTATGCTAGTAAGTAGATTATGCCCGAACTAAATTGATACTATGTTATGAACACTATTATTTGAACCACTTTCCTTGATTTGAGCCCTTCGACATATATATTTGAACTCTTTTAACTTGATAGGAATCTTTTCACATATATTTGAACACTTTAACTTGATTTAATTCTTTTGACATATAATTAATTTCTTTTAACTTGATTTAATTCTTTTGACATATAATTAATCTCTTTTAACTTGATTTAAAACAATTTGACATATAATTAATCTATTTTAACTTGATTTAAAATATTTTGACATATAATTAATCTCTTTTAACTTGATTTAAAATATTTTGACATATAATTAATCTCTTTTAACTTAATATTGAACCTTTTGACTATTTTGAACTTGTTTGACTTTATATTGAACCCTTTGACTATTTTGAACTTGTTTGACATAATATTGAACCCTTTGACTATTTTGAACCTTTTGATATGTTTTGAGCACTTTGACTGTTTTGAACTTTTGAACTCGACTTAAACTCTTGAACTTAATTACGAACTTTTGAATTGGACACTTGAACTTAATTACGAACTTTTGAATGGAACCCTTGAACTTAAATACGAACTTATGTCTTGTTTGAACTTATTGAACCGTACGTGCTATGACCTTGACCTAAAGTCTCCCATGATCGGAGCATCACTATAAAGTCTCCCATGTTCGGAGCATCACTATAAAGTCTCCCTATGTGAACGGAGCAATAATAAGTCTCCCTTGTACGGAGCAAAGGCAAATTCTCCCATGTTTAGAGTGTTCTTAATTGTATATAATAGTTGTATGATGTACCGTTCATACATTCGCATTGTTAGTCTCCTATTAGTAGGTAGTATGGATAGCGCTATTAGAGGTCGGTCAACCTCTCGTTCACTATGTTACGGGGACATATTATTTATTCTAGGGGCTTTGCCTGGCATACATTATTATATACGTAGTGCTATATTGTGAACTATTATGACAGCGTATACTTGACCACTAGACACACTATATTTTGTGCAATGGGTTGTGAACACACAGGTTGCAAGTTTTGTATGGGCGGAACTTGGAACTGAGTGGATTTACAATGCCTTTGCTTTGTGAACTATTATGATAACGTGTACTTGACTTCTAGACATACTACTTTTGGCAGTGGGTTGTGAACACACAGGTTGCAAGTTTTGTATGGGCGGAACTTGGAACTGAGTGGATTTACAATGCCTTTGCTTTGTGGACTATTCTAAATGACCAAAAACTTTTCCTTTGCTGCATGAGCGTTCTTTAAAAGCTTTACATGTTAGACAAACTCTATGAACTCACTCAAACATTGTGTTAAAACTTTTTAGCATGTTTTATCTCAGGTATCTAAGGCATTCACTTCATGGCATGCATGTGGACTTATCATAGAGTCGCGGTGTCGACGCGTCTCACATATATTTTATGCACTTAACTATCGTTTGATTATAACAAACTCATTTTGGTTCTTGGAAATCTTTTGAGACCTATGTTTTGTAAACTCTGATTATTTTACTTAATCAAATGATATTTTCAAAACGACACTTTAGGTCGTTCGATATAACTGTAACTTTGAGTCTATGACAGTCATCCCCCGGTATTCCATTCATTTGTAAAAATGTAATTTGGGGGTGTGACGATTGGTATCGAGCATCGGTTATAGAGAACTATGTTGCATCATTGACCCTAGACAATAACTACATCATCATAGCATCTCATCATATCATTATAAGTGCATACTCATTATACATACGGGTTCATGACTCAATACCAAACATCATATGAGTCGAATAGTCCAAGCATTGCATAGTTACTCCTAAATTATACATAGCCTGATCACCTATGTCTAATTTAGGAAGAATCATGCAATGAAGGGAGTATCAGTCTTATATGTGTAAGCAATTCCATTATGGAGCCAAATTTTCAAAAGACTTTCTTCAAAACCACTTGTTTCCAGTTTGATCCGAGTGACAGTTCTTGTTTGATGAGTTGCAAAGATCAAGCTAGAATCAAGTGGTTACTTAAACCGATTTAGCCTAATCGCATGACAGTTCTTGTTTGATGAGTTGTGGGATTAAGTAAAAATCGGTTACCTAAAAGTCTTTTGAGGGTTTTGCTCGAGAATGGGAAAGCTTGCCTCATCAAACCTTAACCATAAGAGAGTATGTCTTTAGAATGGGAAATGGTCACGATAGCACAAGAACGTACCTAGTTGGACGAGGAACCCATATGCATGAGCATTGACATAATCATTTAGATTATACACGAGCATGAACATTTAGAACCTTTGTTGCGGCTTGGACTATAGTATCAATAATTGAATCACGAGGACCTGATTCCTCTGACAGGGGAAGAATGTCACAATTCTCAATTTCCGGTCATTTCTCAAAATTAGTATTCATCTCGGGAATTTACTATTCATCGGTTACTATTCATCATTTTACTATTCATTGTTTTTGAAGTCGAGTTGATATTTTGAGAGGTTATTTCAAAATTTTATTATTCATGAAACACTATTCATTCCCGAAGAAAAATTTTTATTCATCATTTTTCGTAAACTAGGTTTACGAGCATCAAATTTGCATAACCGTAAGGGTTTAGCTGCGTATTCATGAAACATCATTGAGAATACTTCATATAGACTAGAGTTAGTCTACATATCATATGTAATGTCATTTTCATATTAGTTAATGCATGGGTTTGCATATTTCATTAACGTATATTTTTCTATTAAATAAACGCTATCGTACGATCATTTATTTTGAGCAATTGATCCGACACTTCCAAAAATTATCCTAATATATTTTTATACTCATTTTAAGACTATAAAAATTATATTATTAGTTAACCCGATGTTTTAAATTTATTTTGTATATAAATTGTTATTATATATATTTATGACGGTTTTCGTAAATTCAACTCGATAATTATTTTCACATATATTTGAACACTTTAACTTGATTTAATTCTTTTGACATATAATTAATTTCTTTTAACTTGATTTAATTCTTTTGACATATAATTAATCTCTTTTAACTTGATTTAAAACAATTTGACATATAATTAATCTATTTTAACTTGATTTAAAATATTTTGACATATAATTAATCTCTTTTAACTTGATTTAAAATATTTTGACATATAATTAATCTCTTTTAACTTAATATTGAACCTTTTGACTATTTTGAACTTGTTTGACTTTATATTGAACCCTTTGACTATTTTGAACTTGTTTGACATAATATTGAACCCTTTGACTATTTTGAACCTTTTGATATGTTTTGAGCACTTTGATGTTTTGAACTTTTGAACTCGACTTAAACTCTTGAACTTAATTACGAACTTTTGAATTGAACACTTGAACTTAATTACGAACTTTTGAATGGAACCCTTGAACTTAAATACGAACTTATGACTTGCTTGAACTTATTGAACACGTGACGTGCTATGACCTTGACCTAAAGTCTCCCATGATCGGAGCATCACTATAAAGTCTCCCATGTTCAGAGCATCACTATAAAGTCTCCCTATGTGAACGGAGCAATAATAAGTCTCCCTTGTACGGAGCAGTGCAAATTCTCCCATGTTTAGAGTGTTCTTAATTGTATATAATAGTTGTATGATGTACCGTTCGTACATTCGCATTGTTAGTCTCCTATTAGTAGGTAGTATGGATAGCGCTATTAGAGGTCGGTCAACCTCTCGTTCACTATGTTACGGGACGCATATTATTTATTCTAGGGGCTTTGCTTGGCATACATTATTATATACGTAGTGCTATATTGTGAACTATTATGACAGCGTATACTTGACCACTAGACACACTATATTTTGTGCAATGGGTTGTGAACACACAGGTTGCAAGTTTTGTATGGGCGGAACTTGGAACTGAGTGGATTTACAATGCCTTTGCTTTGTGAACTATTATGATAACGTGTACTTGACTTCTAGACATACTACTTTTGGCAGTGGGTTGTGAACACACAGGTTGCAAGTTTTGTATGGGCGGAACTTGGAACTGAGTGGATTTACAATGCCTTTTCTTTGTGGACTATTCTAAATGACCAAAAACTTTTCCTTTCTTTGCATGGCGTTCTTTAAAAGCTTTACATGTTAGACAAACTCTATGAACTCACTCAAACATTGTGTTAAAACTTTTTAGCATGTTTTATCTCAGGTATCTAAGGCATTCACTTCATGGCATGCATGTGGACTTATCATAGAGTCGCGGTGTCGACGCGTCTCACATATATTTTATGCACTTAACTATCGTTTGATTATAACAAACTCATTTTGGTTCTTGGAAATCTTTTGAGACCTATGTTTTGTAAACTCTGATTATTTTACTTAATCAAATGATATTTTCAAAACGACACTTTAGGTCGTTCGATATAACTGTAACTTTGATGTTATGACAGTCATCCCCCAGGTATTCCATTCCGCTGTAAAACAGGTAATTTGGGGGTGTGACAGATTGGTATCAGAGCATCGGTTATAGAGAACTATGTTGCATCATTGACCCTAGACAATAACTACATCATCATAGCATCTCATCATATCATTATAAGTGCATACTCATTATACATACGGGTTCATGACTCAATACCAAACATCATATGAGTCGAATAGTCCAAGCATTGCATAGTTACTCCTAAATTATACATAGCCTGATCACCTATGTCTAATTTAGGAAGAATCATGCAATGAAGGGAGTATCAGTCTTATATGTGTAAGCAATTCCATTATGGAGCCAAATTTTCAAAAGACTTTCTTCAAAACCACTTGTTTCCAGTTTGATCCGAGTGACAGTTCTTGTTTGATGAGTTGCAAAGATCAAGCTAGAATCAAGTGGTTACTTAAACCGATTTAGCCTAATCGCATGACAGTTCTTGTTTGATGAGTTGTGGGATTAAGTAAAAATCGGTTACCTAAAAGTCTTTTGAGGGTTTTGCTCGAGAATGGGAAAGCTTGCCTCATCAAACCTTAACCATAAGAGAGTATGTCTTTAGAATGGGAAATGGTCACGATAGCACAAGAACGTACCTAGTTGGACGAGGAACCCATATGCATGAGCATTGACATAATCATTTAGATTATACACGAGCATGAACTTTTAGAACCTTTGTTGCGGCTTGGACTATAGTATCAATAATTGAATCACGAGGACCTGATTCCTCTGACAGGGGAAGAATGGCACAATTCTCAATTTCCGGTCATTTCTCAAAATTACTATTCATCTCAGGAATTTACTATTCATCGGTTACTATTCATCATTTTACTATTCATCGTTTTTGAAGTCGAGTTGATATTTTGAGAGGTTATTTCAAAATTTTATTATTCATGAAACACTATTCATTCCCGAAGAAAAATTTTTATTCATCATTTTTCGTAAACTAGGTTTACGAGCATAAAATTTGCATAACCGTAAGGGTTTAGCTACGTATTCATGAAACATCATTGAGAATACTTCATATAGACTAGAGTTAGTCTACATATCATATGTAATGTCATTTTCATATTAGTTAATGCATGGGTTTGCATATTTCATTAACGTATATTTTTCTATTAAATAAACGCTATCGTACGATCATTTATTTTGAGCAATTGATCCGACACTTCCAAAAATTATCCTAATATATTTTTATACTCATTTTAATACTATAAAAATTATATTATTAGTTTACCCGATGTTTTAAATTTATTTTGTATATAAATTATTATGTATATATATTTATGACGGTTTTCGTAAATTCAACTCGATAATTATTTATTCACTCAATACTTGTGAGAAATGTATTTTTATAATTTTTATGACTTCAATATATTTTATTTTGTTCCGTTAAAATCGATTTCTAGCTAACGCTACACTAAATACCTAATTATATTTACAAACTACACTTATTACATAACTTAAATTGCATTTAACTCATTTAAACTCAAAACTCTTTTACCCATTCCCCCTTGGCCGACCTTCCCCACCCCCCCTAGTCACCATTTACTTTGTAAATATCTTAACATAATTGGACACCTACACATATTAGTTAGATATTTTACGTAATATACTAGATATTATACAAAACACACACTCTACACTTTCAAAAGGTGAAAAAAAAAGAAACCGTCTCCTCCCATTGTGGTGATAAGCCAACGCTAGAAACACAAGGAAAAAGCATAAAATTTTCAAGATCAGGTGATTAACAACTCTAGTATACTTATCTTTTAAGGTTTTGCAATAAAAACCTAGGAGTATTTAGGAAACCTAGTCACTTAAACCTCATCAATCAACTAGTAAGCTTTTCATGATCTTTACTAGTCTTTCATAATCTTACTTGAGTTATTTTTATCATCCTAGTACAAATAATGCAAGTATTATGTGATTCATACCACTTTCAATTGTTTTTAGTACTTATTATGAGTTATAATCATCCTATACTTAATCCCTTGAAACATATCATTGTTGATGATGTTTAGGAACCCATGACACTCTAAGAAGGTGTATGGTAGGTTTAGAATAGATTTGGTGTTGATTTGTAGTGATTGAAACAAGTATTACGCAAGAAAAATCATTTTCGACAACTTTAGATTGTGGTCTGATCGTTTTTGCAAAATCTGGAAAATTCAGCAGGCCATGAAGTATTTTGGATTATATTTCCAGAAAATATACATTAAAAGAAAACCGTGGTCGCTTGAACGGGTTAAAACGGATTTATAACGAAGGAGATACGCTATTTTCAAGTTTAGCGGCAAAAACTATATTTTCAGAAAAATGGTAAGCTGTCAAGAGTTATTTTAAGGGAAAAAATAAGTTTTAAACCTTATCTAAATGAGTCGATTTATCAAAAATATATTAGTACATACTATCACGATTCCGAGGATATATAGAACGTAGAAAACTGAGCTATCTCGACTAAGTTACATGCGTTTTAATTATGGCTATCGTAACTATTATTTTTCACAAACATTAACACTTATATATTTCTATTAGGCCAAAATGGTTAGCGCAAGTGAACACGTTTGAAGCTGTTTTTCCTATCGATAGAGTACTTTTGAGAAAATAATGTCTTTAAGTAAAAGTGAGTTCACCTGGCCTATTTTCCAAAATGTTCAACCGTTCGTCAAACGAAGTTGTAACGAGTATTATACGATCTCTCGAACTTTTCCGAAAACTATTCATAAACTATAATTTCTTGATAAATCACTAAGCAACTATTGTAGGATGTCGTTTCAACGTAAGTACTTGTAAAGTATTTTATAACATGACGAGTGTCATAAACGTGTATTTCAACGATAAACTTCAGTTTCAAAAATGTACAAGTGGTATGGATATCATATGAGTTTGCATGCACGACATTGTTTCATGGCTTACATTAGAACATATCATTCATATTAGGTTGCGGATAGAGATCGTACCTCATTTCAGTGTATCTACTTTTGTCATCATAATCATTGCATCAGGTGAGTTCGTAGCCCCACTTTTACTCGTTTAATTGTTTTATAAACTCTTTGGGGGAGATATATGCTCAACTACTTGCTTTTACTTTACACTTATATGAACTTAAATAATTGTTGTTTCACTACTTATGCTAGTAAGTAGATTATGCCCGAACTAAATTGATACTATGTTATGAACACTATTATTTGAACCATTTTCCTTGATTTTGAGCCCTTTGACATATATATTTGAACTCTTTTAACTTGATAGGAACCTTTTCCCATATATTTGAACACTTTAACTTGATTTAATTCTTTTGACATATAATTAATCTATTTTAACTTGATTTAATTCTTTTGACATATAATTAATCTCTTTTAACTTGATTTAAAACAATTTGACATATAATTCATCTATTTTAACTTGATTTAAAACATTTTGACATATAGTTAATCTCTTTTAACTTGATTCAAAACATTCTGACATATAATTAATCTCTTTTAACTTAATATTGAACCTTTTGACTATTTTGAACTTGTTTGACTTTATATTGAACCCTTTGACTATTTTGAACTTATTTGACATAATATTGAACCCTTTGACTGTTTTGAACCTTTTGATATGTTTTGAGCTCTTTGACTGTTTTGAACTTTTGAACTCGAGTTAAACTCTTGAACTTAATTACGAACTTTTGAATGGAACACTTGAACTTAATTACGAACGTTTGAATGGAACACTTGAACTTAATTACGAACTTTTGAATGGAACCCTTGAACTTAAATACGAAATTATGACTTGTTTGAACTTATTGAACCGTACGTGCTATAAACTTGACCTAAAGTCTCCCATGATCGAAGCATCACTATAAAGTCTCCCATGTTTGGAGCATCACTATAAAGTCTCCCTATGTGAACGGAGCAATACTAAGTCTCCCTTGTATGAGCAGGCAAATTCTCCCATGTTCGGAGTGTTCTTAATTGTATATAATAGTTGTATGATGTACCGTACGTACATTCGCATTGTTAGTCTCCTATTAGTAGGTAGTATGGACAGCGCTATTAGAGGTCGGCCAACCTCTCGTTCACTATGTTAGGGGACGCATATTAATTATTCTAGGGGCTTTGCCTGGCATACATTATTATATACGTGGTGCTATATTGTGAACTATTATGACAGCGTATACTTGACCACTATACACACTATATTTTGTGCAATGGGTTGTGAACACACAGGTTGCAAGTTTTGCGTGGGCGGAACTTAGAACTGAGTGGATTTACAATGCCTTTGCTTTGTGAACTATTATGATAACGTGTACTTGACTTCTAGACATACTACTTTTGGCAGCGGGTTGTGAACACACAGGTTGCAAGTTTTGTATGGGCGGAACTTGGAACTGAGTGGATTTACAATGCCTTTGCTTTGTGGACTATTCTAAATGACCAAAAACTTTGCCTTTGCTGCATGAGCGTTCTTTAAAAGCTTTACATGTTAGACAAACTCTATGAACTCACTCAACCATTGTGTTGACACTTTTTAGCATGTTGTATCTCAGGTATCTAAGGCATTCACTTCATGGCATGCATGTGGACTTATCATAGAGTCGCGGTGTCGACGCGTCTCACATATATTTTATGCACTTAACTATCGTTTGATTGTAACAAACTAATTTTGGTACATTGGAAATCTTTTGGGACCTATGTTTTGTAAAATCTTATTATTTTACTTAATCAAATGATATTTTCAAAACGACACTTTAGGTCGTTCGATATAACTGTAACTTTGATGCTATGACAGTCCTCCCCCAGGTATTCCATTCCGCTGCAAAACAGGTAATTTGGGGGTGTGACAGTACTGGATCAAAATATATTCATTTCTGATCTGATATCTCCGCCAACATCTGCATCTGACAAGGCTCAGAGTGTTCAACATGAGCCATCTACATCTCATTCCAATGATAATCAAATAGATCCCGTAGTTATATTTGACGATCAAGATGACCTTAATACTGATAATCAAGTTGACTCCGTGGTTATATTTGAGGATCTAAATAATGATCATGTTGAGACTCACGTTGAACAAGCTGAACCAGTGTCTAATCCAGATATTGAGCTCACGACCTTAATTACGGACCAAAAATCTCGAAAGGAAAAATGCCTTGACATCAATAAGCAATTAAAGGATAAAAATGCACTGCTAACTAAGGATAATGAATGCTTAAAGTTTCAACTCAACATTTTTCAAACACAAGAAAAACGTGAAAAAGGTTTTGAAATCGCTTTCGCTAAATCTTACCAAAACGAAAAATCTTTGGAAAAACATATATGTGATCTAGTTGCATCCAAGAATGCTTTGTTGTCTCAAATAGAACAACTGGAATATGATCATAAACAACAACTTAAAACTCTCACTTTGGAAACTCAAAAAGCCAAGTCTGAGTTGTTAACTTGTCAAAAATAGTTCTGTGAATACAAAAAGCATTCAAAGAAACGAATAGATGACTATCTTGAAGAAATTTTCGACTTACAAAACAAAATCAAAGAGTTTCAAAACGTTGTTTATAAACATGGTGAGTCAATCACAACTATTCAAAAGTTTACTTTTAAACCAAATCCAAATGGATATGGACCGAATCTTGCTGATTACAAACCTAAATTTTCAAATAGAGCATTCAAACCAAATCCTCAAGTTTACAGTGCAGAACACATAATTGATGATTCCATTATAACTGTTGTTGAATATAATCGCATGGAGGAATTAGATGCAGAAGACGAGAGTCGGTCAAAATTGGAAAATGTTGTTTATAACAAACCATTTAACTATTCAAAAGTCGTAAATTTCGTCACACAACAGGATTATTCTAACACACCTTGGGTTATCACACCTACTTCTGAGTCTTCTAATGATGGTCCCCTTTCCAATGCTGCACAAATTAATTGTCTTTTACCTTCATTAAATGAAATAAAACAATTAGCTCACCAATGTCAAGTTCTAAAATATTTTGAAACATTCTTATCAGTCATCAAACTTTTGGAACGTGAAATTGAAATCAATTCTGAAATAAAAGTTGAACATTTTCAATCGCCTCAAGCGCGAGCCCAAAGAGATATTTTTCAGAAAAGAATGTTACCTCATGTCCGAAATTTGAAAATGTGTGCAATTTATTGGGAAAGGGATTTTCACAAGGAGCTTGGACTTATGAAAAGAGTTTTTGAACAAACTCAAACAACGATTTCAAATACTAAACGTAAAAAGAAAATGCTGAGAAAAGATGTTGATCGACTCTTAGAAGATGTTATATGTGCTGATACCATAAATGTTGTTTTACTCCATACTGTTACATCTGCATTTGATTATATCTCTGCTGATTCTGTTGATGTAACACCCCCAATTTCATGATACGCAGCGGAATTGAAGTTGGGTGTTACTTCGTGGCACAACAGTTATATAAATAGAAAACGAACCCTAATTGAGTCGTTTTAAAATATTTATCATTCGATTTATATAAATATCAGAGTTTACAAAGTGAGGTCCCAGTGGTTTCGTAGTTTATTAAATAAGTTTTCGAATGATAATATAGCCTTCTTGAGTATCCGTGCCCTTTCGTGCCATCCTCATAAATTATGAACCTGAGATAAACATGCTAAAAAGTGTCAACACAAAGGTTGGTGAGTTCATAGAGTTTATAGATAAAAACAGTTGAGTTCAGTAGTTTCGAGTTTGAGCGATTATTGTAGTAAATATAAATATTGATAAAATAAGTAGTGGGCTACGTTGTTATACACCCATAGTTCGTTTGTTTAGTAATCAGTTGAACACAAGTTTCAAGGTTGGGCCACGTTGTTGCACCCATAAATTCAGTAGTTGCAACATTTTTATCATTGCAACACAGTATATATTGCCGTAAGTCTCATGAACGCAAACGTTAACACGAACGCGTCATAATAATGACGTAAGTTACAAACATCATAATAATGATGTGAGCAACAATGCCCTCTGGTAGGAGTTTGCCATTCTCCTAGTATTCTCAAATAAAGTGCACTTAGTTACCTATCCGGCTAACACAAATGGGGGGTCAACTGCCAATAGATCTATTCACTATATTCGCGTTCACTCGCAAGTGATTAATGGTTCATGATATGAGGGACTTTTAGTGGCAACAGTAAGTACTTAAGCAATAGCAATCAGGTGTAGGTATAGCATAGAAAAATACTTGTGTTCGATTTTGTAGCATGTATCTCCCCACGAGTTTGAAAAACAAGTAAAAAGTAGGACTATGAACTCACAGTAATATGTAAAAGTATAGAGTACTTGTGAAAGTAAATAAAAATAGTTGAGCATGTATCTCCCCCAAAAATAGTATAAAACAATTGAAAATGGGGCTATGAAACTCACAGTAATATGTAAATAGTTAAGCATATATCTCCCCCAAAAGTAGTACAAAATAATTGGAAATAGGGGCCATGAATTCACAGTAATATGTAAATGTTGTTAGAGTACTTATAACAGTGAAACCAATTAGTTGAGCATGTATCTCCCCCAAAACATTAATAAACAAGTATAAAAACGGGGCTACGAACTCACCTCGATGTTACAGTAGTCTGGATGGAAAACAAATTAAGTAATGTGAATAAACTGCTCCGATTCGTAACCTGAGTTAGTATGTCATGTTTTTAGTATTCGAATTCAAGTTTATGCGATGATAATGCTTTATCGGTAATTGGGTAAACATGAAGTCTCTTCAAAAATTAGTAACACTTATCATACTTATTTTTATGGCTCGGATAATTGTTAATAAGTTTTATCGAAACCCAAGTTGTTAAATATGATATGTTTATAAAATGTTATAATTTACAATTTTAAATATTTACGGTTTTTTTACCCTTGCACTTTCAAAAATGACACTTTAAACCCTCAACTATGGGTTATTGACAAAATCAGCCCTTGTATAATTAACTTTGTAGAAATTACATTTTTTGCCAAGAAAACTTTATCTTTCAAAAATTACAATTTTTATACTTGTAGTTTTATAAGAAAAATTCACTTGTTTTAGGCCCAAATTGACAAAAGTAAGGTTAAATATAAGCGAGGCCTTGAGAGGTTTTTACTACGTTCTTGATCCCTTCAAGAGTTTGTCCGGTGGTCTTTCTAATGGTTCAAACTAGAAGTCTTAAGCTCTTACGGTTTGGTCGCAATGATTTCTCAAAGTAAGGGGTTTAGGTGCCTTTGTGAAAAGTATTGGTTTTGGGCGATATCAGGCCCAAATGAGGACAGATTTTACACGAGACAAGCTAATATTTTTACGACGCGATTGATCCTTTAAACACTTTGCTATAAGCTCTTTAAGATGGTATATGTCTCATATTTTATTTATCTTTGGTTTAGGGAGAAACAAAGTTGTGAACATGGTCACTTGGCCACGTCGTGGTTTAAGAAAAAGTCATTATCTAACATCCTATAACTCCTACGACTCAAATTTTGAAAAATGCATGCAAGGTCTGTTTATGAAAATCTCACGAGTCACCTTCTTTTTGGTTGATTATAAAAGAGACCAAAAGAGCTTTTAAAGATGTTATTGGGGCTTTAAATCCTTGCAGCGAGCTCTTTAAAATGGTGTAACTCTTATACTTAACAACCCTTTATCTAACGAGATATCAATTATGGAAAAGGGCTACTTAGGCCTGTTTTGACAAATTGAAATTCTCGTTTTCCAACCATAAAACTTTATATCTTTTGCATGCAACCTTGTGAAATGTTGCTTAACTCATTTTCAATGTTTCTAAGACAGTTCATAATCGAATTTATCAAAAATCCCAAGTTTTTTCCAAAGACCTGTTGTAAAGGACTTTTGGTTTTTAGGACTTATGGCCCTAATGGTGTGCCGTTTTTATGCATGACACCTAGGCTTTTCAACCAAGTTATGGGGGCGTTTTAGAGTGTCCTAGGTGGTGTTTACAAAGGTACTTTGATTGGCACTAATACCTTTAACCCGATATAAATAAATGGGGCGCAAGTAGGGGCTGAGACTGTTTTTGTAACATATATATAACAATTGTTGGGATTTTTATTAAAATATGACTTCGTTATGCGTTTTCTGGACCCGTGCACCTGAGTTTTTGAAGAAAACGTCGTTCCGGACAACTTTTGTGCTTTAACTTTTTCATGAAACGGACTAGAAACACCTCGAATTGCGTGCCCGATCTTCCTGTTACAGAAAGTTTTGGACAACTTTTCGATAACTTCATTTGGCCATATCTTTTGACTCGTGTACTCGTTTTGAGTGATTCAAATTGCTACGTTTTCCTTATAAAATCCTTTTTAATAGTATGCAATTGATATTAAAAATTAAAATGAAATAGAATGAGTTTAATGGACTTACAAACTTGGGATTCGAATAGAGCTAGATTGGCTTTCAAATGGAACATGACTCTTTCCCTTCTCCCAGGCTCTAATGTACCCTTCCTTTACTTCACCTTGGGACTTCTTAAATTGATACTATGGTCTCTCCAAACTTATGACCCGAATTCTAACTTCCTTGATGCTCCTCTTGGACTCTACGATCACTATGTATATGAGTGTGTGAGTGTTTGTTGTGTTCGAATGGGTGCTGAGGAAAAAGAAGGAATGAGGGTCGATTTATATAGGGAAGGAAGAAAGGGTTTCTTGAGGCTTTTGGAGGGTCCAAGTCACCATGTTTAGAGGTAAGTGACATTGGTGAGGTGGTGTATTGGAGTGTGGGAGATGGCTTGTGGTGAAGGTGAGGGTGGTGTGATGTGGTAGGGGTTTTAGCCAAGAATACTTCCCACAATGTTTGACCTAGGTGAAGTTCTAAGGGAGCAAGGTGATGTGGTGCAAGAATGAACTAAGAAGGTTTTTGTTGTTCATGATTCACCATGTAATAGGTCTAATTAAGTTAATTTGGTCTTAGTTAGGATAGAACTAGGAGATAGAGAAGGAACCAAATAGGCTTTAGGTGATGGTACGCAGGCTTTAGTGTATTGTACATGGAGTCTAGGTGAAGTAGTAACTTGGTTTTAGGGCTTTGTTAATTATGACTTGATCAAGCTAGGGCTTGTTTGTTTATATTTAGTGTTGATTTGGACAAAATATAAAACTAGGGCACGTATGGCTTAGTTTGGTTGTACCATAGGCTAGGTAGGGTTGTACTAAGGTTTTAGGATCATAGAAAATATATTTTAAATATTTGTTAAGTTTAAAATAAATATAAGTTAGTTTAGATACATTTAGGTTAACATAAATATAATTTTTAGGTTTTGTGCATTAACACTTGTACATTGGCATTAGATTATTGTACTTACTTAAAAGAAAGACATTTTTAGGGCTTGTGCTTGAAAGGTTTTGTAATGTGTTTTAAAATAAATAAACCAAGGTTTATAATGAGTTTTATGTTAGTAGTATGCTCCTATGCATCAATGACTTGTACTCTAGGTATAAAATGTTGTACTTTAGTATTTATGATTTAGTTTTGTGAAATCATAGTTATAATAAATTAAGGTTTCATGAAAACTCAAATAGATAGAAAATGTTTAGCTTGAACGTTTAGAAATCGCACGTTAATGAATTAACGTAAAGTGGCAAATAAAAGTTGAAAACTTTTGGTACTTGACATATAAAGATGTTTATGTGAAATAAATATAAGGTCGTTGGTGTCGGTCCATGCGTGAGCACATTTATTGAGAATGTGAGTTACATCACATGAATGGGTAGTTGTGATCAAATAAACTGATAAAGAAAAAATTTAGAACAAAAAAAAAGAAAAATACGTAGAAAATGGATAAGAATATTAATACAAGTGGAAAATTTTCGGTTGTTACAGTCTCACCCCCTTAAATGGAATCTCGTCCCGAGATTCAGTCCGTGTTAGATGTTTGAAGTAATGAGGATGAAATGTGGTTTCACTTGTGAAAGCTTATAAGTTAGAATTTATTGTTTTTACATGTGAATAACATTATTTCGAAGGTCATATAAACTTAAGAAAAAACAATTATTTTGAATGAAGATTGTTATTAGTTTTGAAAATTGACATTGAATACTGTCTTTGATGAGGATTTCAGAAGATGACTTGATAATTGTAGGAAAAGTTACTAAACTTCAGCTTTTGTAGATTATGAAGCAGTTTATGATCTTTGAGTTCATACTCATGTTGTCTCAGATACAAATAAGCCCACTCATTTATAATTCATTACTTACATTGAGAGGCGTCCCAAAAAATGTAAATAAGGAAATATAAACTTATGGTTCGGTGATTTATAATTTCTTTATTTAAATAAAGAGGCGTCCCAATTCATTCAAATAAAGACATTGTAAATCATCATACTTAAGAATTTCTGACTCAACATTCGTACTTAACCGATGAGTTAGGTGTTCTGGGAGTATAGAAGGAGTATTTACACTCATCTTTTAGAGATGAGAGTAAGATACCGAGAAAAATTGACATAGTACTCAAAATAATAGGTATATTTTGTAATGTCTTAGGAAGGTATCATAAATTTGAAAAATGTAAGAGTAGGTACTTGCTCAGGGATATGTGATTAAGCCTTAATGCCTTAGAATAGGCATATGCAGGTATATTTATTTCGTATAAAGTGATTAGAAGTATATATCAGTATACTAAAGTATTTGCGTAGTATAAATTACCTAGAAGTCACATAATCGTCTGGAGGATGGAAGGCACGGAGAGCGAAAAGGCTATAAAATATTTTTGTGAAAAAGTAGTTATAGTTTAGGTCTCAATTAGACCCGTTTCTCTATAACTGAGGCTCTGATACCAATCTGTAAGACCCCCCAATTTCGTGATACGCAGCGTAATTCAAGCTGGGTGGTACTTCATGGCACAACAGTTATATCAGTAGAAAACGAACCCTAATTGAGTCGTTTTAAAATATTTATCATTCGATTTATATAAATATCAGAGTTTACAAAATGAGGTCCCAGTGGTTTCGTAGTTTATTTAAATAAGTTTTCGAATGATAATATCGCCTTCTTGAGTATCCGTGCCCTTCCGTGCCATCCTCGTAAATTATGAACCTGGGATAAACATGCTAAAAAGTGTCAACACAAAGGTTGGTGAGTTCATAGAGTTTATAGATTAAACAGTTGAGTTCAGTAGTTTCGAGTTTGAGCGATTATTGTAATAAATACAAATATTGATAAAATAAGTAGTGTGCTACGTTGTTATACACCCATAGTTCGTTTGTGTAGTAATCAGTTGAACACAAGTTTCAAGGTTGGGCCACGTTGTTGCACCCATAAATTCAGTAGTTGCAGCATTTGTATCATTGCAACACAGTATATATTGCCTTAAGTCTCATGAACGCAAACCTTAACACGAACGCGTCATAATAATGACGTAAGTTAAAAACATCATAATAATGAGGTGAGCAACAATGCCCTCTGGTAGGAGTTTGCCATTCTCCTAGTATTCTCAAATAAAGTGCATTTGGTTACCTATCCGGGTAACACAAATGGGGCGTCAACTGCCAATAGATCTATTCACTATATTCGCGTTCACTCGCAAGTGATTAATGCTTCATGATATGAGGGACTTTTAGTGGCAACAGTAAGTACTTAAAAAATAGCAATCAGGTGTAGGTGTAGCATAGAAAAATACTTGTGTTCGATTTTGTAACATGTATCTCCCCACAAGTTTGAAAAACAAGTAAAAAGTGGGACTATGAACTCACAGTAATATGTAAAAGTATAGAGTACTTGTGAAAGTAAATAAACATAGTTGAGCATGTATCTCCTCCCAAAATAGTATAAAACAATTGAAAATGGGGCTATGAAACTCACAGTAATATGTAAATAGTTAAGCATGTATCTCCCCCAAAAATAGTACAAAATAATTGGAAATAGGGGCCATGAACTCACAGTAATATGTAAAAGTTTTTAGAGTAATTATAACAGTGAAAGCAATTAGTTGAGTATGTATCTCCCTCAAAACATTAATATACAAGTATAAAAACGGGGCTACGAACTCACCTCAATGATACAGTAGTCTGGATGGAAAACAAATTAAGTAATGTGAATAAACAGCTCTGACTCGTGACCTGAGTTAGTATGTCATGTTTTTAGTATTCGAATTCAAGTTTATGCGATGATAATGCTTTATCGGTAATTGGGTAAACATGAAGTCTCTTCAAAAATTAGTAATACTTATCATACTTATTTTTATGGCTCGGATGATTGTTAATAAGTTTTATCGAAACCCAAGTTGTTAAATATGATATGTTTCCAAAATGTTATAATTTACAATTTTAAATATTTACGGTTTTTTTTACCCTTGCACTTTCAAAAATGACACTTTAAACCCTCAACTATGGGTTATTGACAAAATCAGCCCTTGTATAATTAACTTTGCAGAAATTACATTTTTAGCCAAAAAAACTTTACCTTTAAAAATTACAATTTTTATACTTGTAGTTTTATAAGAAAAATTCACTTGTTTTAGGCCTAAATTGACAAAAGTAAGGGTAAATATACTACGTTCTTGATCCCTTCAAGAGTTTGTCCGGTGGTATTTCTAATGGTTCAAACTAGAAGTCTTAAGCTCTTACGGTTTGGTTGCAATGATTTCTCAAAGTAGGGGGTTTAATGCCTTTGTGAAAAGTATTGGTTTTGGGCGATATCAGGCCCAAATGAGGACAGATTTTACGCGAGACAAGCTAATATTTTTACGACGCGGTTGATCCTTTAAACACTTTGCTGTAAGCTCTTTAAGATGGTATAGGTCTCATATTTTTATTATCTTTGGTTTAGGGAGAAAAAAACCCGTGAACATGGTCACTTGGCCACGTCGTGGTTTAAGAAAAAGTCATTTTTAACCCATTAACTTTTACGGTGTCACCTAGGGACATTTTAATATATTAATTAACTCTTTTTAAGTCATTATCTAACATCCTATAACTCCTACGACTCAAATTTTGAAAAATGCATGCAAGGTCTGTTTATGAAAATCTCACGAGTCACCTTCTTTTTGGTTGATTATAAAAGAGACTATAAGAGATTTTAAAGACGTTATTGGGGCTTTAAAATCCTTGCAGCGAGCTCTTTAAAATGGTGTAACTCTCACACTTAAAAACCCTTTATCTAACGAGATATCAATTATGGAAAAGGGGTACTTAGGCCAGTTTTGACAACTTGAAATTCTCGTTTTCCAACCATAAAACTTTATATCTTTTTCATGCAACCTTGTGAAATGTTTCTTAACTCATTTTCAATGTTTCTAAGATATTTCATAATCGAATTTATCAAAAATCCCAAGTTTTTCCCTAAGACCTGTTGTAAAGGACTTTTGGTTTTTAAGACTTATGGCCCTAATGGTGTGCCGTTTTTATGCATGTGATGATTGCTTATTCACTCATCATTTTTACCCATCTAAGACCACAAAAACGTCTAAAAACACTGAAATATAACCAATTATACTGCAGATATCCTTGGAATGTGTTTTTATGTGTTTCAGGTACAAAGGATCGAAAACAGGGAAAAAACGGACAAAAATGAGCTCGGATTGGAAAGCGTGATTTAAAGACGGAGCCGGAATATGGTTTTCTACATTTTCAGAGCCCGGGATTCATATTTGGGGTTGAGCTTTGGGAATCAGACTCAAAAAACCTAACCTAAACCTAAAATCACCATTTTACCCTAACCTAAAATTACCATTTTACCTTTTTTCACAAAAATCCTGAAATACTCTTTCTTTCTAAATCCTAAATTTTATTTAAAACCAATTATTTTTCAAAAACCAATTTTTATCAAAATTATTTTCTAAAAAAGAAATATTAAAAAAAAATCATTTTTAAATCAAAAATTAGAAAAATACAAAAGTTTATTTTGCAAAACCTTTAAACCTTTTACCTTAATACAAAATTAACCCCTTTTACCCATAAACCTCTCACCCAATATATCCGTTTTCTCATTTGACCCAACTCTGGTCAAAACCCAGATCTACCGAAACCCTTTAATCCTTGGCGCCAAACTGATTCCCTCCTCTCTCCCCATCACTCTCAATTCCGGAAGCCAACAAAAATTAGTCACATGCTCATCCTTTGGTCCCCCCCTCCAAGGCCGGTGATGAGGGAGTGCAGCAAGTGCGGTGGTACAGGGCCACACTTTTAGAAGGGCCTCATTTTTGTCAATTGTGTTATATACAAGGTTTCAATTATCTTTTTTAATTTTTATTATTATACCAAAGGCCAAAGACATTTTGATATTATCCGACGGTTCTTATCCTTTACATATTAGTTGGGTTTTAAATTTCGGAATACGAGGTTCCATTAATTTTTTATTTTCGAAAAAGGCAATTTGCATGAAAAGAAAAACAAGGAGTATGTGCAGCATAAAATTCCTAATGCATTTTAAATTGTCAATCTAAATCGTAAATAGTCGCATAACAAATGCTAGGCTAGGCAAATGACAGTATTAATAAATATTTCGCATAATTAAACATTTATAAACGTATGATCAAACTGAGATTGTTCGTGTCATACTTGTAATAATCTCTTTCATGTTACTAATGAATTGTTTACGTATAATTAGGTTTCTCGTCTTCGCCAAGGCCTTCTTTATAGTTGTGGCACAGGGCCACCTAAATCAACGAGACGGCCCTGCCCCCTCCATGTCATCCATCCAAGGTGCAAAAGAAGGATCAAGGGCTGTGATGAAGACTTGGGCACCAAGTCCAAATCCAATGGATGTGATAAAGTCTGGAACAAGCACAAGCTCACTTTAGCTCATCTCTCTCTCACAAAAGAAACACAGTTGCAAGCAGACAAGAATGAGACTGAAGATATATTTTTCTTATTGTATAAATAGGCATAGTTAGAAGATGTAAAAACTTGTCTAGAATTTTTTAGTTCTAGTACCATTTTAGTTTCCTTGTCATTTACTTTTATTGTCAACTTTTTATTTAAATGCAATTTAATTTCTGTCTTTGATTCCAGTTATTTAAAGTTTATGCAGTTTTACCTTTTTCTCATTGTTCTTCAATTTCTGTCGAGTTTAAGTTCTTGTTTCCAAAGTGTGTCTTAAGTGTTCAAACTCAGTTTGAGCTTTTATTAATGATATCGAAGTTCACTTTTTAAGCTTTCACTTTCTCAAATTGTTTCAAAAAGTTCTCTTCTGCCCCAAAGGGGCTGTTTGGATTTGCATGTGTCTTGGGTCAAAAATCAATTTTTACCCATGTTGGGCTCTTAAAGTAGCTTTGTTGTAGTAAATGTGATAATAGTTTAGCTGTTTCAATAGTTTAGAGTTGGTAAAATAGCTTTAGAGTAGTTTTTGAAAATTTCCATTTCTGTTCCTGCTGCCCCTTTTGGTACCCTTTGAGCTTGATTTTACATAGGTTAGGAGTGGATTTATGTAGTGATTTTTGTTTTACAGTAAGTTAGATGTAAGAATAGTATATTTCATTGCTTATTTTACATTTTGGAAGCCATCTTGTGGCTTATTTATAAGTTGCAAACGCCCCATCTGCTCTGTTTTTGCCTGCAACAGCGGACCCCCACTGCAGCAGCCTCTTTTTCCATTTTTTTTAGCCTTTTAATGTTTAGTTATTGCTTAATTTAGGTCCCCCCCCCTTAGTGCTCTTTAGGTTATGTAGGTAGGTGGTTAGTTAAGTATCTTAATACTAGCTACAAAACCCTCTCATAGGGCTGTTTTGGGCGCAGTTTCAGCAGCAATATTAGGATCCTTTAGAGCTTTTTAGTCTTAACTTTTAGTTTATTAGTAGTTCTTCAAGTAGTTTATAGTATAAGGTTAATATGTTTTTCCTTTTTTAGCTTTTTAAAGCTTATTTGATAGCTTGTTTAAGGTCTGTAATTGCCCCTATCTTTCCCTTTGAATCTGATATCACAGCAGATTCACTAATGCTTATTTAGTCTAATTAGTTAGTTTCCAAAAAGAAAAAAAAAATAATAAAAGGCAGCAGGTGGGAATTGAACCCATGACCTGCTGTCCCCCAAAAGACACAACCACTCGTAGCCTTACCATCTGCTCTAGTAGTTGTTTTGTGTTACGATTTGCTTTATTAATTACTTAGAGTATTTTCAGTTTTAAGCTTATTAGCTTTAGTAGCTTTTTTAGTGCTGATTTCAAAAAACAGTAGCATCATTTTTTATTTTTCTTAGATCAGGTATAATCCAAAGTATTTTTAGTAAAATTTTCAGATTTTTATTAATTAGTTTAGTATTTTTAATTAATTAATTAGTATTATTTAGTTTTTAATTCGTAATAAATAAAATAAAAGTCGAACAAATACCCGGCTTTTTTCTAAAATCATTTTTTGTCATTTAGAATGTAAGAAAATTAATTTTAAGTTTGTAGGGTTAATATTTTTTACATTTTCACTTTTTAAAGCGCATGCGAGACCCGCACGTGCCCGATTTTAGGTTAATTACGTTTTTAATTAGCTTTAAGTTTCCTGTAGTTTCCCTTAGTATTTTAGATTAATCTTAGGACTCCCTTAGATTTCCTTAGTGTAGTTTTATTGCTTTCCTTTAAATTCCCGTCATTTAGTTTAAAATTCCAATATTTAAAATTCTTTGTATTCAAGCATCCAATCCCAAACCTCAAACGTCACCGTCAATTCACACCTCGTTGGGAAACGACCCGGGTAATCACTTGCCCGGTATCACTTATCGAGTATTCGCGAGTTTTGCGTGTCGACCTTTTTCCTAAAGGGTTGATTCGTCGAATCTCTCGCTTATTTCGTATTTGATATTTTTATATAACAAATGACTCATCAATTTTGGCGCCGCTGCCGGGGAGGTTGTGTTGCGACAATATCGTTACGGTTTGACGATTAGTGACATGACACCTAGGCTTTTGAACCAGGTTATGGGGGCGTTTTAGAGTGTCCTAGGTGGTGTTTACAAAGGTACTTTGGTTGGCCCTAATACCTTTAACCCGATGTAAATAAATGGGGCGCAAGTAGGGGCTGGGACTATTTTTGTAACATATATATAACAGCTGTTGGGATATTTATTAAAATATGACTTCGTTATGCGTTTTCTGGACCCCGTGCACCTGAGTTTCTGTAGAAAACGTCGTTCTGGACAACTTTCGTGTTTTAACTTTTTCATGAAACGGACCAGAAACGCCTCGAATTGCGTGCCCGATCTTCCTGTTATAGAAAGTTTTGGACAGCTTTTCTATAACTTCATTTGGCCGTATCTTTTGTCTCGTGTACTCGTTTTGAGTGATTCAAATTGCTACGTTTTCCTTATAAAATCCTTTTTAACATTATGCAATTGATATTAAAAATTAAAACGAAATAGAATGAGTTTAATGGACTTAAAAACTTGGGATTCGACTAGAGCTAGATTGGCTTTCAAATGGAACAAGACTCTTTCCCTTCTCCCAGGCTCTAATGTACCCTTCCTTTACTTCACCTTGGGACTTCTTAAATTGATACTATGGTCTCTCCAAACTTATGACACGAATTCTAACTTCCTTGATGCTCCTCTTGGACTCTACGCTCACTATGTATATGAGTGTGTGAGTGTTTGTCGTATTCGAGTGGGTGCTGAGGAAAAAGAAATAATGAGGGTCGATTTATATAGGGAAGGAAGCAAGGGTTTCTTGAGGCTTTTGGAGGGTCCAAGTCACCATGTTTTGAGGTAAGTGACATGGTGAGGTGGTGTATTGGAGTGTGGGAGATGGCTTGTGGTGAAGGTGAGGATGGTGTGATGTGGTAGGGGTTTTAGCCAAGAATACTTCCCACAATGTTTGACCTAGGTGAAGTTCTAAGGGAACAAGGTGATGTGGTGCAAGAATGAACTAATAAGGTTTTTGTTGTTCATGATTCACCATGTAATAGGTCTAATTAAGTTAATTTGGTCTTAGTTAGGATCGAACTAGGGGATAGAGAAGGAACCAAATAGGCTTCAGGTGATGGTACACAGGCTTTAGTGTGTTGTACATAGAGTCTAGGTGAAGTAGTAACTTGGTTTTAGGGCTTTGTTAATTATGACTTGATCAAGCTAGGGCTTGTTTGTTTATATTTGGTGTTGATTTGGACAAAATATAAAACTAGGGCACGTATGGCTTAGGTTGGTTGTACCATAGGCTAGGTAGGGTTGTACTAAGGTTTTAGGATCATAGAAAATATATTTTAAATATTTGTTAATTTTAAAATAAATATAAGTTAGTTTAGATACATTTAGATTAACATAAATATAATTTTTAGGTTTTGTGCATTAACACTTGTACATTGGCATTAGATTATTGTACTTACTTAAAAGAAAGACATTTTTAGGGCTTGTGCTTGAAAGGTTTTGTAATGTGTTTTAAAATAAATAAACCAAGGTTTATAATGAGTTTTATGTTAGTAGTATGCTCCTATGCATCAATGACTTGTACTCTAGGTATAAAATGTTGTACTTTAGTATTTATGATTTAGTTTTGTGAAATCATAGTTATAATAAATTAAGGTTTCGTGAAAACTCAAATAGATAGAAAATGTTTAGCTTGAACATTTAGAAATCGCACGTTAATAAATTAACGTAAAGTGGCAAATAAAAGTTGAAAACTTTTGGTACTTGACATATAAAGATGTTTATGTGAATTAAATATAAGGTCGTTGGTGTCGTACCGTGCGTGAGCACATTTATTGAGAATGTGAGTTACGTCACATGAATGGGTAGTTGTGATCAAATAAACTGATAACGAAAAAAAAAGAAAAAAAAAACGTAGAAAATGGATAAGAATATTAATACAAGTAGAAATTTTCCGGTTGTTACAGTTGACTCTGTTGAAAATGTTGAGAATACTGATAATGTGTCACAAATCAAATCTTTAAAAGTTGAAAATGAGCGATTGATAAACGAGCTATTAAATGCAAAACGTCGTCTTCAATGGTGTCAAAAAGATTGTCAAAATCGAGAACTAGCTTTGCAAAACAAAATCAACCAGTTGCGCACAAAAACTCTTAATCCAAAACATGAGCAACTGGATGATGAAAACGTGTATTTGAAGTGTCAAATTTCAAAATACGAACAAGAAATTTCAAAAGTTAAAAAGGAATATGGTGTCATATTTGATTTACTCAAAAAGACTCGTGCTCAAGCGTCAAAAGATGTTGATGATCATCTTGCATATACCAAAGATGTTTTACGATGAAATGGACTTACTCGTTCTGAAAATCAAGATTTGTTACACACTATTCATGATCTAAAAGCTGAGTTGGTGAAACTTAAACGAGATAGGACTAGTAACACAAATATAATTACACCAGGAATTCTTAGACTGCCTAATAACACATCACAAAAAACTAATGTGCTTCCCTCTACTGAAACATGAATAGTTGCCTCTTTTCCCCACGCTAGCACTTCACAGCTTAAGAGCACCTCAAGGAAGAATAGGAAGTTGCGACGTAAGAAAAGAACAATAAAGACCTCTGAAGTAGAAGAACACCTTAGGACTTTGAATAAGACTCAAGTTGCACCCACTTTAGATATTGAGTCTGACAAATGTAATGGAAAAAGTGATGTAACGAATGCTGAACCTTTAAGTACTTTAAATGTTAAGTTTGAAGCTTCTTGTGTTGGTTGTCGTAAAAGTATGTTTTCTGGATGTCATGACAAATGTGTTGCTAAGACAATTTTATCTCGTAAGCGGAACAATAGAAAACGGAATACCTCTAGGCCCACTAATGCTTCTAAGTCTATGCTAGGTAAACCGCCTTCTAGTGCTCATGCTTTAATCATTGATGTACCCATAAAACCCACTTCACCTCCTAGGAAGAACTTATCACCTAGTGCATTCACTAAGACAAAAGCTAAGACTAGTTGGAGATGGCAGAAATGGTTACATAATACACTTAGCTTTACATGGATACCTAAAATCATAAACATGTGTGTTTCACCTATAACTGCATCGGAACCCTCTAACTCTTTGGGTTCTACATCAACTTCTATTCCATCTGTGTCGTTTGTATGTAATGCAGGTGATACAGATCATCCTCTGGGTTGTTGATAGCGGATGTTCCTGACACATGACAGGCAATCTTAAACTGTTATCAAACTTTGTTTTAAAGTTCATTGGCACTGTCAGATTCGGGAATGATCACTTCGCGGCTATCATGGGCTTCGGAGATTACATCAATGGGAACATCGAAATTAGCAGAGTTTATTATGTGGAAGGTCTCGGTCACAATCTCTTTTTAGTCGGTCATTTTTGTGATGGAGATTTGGAAGTTGCTTTTAGGGAGAAAACTTGTTTCATTCGTGATCTACAAGGAAAAGATCTTATGTCTGGTCAACGCACATCAAGTCTTTATACAATCTCAATGCAAGACATGATTGCTTCATCTCCCATCTGTCTACTTTCTAAGGCAACATCTACAAAATCCTGGCTATGGCACCTTCGTCTCTCACATCTAAACTTTCAAACCATAACCAACCTTGAACGGTTCAAACTTGTTGAAGGTCTCCCAAGATTTCGGTACTCTAAAGATCATCTATGCTCAGCTTGTGAACAAGGGAAAAGCACTCGTGCTCATTTTTCTTCAAAGGTGGAACACAGCTCACAGCATGTGCTTCATCTTCTTCACATGGATTTGTGTGGCCCGATGTGTGTGCAGACGATTAATGGCAAATGCTACATTTTGGTAATTGTAGATGACTACTCAAGATGGACTTGGGTTTATTTTCTTCGAACTAAAGATCAAGCTCCACATATGATCATCACCTTTCTCACGAAAATTCAAGTTCAGCTTCGGAACACCGTCAGATAAATCAAAACAGACAGAGGAACTGAATTTATGAATCAAACTCTTCGTGCATATTATGAGAAAGTGGGAATTGAGCATCAAACATCAATTACATGAACACCAAAACAAAACGGAGTTGTTGAAAGATGAAACCGTACGTTAGTGGAAGCTGCAAGAACGATGTTGATAAATGCAAAACTTCCAGATTACTTGTGGGCTGAAGCCGTATCAACTGCATTTTACACTCAGAACCGTTCAATGATTACCAAACGCCACAACAAAATACCTTATGAGCTTATCCACAACCATAAACCGAATCTCAAACACTTTCATGTATTTGGATCCCTTTATTACCCGAATAATGATCGTGATGACTTTGGAAAGCTCAAAGACAAAGCTGAAATTGGAGTCTTTGTTGGATATTGTGAAAACTCTAAGGGTTACCGGATCTGGAATCGTCATACAAGGGAGATTATGGAAACGATTCATGCAAATTTCGATGAGCTTACAGAAATGGCTTATGAGCAAAACAGCTTGGAACCCGGTTATAACCGTCTAAACTTCCCCCAAACCCCATCATTAGCTGAACCAAGCCTTCAGCTTACTCGTCAACAAATGGAACAGCTATTTGCTCCTCTGTTTAGTGATGATATTGGTCATCGTGCTCCAGATGTATCAAATGTTTTCGCTTCTCAACCTGATAATAATCCAATACCTGATACACCTGCAACAACTACTACTGTTGAGGAAGCACCACCAATTGATTCTATAACAACAGTCGAACAAACCTCATCTAATGATGCTATACCAGCTGATGATCTTCTGAAGAATGAAGTACCCCCACCTGCAGATTATGATCCAAATGCGTTTTTTAACCCTTTTTCTAATGAAACTGCCACACCTGATGTTGCAGAATCATCTACAAGCCATTTGAATCCTTCTAATCTGCAGAATGTATATCAACATCAACCCTCCACACATCGTTGGACTAAAGACCATCCTCTTGCGAACATCATTGGAAACCCGAATCAACCAGTTGTAACTAGACAATGCCTTGGTGCGACGGTGAACATTGCATTTATGCACTTACCGTCTGCCAAGCAGAACCCAAAAATATTATGGAAGCCATGACATATGACAACTGGATTGAATCTATGCAAGAAGAACTTAATCATTTTAAATGTCTTGAAGTATGGGAATTGGTTGAAAAACCAACTGGGGTCTATGTTATTGGTCTGAAATGGATTTGGAAAAACAAATTGGATGCTGAAGGTACGGTTATCAGAAATAAGTCACGTCTGGTGGCTAAGGGTTATAGAAAAGAAGAAGGGATTGACTACGAGGAATCTTTCGCACTGGTTGCTAGACTTAAGGCTGTACGGATTTTTCTGGCATTTGCGGCTCACATGAACATCACGGTCTATCAGATGGATGTCAAATCCGCCTTTCTGAATGATAAACTGAAAGAAATGGTCTGTGTTAGTCAGCCAGAAGGATTTGTTGATCTAGAGTTCCCTAATCACGTCAACAAACTGAACAAGGCTCTCTACGGTCTCAAACAAGCCCCTCGGACGTGGTATGATAAGTTATCATCCTTTCTTATTGCCAATAATTTCACTAAAGGATCGGTCGACCCTACACTTTTCATACAATATCACGGGGAACACATTTTAATCGTTCAAATTTATGTGGATGACATCATTTTTGGGTCAACACATCTAAAGTACTCAAAAGCTTTTTCAAAACTTATTAAAAAACATTTTGAAATGTCCATGATGGATGAACTTACGTTCTTTCTAGAACTGCAAGTTCATCAATCACCCCGTGGTATTTTCTTGAGTCAGTCCAAATATGCTCTTGAAATTTTAAATAAACATGGAATGCAAACCTGTGACACCTATGCCACACCAATGGCATATACCAAGAAACTGGATGCTGATTTGCATGGGAAATTGGTTGACCCTACCAAATACCGAAGTATTATTGGGTCTCTAATGTATCTAACAACCGATGAGCTGATATTGTCTTTGATGTATATCTTTGCTCCCGTTATCAGTCAAGACCAACTGAAACTCACCTCTCCGAGGCTAAAAGAATCCTCCGATACATCAAGGGAACCATTAACTTGGAGATCTGGTATCTGAAGGATTCTGGTTTTGAACTAATAGCTTTTTGGGCGTTGATCACGCAGGTTGCTTAGATTCTCGAAAAGTACTTCGGGAGCTCTACAATTTCTTGGTGATAAATTGGTGTCATGGCAATCGAAGCGAGGATTGTACATCGATGTCCTCAACGAAGCGAGAATATGTAGCCATGTCGGCCTGTTGTGCTCAAGTCATTTGGATGAGAACACAACTCAAAGACTATGGTTACATATTTGATAGAATCCCGATGTACTGCGACAATCGAAGTGCTATTGCGATCTCGTGCAACTCTGTTCAACATTGGAAATCAAAGCACATCGATCTTCGATATCATTTCATCAAGGAGCATGTGGAAAAGGGTACCGTAGAATTATATTTTGTGGGTACTGAATATCAACTGGCAGACCTTCTCACCAAAGCCTTAGCTCTGCTAGGTATACTTGAGTTGGTCCACCGAATTGGTATGAGGTGTTTGACTCCAGAGGAACTGGACGAACTGTAGACACATTCTTAAAACCAGTTAAACACCAAAACCTCTTTTGTAAATAAAATTTTCAAACACAAAAATAGAAAAATATAAAATCTGATAAAATACAAAAATATTCTTCTATCTAATTTCTTTCAAACATTGCAAGTACAAAACTTCAGTCAACACTTTGTTCCATCAAACTTTTCATAATTTTCCCGAACAAGTGTTGAGGGGGAGAAAGTAAATTTTTTTCAGTTTCATAAAACCATGTACCTGCATGTTACCAAAATATGCTGTTTTCTTAAAAATGGTGGATATGCATCTTGTCAAATACTCTCCTCGGACTCAAATGTTTTTCAAAATTCATTATTTCAAAAGTCGAGGGGGAGTATCGTTATGTTTCTTGCCTAAATATGTTTTGTGTAACCAAAATGAGTGCTAAAGGATCTTGGTTGGAACCTTACACATTCTATGCACCACTTCATGTGCATTTACTCCTAAACCACCAAGATCAAACGGACCAAATCAAATCTTCAAAATCCGTTCAAGTTTTTCATAATCTGTAAGTTCTAAATTGTTTTGATCAAAATTCTAAACAAGGATTTCAAAAATCTTTCAAATCCAACGATTAAAACTCTTTAAAACTGATTTTGAAAAATTGTTCACTCAAATGAACTGGGTTTTTATGCATAAATGTGTTTGGATTGAAATGAGTTATCTTAAAACCTTTCTTAGTGTCTATTAAACTTGTTTCAACCGTCCAAAACCATCCAGAATCTTAAATTTTGTTAATTTGAATTCTAGGGTTCTTGCACTCATTTAGGGTTTTTCTATTCTGTGATATGTTATTAGGTAGTCAAGAAAGTGTTAGAATAAGTATATATGCATGATTTGAACCTTTAAATTACCCCAGAAACATCTAAACTGTAAGAATTTAAGTTTGTGTTTTTTAGGGTTCATCTCCCATGAATCTTCTGATTCTGTGGTGGAAATGTGTTAAATCTTGTTCCATTGCACTCATATGACATCTAGGACACTCCAGAAATATTCTTGTTTGATTTGTGTGGCTATATCTCTTTCGTATAGATTAAGGGTTTAGGGTTTAAGAAATTTTACGCCTAAGTCTTTTTGTGTGTATCTGATATGTTCTTGTGCTTGTTTTGTGTTCTAAATGATGTTTAGAATAAACTGCAATCAAGTTTTCATGTATATATTTAACTGGTTAACTATTTGTAATGTCAGAATCTTTAGGTGTTCAAACCGTTACGCTTAAGGATTACTTTTATGCGTAAAGTTAACGCCTAAGACAAATCTTACGCGTAACTCTTACGCATAAGAGGTCTATAGTGGATTACGCGTATCTTGGAAAGATATTCGTAAACAAGACTTGTCACGCATAAGCTTTACTTTTACGAGTAAACTTTACGCGTAGCATCTAGCTTATTCCTACGCGTAAGCCTAAAGCCTTTGAACTTGCCTTACGTGTAAGAAAATCTTACGCATAAGCTTGGTCTAACGCTATAGCTTACTCTTATGTATAAGATCCTTTCTTATGCATAAGGATCCTTGGTACTCATAATCCACTGTTCACTACATTTTGGCCTATTACGCATATGTTACTTGTTAAATTCTATGCATAAGTCACAAATACCTGATATTTCATATAAGCTTAAAAGTTAATATGTTGTGTGTTAAGTGAAAAAATGGACTTTGAAATTTCAAAATTAACACGTTCATGTAACTTTTCACATCAACTTCAATCAATTGGACAAATGTGACTTAGGACTTGTAACTAACATAAACATGTTACCATCAAACAAGTAATTAGATAATAAATCAGACTAAAACAAACACATTGTGTTTCCATATGTCTGTCTCTTTGTCTAATGAATTCCAGATCACAAAATGGCTGCAAATCAAGCAAACATCAATGCCCCAGCTGAGCTCTCGCTGGCAAACACATTCCCAAATTGGATACGACAAAAATTGGCAAGAACAATCTTCGTGTCGTCTTCAACAACTTCATATGCTCAGAATCATCTTGCAGAATTGCTGTGGACATCCTTCTGCAACATCCACTCAAATTCATGCTCACAAAGTCATCCTGATGATCAGTATGATTCAATGGATGAGGAAATACAATTTCGTAAGACATTTAAGCAGAAAAGGATGGAATACCATGCTTCAACCTTTCTGGTTAATCTACCCGGTAAGGATCAGGGTGTCACTGTCACTACAACTATTGAAATGAAGCTAACCACAACAATAACTATAACAACGAAAGAAGAATAGCATGAAGAAGATGAGGAAACTTATGACAAAGGAGATTACAATCATGATAAGGATGAAATAGTCACTGATGATGATAATTTGGTGGCTGAAGAGGAAATGATGCGAAAAGAGGATGAAGAAGCTGTTAGAGCTGAAGAGGAAAAGTTAAAGAAGGATTCAGGCAACTACTTAGTTGAAAATAAAATACACAAACCTCAAAAGTCTTCTGACCCACCTCTTGACACTTCCACCAAACCCAAATCATCATCTCAATCATCACCTCCATCATCAAATGAAACAACTAAGTCAACAACAAAATCTGTTAAGAAGGCAACTCCATCCAATGATTCGACAAATGGTTAAGCAGGTTGTCACCACTACACAACAAACTTCACAGCCACCACCATCTGATCAACCAAGGGTTTCAGTAACCACACCACCAATGGAGAAAACCGGTGATTACTTTGAATACACTGGTGGTGACGATGAGGTGATCCCTGAGCCCCAACAACAACCACCTTCTTCTACATCAACAAAGCAACCAGCATCATCATTAAAGACAAAGAAGAAAACAGTCAACTTCAATTGTGTCATGGCTAGATGAGGACGAATCTGAAGAGTATGAATGGTTTTCAAAGCTTGTTGATGCAACCCCTTAGTTACCGGAAGGTTAAGAACCGGTAGATGGTCGAACTATGGAGCATGTCAAGATTATTCAGGAAAAGTTCAAGGTGAAGAAGATGACTAAAGACGAGTTGAAATGAATCAAGAACGAAGCTTTTCAACTGCTAAAAGACAGCTCAGACAGTGCAATTGAAGTCGAATATCATCTCGACAACATAGCACGAGCCATGTCCAACAACATTGATTGGCTCAACCCTGAATCTAATATCGACTTCACCAGACCAGACAAGGCTCCATACTACACCGACTGGACTAAGCCACTACCTACCATTGGCCGACCTGATCAACGAAAGATTCCTTACCATTATTTCTTCAACAATGACCTAGAATTTCTTGTACACGGTAGCGATGTTAGCACAAAATACGCTACCTCACTCACCTTCCCATTCCCGGCAGCAATCTACTCAAACAACATAGCCATCGAGGAAGAAGCAACACATATGTTTGTTGACAATGTGGAAAAGTATGACCTTGATGCACTGTATGGGATACATCATTGGCTAGAACGAAGAAGAATCTACTACAAAAGCTGCCAAGTACTTAAATCGAAGAAAGAGGTGTACAGTGATGAACGGATCGTTGCTATAATGCATGTTACCCTGTCGTCTAAGTGGGACTACTCATTCCTGAAAACAATCAAAGTCAAACGTCAAGACGAATAGGAATATGACTTTTCTAAAGCGGATTTCCCGAGATTATCACTCAATGACATTGAAGATATGTACCTTGCCAAGGTACAAGGACGAATGTGACATTTCTCCACAAACATCCAGCTCGAGTACATCAAGTCATTGCTAATATTCATCAGAAGCATTGTTATCCAAGAACGTGTTGAAGATATTCAACTTGCCTTGGAGTCATACCAGAAACGTGTTAATCTCACCAAACCACAACTTGACCTTCCTGATATCAACCTTCTTCCTTAGTACACCATCATTAAGAAACCATTTGGGGTAGTTTACCACAGTGAACTTCATCGAAATTGCTTCATGGCGTGCTAGGAGCTCCACAAATTTTGTGATCATACATTGAAGAAGGTTCGGGATGGAATGGCTTATCGGTTAAAGGAGATTCATCAAGGCATAGGGTCGAAGAAAAGATGGAATTCTAGGGAAAGGAGGGATGCGAAGAAGATCATTACAAGGATTGATGAAAGGTTGTTTCGTCGGGATCAGATGAGGACATTAGAGAGTTTCGTGGGTGGAAGTCAAAGCATATCTCTAAAAGGCTACCAACGTCTAGACAGAACTCCTGGTGTTATTGACGGATTTCCTCGTACTCCTTGATTTGTTTCTTTCATTATATATTTGGATGTGTGATCTATATTTGTCAATGGTTTGTGCACACAAAACAGTGTACAACCCGTTCTTGTAATGAAAGGACCCTGTGGTACGCTTCAGTGCCACAATCCTTATAAAAGGAGCGAAAGCTTCTTACTTTTGAGTAAAACTAATCAAAACTTTCACTTTCAAAGTTTTGCTCAAAAGAACAAGTACTTCCCATTATAATTTTCAAAACCTCAAAAGTTAACATCACTTGTTGAGGGGGAGTATTTGATTAAAAACTTTGTTCACAAATGGTTCTTCGTGGAAATCTTCCCACAAAACTCGAAATGGACATATTCGACATCAAAATTTCGTCAAAAACAACATTTATATACCATTTTCGAGGGGGAGAAAAATTATGTGATAAGAAATATGTTGTGGATTGCGATTGAATCTTTGTGATAAATACTTAACCATTGAATTAACGAGCTCTTAAATTTCAGTAACTCGAAAAGACTTGTCCGAGACGGGTAATAATTTGAAGCTAGTTCGCTAGTGATGTAAACGTGTCTCGCAAAGGACTTGTCCTAGTAGAATGTACCATTCGAGAAACTCTTGGTAGACATGAACCTTCACGGGTCAAAGCTCCTCTCCAAGGAGTGTTTACAACTTCAAGCTGACCTAGTCAGTGATGTAACCGTGTCTCGCAGGGAATTGTCTATCTTGAGTTGATCAATTCAAAAGCGCGCGCTCTTATCTGACCGTGCAGATTTCTGTTAAAATACTTAAGCACGTGTGGAGGGGGATTATTTCTGTAAAATATAAAACTCTTTAAGTGGTACAAAATGCTTTTACTCAATAACCACTTTGATAGATCTTTCAGGAAAATAGTTTTATGGCAACATAGGTTAGTCATGGAGTTATAAGGTGACTAAGGTTAGGAATAATCGTCCTATGATCCGCCAGAGCCGGAGGGATCTACCCAAGGACACCACCAATAGTTAGAATTTAGAAGTCCTTAGGTATGATTATAAAAAGGATAAAATGAGAATCGGAGAAAGAAGGAGTTGAAGAATTAAAAAGAAAAGTAAAGAAAAGGCTGAAAAGAAATAGCCCTCTAGATTATTCAACTTAGGGCAGACACCGGGTTCAACTCATATGCTACTGGTTGTCACTTGATGACACCGGTATTGAAGATTAAAGTCGTCGTGGACCCAGTGACGCATGCACTAAACCTTCTTAGCCACTCAAGATTCTCTCAACAGAAGCTTGTTTCATTCTCACAGGGAACCCTACGTAAACTATCGGCTTTCTCTTAGAGATTGCTGGTATTGAAGAAGGAGACCCTCTCCCTAGTCTCCGCTCAGGAAAACCAAAGCGCATTATTGAGTCTAGAGCCACGAGATTCATCAAAAGATCTCTTAGGTACACTTGACATTTCATCACTTGTCGTTCAATAATAAGGACGCAAGTGATACATTCTAGAGTCCTTCACAGATCGTAGCAATCTGTCGAGAACATTTATGAGGGGTTCACAACTGTGATCCTCAGTGATTGAATGGAAACTCCTGCTAGGTTCAACATCAAACAGCCCTAACAGCAGGTCACTTCGGTAACTCCTTGTAGGTTACGCTTAGTGTTGTCTCAAACGGTCTGATCATGGGGTGATGCTTCGGTGTACCTCAGCAACTCACCTGAACCGTAGATATACTTCGGTATATTGTGTTAGCCTTCTTGAGGGCATCTGGTTTCAGGAATAGCCTTTGCTAGAATTAGAGATGTGTCTTCACATTATGTTGTTGACACTCTCGAAGTTCAAACTTGTAAGTGCTTGAAATACCGCTAAGGAGATTCCTTTCAAGAATCGAGTCCTGAATATGTGGGTCATTACTTAAACTTGTTCAATGTAATGCCAACTGTCCCTTACGGGATTCGGATGGCTGATTTGCCTGACCAAGGTGAATGGAATCAAGACATTCATGAGTAGAACAATTGTAGTAATCAATTCTTTATGAAAAGATTACAATGATCAATTGGTGTTCATGACTATTCCGGAGATGCTGCTGCTAATGGATACTTGTGGGAGGAAGAGATCGTGATGATTCCCCACATGCTCATACCAACAACATCACAAAAGAAGTTCTCTCAAAATCAAAGGCAACACAAAGTCATAATGATTCTTCATCAAATTAAAGAATCTACAAAGTCATAAAGACTCGAGAACTACTTCACATCTGGAATTCATTGTCAAATGAGCGTGTGAGCATGTTGGAGAAAGACGTGGCGACGCTGGAGCAACGAAGATGACCTGTAGCTAACAACAACATACTATCACAACCACCACAAAGAACAAAGAATCAAAGAACAAAGAAATCAAAGACGTCAAAGACGTCAAAGCAGAATACTTTAAAAGAATTAAGATCCCTACACTGGGGATATTGTTTGAATCAAGGCACTTCTTGTCACAAGAAAGAAGAATGTCAGAAGACGTCAAAGCTACTATTACATCTGCACCAACAACTGTTCAATATTACAGAAGACATCAATTACTAACACTTAGGGGGAGATTGTTGGAATCACTCCTAAACCATTTCTCAAGTGTTAGTAATCAATATGTAATAGTTAGCTTAATTAAGGCTTTTATGTTAGTAATTAAGGCTAGGCTCATGTAGAAACCCCATGAGCCTATGTAAAAGCCCAATAAGGAAAGGAAGGGACTAGATGTGTTGCCCTAGCTCCCTTCCCCTATAAATAGTCTTGTAACTCTCATTTGAGAGTTGGTTGTTCATTTCATCACATATCATTTACGCATAACATTTCATATTCATTCGTGTGTGTGTGTTGAGTGTTCAACCGATCTTTCTCTTCTATATTTCTTATATTGATGCTTGTGTTGCAAACATGGTGACCTAACAAAGTGCAAGCTTATTTTGAGCATATTCCACCAACAGGAGTGGGTTTAGTCTTGCTGGGTGATCTTACAACCATCTGGGAGACAGAAGAAACAAGTAATGATGCTCTCTGGAATAATCAAGAAGATTGGGAAATCACAAGTTGGAGATTCTTTAAATCATCAAGAGTACATGTATTGGAGTTAGAAGATGGTACCATGATTCATATGCTAGCAGAAAGGAGATATCCTCTTATAAGAGATCTTATGATCAGAATACTAGATCATGGTATGGAAGTTGAACAAGAGAATGAAACAGCACGCATGGTAATTGAGTTGTTCATCAAATGGACAACTTTAGCAGATAATGATGCATGATTAATGGTATGGTTTTTTTATTATATAAATCTTTTGAATAATAAGTACTTTATTCAAAGTCTTCTGTGAACACATACTTTATCAAAACACTTTGCGCACAACCAGTAAAGTCTTTTAATAATAATAAGCAATTTTTGTAAAGTGCAAAATATTTTTTGAAGCACAAGATAACAGCAACAAATTGTTTTGAGAATAACATATGGTGTTAGTACTTGTACTACACAACAAATGGTAATCAACTCACCATGTTTAATAAACAAGAAAGAGTTTGACTCATCATGAGGGTACGGCTCTGATGTGATTATCAAATCCGTTTTTAGTTGATAATTTACTAAAAATTGTATGGTTTTAAACTCACCATATTTGTAATAGTGAAGAGTTGGCTAGCCCACAAGATAATGGCTTGTGGTAAAGGCTGTGGAAAATCCATTTTTATGGGAATTAGTTCACCATGGTAGTGATTGTACTAAAAGAACTAACTAGTCCAAAAGCAAACGGCTCTTGGTAAAGACTAAACAATCCGTTGATAGCTGATGATTTGCTAAAAATCATATGGTTATCAATGTACCATGGTTTTTAACCTAAACATTGGCTACTCCAGAGTTAATGGCTTTGGTAAAGAGACATCAAAATCCATTATTTTTCAATGATTCACCTCTCATATGAGTTTATACACCTGGAAGTGATGAGAATAGTATGAAACTTTGTGATCTGATGTACATTTTGCCATATGTTGCTGAGTAGCTGAAAAGATTAGTTGCTGTGAAAATATCATTTGTTGCTGATAAAGATTACTTTGATGATGACAATACAAATACAATGAGTACAAGACGAATCTGAAGTTAAAGATACAATCTTTCCTTGAAGACAAAGATGTTGAAGTTAAAGATACAAAGGAACTTGAAATCAAGTCAGTAGAATTCAAGTTAGGGGAGGATTGTTGGGGTATAAAGTCAAAGTAATGCTTAACAAGAAAGTTAAAGTACTGCTTATGAAGAAAGTCAAAGTATTGCTTGTCAAAGTACTGCTATGATAAAGACTGTTATGCAAATCGTTTAAGGATTGTTATGTAATTCTAGAATATTCTTAGATTAGAATTAGTTTACTTGTCGTACAAGAATTGTAAACCGACTAGGGTTTTCCTTATGCCTATAAAAGTACCCTTAGATTGGCATTAGACACATACATGCAAGTATGATATTAGAGTTATTTAGCGATTAGGGTTGTTAGTGAATCTGTATAATAAGCAGGTTCAAAGTTTGGTTTTAATATAATCGTTAAAGTTCAAAGTTATTCTTCTTAGCTTTGTTGAAGTAGATTCCGCATACTTAACAGAGTTACATCAGTGTTTCATCATTAGTAGTTTTGGATTTATCCAAGGTTGCTAAACCCTTACAAGCTACATAGTTAGTTTGGTCAGAGTATATCGATCCAACACAGTTGATATTCAGTACCCACAAAGTATAATTCAACGGTACCCTTTTCCACATGCTCCTTGATGAAATGATATCGAAGATCGATGTGCTTGGACTTGGAATGTTGAACAGAGTTGCGAGATGCAATAGCACTTCGATTGTCGCAGTACATTGGGATTACGTCAAATACGTAACCATAGTCTTCGAGTTGTGTTCTCATCCAAATGACTTGAGCACAACACGCCGACATGGCTACATATTCTGCTGCGGTTGAGGACAGCGATGTACAATCCTGCTTCTTCGATTGCCATGACACTAGTTTATCACCAAGAAATTGTAGAGCTCTGAAGTACTTTTCGATAATCTAAGCAACTGCGCATTGATGGCGTCGAAAAAGCTATTAGTTCAAAACCAGAATCCTTCGGATACCAGATCCCTAAGTTAATGGTTCCCTTGATGTATTGGAGGATTCTTTTAGCCTTAGAGAGGTGAGTTTCAGTTGGTCTTGACAGATAACGGGAGCAAAAATATACAGCAAATACAATATCAGATCTACTAGCTGTTAGATACATGAAAGACCCAATAATACTTCGGTATTTGGTAGGGTCAACCAATTTCCCTTGCAAATCAGCGTCCAGTTTCTTGGTATGTGTCATTGGTGTTGCATAGGTATCACAGGTTTGCATTCCATGTTTGTTTAAAATTTTAAGGGCATATTTGGACTGACTCAAGAAAATACCACGGGGTGATTGATGAACTTGCAATACTAGAAAAAACGTAAGTTCAGCCATCATGGACATTTCAAAATGTTTTTTCATAAGTTTTGAAAAAGCGTTTGAGTACTTTAGATGTGTTGACCCAAAAATGACGTCATCCACATAAATTTGAACGATTAAAATGTGTTCCCCGTGATATTGTATGAAAAGTGTTGGGTCGACCGATCCTTTAGAGAAATTATTGGCAATAAGAAAGGTTGATAACTTATCAAATCACGCCCGAGGGGCTTGTTTGAGACCGAAGAGAGCCTTGTTCAGTTCGTAGACGTGATTAGGGAACTATGGATCAACAAATCCTTCCGGCTGACTAACATAGACCGTTTCCTTCAGTTTACCATTCAGAAAGGCGGTTTTGACATCCATCTGAAAGACCGTGAGGTTCATGTGAGCCGCAAATGCCAGAAAAATCCGTATAGCCTCAAGTCTAGCAACTGGTGCGAATGATCCCTCGTAGTCAATCCCTTCTTCTTGTCTATTTTGGATGGTCGTACCTTCAGCATCCAACTTGTTTTTCCAAATCCGTTTTAGACCAATAACATAGACCCCTGTTGGTTTTTCAACCAATTCCCATACTTCAAGACGTTTAAACTGATTAACTTCTTCTTGCATGGATTCAATCCATTTGTCATAAGTCATTGCTTCTTTAATGTTTTTGGGTTCAGTTTGACAAACGGTAAGTGCATAAATGCAATGTTCACCGTAAATGCGAAGCGTTGTCTAGTTACTGGCCGGTTGATTCGGGTTTCCAATAATGTTCACAAGAGGATGGTCTTTAGTCCAATGATGTGTGAAGGGTTGATGTTGATATACATTTTGCAGATTAGGAGGATTCAAATGGCTTGTAGATGATTCCGCAACATCAGGTGTGGCAGTTTCATTAGCAAACCGGTTGAAGAACGCATTTGGATCATAATCTGCAGATGGGGGTACTTCATTGTTCAGAAGATCATCAGCTGGTTTAGCGTCATTGGATGCGGTTTGTTCAGCTGTTGTTGTAGAATCAATTGGAGGTACTTCCTCAACAGTTGTTGTTGTTTCAAGTGTATCAGGTATTGGATTATTATCAGGTTGAGCAGCGGAAACAATTGATACATCTGGAGCACTTTGATCAATATCATCACTAAACAGAGGAGCAAATAGTTGTTCCATTTGTTGACGAGAAAGCTGGAGGCATGGTTCAGCTGATGATGGGATTTGGGGAAAGTTTAGACGGTTATGACCGGGTTCCAAGCTATTTTGCTCAGAAGTCATTTTTGTAAGCTCATCAAAATTGGCATGAATCATTTCCATAATCTCCCTTGTACGACGATTCTAGATCCGGTATCCTTTAGAATTTTCACAGTATCCAATAAAGACTCCAATGTCAGCTTTACCTTTGAGCTTTCCAAAGTCATCACGATCATTATTTGGATAGCAAAGAGATCCAAAGACATGCGGTGTTTGAGATTCGGTTTGTGGTTGTGGATAAGCTCATAAGGTGTTTTGTTGTGGCGTTTGGTAATCATTGAACGGTTCTGAGTGTAGCATGCAATAGATCGGCTTCACCCACAAATATCTGGAAGTTTTGCATTTATCAACATCATTCTTGCAGCTTCCACCGATGGTTTCATCTTTCAACAACTCCGTTTTTTTATGGTATACGTGCAATGGATGTTTGATGCTCAATTCCCACTTTCTTATAATAAGCACGTAGAGTTTGATTCACAAATTCAGTTCCTTTGTCGTGCGATTTGTCTAAGCGTATTTGGATTTGAACTTGAATTTTTGTGAGAAAGGTGATGATCATCTATGGAGCTTGATCTTTACTTCGAAGAAAATAAACCCAAGTCCATCTTGAGTAGTCATCAACAATTACCAAAATGTAGCGTTTGCCATTAATCGTCTGTACACGCATCAGGCTATACAAATCCATGTGAAGAAGATGAAGCACATGCTGAGAGCCGTGTTCCACCTTTGAAGAAAAATGAGCACGAGTGCTTTTCCCTTGTTCACAAGCTGAGCATAGATGATCTTTAGAGTACCAAAATCCTGGGAGACCTTCAAAAAGTTTGAATCGAGCAAGGTTGGTTATGGTTTGAAAGTTTAAGTGTGAGAGTCGACGGTGCCATAGCCAAGATTTTGTGGATGTTGCCTTTGAAAGTAGATAGATGGGAGATAAAGCAATCATGTCTTGCATTGAGATTGTATAATGACTTGATGTGCGTTGACCAGACATAAGATCGTTTCCTTGTAGATCACGAATGAAACAAGTTTTCTCCCGAAAAGCAACTTCCAAATATCCATCACAAAATTGCCGATCGAAAGAGATTGTGACCGAGACCTTCCACATAATAAACTCTGCTAATTTCGATGATCCCATTAATGTAATCTCTGAAGCCCATGATAGCCTGAAGTTATCATTCCCAAATCGTGATGCCAATGAACTTTGATATAAAGTTTTATAACAGTTTAAGATTGCCTGTCATGTGTCAGGAACATCCGCTATCAACAACCCAGAGGATGATCTGTATCACCTGCATAACACACAGACGACACAGATCGAATAGAAGTAGATGTGGAACCCGAAGAGTTAGAGGGTTCCGATGCATTTATAGTTTGTAAGATATAGGATTTCATAATCACATCAAAGCATAAACATATAAGGCGTATACAAGTTTTAGAGAGAGAAAGGGAGATGTTCTAGTGAGAGAAACACATGGAAGGTTAGATTTCAAATGAACATTCAACCCTCTCCCTTGTGGGGAGAGGGCTATTTATACAATGTAATACGCCCTCCTACGGGATGTGGATCAGGCATACAATAGGTAAAGACCCGTCCTTCCTCCACGGTGTTGCACTAGACTAAACTATGCTAATAACTGACTAATAAATAACATAATAAACGATATGTCTACGAGCTAACTTAAGCTAGATAACACTTGGGGTGACCGATGCTTCATAATAGAATTTCCAATTCCTAACAATCTCCCCCTAAGGGAGGTCACCCCATGTTTTACATTTTGAATCCTAGCATTCTATTCTTGACATTGTTCTTGAGCTCGTAGACTTCAGATCATCAAAATATTCAAACTTTGTGCTTCCGTGGAGATTTCATCATTGTCTAACTACGATGTATATTTCGTGGAGGTTATAGTGCTGATCCACATTGATGACCTTTGAGCTTTAATAGAGATCATCGACCCGCAGTTAATCTGGCATCACCCATTGTTGTGTTGCCGATATGATGTTGTGACATATGGACGACATGCTCACATTCGGATCATGATTTCTTCTTGCTCGAGTAGCCTGAAGCTTTAGTTGATTCATGATATTTTGCGTAGCGAAGCATGGAGTGAAAGTATGAGTCGTTGAAGCACTTATCATGATTTTCTTTAGAAATGAATGCGAGTGAGCATCGGCTATGGATTGACCCGATTCATTAGATCAGGCAAACGTCAGGGGTACTGCATACAACGATTAGCAATAAAGTGCACGAAAAGTGTCTTTGATCGGTTTTGTTGAATTGAGGTACCGCCTTACGGTTCCCCGTTGATCGGTACAAGTGCATGTGATGGGTAA
>OU343216.1:31002488-31112852 GCA_910596185.1 Chrysanthemum makinoi | reverse complement strand
GTTCCAGGGATTTCCCCTCCTAATCTTTGGGCATATCCTAATGATAGGTGATCGTGGATTATCGATTATGTATTGATGGTATGCAATCTCTTCCTTAGTGGGGTAAAGATTGAAGTAAGCACTATTTTCCACATCCACGTTGTTATTTATCATGCCTTTTTCCGAATTCATGCTAATCATAGAGCCAACCATAGCAGCGCTGACTACTTTCTCAACAGCTTCCCTAATTGTACTATGAATATTTTCTGCAAAAATCCTGAAAGTCGGTGTTTCTACTCACATAGCGGCTTCGACGGTTGGGTTGGTTATTGGGTTGGGTTTTGAGTGACATTGATTTTTTTTGTGTTGGGTTATTAAGTGGTGGTTGGTTATCATTCTCCATGATGAAGAGTGATGGGGTTACGAACAAAGGTCACGAAGAAGGGGGATAGACTAAGAGAAAGCTAAAAATGAGAAAAAAGTTTACTTGATAGGAATCAAGCAAAGAAACCTAAACGAGGTGGACTACTAACTAGCTATTCTATTCCCCGGCAGCGGCGCCAAAAACTTGATAACGCTACACGCGTCGTTCGGGGTCAAGGAAACTTCCTTTTCTTCGAGCAAGTTTTATAACACCCTAGGCAGTGAACCTAATCGTTGTAGTGTAGTAATTAGGGTAAGCCACGGGTATTGATATCGTTCTCTAGGGGAATAGGAATGCTAGTAAGGAGTTACTACGCTAAGGTTAAGGTTGAGGAAGATTATTTTTTATCTTTTTTTATGTTTTTTTAGAAAATGAAAAGGTACGAATCTCGGGTATTGGATTTGGGGGGTTGGTATTTCTACCGATTACTCTACTATTATCTAATTATCTAAACTAAGGTTGTGGGAGTCTATGTCTAATTAATGTGTGCTCGTATGATAGTTTAAAGATGTGTTTACTTAGGTTGTATTACTCCTTAATTATCTCCTATTGATGGTTGAGTTGTCACGTCTTATTCTTAGTTGCGTTGTGTGTCTAAAGTTGTAGGGTATGCGTTTCTCCCTAACTCTTTGAACTTACCAAAGGGTCTTGTCTACAAACCCACTAGGGATGATAAACTCCTACTCTAAGGCGCTCTTTGGATGGTTTAGCCTACAATTACTAAGGTAATTATATTCTAAGGTTCACAAAGATGAATCAAACATTAAGTACACAACGAATGACCTATCGCATTACTAGATCATATATCAACCAAGATAAGAAAACAACCAATCAATATTCAATAATTAAGTTTCATACTTCCTAAGCAAACACACAAATAAATTAGCCGGACATGGAGAACATGCAAGCATACACACAAATAATCAAAGACATAATTGAATTAATGAAGCAAAGACTTATCTTGATGTAAGATAGGGTTTAAAACCCTAAAATACTGTACAAGACACCTTAGGTTCGGTTTTAGGTTTTTACTCCAAAAGACTCTCCACACAAAGACTGAAAAATTCGGATTCTATATATAAGATTACAATTGCGACGGCGTCACCTTATGTTTAGTGACGCCGTCGTATCGCCGTCATTAGGGTTTCGTCTTGGCCACGTTAACCTTGCGACGGCGTCTCCTTGTGTCCGTGACGCCGTCCTCTTCAGCTTCTGACGTCGTCTGGATTGCATCTAGGCCGTCTGAGTAGCGACGGCCTACTCTTTTACAACTGGACGTCGTCGCTTGTAAATACGAGTTTTGGGTTCTGGCCCGTCACAACCTTTTTGGGACGGCGTAGCCAATAGCACTGACGCAGTCACCCTCTAACTTCAGCAGCTGTGAGTGTCTCGATTCTGACTTTGGCCATTTTCTTCATATATTCGCGCCTTTTCATCCAAATAAGTGCCATTCCAGCATTTTGCCTTCAAGAGACCTAAAAAAGTGAAAAGGAACGATATTAAGCAATAACGGATACAAAAGTGATCAAATAAGGACTTAAACGACCCCTCAAAATGGTACCTTTTAAAACCTTATCATTAGACTTCGAATGTTGGACGGAGTTGCACGAGATCGCAATAGCACTTCGACATGCAGTACATCAGGATTCTGTCAAATACGTAACCATAGTCTTTGAGTTGTGCTCCCATCTAAATGACTTGAGCACAACACGCCGACATGGCTACATATTCTGCTTCGGTTGATGACAGCGATGTACAATCCTGCTTCTTCAATCACCAAGAAATTATAGAGCACCTGAAGTCCGAGAATCTAAGAAACCTGCGTGATCAGCGTCTGAAAAAGCTATTAATTCAAAACCAGAATATTTCGGATACCAGATTCCCATCTTATAGGTTCCCTTGATGTATCGGAGGATTTTTTTGGCCTCAGAGAGGTGAGTTTCAGTTGGTCTCGACTGATAACGGGAGCAAAGATATACAGCAAAGCCAATGTCAGGTCTACTGCTGTTAGATACATGAGAGACCCAATAATACTTCGGTATTTGGTATGGTCAACCAATTTCCCATGCAAGTCAGCGTCCAGTTTCTTGGTATGTGCCATCGGTGTGGTATAGGTATCACAGTTTTGCATTCCATGTTTGTTTAAAATTTCAAGAGCATATTTGGACTGACTCAGGAAAATACCATGGGGTGATTGATGAACTTGCAGTCCTAGAAAGGATGTAAGTTCACCTATCATGGACATTTCAAAATGTTTTTCAAGTTTTAAAAAGCGTTTGAGTACTTTAGATGTGTTGACCCAAAAATGATGTCATCCACATAAATTTGAACGATTAAAATGTGTTCATCGTTATATTGTATGAATAGTGTTAGGTCAACCGATCCTTTGACGAAATTATGTGAGATGAGAAAGGATGACAACTTATCATACCACGCCCGAGGGGCTTGTTTGAAGAGAGACTTGTTCAGTTTGTAGACGTGATTAGGGAACTCTGGATCAACAAATCCTTCTGGATGACTAACATAGACTGTTTCTTTCAGATTACCATTTAGAAAAGCAGTTTTGACGTCCATCTGAAAGACCGTGATGTTCATGTGAGCAGCAAATGCCAGAAAAATCGAACAAAAGCCTCAAGTCTAGCAACCGGTGCAAATGATTCCTCGTAGTCAATCCCTTCTTCTTGTCTATAACCCTTAGCCACCAGACGTGACTTATTTCTGATAACTGTACCTTCAGCATCCAACTTGTTTTTCCAAATCCATTTCAGACAAATAACATAGACCCTATTGGTTTTGCAACCAATTCCCATACTTCAAGATGTTTAAACTGGTTAATTTCTTCTTGCATGGATTCAATCCAGTTTGTGAAAAACTAGAAGGGGGGGTTGAATAGTTTTGCTAATTAAAACTTCCTTTTAATCTATTTAGATCGACTTATGTCGATCTATTTGGATGTGTGTGTTGGATGTTGATAAACAAGCATATAAAGGTATGTAATGAAAAGATAAGAGTAAGAAGCACAAAACCACAACGCGAGTATTTATAGTGGTTCGGCTACAAGGATACCTTTCTTGCCCTACTCCACTCCCCGAGTCACCTACTCGATAGTTCATAATCACTACACCAATCTCCTTATGGCGGAGAAGCCTTCACAACGTCGCCTACCCTTTTTCCGGTGCTAGGCTAACCACCGGGTTCTTTCACTCCAAGGTGAACCACACCTACACAACGTCGCCTACCCTTTATAAGGTACTAGGCTAAGTACCTAGTTCTTTCACACCAAGGTGAACCACACCTACACAACGTCGCCTACCCTTTATTAGGTACTAGGCTAAGCACCTAGTTCCATTGCAATGGAGGAACTATTTCCCAACACTACACCAACGACTAATCCCAAAGGAGATCAACTCCTTTTTACAACATCATAAAGGATATCAATATCCTTGGATCTAGTACTAATCTATCTTGTACATCGAAACACACCATATCGAATGTAAATCTAAGGCACCTTTCACTAATGCCTTTAACTAGATCTTCAAGACACCCTTCACTAATGTCCTGTGTCTTGACTTCTAAGCACCCTTCAATAATGCTTCTAGTCTTGACTTCTAAGCACCTACCGCAAGTGCTTATGATATGGACGATAGATACCCTTCACTAATATCTTCGACTTGACACCTGAGACACCTTTCACAAATGTCTTCAACACTTCTTAGGAAAAGAAAAACAATCACCAACAAGAAGACTTCAGTAGTCTTGATGATGAAGAAGCATGGCAACTCATGGACTTGAGCTTGCTCGACTTCAAAGGTGGTGATCTTGCCTTTAAGAGGAACCTAGAAGATCACACAAAAACAAAACTACAAACATAGATCTCTTGGATATGAGATTAGAGAGTTTTTAACTCTAGGGGAAAGTATGTTAGAAAGGGGTGAGAAACAATGAAGAAATGGCTCACTATTTATAGAGGAGAAATTCTACTGTTCCCCAGGATCCTCGGATCCCTTCCACAAGGGATCCGTCTAGTAAAAGCTAGGGATTCGTGGGACGCTCCTCTTTACCCATGGGTATTTTGGTTATGGGTCATGGGTCATGGGTTGATCCATGGGTCTTTAGCTAGATACAATGTATCTCTTGAGTGCAATGCACCTAGTCACATTGGTATGGGTCAAAACCATGGGTTATGGATATTATCCATATATGATATAAGCATGATGTCATGCAATTGGTTATGGGTCAAGCTCCATGGGTCATGGGCTTTGGGTTGTACCCAACTACATTCAATGTATTTGCCCAATGAGTTATGATACTTAAGTTTCTACCCATTTATATTACCCAATATACTACATACTAGTTATGTGTATATTTTACCCAAATATGTAAACACTAGTTGTTGTACATATGTAATATTAAATCATAAATCACTTATACTTGTTTTAGTGTTTTATGTGAAAATGTGAATATGTTAGAAACTATTAGTTCAAACCATTTACGTATTTTATTTGTTTCGTTAAAATGATTTTACGTTTGTTATCGACAAAACATTAGAAGATCGTAAAATATAAATAAACGTTTTTACGGCTTATTTGTATTAACAATCTCCCCCTTTTTGTTGATGACAAAACATAAAATTATTTTAAGGAAAAGCCAAAATTCGTAAAAGTTTGAATTTGTAGTTTTTACTTTCTTCTCCCTTTTGTCTAAAACAAAAAGAGCTTCGAAAGGAAACTAACACATTGTTTTAGGAAAAACATGTGAAAGAAATAAAAAGAAATAGAGAGAAAGTAACGGGAAAGGATCTCGTCTTTACTCCCCCTTGACGAGTCCATCCCTATGTAAGGGCGTCAAGAAAGTAATACTAAGCTAGTTTGTTTGCAACTAAGTTTGCAAAAGAGTTCGTCTAAGTGACGAATGTGCTCCCCCTTGATGATTGCAATTTTGCAAAGGGATGTCAAGAAATGTAATCCTAATTTTGCAAGTAATTTGCAATGTATTGCTTTGACACAAAGCTCCCCTAGCTTTAGGGTGTCAAAGTCTTCTGTAAGCTCATCAAAATTTGTATTAATCGTTTTAATAATCTCCTTTGTACGACGATTCCAGATCCGGTATCCTTTAGAATTTTCACAGTATCCAACGAAGACCCCAATGTCAGCTTTATCCTTGAGCTTTCCAACGTCATCACGATCGTTATTTGGATAGCAAAGGGATCCAAAGACATGAAAGTGTTTGAGATTCGGTTTGTGATTGTGGAGAAGCTCGTAAGGTGTTTTGTTGTGGCGTTTAGTAATCATTGAACGGTTTTGAGTGTAGCATGCAGTTGACACGGATTCAGCCCACAAGTAATCTGGAAGTTTTGCATTTATCAACATCGTTCTTGCAACTTCCACTAACGTACGGTTTCGTCTTTCAACAACTCTGTTTTGTTCTGGTGTTCATGCAATTGATGTTTGATGCTCAATTCCCACTTTCTCATAATACGCACGAAGAGTTTGATTCACAAATTTAGTTCCTTTGTCTGTTCTGATTTTTCGTGTGAAAGGTGATGATCATCTGTGGAGCTTGATCTTTAGTTCGAAGAAAATAAACCCAAGTCCATCTTGAGTAGTCGTCTACAATTACCAAGATGTAGCGTTTGCCGTTAATCGTCTGCACACGCATCGGACCACATAAATCCATGTGAAGAAGATGAAGCACATACTGTGAGCTATGTTCCACCTTTGAAGGAAAGTGAGCACGAGTGCTTTTCCCTTGTTCACAAGCTGAGCATAGGTGATCTTTAGAATACCAAAATCTAGGGAGACCTTCAACAAGCTTGTAACATGCAAGATTTTGTAGATGTTGCCTTTAAAAGTAGACATATGGGAGATGAAGCAATCATGTCTTGCATTGAAATTGTGTAAAGAGTTTATGTGCGGGTTCCAAACATAAGATCGTTTCCTTGTAGATCACGAATGAAACAAGTTTTCTCCTGAAAAGCAACTTCCAAATCTCCATCACAAAATTGACCAACAGAGAAGAGATTGTGACCGAGACCTTCCACATAATAAACCCTGCTAATTTCGATGTTACCATTGATGTAATCTCCGTAGCCCATGATAGCTGCGAAGTGATCATTCCTGAATTTGACAGTGCCAATGACCTTTGAAACAAAGTTTGATAACAGTTTGAGATTGCCTGTCATGTGTCGGGAACATCCGCTATCAACAATCTAGAGGATGATCTGTATCACCTGCATTACATACAAATGACACAGATGGAATAGAAGTAGATGTGGAACCCAAAGAGTTAGAGGGTTCCGATGCAGTTATAGTTGAAACACACATGTTAATGATTTTAGGTATCCATTTAAAGCCAAGTATATTATGTAACCATTTATGCCATCTCCAACTAGTCTTAGCTTTGGTCTTAGTAAATGCACTAGGTGATAAGTTCTTCCTAGGAGGTGAGGGGGTTCTATGGGTACATCAATGATCATAGCCGGAACACTAGAGGGTGGTTTACCTAGAACAGACTTAGAAGCATTAGTGGGCCTAGAGGTATTCCGTTTTCTATTATTCCACTTATGAGATAAGATAGCATTAGCAACACATTTATCATGACAACCAGAAAACATGCTTTTACGACAACCAACACAAGAAGCTTCAAACATAACATTTAACGTACTTAAAGGTTCAGCATTCGGTACATCACTTTTTCCATTACATTTGTCAGACGCAATATCTAAAGTGGGAGTAACATGAGTTTTATTCAAAGTCCTAAGGTGTTCTTCTACTTCAGAGGTCTTTATTGTTCTTTTCTTACGCCCCAACTTCCTATTCTTCCTTGATGTGATCTTAAGCTGTGAAGTTCTAGCGTTGGGAAAAGAGGCAACTATTCCTGTTTCAGTAGAGGGAAGCACATTAGTTTCTTGTGATGTGTCATTAGGCAGTCTAAGAATTCCTAGTGCAATTACGTTTGTGTTTCTATTCCTATATTGCTTAAGTTTTACCAACTTTGCTTTTAGATCATGGATAGTGTGTAACAAATCTAGATTTTCAAAACGAGTGTTTCCATTTTGTCGTAAAACCTCTTTGGTATATGCAAGATGATCATCAACATCTTTTGACACTTGAGCGCGAGTCTTTTTGAGTAAATCAAATATGACACCATATTCCTTTTTAACTTTTGAAATTTCTTGTTCATATTTTGAAATTTGACACTTTAAAGACACGTTTTCATCATCCAGTTTCTTAAGTTTTGGATTAAGAGTTTTTGTATGCAACTGGTTGATTTTGTTTTGCAAAGCGAGTTCTCGATTTTGACAATCTTTTTGACACCATTGAAGACGACGTTTTGCATTCGAAAGCTCATTTAACAATCGCTCATTTTCAACTTTTAAAGATTTGATTTGTGACACATTTTTGGTATTCTTAACATTTTCAACACAAACAACAGAATCAGCAGCGATATAATCAAATGCATATGCAACAGTATGTAGTAACACAACATTTATGGTATCAGCACATATAACATCTTCCAAGAGTCGATCAACATCTTTTCTTAACATTTTCTTTTTACGTTTAGTATTTGAAATCAATGTTTCTGTTTTCTCGAAAACTGTTTTCATGAGTCCAAGCTCCTTGTGAAAATCCCTTTCCCAATATATTGCACACATTTTCAAATTTCGGACATGAGGTAAGATTCTTTTCTGAAAAATATCTCTTTGTTCTCGCGCATGAGGCGATTGAAAATGTTCAACTTTTATTTCAGAATTGATTTCAATTTCACGTTCCAAAAGTTTGATGTCTGATATGAATGTATCAAAATATCTTAGAATTTGACATCGTTCGGGTAATGTTTTTACTTCACTGAGTGAAGGTAAAAGACCATTAATTTGTGTAGTATTGGGTTGGGGACCAACATTAGAAGACTTAGAAGTAGGCATGATAGCCCAAGGTGTGTTAGAATTATCCTGTTGTGCGACAAAAGTTATGGCTTTTGAATAGTTAAATGGTTTGCAATAAACAACATTTTCTAATTTTGACCGACTCTCGTCTTCTGCATCTAATTCTTCCATGCGATTATATTCAACAACACTCATAATGGAATCATCAATTCTATGTTCTGCATTGTAGACTTGATGATTTGGTTTGAATGCTCTATGTGAAAACTTTGGTTTGTAATCATCAAGATTCGGTCCATATCCATTTGGATTTGGTTTAAAAGTAAACTTTTGAATAGTTGTGATTGACTCACCATGTTTATAAACAACATTTCGAAACTCTTTGATTTTGTTTTGTAAGTCGACAATTTCCTCAAGATAGTCATCTATTTGTTTCCTTGAATGCTTTTTGTATTCACAAAATTGTTTTTGACAAGTTAACAACTCAGACTTGGCTTTTTGAGTTTCCGAAGTGAGGCGTTAAGTTGTTGTTTATGATCATATTTCAGTTGTTCTATTTGAGACAACAAAGCATTCTTCGATGCAACTAGATCACATATCTATTTTTCAAAAAAAAAATTCATTTTGGTATGATTTAGCAAATGCGACTTTAAAACCTTTTTCACGTTTTTCTTTTGTTTGAAAAATGTTGAGTTAGAACTTTAAGCATTCATTATCCTTAGTCAATAGTGCAATTTTATCGTGTAATTTCTTATTGATGTTGTGGCACTTTTCCATTCGAGATTTTTGGTTCGTAATTAAGTTGGTCATGAGCTCAAGATCTGGATTAGACACAGGTTCAACTTGTTCAACGTGAGTCTCAACATGATCACCATTTAGATCCTCGAATATAACCACGAAGTCAACTTGATTATCAATATTAACCATAAGGTCATCTTGATCGTCAAATATAACTACGGGATCTATTTGATTATCATCGGAATGAGATGTAGATGGCTCATGTTGAACACTCTGATCCTTGTCGTATGCAGATGTTGGTGGAGATATCAGATCAGTAATGAATATAGTTTGATCTGGTACCGAGACAAGCCGTCGGTCATACACTAGTCCTGGTCACTCATGTGGTTCTTTCATGTTTGCCATTAACATCATCACGCATTAGCCTGCAAGTCTTCCATGTCATCATCAGAATCTGCATTTGCCATGAAGCTCTGTTCCTTGTTGGTAAGAGTTCCACCAGCTTCATCCTTGAGAGCCAAGAGTAAAGCCTCTTTGTGATAAGCGTTTCCTCTTGTCCTCGACTTTGGGCATACATTAGCTAGATGACCCTTCTCATTACAGTTATAAAAATGAAGACCATTAACCCCAGTCTGAGCATTTCCCTGATCAACCACTTGAGCCCGCTGTTGTGGAGCACCCATGTTATTCCTTCCATTAGCATTAATCCCTTGACCACTACCCATCTGACGAACATTACCACAATTCTGAACTTCAACACGTCCATTGTTAACAACAGTTTGATTCCTTGTGTTTGATGAGGTACGAATGCGATTGTTGGATTTTTTAGAGTATCGACCAAAGGCTCTTGCATTCATGACAAACCCTTGTTGCAATGCATCGAAAGCTTCTGCATCCTCATTAGATTCACTGTAAAGTGCTTGATCATTGTTGCTGTTATATGGAACCAGTTGAGTTTCTTGTGAGGGATCATATGGTGTGATCTAAGCAGTTGGTTATGGAGGATTTTTGAAGACAGTTTGTAAGGTCGGGAATTGAGGATAACAAGCTTGAGCCCACAAAGCTAGAGTTTGATTATCCGGAAGTGAAGGCGAAGCAGGGACTCCGCGGATGATCCTTTCTTTGTCAACTTCCTTTTGGTGGGGCTTCAAATAGTCGTACAACAATCCGTATGTTGCATGATGAAGATTCTTCGCTTGACGGATGAAGATAACATACTTTTCCCAATCAGGACCAAGACTACTAAGGAACTTTGTGTTGACTGCAATCCTTGGCATAATGATATTATGTTTTTCCAAGTCATTGATGATGTCTGAAAATCGATAATGATAGGACTCTAATGTCTCCCCTGGTTCAATCATGAAGTGCTCATATGCTAAGTAGATTTTTGATTCCATGTCTTCTTGATTGAGTTATGTTCCTTCCATTAGAAGATGAATGTGCTCCCACATTGCTTTAGCAATCTTCTGAGCATCAACACTATGAAGTATCGGATTGGGTAATCCCAAAAGGATATATTGCATTGCAAGTTCATCAGCTTCCAAGTGTAGAAGTTGGTAAGTAGTAAGTTCATTAAAACCGACAACGTTGGTGATATCATCTCTTGGTGGATTAGCATTCGGATCTCCGGGTACAGTGATAGTAGGCATCTGAAATGGACCTTCAAGGATGACCTTTTTCAAGAATTTTCCATGTGGCTTCTTTAGATCACAGAACCTAAAGAACTTTATTACCCATTGATCGTAGTTTCCGGGAGTGAGCATTGGAGGTCTATCAAGTGATCCAGCTTCATGAATGGATTGTTGGCTGCTTAAAGCTTCACACATCTTTGCAAAACAAGACGGTTCCTTCATAGCATACTTGGATGGATGTTGATTTTGAAAGTTTGTGTAAGGTTGTACTTGTATACTTCGTGGTTGAATCATTTGTAGTCTTGTCGAGTTCAATCCTAGTTGAAAAAACCCTAAACCCTCGCTAAACCATTTATGGTCACGTAAGCTTGCTACACTAGTTCAATAAGCTCTCTTTTGGTTTTAGTATGCTTATAAGCTGTATTAGATCACTTAGGAACCCTTGCATAAGCCTTGCTTGTTTTAGTTTCTCACTTTCATTTTAAAACCCTAAATCTAGTCGAATTCATGTTTTTATAGTATAAGCCCTTTTCATAAGCTATAAGATAGTTTAAGTTACTTAAATAAGCTTATACTAATAATCCATAAGCTATAAAACTATTTTGTTTCATAAAAATACACTTTGCATGGTTTTAGGACTAGTTTCGTAACGCTTTCTATGCATAGGGGTATATATTGTAACTTTATGAAAATAATAACTAGAGGGACTTAAAATGTCATTTTTATAAATATATAAGTATAAGGACCTGTATTGGAAAGTTTTAAAATTTAAAGGTTTAATATATATAAGTTTAATATATAAAGGACTAATTTCGTAAAAGTTATAAGTTAAGGGTATATATTGTAAATTTAAGAACTTAAGGGCATAAATGAAGTATTTTATTATAATTTAAAAATATATCTTTTATTTAACAACGTATCATAATACTAGGGAGCTTCATGTGAGGGGTTTCATATGGGTATTCGTTTGACGAGTTTGCTGGGTTTACGATTTAAAGTGCCCTGGCTCCTCAAACGTTTACTACATGACCTCTGTATTATGATGGCCTGAATGGTGTTACGTTATATCTAAATCTAATGAATCTAAGAAACATATACTTCAAAAAAACTAAGTTATAAAACATAGACAAACCAACAAAGACTTGACATACACACACTACACCAGGTTGCGTGAGTAGGCCATCTATTATCTGAGTCACTTTTGACATCAATCAGATTTCCATTATCTAAGGTGAGTTCATAGCCTCACTTTTTAAATGCTTTATAAACCCGAATACAAGTATTTTTCTCCTAATTAAATATTGCGCGGGTACCTCTCTTGCCACTATTACACACAAATTTCATGAACCATATTCACTTGCGAGTGAACGCGAGTATAGTGAATAGATCTATTTAGAGTTTGACAACTCCCATTGGTTTGCCCCTTTCGGGTACCAATTAGCACTATATTTTAGAACTACAAGGTTAACCTTGGCAAGTTAACCTTATATCCAGTCATGATTGGTCTGCAGTAACGTGGGGTGTCATGAGCTTAGTGCAATAATACTAAAACTATTTTCCTTGAGGGGTGTAACAACTGAACCCTGTGGAACTTGTATTCAAACCTATTACAACTAAACCTATGGATTCACTCAACCTTAGTGTTGACTTTTAAGCATGCTATCCCATGTAACTAAACCCCTTAGGACTTATGGCATGGAGTGACATTGGACATGAGTACGTCCAAACCTTTTATAATTCATCCTCTTTTGCTTTAAAACGTATCTTTGGGACCTCTCTTTTGTAAAAGCCTAACTTTTACTGTAAAACTCTGATGATTTAAATGAATGATAACTCCTTTTTCAAAAACATCTCTTTTCGAGTCGTTTTCTATTATTGTTACTGCTGTATCATGAAGTAATACCCCAAGATTTAGCTTCCGCTGCTATCTGTGAAAATGAGGGTGTTACAGATTGATACCAGAGCCACGGTTATAGAGAACAAGGTCTTTACCTAAAATATAACCACTTTTCTAGAAGTCCTCCGTACCTTAGATTCCCCATTGCATTCCTCGAGTAGTATGCCTTAGATTCCCCATTGCGTTCCCCGAGTAGTATGTACTTATGTTACTTTCCAGCGGGTTGTTACAACGCTATGTCCTCCCCCACTCACCCTATCATTTTATTTGATACCGATGATGAGAATTCCTATTCTACATCATATAGTTCTTCTTCTTCTTCTAAGTCTGATTCTTCGAAAGAATTAACTCAGAATCTTTTAGCCTCGTTAGCTATTGAACCCTCCCTGAATGATCCTTATATGCAAACATATAATAGTTATATGCAAGAATATGATAATGAAATTCCTGTTGTTCCTTCTTTATCCCCTACTCCTCCGTCTCCACTCTTTGATCCCCGAGAATTCTATGTTGCCGAAGTAGTTTCCCCACCTCGTAAGGAAATTCGTATTATACCACCTTCCCCACCTATAGTATTTGAGTTAGGAAATAGTTCTTATAAGTCGCCTTTAGAAAGGCATGATGAACAAATTGAGGATATTCTGAATCACTTAGATAAGCTATCCTTCGAACGTATCGAGGAAGTAGAATATAAGATTTACAATCTTGGAAAGGGTCTAGTTATTATCCAAAGAGACTTTGATAGGTTAGAAACCAAACTAGGAAAAGCTCGCACCCAGATTTCTAACTTACATAAGAAACACAAAGGATATGTTGATAAACTAGTTCTAGCTCGTGTTAGGATTTCTACTCTTGAAATGATCATTGAGGATACCCAAGTTAGTCATCGATCAGATATAAGGGATCTTTTAGATGCAATTCAGGAACTTAAGAATAACAAATAAGTGACTTTAGGCTAGTAGACCTAATATCCTAGAATCCTAAATATGTACAGTTCTTGTACTAAACCTAGTTACGGGATGTAGAGTACTTGTCAAATTTTCACCCTGTAAGATAAATAGGCAAGTCGTTAATAAACTTATAGTTTGCCAATTCCTAGTTCCCTAAGTTATCTCTCCCGAATTAAGATTTCTCATAGGCTATATTATTGTGAACCTAGGAATTACTATGGACTTTCTGCCACCAGGTTATCCCGAGCCTAGATATTTAGGACTCATGGTAGCAATTCATAGTCAAGAAATTAAGCAAGAAACTTTACCTAGGGATACCGAAACTGATGACTGTCACAATTCTCAAATTCCGGTCATTTCTTAAATTAAATATGCATCATATTAATTCATTCATGGCATTTCATTTCACATTTAACGCGTAATTTTTATATTTAATAAACGTTATCGCGTGAGTTATTATTTTGAATATTTAATCCGTTACTTTCAAAAATGATCCCGATATATTTTTATACTTACATTTAGTTATAAAAACTATATTTTGACTTTACCTAGTGTTTTGAATTTATTTGGTATATAAATCGTTAAAGTTATATTATTACGACGTTTTTCTTAAAAATTATACGATAATTATTTTATCACTCAAATTTCACAAGGAATGTATTTTTACAATTTTTATTATCTCATTACATCCTATTTTGATCTATTAAAAATCTCTTTTACCTAATGTACACATTACCTTACAAGTTACAATTATCTACACATTTACTTACATATCCATTTTTAACAAATTATACATACTTATACATTTAAAAAAAAAAAAAAAAAATATATATATTGAAAGAAACATCTCCCCTAGAATCCGGCCCTAGGGGGGGAGTGTATGCATTAAATGGTTTGGTCTCTTTTTTTTCTTTGAAAGTTAGATATATACTCCAAATATTTCAATCTCATTCATTCACTTCTTGACTCAAATAATTCACAAGTTCATAAAAGTCTTTTCTTCTCTCTTTGCTCTTCCTCCATAACCGGCCTATGCAAGGTTTTCATAAGGGATCATCATTTTTTTCAAGCTCAAGTGTTTATACAATCTAGATATCACTCTTTATTAGGTTTTGAAATAAAAACCAAGAGTGTTTAGGCTAAACCTTGTTCTTTGCACTTATCATATTAACTTGTAAGCATATCATTTATGTTTTTCATGTTTCCTTATCATCTCATATTTATCTTTTCATTTTTGGAGCAAATATGCAAGACTTGTGTTGTTTATACCATTTTTACATGATTTTAGAGTTATGTATATATTAAGGTCATCCTATAATTATCCCCTTGGTATACTTTGGTCTTGATGATGTTTAGGAACCCATGACACCCTAAGAAGGTGTATGGTAGGATTATATTAGCTTTGGAGTTGATTTGAAGGGATTGGAATAGGTTTAGTACGAGAAAAACTATTTTCGATAAGTATATAAAAGTGTTCTGTCCTTGTTTTGTTTTTCTGGAAAATCCGACAGTAGGCACGAAATTTTGGCCTTGATATTTAGAAAATATACTTAAAAACGAATCCGTGGCCGCTTGAACGGATTAAAACGGACTTATAACGAAGAAGTTATGGATTTTACAAGTTTGACGACGAAATATATATTTTTCAGAAAATTCAGCAACTTATTTTTGGTTTGTTCGGGTCAAAAACGAGCCTTAAGCTTCACAAATTATTTCGACTTATCAAAAATATATTAGTATACTTTGATACGAAGCTAAGGACGTATTATACGTAGAAAGCGGATTTGAAACGACAAAGATATACACGTTTTCATAAACTTGCCGTAACTATTATTTTTAGAAAAACTATATTATTTTTACGAGATAAGTGTTACAGTAACTAAAATCACCATATGTAACCCCTATTATCTTTATGTTCGAGACCTCGATGACGAAAACTCCTGAACTGAAACTTCTAGATTTCGATACAAACTTTCCAAAACCGTCGAGTTCGTTCTCTAACGATCGACGTACACTATTTTACGACTAGTTTTTCGGAGCCCTTTTCGTCACTTTCATGAAATTTCCCGACATTGTTTACTGACGAAAAGTGATAATTTCACCATAAATCATTACAAAACCATTGTAGGATGACATTTTGACGTAAAAACTTGTAAAGTGCTTTTTGATTGGTCAAGACGTCAAACGAGTATTTTTCGACGATAAGTATATTTTTTTCAAAACCCGCAAATGGTATAAATAACATACGCAATGCATGCATAACATTACATTGCAACTCATTACATATCATATCATTCGTAATAGGTCCCGGTTAACGCATCACATTATACCTCGGTGTACTCACTTTTGTCGTCACATCTATTCATCAAGTGAGTAATCACATCCCCTTTTTACCGTTTTACTATATTTTTGGGGCTGAGTGCATGAACCATACTTGAATTAAATTGATCATTACAATTGTGAACTCTTTTGACTAGAACTTGTGAACTCGAATCAATCCTTGAACTTAATTACGAAATTATGACTTATTTGAACTTATTGAATCGTACATGTTATGACCTTGTCCTAAAGTCTCCTATGTTCGGAGCATCACTATAAAGTCTCCCTTGTTCTGAGCATCACTATAATTCTCGCCTTGTCGGTGGAGTGTTCACAATAATTCTCGCCTTGTCAGTGGAGTGTTCACAATAATTCTCGCCTTGTCGGTGGAGTGTTCACAATAATTCTCGCTTTGTCGGTGGAGTGTTCTCAATACCTAAATGGTGGAGTGTTCTCAATAAATCTCGCCTAGGTGGTCGAGTGACAAAGGAGACTCCCTTGTTGGAGCAAAGTAAAGTCTCCCATGTTCGGAGCATCCTCATTATTATATACGTGGTGCTATATTGTGAACTATTATGACCGCTTATACTGGACCATTATACATACTACTTTTGGCAATGGGTTGTGAACACACAGGTTGCAAGTTTTGTATGGGCCGAACTTGGAACTGAGTGGATTTACAATGCCTTTGCTTTGTGACCTCATTTGGCAACGTGTGCATGAGCATAAACTAGACGCGCTATATTTGTGCAATGGGTTGTGTACACACAGGTTGCAAGTTTTGTATGGGCGGAACTTGGAACTGAGTGGATATACAATGCCTTTGCTTTGGGAACTATTTTTTTTCGATGACCGAAACCTTGGACTCTTTCTTACGAGTTTTCTTATTTTGCTAAACGTGTTTACTCACCAACTATTTTCATAGTTGACCCGTTTTTCTCTCATGCATTTCAGGTGATCGTTAGTAAGCTTTTCTATCAAGTCTTGCATAAAGAAGTTTTCACTTGTCGCTGCAAGTCGTTATGTAATAAAACTTAATATTTTGGAATCTAAACTTTGTAATATATTTGCCGATGACGGCTAAACTAGTATTGTAATGGAGTATTATTTCTTTTTAATATTATCTTTGGTATGTTCTATTATCTTGTGCTTATGTTCCCTTTCGTTACACCTCGTGTTTCGCCGTGCTAGGGTGTGACAGATTGGTACCAGAGCCAAGGTTATAGAGAAATATTTTCAAAAATAAAATCACGAGCTATAACCTAAAAAAAATTTATTTTATTTTATTAAACATTGAATATCATCCGAGTCATCTAGTCCTATCGTTGCATCGTTAATCATAAATTATACATAGCCTGATCAACTATGTCTAATTTATGAAGAACCATGCAATGATAAGAAGGGTAAATTTAAATCATGTTTATTCGAGTCTTTTGAGTCGGTCTGAAGTTGCATTGGTCGGGGTGGGTATGCAGCATGTTTTTACGTTCACGTCTACATTACCGTACCTTGTTCATATCTTCTCCTTTCCATCTTTCGACTTGTTAGACATAGCATGTCTCCTGTCCTGTCATGTTTCGATCACTATAACACATTACCACCGTTCGCACCTCATCGACTTCGTTCGAATGTCGTTTACTCAACCCGATGTTTTGGTCCTCGTAGGATCATGGTCGCAAGAAACACACGCCAGGAGGTAACAACAACGGCAACCCAAACAACAATGACAATCCGACAACAACGCTGGAATAGCGGATCTACTCACCCAAATTATAACACAACTCGATGCTAGGCGAACCAACAACGGGGAAGGTACTTCAAACACGGTCAGGATGCAGCTACAAAACTTTCATGACATGTAAGCCAATGGAATTTCACGGTACTGAGGGTGCCATTGAATTTGCTAACCTGGTTCGAGAATGTTGAGTCGAAGCTTAGTATCTTCACGAAATGTGTGAAGGAAACAAGGTTGAGTTCTCTGCTGGTCTACTACAGGGAGCATTGACCGTGGAACAACCAACTACAGACTAGAGGAAGAGGGGCTGCAAATGCGTTATCTTGGGAAGCATTTAAGAAACTGCTAACTGATGAGTACTGCAGAAAAGATGAAGTGCAGAAACTGGAAGAAGAATTTTGGAACCACTTGATGGTAGGAGTAGAGATCGACAAGTACACGATCCGTTTCCACGAGTTAACTAGGATGGTTCCTCACATGGTTTCCATGTGGGAAGTTGATTGACCGATATATATGGGGATTGATACCGGAAATTAGGAGGGATGTCACTTCGTCGAAACCAACCACTCTGCAAGCCGCCGTGAGTATGGCGTATCGCTTGACAAATGATGTGATCGGTGGAGAACTAACAAAAGCAAACGACAATGGACGAAAGCGACAGGAGGATCACCAGGAAACCGAGACCGAATCAACAAAACAAGAGGCAGCGAATAACCGAGAACTATGGGGTGACCACCCAGAGCGCAAAGGATATACAAGTCCACATCCTTTGTGCACTCGATGTAATTATCATCACTTAGGAGACTGCCGAAGGTGCAACAAATGTGGACAGACGGGCCACTTCACGCGAAATTGCTCAAACAGAACTGGGAATCAAGGACAGAGAAAAGCATGTTACGAGTGTGGAAGCCTAGATCACCTTCGCAATACGTGGCCCAAAGCTGAAAAGAACTCCCAATCAAGGAGGTAATCGTCCAAACCTGGCATTGGCAATAGAAGGTCCACCAGAACCGAACATTGAAATTCCTCCCGCACGGGGTCGAGCATTCTATCTGGGTACCGAGGAAGCCCGCAACGCTTAACGGGTACATTCTTTTGAACAACCACTTTATTTCTGTGCGACATGATTTTGAGTGCATAACTTCCCTCCAATCTTTACCACGTTCACGACCTTGATTAATTTGAGACTTATTGATATCGACCTTAGTTGTTATATATTTTGTTGATTGGATTTGATTGTGTAAGCAAATCGAATATCGAGCGAATCTTTCAAAAGACTTCATTCAAGGATGTTGATTCCTACCTTTCTAACAACTTGTTTCCTAGCTTGATCTAGTGACAGTTCTTGTTTGATGAGTTGCGAAAATCAAGCTAAGAGACAAGTTTACTCAAGTCGGTTTAGTTTAATCTCATGACAGTTCTTGTTTGATGAGTTGTGAGATTAAATTAGAATCGACTACATAAAGGTCTTTTGAGAGCTACGTTCGATATTGGGTAAGTTTACCCTATCAAATCTAATCACGGGCACGTACTTAGTTGTATGGGAACCTGTACGCATGGGCATTGATATGATCATTTAGACTGTTCGTACGAGCATGAACTTTTAGAACTCTTGTCGAGGTTCGGACCATAGTATCGTTAATCGAATCATGAGGACATGATTCCGCTGACATGGGAAGAATGTCACAATTCTCAAATTCGGTCATTTCTTAAATTAAATATGCATCATATTAATTCATTCATGGCATTTCATTTCACATTTAACGCGTAATTTTTATATTTAATAAACGTTATCGCGTGAGTTATTATTTTGAATATTTAATCCGTTACTTTCAAAAATGATCCCGATATATTTTTATACTTACATTTAGTTATAAAAACTATATTTTGACTTTACCTAGTGTTTTGAATTTATTTGGTATATAAATCGTTAAAGTTATATTATTACGACGTTTTTCTTAAAAATTATACGATAATTATTTTATCACTCAAATTTCACAAGGAATGTATTTTTACAATTTTTATTATCTCATTACATCCTATTTTGATCTATTAAAAATCTCTTTTACCTAATGTACACATTGCCTTACAAGTTACAATTATCTACACATTTACTTACATATCCATTTTTTAACAAATTATACATACTTATACATTTAAAAAAAAAAAAAAAAAAAAAATATATATTGAAAGAAACATCTCCCCTAGAATCCGGCCCTAGGGGGGGAGTGTATGCATTAAATGGTTTGGTCTCTTTTTTTTCTTTGAAAGTTAGATATATACTCCAAATATTTCAATCTCATTCATTCACTTCTTGACTCAAATAATTCACAAGTTCATAAAAGTCTTTTCTTCTCTCTTTGCTCTTCCTCCATAACCGGCCTATGCAAGGTTTTCATAAGGGATCATCATTTTTTTCAAGCTCAAGTGTTTATACAATCTAGATATCACTCTTTATTAGGTTTTGAAATAAAAACCAAGAGTGTTTAGGCTAAACCTTGTTCTTTGCACCTCATCATATTAACTTGTAAGCATATCATTTATGTTTTTCATGTTTCCTTATCATCTCATATTTATCTTTTCATTTTTGGAGCAAATATGCAAGACTTGTGTTGTTTATACCATTTTTACATGATTTTAGAGTTATGTATATATTAAGGTCATCCTATAATTATCCCCTTGGTATACTTTGGTCTTGATGATGTTTAGGAACCCATGACACCCTAAGAAGGTGTATGGTAGGATTAGATTAGCTTTGGAGTTGATTTGAAGGGATTGGAATAGGTTTAGTACGAGAAAAACTATTTTCGATAAGTATATAAAAGTGTTCTGTCCTTGTTTTGTTTTTCTGGAAAATCCGACAGTAGGCACGAAATTTTGGCCTTGATATTTAGAAAATATACTTAAAAACGAATCCGTGGTCGCTTGAACGGATTAAAACGGACTTATAACGAAGAAGTTATGGATTTTACAAGTTTGACGACGAAATATATATTTTTCAGAAAATTCAGCAACTTATTTTTGGTTTGTTCGGGTCAAAAACGAGCCTTAAGCTTCACAAATTATTTCGACTTATCAAAAATATATTAGTATACTTTGCTACGAAGCTAAGGACGATATAAGTGAGAAAGCGGATTTGAAACGACAAAGATATACACGTTTTCATAAACTTGCCGTAACTATTATTTTTAGAAAAACTATATTATTTTTACGAGATAAGTGTTACAGTAACTAAAATCACCATATGTAACCCCTATTATCTTTATGTTCGAGACCTCGATGACGAAAACTCCTGAACTGAAACTTCTAGATTTCGATACAAACTTTCCAAAACCGTCGAGTTCGTTCTCTAACGATCGACGTACACTATTTTACGACTAGTTTTTCGGAGCCCTTTTTGTCACTTTCATGAAATTTCCACGACATTGTTTTACGACTAAAAGTGATAATTTCACCATAAATCATTACAAAACCATTGTAGGATGACATTTTGACGTAAATACTTGTAAAGTGATTTTTGATTGGTCAAGACGCCAAACGTCAAACGAGTATTTTTCGACGATAAGTATATTTTTCAAAACCCGCAAATGGTATAAATAACATACGCAATGCATGCATAACATTACATTGCAACTCATTACATATCATATCATTCGTAATAGGTCCCGGTTAACGCATCACATTATACCTCGGTGTACTCACTTTTGTCGTCACATCTATTCATCAAGTGAGTAATCACATCCCCTTTTTACCGTTTTACTATATTTTGGGGCTGAGTGCATGAACCATACTTGAATTAAATTGATCCTTACAATTGTGAACTCTTTTGACTAGAACTTGTGAACTCGAATCAAATCCTTGAACTTAATTACGAAATTATGACTTATTTGAACTTATTGAATCGTACGCGTTATGACCTTGTCCTAAAGTCTCCTATGTTCGGAGCATCACTATAAAGTCTCCCTTGTTCGGAGCATCACTATAATTCTCGCCTTGTCGGTGGAGTGTTCACAATAATTCTCGCCTTGTCGGTGGAGTGTTCACAATAATTCTCGCCTTGTCGGGGGAGTGTTCACAATAATCTCGCCTTTGTCGGTGGAGTGTTCTCATAATTCTCGCCTAAATGGTGGAGTGTTCTCAATAAACTTAGGTGGTCGAGTGACAAAGGAGTCTCCCTTGTTGGAGCAAAGGTAAAGTCTCCCATGTTCGGAGCATCCTGAATTATTATATACTTGGTGCTATATTGTGAACTATTATGACCGCTATAATCGACCATTATACATACTACTTTTGGCAATGGGTTGTGAACACAAAGGTTGCAAGTTTTGTATGGGCGGAACTTGGAACTGAGTGGATTTACAATTTTGCTTTAGACCTCATTTGGCAACGTGTGCATGAGCATAAACTAGACGCTATATTTTGTGCAATGGGTTGTGTACACACAGGTTGCAAGTTTTGTATGGGCGAACTTGAACTGAGTGGATATACAATGCCTTTGCTTGGGAACTATTTTTTTCGATGACCAAAACCTTGGACTCTTTCTTACGAGTTTTCTTATTTTGCTAAACGTGTTTACTCACCAACTATTTTCATAGTTGACCCGTTTTTCTCTCATGCATTTCAGGTGATCGTTAGTAAGCTTTTCTATCAAGTCTTGCATAAAGAAGTTTTCACTTGTCGCTGCAAGTCGTTATGTAATAAAACTTAATATTTTGGAATCTAAACTTTGTAATATATTTGCCGATGACGGCTAAACTAGTATTGTAATGGAGTATTATTTCTTTTTAATATTATCTTTGGTATGTTCTATTATCTTGTGCTTATGTTCCCTTCCGTTACACCTCGTGTTTCCGCCTCCGGCGAGGGTGTGACAATGACGATTCTACGTCATCCTATTTAGGATCTTCTCCACCGCCTAGTCCAGTATCCTCTGTAGGATCTTCTTCATCGTTTAGACCCACTAAACCACCCCTAGATTATGCCTTAGATGAATCTATGTTTGTGGAACTAGATGATTTGTTATGGATTATACTGAGACCCTAAGGAAGTGAACTAGCTCCCGAGGAACCTAATGCTCGTTAGTAGAGCATTTGCCTCTAGTTTTAGGTTTCCAATCCTCCGTTATATCCTACAATGTTCAAAGCGTTAGAACTTGTATTTTCAATCCTCCGTTATATCCTAAAATGTTCTAAGTGTTAGAACTTGTAGTCTCAATCCTAAGTTATATCCTACAATGTTCTAAGCATTAGAACTTGTATTCTCAATCCCTCGTTATATCCTACAATGTTCTAAGCATTAGAACTTGTATTTTCAATCCTCCGTTATACCCTACAACGTTCTAAGCGTTAGAACTTGTACTTCTAATCTTCCGTCATACTACAATGTTCTATTAGTTAGAACTTGTAAAGAATATCTACGTCGATCTTCATAATCGTCATTATCTTCGACTTATGATATTATTCTTATCCCTTCCTATTTCTCGCTAAGAATGCCTCGCACGAGATCGTTAACCCCCGCCGACTAGTTGCTGACAGTGTGACTGCGGCACTAGAATCCCGAGCTGCTAACATAGCAAACGCTAATAACGCGAATAGAAACCACGAGCCGAGGGAAGTTCATGTAGTGAAGAAGAGTAGCTACAAGGAATTTATGAGCTGCCAACCTTTCAATTTCAAAGGTACAGAAGGTGCTGTTGGACTAATTCGCTGGTTAGAGCGAAGCGAATTAGTATTTTCTCGTAGCAACTGTTCAGAGGACTGTAAAGTCAAGTTTGCTACTCGTAATCTTACAAAAGAGGCTCTATCTTGGTGGAATTCATATGCCCAACCTCCGGGAATAGAGGAAGCATATAAAACCACTTGGACTGAGTTGAAGAATCTTCTGATTAAGAAATACTGCCCTCAAACCGAAGTCAAGAAAATAGAAGATGAGTTTTATAACTTGACTGTGAAGGGGAATGATATCAAAACTTACATTAGGAGATTTCAGGAATTGGCAACGTTGTGTCCAACAATGGTGCCAACCACTAAAAAGACAATGGAAGTTTTTATCGGAGGTTTGCCCCCGATTATCAAAAGGAATGTTACTGCCTCTAAACCTCAAACTTTAGAGGAAGCCATTACCATCACTCAAAGGTTAATGGATCAAGTAACAAAGCACAACTCTGTGCCAGTGCCCCAAGATAATACGATAAAGTTCAACGATGGACGAACTTTCAATAATGACTACTGTAACCCTAACCCTAACACCCTTACCCCAAATCCTTACCCGAAACTGAACTAAAGGCAAGAAGCTTCTTGAGCTTATGCCACCACTCCAACTGAGGGAAGTGATTATGCTGGATGATAAGGATCTAAAAGGTACACTTTTGAGGGGTCATTTAAGCCCTTAATTGATCACTTTTGTATCCGTTACTACTTAATTTCGTTCCTTTTCACTTTTTAGGTCTCCTGAAGGCAAATTGCTGGAATGACACTTATTCTGACGAAAAGGCGTGAATATATGAAGAAAATGGCCAAAGTCAAGAATCGAGACACCTGCTGCTGGAATTGAAAGGGGACGCCGTCACGGCTTAATTGCAATGCCGTCACGACACATCTTGAGACGACTCAGTAGCCAAATTGCTAATTTACAAGTGACGGCATCAGGATTAAAAGAGTAGGACGTCGCAACTCAGATGGCCTAGATTTGGATCCAGACGGCGTCAGAGGTTGAAGCCGACGGCGTCACGAGCATAAGGTGACACCGTCACAAAGTTGACATGGCCAAGACGAAACCCTAATGACGGCGACCTGACGGCGTCACAATTAAAGAGTGACGCCGTCGCATTTTGTAACACTATATATAGAATCCGAATTTTTCAGTTTTAGAGAGGTAGCTTTGTGGAGTAAAAACCTAAACCGAACCAAGGCTGTCTTGGGCAGTATCTTAGGGTTCCATACCCTATTTTATAACAAGATAAGTGTTTTACTTCATTGATTTAATCATGTCTTCAATTGTTTGTGTGTATCCTTGCATGTTCTCCATGTCCGGCTAATTTACTTGTGTGTTTGTGTTGGGTCCAATAAATTGACCCAATCACCCTGAACAAGATTTGAAAATAAAATAGCCTAACTCACTAAATAAATAGTGAGTGACTCACTGATAAAGAAATCAGTTATTGTTGTTTAGTACTCTTTACTTACTGATACGGTGTCAGTGAGTAAAATATATGAGCTACAAACAACACCAATGACATTGAGATTTTGAAAAATGTCTCAGTGATCCTGAAGACCTATCTCTACATACAGACTGAAATATATTGGTGGAACTTCCAAGAGAAGAAGTCAAACAAGTACAAGACTTTATCAAAAGAAGTGAGAATATTGTATGACACAAAAGAGAAAGATAAAGATGGACCACATGGGGGACCACATGTCACCATCATCACATGTCTTTGTATTCTTTTCCTATATAATGTAGGTATGTATCCTAAACAAACACAAAATACTTAAGTATTAGTTGATAGATCATCCTCTCATTGAAACACAAGCATAGCTGGGATCAATGAGAGTTTATTTTTCATTCAATGGGGATAATATACCGAAATTATCCCCGTGAAAAAGTTGAGGATGTTATCATGTAGTCTAGTTGGTATTGATAAATCTTGTAATTATTGTTCTTCATTATTAATGAAGTTGTTCTTTATTTTTATCAAGATTTTCTCAATTATCTAGACCAACAAGTGGTATCAGAGCGGGCGGATTATTCTCATAATCCAGATCCGTTAATAGACTGCTGATAACATTTTTCATTGTCAAAAAAAATCACGTGTGAACCTTCAAAAACTGCTACTGTAATAGCAATTTTTGAGAGGGAGAAGACACTGATATTGACAAAATGGCAAAAACCCACCCAAATAACCCACTGATTGAAATAACCAGTCAAAAATTAACCCTTACCCACCACTCATATCTTATCCACACACATCCCAACATACACACAAAACCGACACACACAAAAACCCAGATCCAGATCTATTTCACCATCATTCTTATTCACAAAACAAAAAAAAACCAAAACCTCTCGATCTATCAACACACTAAAAAAATACATCATCAAAAGATGATAAATCCAAATCCTATCAAAACACAGCTTTACCATCACTCACCACAAAACTCAAAACTGATTTTTTTTCATCTCATCTCAAGAGTTATAAACTCAATCTAACTCCGGCAAATCAACCCTCAAAAATCTACACCTACAAAAACGACACACAACACAGATCTCAAAACCAATCAAACACCAAAAAAATCATAAACCCAGTTCGAGTAACTCAAAATCCAGTAGCAGTTTACTCAGGCAAGAAATCCGGTGGACAAATCCCATCACAAGCACAACAAATAATCAATCTCAACACAGAAAAAGCCTCAAACAAATTGAACACTTCCGATGGCGGCAATGGTTGTCAAAACCACTAAACCCACATTGATAAACCAATCGATTCAAACTGCCATGATCAAACCCTTGCGGCTGAAAAAAAGACGGCTGAGATGGTTAATAGCTGTGAACCGGAGCTGAGGTTTATATTTGTTTGGTATTATCATTGTTGAGAGGCATCTGATAAGATGCAACATGGTTCTGAATCTGGATTTGTGGTGTTTAGGATTCTAAGGGTTATTTGATGGGTCTCAGGTCGAGTCAATCAATGAGTGTTGTTGTTTGTGATGTAGATGTTTCAGACAGAGTCTGAATGGGGTTGTCTGAATATTGGGGCAGAAAAGATTCAGTCGAGTAGGTTGATAGTTTTTTTTTGCTTAAATCAGTGGGAGGATGATTTGAAAAATGATGGTACAAGGAGACTGATAGTTAGATTTATCAGGAGTTTTGATAATTGTGTTTATCGTTGCTAGAGCTAAGTGAGCTTAAGACTCGGTGAGTGTTTATGAGTTCGTAATGAACCTGAACCAAAAAAGGAGTAACACTAAACGCCGAAGTCAAAACCAAATGAGTCCCTGATGAATGATGAACGATGGTCACTGAATTAGCAATAGCATCAGTGAACTGAATTCATTTCAGTATTGGGTATGTGAGGAACTGAGGTTATAAAAGTTGTGGTAAAAAAACTCTAAAAGAGGCTGATGGGGTATATCAGTGTTCTTAGAAGAACACGAATGTGGCATACAGGGAGTAGTTGTGGTTTTTTATACAGGGAGCTTTGATACCAAGTTAACTTCAGGTTGTGGAGTCGAAGTTACGGGTCAGCTGGTGGTTAATGACAAGAAAGAGGTGCTCATAAAGTAAAACAAATTATGTGCCAGTGTATGTTGCAACATCAGGGAGGGGCATGATATGTTGCAACTCAGGAAGGTCGAGCCTCGACAATGAAGATGCATCAGGGAGTATGTATTTGAATTCAGACTTAGCCTGAACAAGAAACTTGAACGAGCTTTGAAGTCGTCGGAAGAATACTAACCCGAGAACCTGAACCATGGTCTCACTGAACACCCATGTCCCTGAAACCCGAGCCACTGAGCTCTTGGTGACCGTGACACCCGAAGTCATGAAAATTTGAGAACCCGGCAATGAACCCGGTCTTGAGGAGCACCTAGAAACCGAAGTCTCTAAACTCGTGTGGTGATGAATCGAAGTCAAAAAAAACCAATGTGCATACTCAGGTCACTAAATAGCAAAGTGTACATCAGTCCTGATACTCGAGTTTCCATGAAAACTCATGAAGACTGAATCTGAATAAGTCTGAAACATGGGTCCTGAAAACGAGTGCTCACTCTAAACCTGAAACCATACTAAATGTATTGATTATAAGTATTTTGGGGTGTATTTGTACCAGTGTATTTGTATTCATTAATGTATGTGTTGTAATATCAAGTCAAGTGACAAAAGAAAAAGGACATTGATGTATCAAAAATTGAACCATGTCCTTTCACTTAAGTGATTAAAATAGTGCTTCAGGGGATTGCAAAAGAGAATGGACACTGATGTATCTAAAATGAACCAGGTCCCTCTTAGCATCAAAGTGAACCCATGGTCACTGAACCCAGTCTCTAAACAACATGAACCTTCGCCCTACAGTTTTTACTCAATCACCTTAGGCTATTTGTATATTCAAAGGGGGAGGATGGGTCCAATAAATTGACCCAATCACCCTGAACAAGATTTGAAAATAAAATAGCCTAACTCACTAAATAAATAGTGAGTGACTCACTGATAAAGAAATCAGTTATTGTTGTTTAGTACTCTTTACTTACTTGTGACAACTCGTACTTTCAGGTCATTTCTCAAAACAATTCATGCTTCACAATTTCATCATTTATCGTAAACTGGGTTGCGTGTTCCAAATTCGCGTAACCTTAATGGTTTAGCGGCGAATTCATGATCATATCATCACGAACATTTCATATAGACTAAGTTTAGTCTACATATCATTAACATCATTTCCATCATATTAGTTCATTCATGATTTTTCATTTCACATTAAACGCGTAAATTTTATATTAAATAAACGTTATCGCGTAAGTTATTATTTTGAACATTTAATCCGATACTTCCAAAAATGATCCCGACATATTTTTATACTTACATTAGTTTATAAAAATGATATTTTGAGTTTACCTAGTGTTTTAAATTTATTTTGTATATAAATCGTTAAATTAATATTATTACGACGCTTTTCTTAAAAAACTACACGATAATTATTATATCACTCAAATTTTACAAGAAATGTATTTTTACAATTTTTATGATCTCATTATACTTTACTTGGACCTATTAAAAATTACTTTTACCTAAAATTACCTTAAATACACTAATGTATATACAAACCTTACAAGTTATTATTAACTACACATTTTACTTACATCTTTTTAACAATTTTGTACAATATATAAAAGAAAAAAAAATTAATTTGAGAGAAACATTCCCCCTAAAATCCGGCCCAAGGGGGAGGAGTAGTCAAAGTGGGTAGATTTTCTTATATAGCTAGATCTATACTCAATGTAATTCACTTCACTCTTCATTCATCTCAATCATTCTAGTTAGTAAAGTTTATTTTTTTCTTCTCTCTTGTTCTTCCTCCAAAACCGGCCTACATAAGGAGATAGAAGAAATCATCAAGTTTTCCATTTTCAAGTATAAACACAATCTAGTTACACTCTTATTCAAGGTTTTGAAATAAAAACCTAGGGTGTTTAGGTTTAATCCTTGTTCTAATCACCTCATCAAGTTTACTTGTAAGCATATCATTTACATTTTTCATCTTTCCTTATCATTTCATATCTATTTCATCATTTTTGAGCAAAGCATGCAAGACTTGTGTATATTTATACCATTTTTACATTGATTTTTAGAGTTTTATACATATAAGTCATCCTATAATTTATCCCTTGTTATTTATTGGTCTTGATGATGTTTAGGAACCCATGACACCCTAAGAAGGTGTATGGTAGGATTAGAATAGCTTTGGAGTTGTTTTGAAGGGATTGGAATAGGTTTAGTACGAGAAAAACTATTTTCGACAAGTAATAAAAGTGGTCTGATCTTATTTTGAATTTCTGGAAAATCCGACAGTAGACATGAGTTTTTGGCCTAGATATTTAGAAAATATACTTTAAAACGAATCCGTGGCCGCTTGAACGGATTAAAACGGAGTTATAACGAAGAAGTTATGAATTTTTCAAGTTTGGCGACGAAATATATATTTTCTGAAATTTCAGCAAGGTGTTTTTGTTTTGTACGAGTCAAAAACGAGTCTTAAGCTTTATAAATTATTTCGACTTACCAAAAATATATTAGTATACTTTGATACGAAGCTAAGGACGTATAATACGTAGAAAACGGATTTGAAACGACTAAGATATACACGTTTTCATAAAATTGCCGTAACTATTATTTTTAGAAAAACTATATTATTTTTACGAGATAAGTGTTACGGTAACTAAAACGATCATATTGAAGGCTGTTTTTAACGTTGACGTAGAACCTTTTATAACGAGATGTCTTCTAATAAAATCGAGATCACCAAGCATATTTTCCAAAACGACCAACCGTTTGTATAGCGGAGTTGTAATAAATTATTTACGGTTGCTTAAACTTTGCCGAAACTCACTTTTAAACCACATTTTGGACAAAATCACCATATTTAACCTCTATTATCTTTATGTTCGAGACCTCTATGACGAAAACTCATGTACTAAAACTTCTAGATTTTGATACGAGCTTTCCAAAACCGTCGAGTTCGTTTCCTAACGTTCGACGTACACCATTTTACGACAAGCTTTTCGAAGCCATTTTCGTCACTTTCATGAAATTTCCGACGACATTGTTTTACGACGAAAAGTTAAAATTTCACAATAAATCATTAATAAACTATTGTAGGATGACATTTTGACGTAAAAACTTGTAAAGTGATTTAAGAATGGTCAAGACGTCAAAAGAGTATTTTTCGACGATAAGTATTATTTTCAAAACTCACAAATGGTATAAATAACATACGAAATGCATGCATAACATTACATCATAACTCATTACGTATCATAACATTCATAATAGGTCAAGATTAACGTATCACACTACATCTCGGTGTATTCACTTTTGTCTTCGCATCATTTCATCAAGTGAGTTTTCATAGCCCCACTTTCAATTGTTTTGTACTATTTTGGGGGAGATACATGCTCAGCTATTTTTATGACTATCATGATTATTTGAAACTACATGCTTAACTGAACTGAATGTTTAGTCATATTCTATATCATAAATCATGGAACTAAATGTCTTGGGATTACCGTTGAGCTGAATGTCTTGGGATTACCATTGAGCTGAATGTCTTGGGATTATCATTGAACTAAATGTCGTGGTATAATCATTGAGCTGAATGTCTTGGGATTATCATTGAACTAAATGTCTTGGTATAATTATGTCAAGTAACTATTGATACATAAGTCATGCACTATAATGTGAATTCATTTGACATCATGCACTTGAACATAAACTATGCACCTTTTGGCAGTGGGTTGTGAATACACAGGTTGCAAGTTTTGTATGGGCGGAACTTGGAACTGAGTGGATTTACAATGCCTTTGCTGCATAAACGATTTTTGAAAGGCTTTACATTCCAACGCAAACTCTATGAACTCACTCAACCTTTGTGTTGACACTTTTTAGCATGTTTTATCTCAGGTATCTAAGACATTCACTTCATGGCATGCATTTGGACACATCATGGAGTCATGTTGACGACTTGTCTCACTTGGGTTTTACGCACTTTAAAACATCGTTTGAATAGTAACAAACTTATTTCCGCACAAGTTGATTTTCATTTGGGACCTACTTTGTAAACTCTGATTGTTTTATTAAATCAACGATGTATTTTCCAAACGACACTTTAGGTCGCTCAATATAACTGCGGATTGTGATGCTATGACAGTCAATCCTCGTGAATTCCATTCACGCGAAAAATGTAATTTGGGGGTGGGAAGATGGCATCGTGAGTTTCAGTTGTAGGAATCCAGTTTAAAATACCCCACTACATGATATCATCATCATAGCACTCTACCATCAATTTAAGTGCATGTTCACTTTATTAATGCCGTTTATAACGTACATTTTCTTCGAAAGTTATTTACTTTCATTTCTATATCGATTGTCACATGAATGCCTTTTATGCCCATTCCATTATTCTTTCTTCATACTCTAATGTGGAGAATTCCTTGTCATTCCCTATCATAATTTTTACATCAATTGACTCATCATCGATAACGCCAATGCCGATAAACCTTTTAAATAGGGCTTAAGTCACTCTCACCTTTGTTTCAACACTAACATGTCGAAGTTACACGTTACTCACATTAAGTCACTAAACCATCATGTTTGAAGCACTTACGACATCTCATAACCCATCTTCTAGGAATCCGTCGATCATTTTGAAAAATAACCTCAAACTTATCATTTCTTATCGTATCTCTTTGGAGAGTTTATTATTGACATCGGACTTTGTTACGTCTCACCTTTCCTCTTATTTTGAAGAAGATATGGCGCCGAAGAAAGCCACACCTGAATTGACTCAAGCGGCTATGCAAAAGTATGTAGAGGATAGTATAGCCGAGGCACTAAGGAAAGAACGAGCAACGGTAGCTGCTGCTGAAGCTGCTAGACTCGCTGCTGCAACAGGAGCTGCAGGAGGGTCCGGAGTTCGTAATTTTACATACAAGGACTTTAAGAACTGTGATCCCACAAAGTTCAAAGGCACGGAAGGAGCCACTGCTATGATCCGTTGGTTTGAAAAGATGGAGTCTGTATTTCTCCTATGCAATTGCCCAGATGACTGCAAGGTAAAGTTCGCCACTGGTACACTCTTAGATGGCGCAATGTCATGGTGGAATTCGTATGCACAGCCTATTGGTATCGAAAATGCTTATAAGCTCACGTGGAATGAATTCAAGAATCTGGTAACTAAGAAGTATTGTCCACGCACGGAGGTGAAGAAATTAGAAACGGAATTTTACGAGTTAGTAACTGTTGGTTATGACATCGAGACCTACATCGAGAGTTTTCAGAGTTGGCTGCACTATGTCCATCGATGGTTTCGGACAATGAGAAACTACTGGAAAATTTCATTGAAGGACTTCCACAATGCATTCAAGGAGATGTAACTTCTTCCGATCCACAAACAATTGAAGAAACTATTAGGATAACTCAAAAACTCATGGCTTAAGTTGTGAAAAGGGAAAATATTATCAACAATAACCACGACAACAATAACAACAATCAAACCATCAACAACAACACCACACCACCTACCACAACAAAAGAAAATGGGAAAATGACCAGGGAGGTTATAATAACAACAACCAAAACCGTAACACTAACCATCATCAACAGCAGAATAGAGGACAAGGAGCCGCAATGGTTTATGTTGCTGCACCAATAGAAGGCAGAGGTTATGCTGGAAGCTACCCACTATGTAATCGATGTAAGTATCATCACACGGGTCTTTGTCCTGTTAAGTGCTACAAGTGTCAAAAACTAGGACACCATGCCAAGAATTGTAGAGGCAAGACCATAGTTACGTGCTTCGGATGTGGGGAGCAAGGACACTATCGGAATCAATGTCCTCAAAACCAAGGTCAACAAGTTGAAGGTGCTCATGGGAATGCATACATGATAGGAGGAGGAGAAGCTCGTCAAGGTATCACGACGCGAAGACTAAAGAAGTTCGGAAACTAACAGTCTTATTTCTCCTTATGTACTATGTCGTAATAAGTTTATGTTGTCCATCGTATCCGAATCTTTATAACTAAAGATGTACTACTTTTGATAAACCACTCGTTGTAAAATATTCTCATCTATCGTACTTTATTTTCTTTCCGATTTGTTATTACTTGCGAGAATATTACTCCCTTTTACTTTAACGACCATTTTAATGACACGGTTTAAATCTTTGTAAACATCGAGAGTTATAACAACTAAACCGAACGTCACATCATCGTTCCTTAATTATACATAGCCTAGCTAACTATGTCTAATTCTGGAGGGATCATGTTATGTTGGGAGCAGTTATTTATAAATCTTAGTGCAAGCAAAATCTTCACATATTTCAAAGTCAAAGTGTTACTTAGGAGAGATTCATCCGATATTTTCCTTACTATGATGTTTTAGACACTCTCAATCATCGATGACCGCAACGACACATCTCCATGTCTTCTCTCCTCGATATTCATCATAAACTCAACATTCGATAGACTAACACGAACTGAATTCAGGGACTGAATTCCTTTTTGGATGGGCGAATGTGACAACTCGTACTTTCAGGTCATTTCTCAAAACAATTCATGCTTCACAATTTCATCATTTATCGTAAACTGGGTTGCGTGTTCCAAATTCGCGTAACCTTAATGGTTTAGCGGCGAATTCATGATCATATCATCACGAACATTTCATATAGACTAAGTTTAGTCTACATATCATTAACATCATTTCCATCATATTAGTTCATTCATGATTTTTCATTTCACATTAAACGCGTAAATTTTATATTAAATAAACGTTATGCGTAGTTATTATTTGAACATTTATCCGATACTTCCAAAAATGATCCCGACATATTTTTATACTTACATTAGTTTATAAAAATGATATTTTGAGTTTACCTAGTGTTTTAAATTTATTTTGTATATAAATCGTTAAATTAATATTATTACGACGCTTTTCTTAAAAACTACACGATAATTATTATATCACTCAAAATTTACAAGAAATGTATTTTTACAATTTTTATGATCTCATTATACTTTACTTGGACCTATTAAAAATTACTTTTACCTAAAATTACCTTAAATACACTAATGTATATACAAACCTTACAAGTTATTATTAACTACACATTTTACTTACATCTTTTTAACAATTTTGTACAATATATAAAAGAAAAAAAAAATTAATTTGAGAGAAACATTCCCCCTAAAATCCGGCCCAAGGGGGAGGAGTAGTCAAAGTGGGTAGATTTTCTTATATAGCTAGATCTATACTCAATGTAATTCACTTCACTCTTCATTCATCTCAATCATTCTAGTTAGTAAAGTTTATTTTTTTCTTCTCTCTTGTTCTTCCTCCAAAACCGCCTACATAAGAGATAGAAGAAATCATCAAGTTTTCCATTTTCAAGTATAAACACAATCTAGTTACACTCTTATTCAAGGTTTTGAAATAAAAACCTAGGGTGTTTAGGTTTAATCCTTGTTCTAATCACCTCATCAAGTTTACTTGTAAGCATATCATTTACATTTTTCATCTTTCCTTATCATTTCATATCTATTTCATCATTTTTGAGCAAAGCATGCAAGACTTGTGTATATTTATACCATTTTTACATTGATTTTAGAGTTTTACATATAAGTCATCCTATAATTTATCCCTTGTTATTTATTGGTCTTGATGATGTCTAGGAACCCATGACACCCTAAGAAGGTGTATGGTTGGATTAGAATAGCTTTGGAGTTGTTTTGAAGGGATTGGAATAGGTTTAGTACGAGAAAAACTATTTTCGACAAGTAATAAAAGTGGTCTGATCTTATTTTGAATTTCTGGAAAATCCGACAGTAGACATGAGTTTTTGGCCTAGATATTTAGAAAATATACTTTAAAACGGATCCGTGGCCGCTTGAACGGATTAAAACGGAGTTATAACGAAGAAGTTATGAATTTTTCAAGTTTGGCGACGAAATATATATTTTCTGAAATTTCAGCAAGGTGTTTTTGTTTTGTACGAGTCAAAAACGAGTCTTAAGCTTTATAAATTATTTCGACTTATCAAAAATATATTAGTATACATTGATACGAAGCTAAGACGATATTACGTAGAAAACGGATTTGAAACGACTAAGATATACACGTTTTCATAAAATTGCCGTAACTATTATTTTTAGAAAAACTATATTATTTTTACGAGATAAGTGTTACGGTAACTAAAACGATCATATTGAAGGCTGTTTTTAACGTTGACGTAGAACTTTTTATAACGAGATGTCTTCTAAAAAAATCGAGATCACCAAGCATATTTTCCAAAACGACCAACCGTTTGTATAGCGGAGTTGTAATAAATTATTTACGGTTGCTTAAACTTTGCCGAAACTCACTTTTAAACCACATTTTGGACAAAATCACCATATTTAACCTCTATTATCTTTATGTTCGAGACCTCTATGACGAAAACTCATGTACTAAAACTTCTAGATTTTGATACGAGCTTTCCAAAACCGTCGAGTTCGTTTCCTAACGTTCGACGTACACCATTTTACGACAAGCTTTTCGAAGCCATTTTCGTCACTTTCATGAAATTTCCGACGACATTGTTTTACGACGAAAAGTTAAAATTTCACAATAAATCATTAATAAAATATTGTAGGATGACATTTTGACGTAAAAACTTGTAAAGTGATTTAAGAATGGTCAAGACGTCAAAAGAGTATTTTTCGACGATAAGTATTATTTTCAAAACTCACAAATGGTATAAATAACATACGAAATGCATGCATAACATTACATCATAACTCATTACGTATCATAACATTCATAATAGGTCAAGATTAACGTATCACACTACATCTCGGTGTATTCACTTTTGTCTTCGCATCATTTCATCAAGTGAGTTTTCATAGCCCCACTTTCAATTGTTTTGTACTATTTTGGGGGAGATACATGCTCAGCTATTTTTATGACTATCATGATTATTTGAAAGTACATGCTTAACTGAACTGAATGTTTAGTCATATTCTATATCATAAATCATGGAACTAAATGTCTTGGGATTACCATTGAGCTGAATGTCTTGGGATTACCATTGAGCTGAATGTCTTGGGATTATCATTGAACTAAATGTCGTGGTATAATCATTGAGCTGAATGTCTTGGGATTATCATTGAACTAAATGTCTTGGTATAATTATGTCAAGTAACTATTGATACATAAGTCATGCACTATAATGTGAATTCATTTGACATCATGCACTTGAACATAAACTATGCACCTTTTGGCAGTGGGTTGTGAATACACAGGTTGCAAGTTTTGTATGGGCGGAACTTGGAACTGAGTGGATTTACAATGCCTTTGCTGCATAAACGATTTTTGAAAGGCTTTACATTCCAACGCAAACTCTATGAACTCACTCAACCTTTGTGTTGACACTTTTTAGCATGTTTTATCTCAGGTATCTAAGACATTCACTTCATGGCATGCATTTGGACACATCATGGAGTCATGTTGACGACTTGTCTCACTTGGGTTTTACGCACTTTAAAACATCGTTTGAATAGTAACAAACTTATTTCCGCACAAGTTGATTTTCATTTGGGACCTACTTTGTAAACTCTGATTGTTTTATTAAATCAAGCGATGTATTTTCCAAACGACACTTTAGGTCGTTCAATATAACTGTGATTGTGATGCTATGACAGTCAATCCCCAGGAATTCCATTCCGCTGCAAAACAGGTAATTTGGGGGTGTGACATTACTGATACGGTGTCAGTGAGTAAAATATATTAGCTACAAACAACACCAGTGACACTGAGATTTTGACAAATGTCTCAGTGATCCTGAAGATCTATCTCTACATACAGACTGAAATATATTGGTGGAACTTCCAAGAGAAGAAGTCAAACAAGTACAAGACTTTATCAAAAGAAGTGAGAATATTGTATGACACAAAAGAGAAAGATAAAGATGGACCACATGGGGGACCACATGTCACCATCATCACATGTCTTTGGATTCTTTTCCTATATAATGTAGGTATGTATCCTAAACAAACACAAAATACTTAGTATTAGTTGATAGGATCATCCTCTCATTGAAACACAAGCATAGCTGGGATTAATGAGAGTTTATTTTTCATTCAATGGGGATAATATATCGAAATTATCCCCGTGAAAAAGTTGAGGATGTTATCATGTAGTCTAGTTGGTATTGATAAATCTTGTAATTATTGTTCTTTATTATTAATGAAGTTGTTCTTTATTTTTATCAAGATTTTCTCAATTATTTGGACCAACAAGTGGTAGCAGAGCGGGCGGATTATTCTCATGATCCAGATCCGTTCATAGACTGCTGATAACATTTTTCATTGTCAAAAAAAATCATGTGTGAACCTTCAAAAACTGCTACTGTAATAGCAATTTTTGAGAGGGAGAAGACACTGATATTGACAAAATGGCAAAAACCCACCCAAATAACCCACTGATTGAAATAATCAATCAAAAATTAACCCTTACCCACCACTCATATCTTATCCACACACATCCCAACACACACAAAAAACCGACACACACAAAAACCCATATCCATATCTATTTCACCATCATTCTTATTCACAAAACAAAAAAAAACCAAAACCTCTCGATCTATCAACACACTAAAAAAATACATCATCAAAAGATGATAAATCCAAATCCTATCAAAACACAGCTTTACCATCACTCACCACAAAACTCAAAACTCATTTTTTCATCTCATGTCAAGAGTTATAAACTCAATCTAACTCCGGCAAATCAACCCTAAAAAATCTACACCTACAAAAACGACACACAACACAAATCTCAAAACCAATCAAACACAAAAAATCATAAACCCAGATCGAGTAACTCAAAATCCAGTAGCAGTTTACTCGGGCAAGAAATCCGGTGGACAAATCCCATCACAAGCACAACAAATAATCAATCTCAACACAGAAAAAGCCTCAAACAAATTGAACACTTCCGATGGCGGTAATGGTTGTCAAAACCACTAAACCCACATTGATAAACCAATCGATTCAAACTGCCATGGTCAAACCCTTGCGGCTGAAAAAAAGACGGCTGTGATGGTTAATAGCTGTGAACCGGAGCTGAGGTTTATATTTGTTTGGTATTATCATTGTTGAGAAGCATCTGATAAGATGCAACATGGTTCTGAATCTGGATTTGTGGTGTTTAGGATTCTAAGGGTTATTTGATGGGTCTCAGGTCGAGTCAATCAATGAGTGTTGTTGTTTGTGATGTAGATGTTTCAGACAGAGTCTGAATGGGGTTGTCTGAATATTGGGGCAGAAAAGATTCAGTCGAGTAGGTTGATAGTTTTTTTTTGCTTAAATCAGTGGGAGGATGATTTGAAAAATGATGGTACAAAGAGACTGATAAACTAGATTTATCAAGGAATTTTGATAATTGTGTTTATCAGTGTGCTAGAGCTAAGTAAGCTTGTGAATCAGTGAGTGTTTATGAGTTCGTATTGAACCTGAACCAAAAAGGAGTAACACGAAACGCTGAGTCTGAAAACCAATGAGTCCCTTATGAATGATGAATGATGGTCACTGAATTAGCAATAACATCAGTGAACTGAATTCATTTCAGTATTGGGTATGTGAGGAACTGAGGTTATAAAAGTTGTGGTAAAAAAACTCTAAAAGAGGCTGATGGGGTATATCAGTGTTCTTAGAAGAACACGAATGTGGCATACAGGGAGTAGTTGTGGTTTTTTATACAGGGAGCTTTGATACCAAGTTAACTTCAGGTTGTGGAGTCGAAGTTACGGGTCAGCTGGTGGTTAATGACAAGAAAGAGGTGCTCATAAAGTAAAACAAATTATGTGCCAGTGTATGTTGCAACATCAGGGAGGGGCATGATATGTTGCAACTCAGGGAAGTGTCGGAGCCTGATTGGGCTGAAGATGCATCAGGGAGTATGTATTTGAATTCAGACTTAGCCTGAACAAGAAACTTGAACGAGCTTTGAAGTCGTCGGAAGAATACTAACCCGAGAACCTGAACCATGGTCTCACTGAACACCCATGTCCCTGAAACCCGAGCCACTGAGCTCTTGGTGACTGACACCCGAGTCACTGAAAATTTGAGAACCCGGGCAATGAACCTGGTCTTGAGGAGCACCTAGAAACCGAGTCTCTAAACTCGTGGTGACTGAATCGAGTCGCTGAAAAAAAACCAATGTGCATACTCAGGTCACTAAATAGCAAAGTGTACATTCAGGTCCTGATACTCGAGTTTCCATGAAAACTCATGAAGACTGAATCTGAATAAGTCTGAAACATGGGTCCTGAAAACGAGTGCTCACTCTAAACCTGAAACCATACTAAATGTATTGATTATAAGTATTTTGGGGTGTATTTGTACCAGTGTATTTGTATTCATTAATGTATGTGTTGTAATATCAAGTCAAGTGACAAAAGAAAAAGGACACTGATGTATCAATAATTGAACCAGGTCCTTTCACTTGAGTGATTAAAATAGTGCTTCAGGGGATTGCAAAAGAGAATGGACACTGATATATCTAAAATGGTCACTCAACCTAGTCTCTAAACAACATGAACCTTCAGTCCTACACCTTTTACCAATCACCTTAGGCTATTTGTATATTCAAATAGGGGGAGACTGTTGGGTCCAATAAATTGACCCAATCACCCTGAACAAGATTTGAAAATAAAATAGCCTAACTCACTAAATAAATAGTGAGTGACTCACTGATAAAGAAATCAGTTATTGTTGTTTAGTACTCTTTACTTACTGATACGGTGTCAGTGAGTAAAATATATGAGCTACAAACAACACCAGTGACACTTAGATTTTGACAAATGTCTCAGTGATCCTGAAGACCTATCTCTACATACAGACTGAAATATATTGGTGGAACTTCCAAGATAAGAAGTCAAACAAGTACAAGACTTTATCAAAAGAAGTGAGAATATTGTATGACACAAAAGAGAAAGATAAAGATGGACCACATGGGGGACCACATGTCACCATCATCACATGTCTTTGTATTCTTTTCCTATATAATGTCTGTAATTGTAGTAGATAGGTATGTATCCTAAACAAACACAAAATACGTAGTATTAGTTGATAGGATCATCCTCTCATTGAAACACAAGCATAGCTTGGATCATTGAGAGTTTATTTGTCATTCAATGGGGATAATATACCGAAATTATCCCCGTGAAAAGTTGAGGATGTTATCATGTAGTCTAGTTGGTATTGATAAATCTGGTAATTATTGTTCTTCATTATTAATGAAGTTGTTCTTTATTTTTAACAAGATTTTCTCAATTATTTGGACCAACGGTTTGCTTAGATAATATGAAACCTAGTTATTGAATATTGATTGGTTGTCGCTTATCTTAATTGTGATTGACCTAGTGTTGCGATAGGTCATTCGTTGTGTTATTAATGCTTGATTAGTCTTTGTTGAACCTTAGCTTATAGTTACTAGTGGAATTGTAGGCTAAATATCCAAAGATAACCTTAATGTTAAGTTTATGAATCCTAGAGATTTCGTAGTCATTAACCTTAGGTAGCTTCAAAGAACGACCTTAGAAACACAACGCGTTAAGAATAAGGACGTGACAATTCAACCATCAATAGGAGATAACAAGGGAGTAATAACATCTAAGTAAACACATTTTTAATCATCATAAGAGCACACAACAATAGACATAGACTACACTCACATTAGCTTAGTTAATTAGATAAGTAGAGTAATCGGTAGAAATACCAACCCCCCAAATCCAAACCCCGAGATTCGTACCTTTCCATTTTCTAAAAAAAACATAAAAAAGATAAAAAAATAATCTTCGTCAACCCCAACCTTAGCGTAGTAATTTCTCACTAGCATTCCTATTCCCCTAAAGAACGATATCAATTCCCGAGGCTTACCCTAATACTACACTACAACGATTAGGTTCACTGCCTAGGGTGTTGAAAAACTTGCTCGACGAAAAGGAAGTTCCTTTAACCTCGAACGCGCATTGTACGCGTATCACTGGAAAATCCTCTCTGTGTAAAAAATATGCTCTACATCACATAGGGCCTTGTTTTGTTAAGTGTAATGCTTGCAACAAGGTGGGCCATCAAACTAAAGATTGCAAACACAAGGGACCCACCACTGGGAGAAATCAGCTACCAGTGACGATCACTTGTCATGCCTGTGGAGAGAAAGGGCATTACGCAAACCAATGCCAAAGGAAAAATTATGGTGCCCACGGGAGAGCCTACGTGTTAAGGGATATAAATTTTCCGCAAGACGTTCTTTCTAAATCGTCATTTAGCTAGAATTCTATTTGATTTTGGAGCCGACAAAACATTCATATCCCTATCTCTTGCCTCTAGACTTAGGATTCCACCCCTTTCCTCAGAAACCCACTACGATATATAAATTGGCTGAGGAAAACTTAGTTAGTACTAACACCGTTATCCAGGGTTGTACCCTAACTCTATTAGAACAACCTTTCGAAATTGATCTCATGCCGATTAAACTCGGTAGTTTTGACGTTGTCGTTAGTATGGATTAGTTGTCCAAGAATCATGCTAAGATTCTTTGTGACGAGAAAACCGTTCATATTCCAATAAACAACGGTGAGACTTTAATCATCCGAGGAGATCGGAGTAAAACTCTTCTAAATCTCGTCTCCTGTATCCAAACTGAGAGGTATATATCTCGAGGTTGTCCCGTCTTTGCAATCCAAGTAGTGGAGATGAAGCCAGATGAAAAACGATTGGAGGAGATCCCTGTAGTCAGGGAATATTCAGAAGTTTTTCCTAAGGATTTACCTGGCCTTCCTCATGTTCATCAAGTAGAATTCCAAATCACCTTAATTCTTGGAGCAACACCTGTAGCCTGAGAACCCTACAGGTTAGCCCCTTCCGAGATGAAGGAACTCTCTTAACAAATCCAAGAATTAGTCGATCGAGGTTTCATCCGTCTGAGTACATCACCCCGGGGAGCTCCTGTCTTATTCATTAAGAAGAAAGATAGATCTTTTAGGATGTGTATCGATTATCGTGGGTTGAACAAACTCACCATTAAGAATCGCTACCCATTACCCAAGATTGATGACTTATTTGATCAACTCCAAGGTTCAAGCGTCTATTCAAAAATTAACTTAAGATCTGGTTATCATCAACTGAGAGTGAGGGATGAGGGTATTCCTAAGACTGCTTTTAGAACAAGATATGGACACTACGAATTTCAAGTAATGCCATTTGGTTTGACAAACGCACAAGCAGTTTTCATGGAACTCATGTACCGTGTGTGTAAACCATATTTGGATAAATTCGTAATTGTGTTCATTGATGATATCCTTATCTACTCTCGTAACGAGGAAGAGCACGCCAATCATCTGAGAATAATCCTTGAATTACTTAAGAAAGAGAAACTTTATGCAAAGTTCTCTAAGTGTGATTTTTGGATTATTGTCATGCAATTTCTTGGGCACTTGATTGATAGTCAAGGAATTCACGTCGATCCCGCTAAAATAGAAGCTGTTAAGAATAGGGCGTCACCCACTACTCCTACTGAGATATGCCAATTCTTAGGACTCGCTGGTTACTATTTGATGCGTGCAGAACCGTCAAGTTTTCTCACGCAAGCTGACCACTTGTGAATGGCCAACTGTAAGAAACTTAAAACAGCTCAAGCACGAATGCAATGAAGATCAGGGGAGTATAGTGTTTCCCCGGGTCGTTATGTCCCAGCGAGCTATGCGATGGATCACCAAACGTATAGTGATCGAGAAGATTACAGAAAGAGATCAATAATGATTATAACTACGAAAAGCCAACAATTACAACGGCTTGAATGCAAATTAAAGGAAATAAAAAAGATAAAAATATTAAATAAACGCTATCACTATTTTTAAAATGATGTTTTTGTTTTTATTTTTTATAAAAACTGAATTAAAACTACGTGACGTACAAATAAAAATGTGAAAATAAAGCAATATTAACCCTAAAAATATGAAAAATATATTTTTACAAACCTAATGATAAAAGAAAATTTATAGAAAAGGAAAATTATTTTTATAACTAATTATCTAATTATTATTAATTAAAACTATTTTTAACTATTTTAATATTAGCCTAAAATGCAAGAAAATATGAAATAAAGCTTAAAAAATAAATCATGACTTGGAAAATCTAAAATAACAAAAGAATTTTAAAAACTATTTTTTTATTTTCTGTTATTTTTCTATTTTTATGATTTTTAAACTATTTAAAACTACCTAAATTACTTAAAAATACAAATTTAACTAAGAAAATCAGAAAAATACTTTTTGGCTTTTATATTTATCTAAACTTAAGAAAATTGAAAAATTATTTTTTTGAAACTTTTCTTAATTATTTGTATTTAAAGCTAATTAAAATGCTTAAAACCTAATTAAAATCAAGAAAAAGCAAACTGACTTGGAAAAATCTGAAAACTTCGTAAAACTCTAAATAATATTGGAATCTAGGAAATGGAATCAGGTGCTTGTTTGTAAGAATATGGAACTGCTAAGCAGGGCTTATAAATAAGCTTGATAAGCCAAATGCAAAACAAGCCACCAACTGTTTACAGAAGTTATAAAATGATAAATTTACCAAAATGCAACTAAAAACACAAGCCAATCCCTCTGAATTACAAGATTGATCAGATTTGATGATTTAGCTTATAAGCTAAAACCAGTTTTGTAGGTGCCTACTTTGGACACAAGCACAAGCTACAATAAGCTAAACTGAAAACCACAATTGGAACCTATCCTAGACCTGGCTGAGATCATGACACCAAAAATAGACTTTGAGAGCTCTTATTGAGCCCTTAGCTGCAAACAATGCACAAAAACAAAAACACGGCATAGTAAAATTATACTGAGATAACTAGACACCGGGAAACTAACTAAGGTCTTAAGACCGAGTTTTGAGAAGCTTCAAAAACTAAGAAGTCAAACTGAGCAAGTAAACCAAATAAAAAGTGGCAAAATCCAAAACAACAGATAAGTAAACAAACCATTGAGCTGAGAATTTGTAGCAGGCACTAGGACCTTGAGAAGCATTTTGAGGCTTCTAAAAAATTGCAAAAATCTAATAAAATGGTGATCAAAGACCAGTTGAGTTTTAATGCTTTCACTTTATGTGGCTCAAAATGACTCTGAATTCCTTGCAGTTGGCTCAAAACAGATTTTCCAAGTTTTGACTTTTGACAACAGTTGTGAACTTTGACCAAAATGAAATTTGAATCCAATTTTTAGGCTGATAATGATGTAATATGTTGTAATGAACTCACTGCAAGCAATGTTTAACAATTCTAAACACAAATCAAGAGTTTGCTAATCCAAAATTCACAACAGTGAAGCAGTGAGACAGATTTTAATTGATGTTGACTTCAGGTGGTTGCAGGCACACTATTTTGACTGATAAGGGCTCAAATGAGCTTAACAAGCATGAATCTACAAAGCCTAACCACTGAATATACCTAAAAGACAGATAGATCAGCATATCCAAACACACCTTTTATACACTGATTAGCAAATTTAAATAAGCTAACTATTAATCCAACTAGTTTCACATGATCAAACTATTTGAGACAACCTAAATACACCTTAATGGACAGATTATGACTACTTGTAACCACAAAAACAGACTATGCTATGAATTGTTGAAAAACACTTACAAGTGTCCCTAGCTACAATGGCTTGCCAACAGTGAACCCAAGGACCACTAGCCTAATCTAACCAACCCATTGCTTCCAAATCAACCCAATTCCAGCTCTGAACCAACCCATATCCATTTCACACCATTTTTGCTCCAAGTTGACTTTTGTTGACCAATATCTAAAGATGCTTGAAACTTAAAAGTAAGCTCACAAAAAGCTATAATGAACTAGTGTGAGCTTGTTTGAGCTTATAAATAAGCTGATTGAAGCTTATACATTAGAGTTTGAAATTGCAAATTTCAACAGTTAACTTAAAATTTGGAAAATGAACTCAAACTAGAATTAAGACTTAAAAGAGTTGCAATACACTTTAAACAAGTTACTTTTGATACAGAGAACCTTAAAAATACATTGAAAATCTATTTAAGACTAAGAAAGTTAAATACGACATACATTATTGAAATTAAAACTAAGTACTCCTTTTCTTCCTTCTTCTTCCTTCTTTTTATACTCCAATCTCCTTCTCTCCTCTTTCTGAGCATATCCCAGCAATTTTCAGGACCCTTGGATGAGTTTAGAGCAATCTTGGCCGTTTATGCATTTTGGCGCCAAAACTGGTCTTGATAATTTAGACAGGGAAAAGGGTGCATTTAATGCATTTGGCTGTTAGGTGAGGGGGGGAGCAAAGTGTGGAGTAGGGGACAAAGTGTGGAACTAGAGGTGTTGTTGTGTTGGTTTTTGCAGAAAAAAAGTGGTAGATACAGTGGGAAGGAGGCGGGGTGGTTTTTTATTTTAAACCCGTGGGTAAATGGGTAAACGGGTTGGGTTGGCTGGGTGGACCGGGTTTGGATTGGATTGGGCTTGTATAATGTAAAGGGTCCGTTTGGTTTGTGGAAATAATAACACAAGGACCATAAGTGTAATATCTGGAAATCCAAGGACCAAAGCTGTAAATTATGAAAAGTAATCCAAGGACTTGTTTTGCCAACCTCCAATATTCCAAGGGACCAAATCTGCCAATTGTGAAATTCCAAGGACTAAACATGAACAATTTTAAAATCCAAGGATCAAAACTATAATTTCTCAAAACTTTTGGATTTTTCACCAAAGGACTAAATATGACAATTTATGATTCCAAAAGGACCTTTGGTGACTTTTCTTATAAAATAAGTGCCTAGGGACTGATTTTGCCATTTTCTGAAAGTCGGGGGACTGAAACTGCCAATTATGCAAACTTTGCTCGTATTTCATCTGATTTTAAACATTTTGCATCTGAAACATATAAAATGCAATTTTGGAATATTTTCAGTATTTTGATGCATTTCTGAGCATTTTTAAACCTTTTGCAGTTCAGAATTAACAAAAAATGATGAGTATTTACACACTCATCAATCCCCCACACTAAACTATTGCTAGTCCCTAGCAATCTTTTGAGAAAAACTTAATGGATTTCAATCTCTTTACCAAAAGCCATTACTTCTGGAGTAGCCAAATGTTTCAGTTCAAGTAAGAACTATGGTACACCGATAACCATGTGATTTTGAGCAAACCACCAGATTCCAACGGATTTGATTTGTCTTTACCAGAAGCCGTTTGCTCTGGACTAGCCAACTCTTAGATAAATTATCAATATTATCTTTGGTGAGTCGATTACCAATTATGGTTTTTCCACTGCCTTTACCACAAGCCATAAACTTGCGGGCTAGCCAACTCTTCACTTTTTAGGATATGGTGAGCTGAATACCATACAATTTTGGGCAAATTGCAAGCCGTCAACGGATTTGAGATATCTTTACCAAGAGCCGTTTGCTCCTGGATTAGCCAATCCTTTTGTTTATTAGACAAGGCGGACTGATAACCATATGAGTAAGTGCAGAACACTTACTCAAAAAAAAAATTTGGCCAAAAACGGGGGAATTAGGCGGTATAATTACATGATAAATTCGTGAGAATTCCCCCCCCACACTTAGAAATGAATAGTGCCCTCAATATTCAAAGTACCGGCGGTTATGCCGAAACAAAGAACGTAAAAGGGAAATACTACGGCCATTATTTAGAAAGAAGATTTTTTTTTTTTTTTTTTAGAAGACTTTATATACACAACATGTGGGGCAACCCCCCCCCCCACACTAGGGTGGTAGAAAGATAGAAAGAAGTTAGAAATATGGGTGAAAACCCATATGGCATGCTACTGTTTTTGATTACCGAGTCGCTAGCTTGACTCGATCCCCGCATTCATTGGTTCATGGGGAAAGTTTGTAAGTCTGGGACAACCACAGGGGGAATGTCCTCTCCAAAGTAATGCTTCACCCGATGACCATTCACTTTAAAGTTTGGACCATCGGGTTGAGATAACTCAATGGTACCATAAGGATAAACCTTAGCGATAGTAAATGGACCAGACCAGCGGGATTTTAATTTTCCCGAGAAAATCTTCAATCTTGAGTTGAAAAGAAGGACTCGATCACCGACGTTGAAAACGCGGTTTTTGATTTTTGAGTCATGAATCTTCTTTGTCTTTTGTTTATAGATCAAAGAGTTCTCGTAGGCTTGATCACGGAGTTCATTTAATTCATTCATTTGTACTTTCCGATGATCACCAGCTGTCTGAATATCGAAATTAGCATGCTTCAAGGCCCAGTATGCCTTGTGCTCGAGCTCAACCGGTAGATGACACGCCTTCCCGTACACAAGCTTGTATGGAGTGCACCCGATGGGTGTTTTGTAAGCTGTACGGAAGGCCCAGAGTGCGTCATCTAGCTTATCCGACCAAGAGGCACGGTTTTCACCGACCGTCCTCTCAAGAATTCTTTTTATCCCTCGGTTGGAAACTTCCACTTGCCCACTAGTTTGGGGGTGGTACGCAGTAGATAGACGGTGAGTTACACCATACTTCTGCATGACTCTATCAAATTGGTCATTGCAGAAATGCGTACCACGATCACTGATTATGGCTCGTGGAGTTCCAAACCTAGCAAATAAGGATTTTAAGAATTTCACAACAACTCGGGCATCGTTGGCGGGTAAAGCTTTTGCTTCAACCCATTTTGACAAGTAGTCAACTGCCACGAGTATGTATTTGTTACCACGGGAAGAAGGAAATGGCCCCATAAAGTCAATGCCCCATATGTCAAAAATCTCACACACTTGAATGGCGTTTTGCGGCATTTCATTTCTTTGTGAGATATTCCCGTGACGTTGACAAGCGTCACAGATTTTGACAAATTCATGGGCATCCTTGTAGATTGGGGCCAATAGAATCCGGAATCAAACACCTTCTTGGCGGTGTAGTTGGGGCTATGATGTCCCCCAGTAGGTCCAGAATGGCAAGCTTTGAGAATGTCAATAGCTTCCTGACCATATACACATCGCCGGATGACTTGATCCGCGCAAATTTTAAACAAGTAGGGGTCGTCCCAGAAATAATGTTTCACATCTTTAAAGAATTTATTTTTCTGTTGGGACGACATCCCTTTCACCACAAAGTTAACCGCATGGTAATTTGCAAAGTCAGCAAACCATGGGGTAGAAGAGTCTCCACGAAAAGAAACCACGTTGAGTGTTTCGAGAGGAAATGTTTCGTTAATTTCCTTTTTCTCGAACACATCCTGGTGAGGGTTCTCTAATCGGGACAGATGATCAGCAGGCAGGTTCTCAGCTCCTTTTTTATCACGAATAATGATATCAAATTCTTGTAGGAGGAGGACCCAACGGAGCAATCTCTCGGCTTTGCATCTTGTTTTGCAAAGAGATATTTGAGAGCCGAGTGATCCATATACACCACGCATTTGGTCAAGATAAGGTATGGCCGAAACTTCTCAAACGCATACACCACAGCTAATAATTCTTTTTTCTGTAGTGGTGTAATGGGTTTGAGCTTCAGTCATAGTTTTGCTTGCGTAGTGGATAGGCTGAAAATGCTTGGTTTTGCGTTGCCCCAAGACTGCACCGATAGCAAAATCACTTGCATCGCACATGAGCTCAAAGGGTAAATCCCAGTCGGGGCAACTAGAATGGGTGCTTCCGTAAGCTTTTTTTTTAATGTTTCAAAAGCTTCGATGCACTCAGGGGAGAAGATAAAAGGAGCATCTTTTTCGAGAAGATGGGTCATTGGCCGAGCGATTTTAGAGAAATCTTGAATGAATCTTCGATAAAAACCGGCATGACCTAGAAAACTCCTAATACCTTTGATGGTAGTAGGATGAGGCAGTTTAGCAATAACATCAACTTTTGCTCTATCTACCTCAATCCCATTCTTGGAAATCTTATGGCCAAGGACTATGCCTTCTTTGACCATAAAGTGGCTCTTCTCCCAATTTAGACATAGATTGGTGTCTTCACACCTTTGAAGCATTTTGTCTAAGTGGAGAGACATGTATGAAACGAGTCCCCAATGACCGAGAAGTCATCCATAAACACCTCCACTGTTTCCCCTATCATGTTCCGTGGAAAATTGCCATCATACATCGTTGGAACGTGCCAGGGGCATTACATAAGCCAAAAGGCATACGTCTGTAGGCAAACGTCCCGTATGGGCAGGTGAATGTGGTTTTCTCTTGATCCAGCGGATCAATGGGGATCTGAAAGTAACCCGAGAAACCATCAAGGAAACAATAGTATTCGTTCCCTGCTAATCTTTCAAGCATCTGGTCCATGAAGGGTAGAGGAAAATGGTCTTTACGGGTGGCTTCGTTTAATTTACGATAGTCAATACACACACGCCATCCCGTAACCAATCGAGTCGGAATTAACTCGTTTTCTTCATTTGTGACAACAGTAATGCCACCCTTTTTTGGAACGCAATGAATTGGGCTAACCCAAGGACTATCAGAGATCGGGTAAATTAAACCGGCATCAAGAAGTTTGAGAACCTCTTGTTTGATAACCTCATGAATCTTAGGATTCACCCTTCTCTGATGTTGGACTGCTGGTTTGAAGTCATCCTCCATTAAGATTTTGTGAGTACAAAACTCAGGGTTGATACCCTTAATGTCGGAGAGTTTCCAAGCAATTGCTTGCTTGTGTGACTTCAAGACCTTTATGAGAGCAGTTTTCTCCTCCTCAGTTAAGTCTTTAGCAATTATGACGGGTAATTTATCATCACCCTCCAAGAATGCATACTCGAGATGAGGAGGTAGGTCCTTAAGTTCAACCTCGGGAAATTCTTCGGTAGATGATTGTACTGATCTGATTTCCTCAATTGTGATTTCTTTCGGAGGGAGTGAAGGTAATGGATCTTCATTAAGCAATTGCTCAAGATAAAGAATATCTCCCTCCGAATCATAAACACCATCAATTCCAGGCGGAATTGATTCATCAGTAGCAAGAAATTCATCGATCTCTTCCAGAAGGAAGTCACCTCCCTCAAACGGAGTGAGAGAGGGGGAAGAGTCGGCAATGATAGGTTGAGAAGATGTGGTGGAATCCCCACTCACAGAATTATGAACATAACCAAGAAACTCTTGAGAGTACTCCTCTGAAGCAATGTCAATTAAATCGACTCGATTAACTGATTCAGTATCATAGTTTGAGGAGTACCTCGAAGTTTGATCGAGGTTAAAAGTAACAGCTTCATTACCCACACGTAGAGTGATTTCTTGCTCAAATACATCAATAAGAGCCCGGCCCATTCTCAAGAATCCCCGTCCAACAATGAGAGGAACCCGAGGATCGGCATCGAAATCAACAACCATAAAGTCAGCTGGAAAATGGAACTTTCCTACTTTCATGAATACATCCTCGGCGATGCCAAGAGGACGCGAGATAGAACGATCTGCAAGCTCAAGAGTCATGCAGGTAGGAATAAGTTCTGGAAGAGAAAGTTTCTTCCACACTGAATAAGGCATCAGATTGATGCTTGCACCAAGATCGGCAAGGGCAAAGCATTCAATCATCCCAGGAAAAACACAAGGAAGAAGAAATTTTCCGGGATCTCCTAGCTTCTCGGGAAGCTTCTTTAACAAGACTGCTGAGCAATTCTCATTCAAAGGAGTCTTAGCCATTTCAAACAGCTTTTCCTTGTTGCTCAACATGTGTTTCAGAGTAGATGCAAACTTGGGCATCAACATGATGGCATCCGCGAAGCTTATGTCAAAATGTAGTTCTTGGAAAATTTGAAAGAATTTTTCCATTTGATGACTAGCTTTCTCGCGGAGCTTTTGCTCATGTAAACGTGAGGGATAAGGAATAGAAGTTTTGGATTTAGGGTCACCAACTGGAGGTTCAAAAACAAGTCCAGGTTTGGTATTGGGTTTCGGGACAACCTGAGGATGGACATTACTGGTACTCCGTTATTAGTAGGAAGTTCCTTGTCCTTTGTCGCCTCAGGCTCACTTTCCACTATCTTCGGGAGAGAAGAAGAAGAGGTAGTAGGAATAGCGGGTCCAGCATATGAAGTACCACTTCTGGTTGTGATCGCCTTTGCATAGCCCCTCGGATTAGCGATCGTGTTGCTAGGTAAAGTACCTGAGCCCGAGGGTAGATCATTTAAAGACTTCTTGATGTCAGAAATCTGGCTGACCAACAACCGATTCATTTCCTCTTGGGATTTCATGAACTGTTTCAACAACTCATCAGATGATGGTCCAGTTGGAACAATGGCTTGAGTTTGCACAGGAAAATTCTGACCTCTATTGTTAGGATTAGGGCCTTGATACTGAAAATTTCCTTGATTGTTTGCATGAAAATACCCTTGGTTGAAATTTCCCTGACCTGGGTTTCTATTGAAATTTCCTTGATGTTGGAAATTTTGATTTTGGTTTTGAAAACCGTTGTTTGGACTGAAATTACCTTGGTTTTGAAAACCTTGGTTTGGTCTATTCTGATTCTGATTACGGTTTTGATTGAAACCGGGAGGTCCAGAGTAGTGGTTAGGACGGTGGTTCGGGTCTATAGGAGCACGATATTGATTGCCTCCTTGATTAGAAATCCCGCCCACAGCATTAGCTTCAAAAGGGTTACCATCGGTGGCCATACAGTTATAGTAAGCATGGGGGCCACCACAAGTAACACAGACTTCCACTTTCTTGACTTCAGCAGGAGGTGAAGTTTGTGGAAAAGAGACTTTCTTTTGGTTGGAGAGAACCAAAGCTTGAATGGCTTCTGTGAGTTTGTCAATCTTAGCATCGGTGCTAGATTGACTCACGGGCGATGAAGAAGAAGAAGGACCAACACTGACTTGGGAAACAACAGGCTTGCTTCGTGCAGTGCAGACTTTAGACTTGTTTTCAATGATCGCTAAAGCTTCTTTGACAGTTTTGCTTAGGAAATTTCCTCCCGCGGAGGAATTGAGAGAATCTTGATCAGATTGACTCACTCCATTGTAGAAAGTATCGAGTTGCATCAACTCGGAGAAACCGTGGTGAGGACATTTGCGAAGCAATTCCTTGAAACGATCCCACGATTCACTGACGGATTCATCAAACTTCTGAGTGAACTTGATGATTTCTATTTTAAGACTCGTGGTTTTGGAAGGTGGATAGAATTCATTCACAAATTTCTTCACCCGACATCTTCCCATGTCTCAATAGCTGAGGGGTTGTTTTTCAAGCCAAATCCGGCTTGCCCCTCAAGAGAAAATGGGAACAGAAGAAGCTTAACAGCATCATTAGGGACATTCTTATACTTGATGGTAGATGCAATCTTGTTAAACCATCGAATATGAGCATGAGGATCATCCCGCTCAAAACCGTAGAACTGATTTGAGGTTACAAGATTCAGTAACCCGGTCTTGAGCTCAAAATTTTCAGCCACAATGGCTGGTACAACATAGCATCTCATACCCCCCGTCGATGGGTGCCTGGAGAAGCTCACACATAGGGCGTTCTTCCGCCATGATAACGGAAGTAGTGTGAGCAGTCCGGATCTCAGATCCGACTGATGGAGCAGAAAGTCTACGAACACGCCTTCTTGGAATCTTGACAAGCTCACGAAATGGGCTCACGGATCTAGAAGAGCGAGTGCGCATACACCAGAGTTAACTCTAAGAGAACTCAGAGTTAAGGAGAGGAATGGAATTATGAAGACGTTTTATAAAAATGGGGTGAGAAGAATCTTTATGGGTTTTCTGGTTCTGACAAGTATATATAACAACAAAATCAATTAAAACAAAATCGAGGCAAAACAACAGTGAACTTAACCAATAATCACAAGATGAATGGCTTCTTTGAAAAAGGTACACCAATCACAAGGACACAGAGGCAAGTTTTAAATCTTTAGTTCGGGAACTTATTATGGTCGCACCCCCAGTTAGGTAGTGCACTGCCTTGGTTTGCGGTGGTAAGATTTTATGTTGTTATTTATTAAAGAAAACGACAAATCTTTTTGTATCTTTATATTTGATACATATATAGAAACAAAAGAAAAATATTTTTGTGTTTTATACGTTTTTGGATGTTTTTGGGTTTTTGGATTTTTGATAAGAAAATATGGATATATACATATAGATGATAGATGATATAAACAAAGAGTGAGTATTCAAACAACTAATCTGCTAAACGGAAGATAATCAGCACAGCTCCCCGGCAGCGGCGCCAAAAATTTGATGCGTGCAGAACCGTCAAGTTTTCTCACGCAAGCTGACCACTTGTGAATGGCCAACTGTAAGAAACTTAAAACAGCTCAAGCACGAATGCAATGAAGATCAGGGGAGTATAGTGTTTCCCCGGGTCGTTATGTCCCAGCGAGCTATGCGATGGATCACCAAACGTATAGTGATCGAGAAGATTGAACAGAAAAAGAGATCAGATATGATTATAACTACAGAAAAAGCCAACAAATTACAACGGCTTGAATGCAAATTAAAGGAAATAAAAAAGATAAAAATATTAAATAAACGCTATCAATATTTTTAAAATGATGTTTTTGTTTTTATGTTTTTATAAAACTGAAATTAAAAACTACGTGACGTACAAATAAAAATGTGAAACTAAAGCAATATTAACCCTAAAAATATGAAAATGATATTTTTACAAACCTAATGATAAAAGAAAATTTATAGAAAAAGAAAATTATTTTTATAACTAATTACCTAATTATTATTAATTAAAAACTATTTTTAACTATTTAATATTAGCCTAAAATGCAAGAAAATATGAAATAAAGCTAGAAAAATAAAATCATGACTTGGAAAAATCTAAAATAACAAAATAGAATTTTAAAAACTATTTTTATATTTTTCTGATTATTTTTCTATTTTTTATGAATTTTAAACTATTTAAAACTACCTAAATTACTTAAAAATACAAATTTAACTAAGAAAAATCTAGAAAAATACTTTTTTGGCTTTTTATATTTATCTAAACTTAAGAAAATTGAAAAATTATTTTTTTGAAACTTTTCTTAATTATTTGTATTTAATGCTAATTAAAAATGCTTAAAAACTAATTAAAATCAAGAAAAAAAGCAAACTGACTTGGAAAAATCTGAAAACTTCAGTAAAACTCTAAAATAATATTAGGAATCTAGGAAAAATGGAAAATCAGGTGCTTGTGTGTAAGAATATGGAACTGCTAAGCCAAGGGCTTATAAATAAGCGCTTGAATAAGCCAAATGAACAAAACAAGCCACCAACTGTTTACAGAAGTTATAAAATGATAAATTTACCAAAATGCAACTAAAAACAACAAGCCATATCCTCTGAATTACAAGATTGATCAGATTTGATTATTTGAGCTTATAAGCTAAAACAGTTTGTGGGTGCCTACTTTGGACACAAGCACAAGCTACAAATTAAGCTAAAACTGAAAACCAGCAATTGGAACCTATCCTAGACCTGGCTGAGATCAAGTACACCAAAAAATAGACTTTGAGAAGCTCTTATGAGCCCTGTGCAAGGGCTGCACAAGGCTGAGAAAACTCAGTTTAAGCTGAGAATTTGTAGCAGGGCAACTAGGACTTCTTGAGAAGCAGTTTTGAGGCTTCTAAAAAAATTGCAAAAATCTAATAAAATGGTGATAAGTAAAAAGACCAGTTGAAGTTTTTAAAATGCCAAGTTTCACTTTATGTGGCTCAAAAATGAGCTCATGAAAATTCCTTGCAGTTGGGCTCAAAACAGATTTTCCAAGTTTTGACTTTTGACAACAGTTGTGAACTTTGACCAAAATGAAATTTGAATCCAATTTTTAGGCTGATAATGATGTAATATGTTGTAATGAACTCACTGCAAGCAATGTTTAACAATTCTAAACACAAATCAAGAGTTTGCTAATCCAAAATTCACAACAGTGAAGCAGTGAGACAGATTTTAATTGATGTTGACTTCAGGTGGTTGCAGGCACACTATTTTGACTGATAAGGGCTCAAATGAGCTTAACAAGCATGAATCTACAAAGCCTAACCACTGAATATACCTAAAAGACAGATAGATCAGCAGATCCAAACACACCTTTTATACACTGATTAGCAAATTTAAATAAGCTAACTATTAATCCAACTAGTTTCAATGATCAAACTATGTTGAGACAACCTAAATACACCTTAATGGCATTATGACTACTTGTAACCACAAAAACAGACTATGCTATGAATTGTTGAAAAACACTTACAATTGTCCCTAGCCACAAGGGCTTGCCAACAGTGAACCCAAGGACCACTAGCCTAATCTAACCAACCCATTGCTTCCAATCAACCCCAATTCAGCTCTGAACCAACCCATATCCATTTCACACCATTTTTGCTCCAAGTTGACTTTTGTTGACCAATATCTAAAGATGCTTGAAACTTAAAAGTAAGCTCACAAAAAGCTATAATGAACTAGTGTGAGCTTGTTTTGAGCTTAAAATAAGCTGATTGAAGCTTATACATTAGAGTTTGAAATTGCAAATTTCAACAGTTAACTTAAAATTTGGAAAATGAACTCAAACTGGAATTAAGACTTAAAAGAGTTGCAATACACTTTAAACAAGTTACTTTTGATACAGAAAACCTTAAAAATACATTGAAAATCTATTTAAGACTAAGAAAGTTAAATACGACATACATTATTGAAATTAAAACTAAGTACTCCTTTTCTTCCTTCTTCTTCCTTCTTTTTATACTCCAATCTCCTTCTCTCCTCTTTCTGAGCATATCCCAGCAATTTTCAGGACCCTTGGATGAGTTTAGAGCAATCTTGGCCGTTTATGCATTTTGGCGCCAAAACTGGTCTTGATAATTTAGACAGGGAAAAGGGTGCATTTAATGCATTTGGCTGTTAGGTGAGGAGGGGGGAGACAAAGTGTGGAGTAGGGGGACAAAGTGTGGAACTAGAGGTGTTGTTGTGTTGGTTTTGCAGAAAAAGTGGTGGAGAAGACAGTGGGAAAGGAGGCGGGGTGGTTTTTATTTTAAACCGTGGGTAAATGGGTTGGGATGGCTGGGTGGACCGGGTTTGGATTGGATTGGGCTTGTATAATGTCAAGGGTCCGTTTGGTTTGTGGAAATAATAACACAAGGACCATAAGTGTAATATCTGGAAATCCAAGGACCAAAGCTGTAAATTATGAAAAGTAATCCAAGGACTTGTTTTGCCAACCTCCAATATTCCAAGGGACCAAATCTGCCAATTGTGAAATTCCAAGGACTAAACATGAACAATTTTAAAATCCAAGGATCAAAACTGTAATTTCTCAAAACTTTTGGATTTTTCACCAAAGGACTAAATATGACAATTTATGATTCCAAAAGGACCTTTGGTGACTTTTCTTATAAAATAAGTGCCTAGGGACTGATTTTGCCATTTTCTGAAAGTCGGGGGACTGAAACTGCCAATTATGCAAACTTTGCTCGTTTTTCATCTGATTTTAAACATTTTGCATCTGAAACATATAAAATGCAATTTTGGAATATTTTCAGTATTTTGATGCATTTCTGAGTATTTTTAAACGTTTTGCAGTTCAGAATTAACCAAAAATGATGAGTATTTACACACTCATCACTATTGAAGGTTTAACGAAGGATTTTCAAAGGTTGCGAAACCTTTGACTGAGTTGACCCAAAAAAAACAGGAAGTTTGTCTGGGGAGAGAACCAGGAGTCAGCTTTCCAACTTTTGAAGAGAAAGTTGTGTAAAGCTCCAATTTTGGCATTACCCGAGGGAAACAACGATTTCGTTGTTTATTGTGATGCCTCTCATCAAGGTCTAGGAGTTGTTTTGATACAAAGAGAAAAGGTCATTACCTATGTATCACGAAAACTCAAGACACATGAGAAAAAAGTACACCACCCACGGTCTAGAATTATGAGCAGTCGTGTTCGCTATTAGAAAATGTACGGTTTTCACCGATGATAAAAGCCTACAGCATATTCTTGATCAAAAAGAGCTGAACATGAGACAACGATGTTGGCTAGAACTGCTCGCTGTTTACGTTTATGAAATTCGTTACCACCCTGGCAAGGCTAACGTAGTAGCAGATGCCTTGAGCTGAAAGGATCAAACCTCTTAGAGTTAGGTCATTAGTAATGACTCTCTATCCTAACCTACCTTACCAAATCCTTAAAGCCCAAACCGAAGCCCTCAAAGAGGAACACCTCAAATATGAGAACTTGAGAGGAATGGACAAAGCTTTCAAAGTACGTCCTGATGGAACTCGTTGCTTCAAGAATCGGAGTTGGATACCATATCTTGGTAATATAAGAAACTTGATCATGCACGCGTCCCATAAATCCAAGAACTCTATCCATCCGGATTCTGATAAGATGTATCAGGATCTGAAGAAACACTATTGGTGGCCTAACATGAAAGCATCAATTGCTGAATATGTAGGCAAGTGTTTAACAGGCTCCAGAGTGAAGGCTGAATGTTAGAAGCCATCCGGCTGACTGATTCAACCTCAGATTCCCATATGGAAGTGGGAATGAATCATTATGGACTTCGTTACAAAAATCCCAAAATCATCCAGTAGACATGACACAATTAGGTAATTATGGATCATCTCACAAAATCCGGTCATTTCATCCCCATCCGAGAGATTGATAATATGGAAATCCTTACAAGGTTGTACATAAAAGAAATCGTTTCCCGGTTTGGAGTGCCAATATCTATCATCTCATATCGTGATTCTCGTTTCATGTCTAGATTTTGGCAATCAATGCAAAGTACCTTAGGTACTCAAATAGACATGAGTACAACATATCATCCTCAGACCGACGGTCAAAGTGAAAGAACTATCCAAACACTCAAAGATATGCTTGGAGCTTGTGTGATAGATTTTGGAAAAGGATGGGAGAAACACTTACCGTTGATCGAATTCTCTTAAAATAATAGTTATCACGCCAATATTAAGGCGGTTGCATTCGAAGCACTTTATGGTCGAAAGTGCAGATCCCTTGTCTGCTGGGCTGAAGTTGAAGATGTTCAAGTTACAGGTCCAGAGATAATCCATGAGACCACTGAGAAAATAGTTCAAATCTGACAACGCTTACAAGCTGCGAGAGATCGGCAGAAAATTTATGCCGATATAAGAAGTAAGCCTTTAGAATTCCAAGTCGGAGATCGGGTTATGTTAAAAGTGTCACCTAGGAAAGGTGTCATTCGTTTCGAAAAGAAAGGAAAGCTTAATCCGAGATACATTGGACCATTTAGGATCCTAGAATAGATTGGTCTAGTTGCGTACATAATTGAGCTTCCGGAAGAGCTCAGTAATGTACACAACACTTTCCACGTCTCAAATTTTAAGAAATGCCTATCCGACATATATCTCGTCATCACTATAAAAGAGCTTCACCTGGAGGATAAGCTCATTTTCATAGAAGAACCCGTAGAAATCATGGACCGCGAGGTCAAAATTTAAAACAAATTCGAATCCCTATCTTTAAGGTTCATTGGAACTCTAAGAGCGGACCAGAATTCACGTGAGAACATGAGGACCAAATTCATGTGAAATACCTGCATATATTCTCAAACTCTCCTCCTAATTCTCGCTAAAATCTCGGGACGAGATTTCCTTTTAGGAGGGTAGAATGTTACTACTCACAAAAACTCACCAATTCACCCAAAAATTCACTAGGTTTCTCTAGCAACTCACACAACTCACTCATTCTGCCTACACTATGATCCTTATAAGATCATTTTCCTCGCGTAAATTTTTTGCCTTATTCCCCTAAGTTAAGTGCCTTAGATGCCTTAGGTCCTTAAGTAGACCAATAGCCGTGCTCACGCAACCACCTATGCCAAATATCTCTATGTTTACTTCATGTAAACCTCCTAGTATGTCAAGTATATGTTTAAAAGATAAAAATACCAAGTATACTATTAATCTAACATACTGATTGTACAAAAGATTGCATTACCAGGCTTCGATGAGGATCAAAGTAATGAGGGGTGTATATTCCAGCCAAGACTTGCCTTTCACCTGAGAATAAGAAATATGAAACACTACGTTAAGTGATTGCGCATGGGTAGGACCCTGCGAACCACCTCCGGCGTGAGAGTAAGTATGAGTTATGGTTGTTTAAGTATGTGTAAGTAAAGAAATGAGTGTGAAATGAGCATACCATAATCCATTGCCCGTCCAACCTATTTATAGTGAATGAAATAGGGTTGAGAGCACTTCTGCATCAATGTCGGATATCATGGGGGCGTCCCAGGATTGTGGGTAACCGCTAGGGCTTAGTGACCCACGTTCTCAGACTTGACTGGGAAGCCAAGAGAGAGAGGGAGATCGTGGGTTTGACCAAGTCAGGAGGTTCCTTATCCATTGTTCCTTCGTCTGCCATACCTCGAAGGGCTTAGGGCTTCGAATGGCGAATTCTCCTTAGGTAACCTTCGTGCCAACGAATGGTTTGACGCCTATGGATATTTTGGAATCCTAACTTGGGCCTTCATATGCAAGGGCTTCGACACGTCTCGGAGGAGTGTCCTTCGAGCTACTCGGAGGGTACATCATCAAGCCCCCCAATGGAAAGAGATGTATATGAGCGAAGAGGCATTGCATTCGACTTCATGCTTCAAAAAAATACCAGCTTGCTGCGAATTGCCTTAGTTAGGGGATAATTACGTACCTAACTTAGCGAATTAAATGCAAAGTACTTATTACGGCTGCCCGCTACAGGAATCACACTTCCCCACCTTACCCGGAGACCAAAAGTCATCTTTATTCAAAATTTAAAAAAATTTAACCGGATAATACTTATCTTTGGGACACGTGTGCGGTGCTTAAGAGAGAGAGAAGAGAGTATAAAAAGGGGGTAGATAAAACCCTAATTTATTTTACTCTCTTCGTCTTGTTTCCACACGCAGTAAAATCTCGTCTCCTTCACTTCCGAAACCAAAGGTAATCCTTCTTCCATACTGAAAGCTTGTTTCTGTTTCTCTTTTTTTTAAAGATGGATTCCAAGTTTATTATAAAGCAGCAAAAGTGTACATTGTCTGCAAAAGATCTACATGATCACTTAGCCGATTATCCCATCCCACTAGAACACAAAGTGATGTTACCCAAACCTACTCAGGGTATCTTTTGATAGGTCACTAGTTTTACAACACAAGCATTAAGAGAAGAGATAAAGGCGACTGAACAATAAACCAAACACACACACACGTTAGAATGATACAGTTATGCGTAGAGTGAGTGAAAGAGATAAATTGAACAACCAACCCTCAAGTGAGAGTTATACAAGAGTATTTATAGGAGGGAAGCTAGGGCAACACTCCTAGTTCCCATCCTTTCCTTAATGGACGTGGGCCTAAGCTCATGGGCCTTCTACATAAGCTTAAGGCTAATAACAAACATAAAGGCCATAAATAAGCTAACTATTACATATGAATCACTAACACTTGATTAGGGTTTAGGAGTGATTCCAACAATCTCCCCCTAAGTGTTAGTGATGAGTAAACGGTGAAGGTGCAGTAGTAATAGTAGCTTTGACGTCTTCTGACATTCTTCTTTCTTGTGAGAAGAATTGTCTTGATTCGAACAATCTCCCCAGTGTAGAGAGATAGTTTTCTTTGAACAGTTCTGCTTTGACGTCATCTTAATCTTTGTTCTTTGATCATTGTTCTTTGTGATGAAAGTGATAGTATGTTGTAGTCTGCATCAAGTCTGCCTCAGGTCTGCTTCGCTGCTCTAGTGTCTCCACGTCATTCTTCAACATGCTCACACGCTCTTTGACGTTGGAATTCAGTACTGATGAAGTTCTTTAAGTCTTTAACTTTGTAGATTCTTTGATTTGACGAAGAATCATTCTGACTTTTGTGTTGCTTTAAGATAGAATTCCATTAGTGATGATGTTGGCGTGAGCATGAGAAGAATCTGCACGATCATTCCGCTCCAAAGCTTCCATAAGAAGAAAACATAAAAACGGTTAGTAATAAGCGGACTCCGGCACTTACAAGTTTGAACTTCGAGAGTGTTAACAGCATAGTGTGAAAACACATCTCTAATTCTCACAAAGGCCGTTCCTGAACTGGAGTCCCACAAGTGAGATAACGCGATGTACCGAAGTACATCTACAGTTCAGATGAGTCGCTGAGGTACACCGAAGCATCACCTCACGACTGTAGACCGTTTGAGACACACTAAGCGTAATCCACGGGGAGTTACCAAAGTGACCTGCTGTCAGGGCTGTTTGATGTTGACCCTGGCAGGAGTTTCATTCAATCACTGAGGATCACTGATGTGAACCTCTCATAAATGTTCTCGACATATTGCTAAGATCTGTGAAGGACTCTATAACATACCACTGATGTTCTTATTGTTGAACATCAAGTGATGAAATGTCAAGTGTACCTAAGAGATCTTTTGATTAATCTCGTGGCTCTAGACTCAATTGTGCATTTTGGTTTTCCTGAGCGGAGACTAGAGAGAGGGTCTCCATCTTCAATATCAGCAATCTCTAAGAGAAAGCCAATAGATTATGTAGCGTTCCCTGTGAGAATGAAACAAGCCTCTGTTGAGAGAAACTTGAGTGGCTAAGAAGGTTTAGTGCATGCGTCACTGGGTCCATGACGACTTTTAATCATCAATACCGGTGTCATCAAGTGACAACCAGTAGCATATGAATTGAACCCGGTGTCTGCCCTAAGTTGAATAATCTGGAGGGCTATTTCTTTTCACCCTTTTCTTTGTATTTCTTTTTGATTCTTCAACTCCTTCTTTCTCCGATTCTCATTTTCTCCTTTTTACAATCATACCTAAGGACTTCTAAATTCTAACTATTTGTGGTGTCCTTGGGTAGATCCCTCCGGCTCTGGCGGATCATAGGACGGTTATTCCTAACCTTAGTCACCTTATAACTCCATGACTAACCTATGTTGCCATAAAACCATGTACTTGAAAAATCTCACACAGTGTTTGTGAATGAAAACATTTTGTACCACTGTTGAGATAAGATTTTACATAAATACTCCCCCTCCACATGTGCTTAAGAGTTTTAACGGTTATTTGCACAGTGAGGAAAGAGCGCACACTTTTTGAATTGATCCACTCAAGATAGACAATCCCCCGCGAGACACGGTTACGTTGCATAGTTAAAGAGTTACATTGTCAGCTTTTAGGTGACAACTAGCTCTAATAACTATCTTGAAGGTGTAGACTAACCTCGAAAGGTTGTCAAACCCGTCAGAGTTCGTGTCTACCAAGAGTTTCTCGAATGGTACATTCTACTCGGACAAGTCCTTTGCGAGACACGTTTACATCACTAGCGAACTAGCTTGAAATTATTACCCGTCCCAGACAAGTCTTTTCGAGTTACTAACAGTTTAAGCATCGTCAATTCGTTGGTTAAGTCTATAGTACAAAGATTCATTTGCATTTACACAACATATTTCTTATCCTCCTTAAAAATGGCATATAAAAATGTTATTTTTGAACAGTTGAGAATAAATATGACCATTTCGAGTGTTGCGGGAAGAGTGACACAAAGAACATTTTGGTGAACAAAGTTTTAAGTCAAATACTCCCCCTCAACAAGTGATATAAACGGTTGAGGTTTTGAAAATCATAAGGGGAAGTACTTGTTCTTTTGAGCAAAACCTTGAAAAATGAAAGGTTTGATAGGTTTTAATCAAAAGTAAGAAGCATGTAAGATATTGGATTTCACATACACATCAAACCATAAGCACTAGTAGGCGTATACACGAGTTTCAGAGAGAGAAAGTTAGAGGTTTGGGAACTTTAGTGAGAGAAAGAAAATTCTTATTATGAGCTCCAACTCTCTACCTTGGAAGGTAGAGAGTATTTATAGTCTTACAATAAAACGCCACACAACGGGCTGTGGATCAGGCATACAGTGGGTAAAGACCCATCCGTCCTCCACGGTGTTACTTAACTAAATACTACTTAGCTTAAAAGAACTACGACTACGAGCTTTCTAACGATTACATATACTTGAGGTGACCGACTCTTTAATACCTGGAATTTCTAATTCCTAACAATCTCCTCCTAAGGGAGGTCACCTCAAACATATACTAAAATTACATTGAATACAAACAGATATTACATTAAAAAATTGTTCTTGCATTCTTGATGTAGTACATTGCTCTGAAGCTTGTAGTCATTGATTCTTCTTATTGCATGTTTGGATAATCCAAGTGGAGACCTTTTACTGATCCACGTGATAATAATTTTGAGACAGCTTTTGAGATCATCAGCTAACAAAGATCTCTGAGACATCCATTGTGGTGTTGGTATTAAGTGATGCTGTGACTTTCGGACCGACATGCTCACATTCTGGATCATGAAATCTTCACATCAGAGTAGCGAAAGCTTTCGTTGATTCATGACATTGGCAGCAGCGTAGCAGAAGCATGGAGTGAAAATATCAGAGTTATTGATGCACTAATCATGATTTCTTTTGAGATGAATGTGTTGAGTGAGCATGCGGCTATGGATTGACCGCTTCATTCTGATCAGCTGCAAACGTAGGACGTACCTGCATAAAACATTTAGCAATAAAGCACACGAAAGTGTCTTTGATCACTTTCGTTGAATTGAGGTACACGGCCCACGGTTCCCCGTTGATCAGTACAAGTACTGCCTGTGATCAGGTAAAATTCCGAAGAATTTCCTTGATAGGGTTTCGCAGCTGCTCTAGCTGTTCTCAAACCGGAATGTCTCAAAGAAGACAACACGGAGTGAGTGAACCAGCGAATAGAGATTCACTGATTGATGAAAAGAGATTTGAAAGACAATCGTGTATTGCTTAATAGAAATTGTTTTTGCAATACAACGAAGGTTTTAATGAAAAACATTTATCAATCATAAACACCTTTTGAGTTGAAATATTCATACACGATCAATGCGCCAAAGAAAAGAGTTTTTAAGCACAACGACCGGTTTTTCAAAGGTATCCGTCAATCCATAACCTGAACCAGGATTGATTCAAAAAATTGAATCGCCCCATTGTTTCTGTTCAGTTGTCACATCGGTGATCTATAGAATAGATCTCACATGCCACCTACCCGGAGCTTGTTTGATGTTGGCTCCAGAAGGCTTTCCATCTTCACTGTGAACATGTTTGCATATCACTCGGATGTTCTAGCAATACCACAAGGATAATGTGTAGGACTCAAGATATAATCTCTCTTTCCACATTAAGTGAAACAGAGAGTCTTCATTTGAAAGTGTCCTAATGAGATTTATTGATGATCTCGTGGCTCTAGACTCAATTTGTGCATATTTGGATCCTATATCGGAGACTAGGGAGAGGGTCTCCTTCTTCAATATCAACAATCTCTAAGAAAAAGTCGATAGATAATGTTGGTTCCCCGTGAGAATGAAACAAGTCCTTTTAAGAGGAACTTGAGTGGTTTGGGAAGTTGAAGTACAATGCGTCACTGGGTCCATGACGTCTTGTCTTCAATACTGATGTTACATTGGTAACCACCAGTAGCATATGAATTGAACTCGGTGTCTGCCCTAAGGTTGAATAATTTGGAGGGCTATTTGTTTTCACCCTTTTCTCATTCAATTCTTTTTTTATTCTTCAACCCCTTCAGTGCTTACCGATACTTCATAGCTAGAACCTTATTGGGTTTATTCCATTACTAGCTCAGTTTCAGTCCGCACTCATCCCATATCTCAATTTTCTCCCTTTTTCAATATATCTAAGGACTTCTACACTATCTTGTGGAAAATCCCTGGGTAGATCCCTCCGGTTCTGGCGGATCATGGGAACAAATACCTAACCTTATCATCCTTATATCACAGTACATAAAGTAAAGTTGGTCGGTCTATTTGGTATTGTTCATCTGCCATTTTGGAACCAATTGAAAACCATTTGAAAATCAATCTAGATACTTATGATATATTATCAAAGCATTTTGTACCTGAATTGTTTTTGATAATTTTTAGAACAAGAACTCCCCCTCTACATGTGCATCAAGTATTTGAAATCATTTTTGCACACGGAGGCAAGAGAAAGAATTAACTTCTTTAATTACCATTTTCTAAAAGATATCAATATCACTTCCCTAATCAAATCAAGTAGATAAAGCATTTTGGGGAAGGATGAGGTTTTCATGATTTTGCTCCCCCTAAATATGTGCCTCGAGGTTTGAAAAGAGTTTTGCACATACTAGAGGGAACCTGCACATAGATATAAATTGATCACGTTTCAGATCTTTGTGGTTTAAGATAGATGCTCCCCCTCAACATGTGCATGGAAAATTTGAAATCGTTTGGCACATGTGGGAAGGAAAGCATGTACATCCTTATAAAACCATTTACCAAATTATCAGTTTAAATCTAATTTAAATCACAAATTCTCCCCCGATCACAATTATCAAATCATTTGAGATTTGTGATCTCTGTAGATTTAAATTGATTTTGAAAGCTTTTTAAGGAGAATTGTGACTTGATTATGAAAAACGTTTTAACTGATATGGATCGGATATTAAGACTTTAAACTCCATTGATTAAACATGCATGAATATCTTTTGAAAAAAATTGAATTACAAATAACTTTTTAATTTAATTGAAATAATTCTCCCCCTCAATCAATGACATAGGTTGTTGATTGAGAGATAGATATTTTGACAAATAAGTCCAGATGATTATCAAAAATAGAGTCCGAGTTATTTTTCAAAACAATTAGTTTTCAGCAGATAAATGTTTATAGAATCAGAGCATGGAATTTGAAAACATGATAAAGCGGGTTCTTTCTCCCACATGGCTCTGTTCTTTCTTTGAAAAGCGGGTTACTGGCAGAAATGACAATAAACCATTTTTTCTCTTTCTCCCAATATTTTTTTTTAAATAAAAAGAATTCGACCAATATCTAAAGTCCCGTGTCATTCTTTGAATAACAGCACAAAGACCGTAGATATTGTCGAACCGAGAAAAACATGACAAATTGACAATATTTTTTGAAGATTTTTCGATTTTTTTTTTCAGATTTTTATGGGTTTTGAAAGGTTTATATTTTTCTATTTGATTTTTTTTTCGAATAGATATATACAAGAGATAGATGAAGATAGACCTTTACTCCTCGTCTTCCTCTTGAAGACGTTTGAGTGTTTCGGGTTGAAGGCTTTTCAAGCTAAGTCGTGGAAGAATAAACTCAAAAAGTTCTCTTGGAAGAGCTTTGGTGAAGATGTCTGCTAACTGGTATTCAGTCCTCACAAAATAGAGTTCCACCACACCTTTTTCCACTTGTTCCCTGATGAAATGATGTCGAATGTCGATATGCTTAGCTCTTGAGTGTTGAACGTTATTGCATGAAAAAGCAATAGCACTTTTTATTATCCGATGGAGGGATTTTGTTGAATACAAAGCCATAGTCGATTAATTGAGATCTCATCCAAAGGATTTGGGCACAACAAGATGACATGGCTATGTATTCAAGCCTCTGTAGAGGAAATAGAAGTACTCATTTGCTTCTTTGAAGACCAGCTCACAAGCTTATCACCCAAAAACTGAGCACCTCCAGACATACTTCGACGGGTATCTTGACACCCTGCATGATCTTCATCTGCAAATGTTGTTAGTGACATGCCGGTGTCTTTCGGGTACCAAAGTCCCATATTGATGGTTCCTTGGAGATACCGAAAGACCCGTTTAACCGCTTCAAGGTGCTTTTTGGTAGGCTTAGCCTGGTATCTAACACATGAATAGCGAACAAGATGTCTGGTTTACTAGCTGTGAGGTACATCAGGGATCCAATCATACTGCGATATTTCGTTTGGTCTACCATGATCCCTGAGTGTCCTCATCTAGTTTAGTTCATTCAATCATGGGAGTGTCAACAGGGTCACTTGAATCAAATCCAAATTTCTTTAAAATCTCATTTGCATATTTAGATTGATTTATGAAGATGCCTCCGGGACTTTGTGAAATTTGTAATCCCAAGAAAAATGACATTTGTCCCATCATTGACATTTGAAATTTTGAACCCATTTCATTAGAAAAATGGTCACACTCATTGGGGTCAGTCGAGGCAAATATGATATCATCAACATAAATTTGAACATGAATTAAATGTTTGCCTGACTTCCTGGTGAACAATGTTGGATCAACTGCTCCTTTGCTAAATTCGGTAGATAGAAGAAACTTTGATAGCGTATCATACCATACCCTTGGAGCTTGCTTTAAACCGTAAAGAGCCTTTGTTAGGAATTTGAAAATTCTATGTTAAAGTGTCGGTCACCCCAATTATAAGTCTAGCATATGTTAGCTCGTAGACGTGTCGTTTGTTACGTTATTAAGTAGTTTATTTGTTAGTTTGTAGCGTAGTTTAGTTTAGAGCAACACCGTGGAGGAAGGGCGGGTCTTTACCCACTGTATCCCTGATCCACAGGCCGATAGGAGGTCGTGTATTTGTAAGTATAAATACCCCTTCCATCCATGGAAGGGGTGGTGCTTCTCATAATCTAATATTCAACATTTGTGTAAACCTCTAGCAAGAACACCCTCTCTCTCTACTTTCTCTCTCTAAAATGGAAAACATGTATTTTGATCTCCCAAGACCACCCGAATCATCAACACAATAAAAATAATGATCCTACAATTGGTACCAGAGCCAAGGTTATTGTGTTGTGTTGATTTGTGTGGTTTTGTACCATGGTTATTGTGTTTCATTGATATATGTTGGTTCGTATATTGTTTTAAAAAAACAGTTTCCGTATCATTTTTGTTGGTCGTATCTATAATTCTTATTCTTGTGGTTTAACAGTTTTTTATACAAGATTTTCATTATCCATTTTGGTTGTTGAAGTGTGCTATATGTTTTAACAGTTCCTTTTAAACAAGTGTCTGTTTGGTCCATAAGTCATGTGCTATATGTACTATTACTGCTTTGTGTCAAGTCTTTGTCCAAAAGTCAAAAATGAAGTCTTTTTGCAGCACTTTCCTGGGTTTATTTGAAGCTGGCCGGAAAAGTAGTCGGAAAAACTCATCGGAAAATTCATATATTCATGCTAGCGAGTTAGGTCATTCTTTCTAGCGACTTGTTTGGATATAATGTAGCGATTTAAGGTTGTTTGACTATTGAGTCAAATAACAATGCTAGCGACTTGTGCTAACGAATTATGTCACGGTAGCGACTTGTTATTGAGCAAGACGTGGCGAGTTAGCCTAGCGACTTGGTCGTGGCGAGTTAGCCGTGGCGACTTGGTCGTGGCGACTTAGGGTGGCGACTTGGCTGGCGACTTGACAAGATAGAAAGGAGATGAAAAAGAGATTTGACAATGACCACAAGACTCAAACGACCTCAGCTTCTATACCAGTATTGCCAACATGACTCTACCACTATGACCATATTTCATACACCATGTCTCGACCTCAACCAAAACACCATGACTACAACTGCTTAAACATCATCCATCTATCACAACAACAACACCTTAGACTCATACAAAAACAAGATCTCAGTGTGTTCAAAGTAACTTGTAATCGGTTACAAGACACTTAGTTGAACATATCACCATCATCGATCCATCAGTAAATCAAGACTTTAACTAACTTTGTAATCATCTTTCCCTTTCACTGGGAGAAAGAATGGATTTTTTACAACATCAAGATCTCGATTTTTGTGCTTTTCATCTTACATCCGAACATAATGTTAATACTCACACAATGTCATCTTCATCGTTCTATAACTGTTAAAATATCCGAATATGCTTGAAGAAAGTTAAAAACCATTTAGGGTTTCAAACCTTATTCATTATTCGGTTACAAATGAATTAAAACATCCTAGTCAATTGTTACCTACCTTGAATCCCTGGATTTGATCTCAATTCTGTACCCTATCAACGTTACCATCTCGTGGCATACACTGTGAAACCATATCTCTAGCCATCCCTGTGGCGAGACCAATTTGAAGCAAACGAATGCTATTAATAAGGATGTGATTGAGGTTTGAGTATTTTCAGGTATGATTGTCTTTTGATAAGGTGTGGATGAAGGTTTATTCGGATTAAGTGGCATAAGATATTTGGATGATAATGAAGGTAACTGGCTTTGGAGAAAAGCAGCTATGTGAAAAAGTGGAGGCGTATATTTGTGAGTGGGTTCTTTTAGGTTTAGGTTAAATGGATATATAAGGAGTATGTAACACTCTTATATCAGGACCTGGATCGGTTTTCTATTTAATCTCATGGGCCGGAACTGGATCATGTTTGGATTCCTAATGTTTAAATGTAATCACTATGGGCTCTTAATTGCAATCGGTAGGTTGTTGTAGGACTTTGGTTTGCGTCCGAAATTTGTAAACATTTAATTGGTTTGGGTAATTATGTCTAATAACTTATTGATTGTATGATAATCGGATATGTGAAGTGTTGAACGTGGATTTAAGGATTGTGATGGATCGGGTGATATTGTAATTATGTCGTGTGGAATGACAATGACTAAGAGCGGTGATCTTGATTTGATATTCGATGTAAGGTTGAGTTATTTTGAACGGGTAAGAATTAAATTGGTTTGGGTATATGTTTTGAACGGGACAAAATAAAATCGATTTCGTGGGCAAGTTGATGATCATTCTTGGATATGAAATGAGAGGTGTAATTTGATAATGCGATTTGACGATGAGATATGGTGTGTTATGAGAATTGATTTGATTAATGAAATGATGAGATTCGTTATGAGGTTTAGAAATTTGGTATGATGATGATGGTTGTTGTGGTTTGAGGGATGATACTTTGGTATACGCAGTTTCACGATGATTATTATGTCACGGCTTGGCTTGAATTGATTAAGATTGACTATGGGGTTGTTTGTTCGGTATTTCGTATTTGAATATGAAGTGAGGTTTTTAGGGTGTTTACTTATTTCGTCTTCTTTCTTTCTACCCTTCCACGAAGATGACTTGTTTGGGCATTTATTGGATGTGATAAAGACTTGGCTATTTAGTTACGTGTGTGATTCTTTCTCACTTAACCCACAACGTAACTATCACTTCGGTGTCTCACTTAGTTGAGAATGTCAAGAGATTTTGTACATTGGGTACACCGTTTCTTTTTCACAAGGATTAGTACAAGTTTAAGGAACAAATCTGGGGAATTTTACGTCATGTTCAAGTTTGGCATATTGGGTCTATTTCTCCTCGTGGTCCACGCTATAGCCGGTATTTGTGAATGATGTGTTTATCAAAGTGTTGATTGGATGATTGATGATGTTGTTGATGTTGGATAATGAACCATGATGAACTGGCTGCATGTTCCCTAAAACAGATATTCACTGAAACCAAAGTTGTCATAACACATTCAAGCTGACATTGTTTACGGTTGTGTCTTGATTTTGTAAAATCCCGCGAAAGAACCTATTTCTCGGTTTAAATCATAGACTTGTAAAATCCCGTGACAATGGAAACATCCTGGTATTAGTAAAGTGCATTTTCGGATCTATCTTACGGTTTATTCTTGGTTTTGTAAAATCCCGCAAAAGAAACTATTTCTCGGTTTAAACTATAGAGTTGTAAAATCCCGTATTGATGGAACCATCTTGGAGAAGAGAAAGTGTATTCGGATCTTACTTGATCTTTGGTGCTACGTTTTCGCTTGAAGAAGGGATAAAAGGGTGTATTTCATGAATTGGATGTGTGTTTGGTTATTCGTCATGGCAGTTTGGTTATTACTTGGTTTTTCGGGGTTATGTGCTACTAACCATGGTCGGGATGAAACCATTATCAGAGTTCACTTAAAACGTCAATGAAGGCTAGATTTGAGCAGTTCAGAAGATGTGACAACGGCGTTAATTCAGTATTATTAATTTGAGGTTGAAGTTAAATATCACGGGCGAGTGTACTTAGTATCTGAAGGTATCGGGGGTGGTTGGATGAAGATTCTTCATGATCCTTGTTCGAACTTACTATCAATAACTAAGACTTGGAAATCTAGTTATTGTTGGGTGTCTTTTACCTTTTCTTTTACCACTTGGGGAATTGGGCTCATACCACCACAAAATAACTATCACTTTAAGGAGTTACGTTGTAGTGCTCAGTGTCACATTCAATTGTGGACTTTCAAGAGGTGATGTACGTCTATTACTTGATGGTTGGTTGGTTGAAGAGTATAGAGTACTTAGAAATTCAATGGAGCATGATTTCTCGGCACCGCTCTTTGTTACATATGTGCAAGTTTAAGTCACGAGTTCAGGGTAGTTTACTTCAGGGTCAAATTCATCATATTGGGTTTTCTCCATCAGCTGTCACTACAAATAGCCTACTGAATGATAATGGGGATGATTATATGCTCAGCCAAGAGAGCTGAAAAGAGAGAGATTATGACGTCTGTTCACATCAGTTCAGGCCTCGTACTCTAAAGAAAAGAAATGTGTACGTTTAAGTGCGCATTATCTTCGAAAGAAGAGAAATCTTCTTAGGACGTTTGAACACAACGTCATGCCTCGTACTCCAAAGAAAAGAAAAGTGTACGTGTCGGTGCGCTTTATCTTCTGAAGAAGAGAAATCTTCTTATTATGACCATTCTCATCAACATGCTTCATACTTTTCCATGCGCTTCAGTCATCAAGTGAACCGGGCTACCAATGATTGTTTTCTCATTCCACTTGCTCGATTATAATGAAGATGGCGACATCATGTGCTTATTTTTGCAGGAGAGAAGTGTGAATAGAACATTTGGATGGATTTCACTTATTTAGTCAAGAATGGCAACTCCGTATGCAATTCTTGAGGGGAGAAAAGTGTGAAATTTTTTGCATGGTTGATTATTATTTGAGAATTTAAATGGTCATACGGCTCTAAACTCATGTAAGAACCGAGCTTCTTCTTATCGGGTAATCTTCACATGGAGTTTCTTCTTAAGAGCCATTAGTTGACATCTTCACAAGCTGATATGAGTTAATTTTGCAAAGTGCTTCTGGTTAATGCTTCACGTGCACATCAACATGATGATTCGAACAACCTCGTTCTTGTTTGATGTGATTGTTTGCTTGGTGTTACCATTTCGTGTGTTCGTTGCGGCCGATTGATTGATTTCCTTGATGAACATCTTTCTGTTCTTGTTTGATTGAGAGGGATTCTAGTTAAGGGGATTTGCAAGATGTAAGTTGATTGGGATGCTTTTTGGTGAGGTTCTTGTTTTGGTGAGTTGAAGATGTTAACTATCTATTCCCCAACTGGACAATCTTGAAGAAGGTCGAGTCTACAGTCTGTTCTACATTTTCTGCTACATGTTAGAAGACCAAAGACGAGTTGCATTCAATGATCTAAAGACTTCTTCTTAATCTGGGCTTCTATCTAACAGATTGTCGGTTTAGGGGAGAGCACTAATTGGGAGAAAGTTATAAGTCAGATTCAATTCCCAATTAGACTTGCTCATATTTTTTAGCAGTGACTTCTCGAGACGTTGATATTGACTATTGTTGGACATTTGACACAAGGTGATTACTTCGGAGTTAATCATTTATCACTTATTTGAGATTGAAGTTGACATTCACAAAGCGTGTTCTTATTTGATAACTTGCTCGGGCTTAAGAATTTGAGTTGAAGACATGGTTTATCTAGTTACCGGCAATCGAGGTGGATGGTTGAAGACACTGTTAACTATCACTATTAGGAGTTACTTTGTTTTACTCAGTGTCACACGCATATGACGGTGTGGATAATCTCAAGAGGTGTTAATGTCTCATACTTCGTTTGGGTAGTGAGTACTTAGAGATTTGCTTGAAGCAAAAGTTCTCGACACCGTTCTTCCATCATTAGGTGCAAGCTTAAGATACAAATGTGGGAAGTTGACTTCAGTTTCAAGTATGGTATATCGGGTTTCTTCTTCAGTGGTCACTTCAAATTGTCTACATAAGGGTTGATAAAAAATTGTCAGAGAGAGTCTTCAGCAAGTTGATTCTCACAAGAATTCAAGTGTTCTTCTCAACAAATTTCTAGTATACGGGCTTTCAATGAGTTGCTGATTATGAAGCATCAAAACCAGCAAGGGGAAAGGAGACACGCATCTAAACGCGAGTAATCTTGATGAGCTTAATACTTCTAAGTGATTGAAGATATCCCGGGAAGACAAATGTTATTACCGCAGAGAAACTCAAGGTTTGACTCATGACGAGTAAACTTGATGAACTTAACTCTTCTAAGTGATTGAAGATATTCCGGGAAAACAAATGTCATGACCGCAGAGAAACTCAAGGTTTTACTCATCAAGGCGTTTAGTGTTAGTATTTCATCTACGTGGGGGAAGTGATATTAGAAAAAGTTTCTGAAGATAAAAGAGGTACACTAGTATGTGGTGATTTCGATGGTATCGCAATGATCAGGGGAGAGAGATTGTGTACATTGGGGATGCTCTGCTGTTTCACTTGAGTGCTTAATCGTGATTCAGAGATATAATCACTTATTCCGGTGTTGACATCCGCAGAGATTGTCACCCGCAGAGATAATCAGTGACTTGGCCTGCTTCTTCAATGTTATCAATTATTCATTCCTTGTGTATTGGTATACTTCGGATACTTGAGCTTCATACACGATCATCAGGGAAGAAAAATGTGAACATGGGGAGGTGTTTTCATTCCCTCATGATGTGTATTCGGGAGAGCTCTTGGGTATTGGTGTACTTCGGGTTCTTGAGCTTCATATACGTTCATCAGGGAAGAAAAATGTGAACATGGGAAGGTGTTCTTCATTCCCCTCATGAAGTGTATTCGGGAGAGTTCTTGATAATTATACTAAGAGACCGTGCATCAACTCAACTACTTGGGGAATTGTTCTCTTGACACTTTTTGGAATGGATCGCTCGTGACTTCACGGAATGGAAATTTGAGAAGATTATTTATGTGTGGATGATACGGTCTGTTCTTCTTGTTGATGATATAACCTCGAACTAAGAATCACGGTTTTTATTCTTGAAAGGAGCAGTGGGATTTATGATAATGGTGTACTTCTCTATGCACCTGGCTAAGGCAAGCTTGAAATAGAGCTTCGAATCTGCTCAACTAAAGGATTTTCGGTTTGGGGGGTAGCTACCAAAGTCTCACTTTCAGATGGTTCAATTTCTTTCTTCGATTCAAGAGCCCCGGAAGCTTTGGTGGTGAATGTTTAAGAGTTGATGACCTCTATCTTCTACGACGTACGCTTTCGATATCCTTATCTCGATTGTATCGATCATCATCTTCTTTTACTATATCATCTTCTCTATCTTTGTATATATTTATCAGAAAAACAAAATACAAAAATATAAAACCAACAAAAAGAAAATAGAAAAATATAAAACCAACAAAACAAAATAGAAAAATATAAAATTTTCAAAAAGCCATAAAAATCAGAAAATTTGAAAAAGACCATAAATATGTTTCCCAAGACATGTCTTCTGGTATCGATAACATCTACGGTCTTAGAAATGTCATTCAATAATGGCACGGGACCATAGATGAAGTTCGAGCAGGAGGTGTAAATATTCTTTTTCAAAACATGTCAAAAATTATGGCTTACAGTTATTTTCGTGGCTTCAATGATGGCTTACGTTATTTCTAGTAACCCGCTTCAAAAATGGCTTGCAGTTACTTCAGACTGTAACCCGCGCTTAAACCATGGTTTGCTATTATTTCAGATAGCAACCCGGTCTTCAAGAAAGGAAAGTGCTGCGCTTAAACAATTTTCAAAATATCGTGCACTTATTCTAAAAACAAAACAAGGAAAGTATGTCGAAGGCTTGTTCCTACACAAATGTTTTCCGTCTAAAATTCTTCAGAAAAATATTTGGTGTTTTCAAAATGGTGGAATATGAGTTGCTTAAAACAATCGATTCAGAGTTTTTATAAATTTGCAAACTCAATTAATGACTTCAGCGCTTTTAAACTTTTCAGAAAAAAGAGTCATTGATTGAGGGGACAATGTTTTCAAATCTATATCATCCAACGGGCTTTCTTAATTATCCTAATATGCTTAATTAAAAATAATGTTAACCTATGTTGAAGGACTAGGTGCCTAGGATATGATTGCTAGGATTAGATGATTATAGTTTGATGAAACACATTTTTCCCATACATTTATATGATCTGATTGATATGTTGGATTGACTTTTATTAGTCGATTGCTGTTTGGGTGATGTCGACCACCATATATTTGTATGTGTGTTCACTAACATATGCAGGTATATTGGTATATAAGAATGTTCCCGATCCGGATCCCACAAATGAACATGATTGGATGCCGAAAGGAAAGGGTAACTATATCTTGGGTTGACAAATGAAGAAACGGAGCTTAATTGGACTTCTATGGAGAGTTGGCATAAATGCAACATAAGAGGTCTCACTGCATCAGCAGATGGTTTTCTTCTAATTGATTGAAGAAACGGAGCTTAATTTGACCTCAGTTGGCATTCATAATGCAACGTAAGAAGAAGTCTCACTGCATCAGCAGACGGTTTTTCTTCCAAGCCCTACAACAACAACCAAAAGCTTCTCAACCACCTAACGTATCTTTGTGCAGGATAACATTTTTTTTAACAATTTTGAAAATTATATTGTTTTGAAAAATGGAAAAATATTGTTTTGAAAATTTATTGAGCTAATCTTTGAAAATCACCGGACTTCATGTTATCAAAACCTAAGTCACTCAATTATTGACTTCCGTCATGGATTGAGGGGGAGAGTGATTTAAAATAAAATATTTTCAAACGATATTTCTTCACAAAAGTTCCGTTTTGTACAATAATTAAGTGGTGATCTAAAGATTTAATGTTATGTCATGGTATGATTTTCTTTAGAATCAAGATCTTTCAAAATGAAATTTTTCTGTTCTTGTTTGATTGTGAAATTGTTTTATTTTACCTAAAAGATCTCTTAAAACAATCATACCCGACACTAACAATCTTTAATGTCTTAAAATGGTCCTTATCTGTCATTTTTCAAAGTTAAATCAAGCCACGTCTTTCCCCAAAATCTTTTAAATGATTTAAATCAATTGGGATCACAAATCTCAAAAGGTTTGAAATTTTGATCGGGGTAGAGATCGTGATTTAAATATCAAATCTGTTTTAATGGAATTGGTTTTAGTCCTTCAAAGGCACTCCTGCCTCCATGTGCCAAACGATTTCATACACAATGCACATGTTGAGGAGGAGGATTTATCCAAAAACCAGATGAGTATTTAAACAAGGCCACATTTTCTCCCATGTTTTCTAAACCTAATTAAATCACTTGGGATCCAAAATCTCAAAGGGTTTGATATTTTTGATCGGGGAGAATTTGTGATTTAATAATGAAATTTGATAAAAGGTGATCGTTTTTGACTTAATTGTGCAGCTTTGCTCTCTCATATGTGCTAAACGCTTTCGAATCTTGAAGCACATATTGAAGGGGAGCATTTTAAAGGAAAATAAAACTTTCGAGGTACAAAAGCTTTTATGTTTTAACATAGAGTACCTTGATTGAGTTTTAAAATGGTTTCTTAATGGTGCTTGTGATTGTGGATGTGCTTCAAATGAACTCTTGCCTCTATGTGATAAAAATGATTTCAAAAATCCTATGCACATATTGAGGGGGAGAATTTACCAAAGAAAATCAAATGGCTTTTTCTATGAAAATTGTGATCAAAGAAAATATTTCAAAGTCCTCTTGCCTTCTTGTGCTAAACAATTTCTAAATCACATGCACATATTGAGGGGGAGGTTTTCTAAATGATCAAAACTATTAAGGTACAAAATGCTTTGATCTCGTATCACAAGTACCTTGATTGTTTTTCCAAATGATTTTTCAATTGGTTTCGAGAAGGAAAGAGCTGTACCAAAAGACCGACCATTTTACTTTATGCATGGAGTTATAAGGATGGTTAGGTTAGGTATTTGTTCCCATGATCCGCTAGAACCGGAGGGATCTACCTGGACAATCCACTAGATAGTGTAGAGTCCTTAGGTATGATGAAAAAAGGAGAAAAGTGAGATATGGGAAGAGTGCGGACTGAGATAGAGCTAGAACTGGAATAAACCCAACAAGGTTCTAGTTATGAAGTCTCGGTAAGCACTGAAGGGGTTGAAGAATGAAAAAGAAGTGAATGTGAAAAAGGGTGAAAAGAAAGAGCCCTCCAATAATTCAACCTTAGAGGCGATAACGGGTTCAATACATATGGCTACTTGGTTGTTACCAAGGTAACACTGTATTGAAGACAAGACATCATGGACCCAGTGATGCACTGCACTACAACTTCCCAAACTACTCAAGTTCCTCTTAAAAGGACTTGTTTCATTCTCACGGGGAACCGACATTATCTATCGACTTTCTCTTAGAGATTGTTGATATTGAAGAAGGAGACCCTCTCCCTAGTCTCCGGCATAGGAACCAAATGTGCACGATTGAGTCTAGAGCCAAGAGATCATCCACAATATCTCATTAGGACACTAAATTCTTGAAGACTTGCTGTTTCACACAATGTGGAAAGTAAGTATATATTAAGAGTCCTACGCATTATCCTTGTGGTATTGCCAGAACATCTGAGTGATATGCATACATATTCACAATGAAGATGGAAAGCCTTCTGGAGCCAACATCAAACAAGCTCCTGGTAGGTGGCATGTGAGATCTATTCTATAGATCAACCATGTGACAACTGGATAGAAACGATGGGGCGATTCACTCGTGAATCAACCTTGGTCCAGGAAATGGATTGACGGATACTTTTGGAAAAACCGTTCGATGTGCAAACCTTCTTTTCTCTAGCACGTCGAATGTGTATTCATTTTCAAACACAAAAAGTATCTCTGATTGAAAAATACTTTTAGAAAAACCGTTCGATGTGCGAATCTCTTCTTTTCGCTAGCACGTCGAATGTGTACTCATTCTCTAATACAAAAGTATTTTGATTGAAAATTGATCTTTTCATAAAACCTTCGTCGTATTGCAAAACTCTTTCTTCAAGCAAATGGCGATTGTTTTTCAAATCATTTTCATCAATCGGTGAATCTCAATTGCCGGTTCACTCACTCCGTGTTGTCTTCTTTGAGCGTTCGGTTTGAAACGACTAGAAAAAATTTCTGTTCGCGAAAACCTCGTCAAGGAGATTCTTAGGAATCCTACGATCACGTGCGTACTTGTCTGATCAACGGGGAACCGTGGGCCGTGTACCTCAATTCAACGAAAGTTGATCAAAGACACTTTAGTAGCTTCATATTGCTAAGCGTTGTTTGCGGTACATTTGGACGGATTTGTACCGATCGAGTGAGTCAATCCAAGCATGTTCACGGCATCCACACTTAATTTGAAGAAATCATGGACGGTGCATATCTACATAATGGCTCGATATTTCATACTATGCTTCCATTGTTCGCAAATATCATGAACGGTAAGGCTTCCGCTACTCCGATGGAAAGATGTCATGATTCAAAAGTGTGAGCATGTCGGTCCAAAAGTCACAACTTCACATGATGGCAACACAATAAAGGGTGATCCGAGATTTTCATTGGTGATGATCTCAATGAAAGCTCGAAGATCATCAAAGATGTGGATCGGTTCAAAGACCTCCACTCAAAGTACAAAACTATGCGGACTTTGAAGAATCGCTACAAAAGCACAAAGATTGCGGAAATGAAGAATTCATGTCTACGAGCTCAAGAACAAAGACAAAGATAGAATGCTAGGATGCAAAATGTATTTCATGGGGTAACCTCCCTTAGGGGGAATTGTTAGGAATTAGAAAATTCTATGTTAAAGTGTCGGTCACCCCAATTATAAGTATAGCATATGTTAGCTTCGTGAGCGTGTGGTTTGTTACGTTATTAAGTAGTTTATTAGTTAGTTTGTAGCGTAGTTTAGTTTAAAGCAACACCGTGGAGGAGGAGGGCGGGTCTTTACCAGCGTATCCACGATCCAGGCGATAGGAGGTCGTGTATTTGTAGTATAAATACCCTTCCATCCATGGAAGGGGTGGTGCTTCTCATAATCTAATATTCATACTTTTGTGTAAACCTCCAGCAAGAACACCCTCTCTCTCTACTTTCTCTCTCTAAAATGGAAAACATGTATTTTGATCTCCCAAGACCACCCGAATCATCAACACAATAAAATAATGATCCTGACCTTCTTCAAGCGATAAGCGTAGTAGGATGCTCTTGATTCTACAAATCCTTAGGTTGGCGTGACGTAGGCGACTTCTTTAAGATCTCCATTCGAAATGCCGTCTTTACATCCATCGATAACTACCATGTTCTTACTAGCGTTAGCCAAGAAGATTACGATTGCCTCGATTCGAAAGCAACAGGAGCAAAAGATTCTTCAAAGTCAATACCCTCCTCTTGACGGTATCCTTTAGCAACTAATCGAGCCTTATTCTTCAACACATCACCATGCTCATCAAGTTTCACTTTGAAGATCCATTTTAAAGCAATAATCATAGCTTCAACTGAGCGGTACTAACTCCCATACATCAAGTCGATCAAACTCATGAATTTCTTCTTGCATGGCATTGAACCAGCTATCCTCATTCATGGCGGTTTTAACATCTTTTGGTTCGATCTTAGAGAGTACGGAGTTGAAGAAGCACCATAAGGCATCGGTTGCAAGTTGTTTCCGTGTGGATACTGGACGAGAGGGATTTCCAATGATGTTGTCTAAGGGATGATCGTGAGTCCTTTTCTGTTTGGTGCATAACCTACAAAAACTCCAATGTCTGCTTTAGCTTTAAGTTTGCCTAAATCTTGGCCTTCATTAGTTGGATAACACAATGCACCGAACACACGAAGGAATGAAAGATTAGGGTTTCTGTTGTGGACAAGTTCATATGGAGTTTTTCCATGGCGGTGTGAATCGAGGGGATCGATTTTGGGTGTAGCATGCGATGGCGATGGCTTCACCCAGAGAAACAATGGAACTTTTGAGTAAATTAGCATTGTCCTAGCGGCTTCCACAGAGTTCGATTTAGTCTTTCAACTACACCGTTTTGTTGAGGAGTTCGAGGAACACTTCTTTGATGACTGATTTCAATACTTTCATAAAACTCACCAAGTTGTTTGTTAACAAACTTCCGGTTCCATTGTCTGCGTTGGGATGATTACGACCGTTTTGTTAAAACGAACCTGCAAGTCTGCTTGATGAGTTTGATGATGATATCCGAGTTTCATCCTTTGTTTTAGAGCTTTACCCAGGGTGAATCTAGAGAAATCATCAACCACAACTAACACATATTTCTTCCCAGATATTACACTCTCATGGGTCCACATAAGTCCATGTGAATTGTATGAAGAACCGTGACGAGTTAGTAGGTTTGGGTTTATGGGCATACTTCTTGCTTTTTCCCAATTGGCATGCTGAGCAAAGATGATCCTTTTCATACTTAAGTCTAGGTAAACCTACAACTAAGTCCTTTCTGGAGAGATCATTGATGGTGCCAAAGTTCAAGTGATTGAGACGACGATGCCATAACCATGACTTTGTTTTAGAAGCCTTTGATAATAAGCAAATTGGAGAAGACTTCATCATATCTTCGATAGAGATGGTGTATAGATTTGAACCACGTGATCCTCTTAAAAGTTCCTTACCATCAAGTTCTCTAACGAAACAAGTATGTTTCTTGAAGGCTACTTCTAGATCGAATGGCAATTAACCTCTGAGAGAGCAGTTATGACAAGACCTTCTACATAATATACCACGGAGATAACACTTTTACCAACAACATAATCTCCATAACCCATAATTGCACCAAAATGATCATTCGAATCTAAGGTCCGATGAATTTGCTCACGAAGTTCATGAGCGAGGTCGCCGGTCATATGCTTGGAAGCGACACTGAGTCCATGTACCGAGCGATTTGAGCGATCTGCGGTTGAACACCAAGAATGGATAACTGGATAATTGGGATCCCCATGCAAGAATGGGTTCCATTTGGTTTGTAACAATGATTGGAGCACCACATCGGAAATAGAAACATTCATATCAGAAATTGAGGCAATGGAATCATTATGAATAGATGTAGTACTAGTGTCGTATTTTCCTATTCAAAGTATGTTCACTTCTTAAGGGAATAGTTCTACCGGTAGGCATCCATTTTCTAGTGGGCATTGACTCATTAACCTTATAACCAAAAGGTATCCATTGATAACCTATCTTACTAAATGTTCTTCCTGTGGGTTTCCACTGTTTTCTAACTCTCTTTCGCCTTTTCCTTTTTGCCTTCTTAGCATGATATTTTGCATTAACAGTGTTAACTGGGGATTTGACAGCATTAGACAAAACTTTTTGTCGGCTTGTCTCAATAGACAAGTCGCTAGGACAAATCAAGCTAGAATAACACTCCAACTCGCTAACTTTTTATGAAGCAAGTCGCTATGATGAATATCACACCGAGAGCCAAAGTAAGCTAGCAAGAAGAACTTAACAAAACACACTTTTTAATCCAAAACACGTCCAACCACAGTGATTCAAGCTTACCCAATCCAAACCCAAGCACATATAATGATTCTAAACACAAAACTACACCCAAGATTCAAACTTTAACACTAGAAAGTAATCAAATGATGCAAAAACCACTAAACCTTTTCAAACTCTAAAACCACCTAAAAATCACTAAAAATCCAAAGATATGTAAGAGATGATCAAACCATGGCTCTTGATACCAAATGTAAGATATTGGATATCACATGCACATCAAACCATAAGCACTAGTAGGTGTATACACGAGTTTTAGAGAGAGAAAGTTATAGGTTTGGGAACTTTAGTGAGAGAAAGAAAAATCTTATTATGAGCTCCAACTCTCTACCTTGGAAGGTAGAGAGTATTTATAGTCTTACAATAATACGCCACACAACGGGTACGTGGATCAGAACATCAGTGGGTAAAGACGTCAGTCCTCCGCGGTGTTACTTAACTAAATACTACTTAGCTTAAAAGAACTACGACTACGAGCTTTCTAACGATTACATATACTTGAAGTGACCGACTCTTTAATACCTGGAATTTCTAATTCCTAACAAAGCTTTCGCTCCTTTTATAAGGATTGTGGCACTGTAGCGTACCACAGGGTCCTTTCTTGACAATTACGGGTTGTACACTGTTATTTGTGCACAAGCCATTGTGAATAATCAAACAAACAAAATCACACTCAAGAATGTTAAGATAGTACCCAATGATCGCAGACGATCAGCTACTTTCTGAGGGCGTTGGAAAGTCATAATCGGAAAGTTTGGTCATCCTCCCGCATAGCTCTCCAACCGTTGCATCTGATCCCGATGAATCAAACATTCATCAATCCTAGTGATTAATCAACAAACATCCTTGCGATCCTTTGAATTCCATCTCTTCGATGCAGATTATACCCAACTCAATGTCCTTCAATCGATATGACAATCCATATCGAACCATCTCCAGGGTGGCGTCGTAGATCTTAGTGAATTTCATCAAAAGCCATGAAGCAAGTATGATGATTTTCACTTTGGTAGACAAACCCAAACTTTTGTTTATGAACGATTTTGTATTGAGGTTCTTGATTGATTCCTATGAAGTGTAGAATTTCGGTAAGATTCGACCCCGAGGTGGAGAACTTCAATACGCTCTTTGATTTGAAGCGTATGAAAACAAGGAGTGCATTAATGTACTTGATCTAAATTTCGGTTGAGGTTACGGTTGGGCTGGGGTATGTCGTGATCCTCACCACCAGTGTATGTAAAGTGATCAACGGTTTTCTCCATTGGTGGTGTGGTTTACGAATCCTTGGTTGATCGGATGATGGTGGTCGTGTAGCTTGTTGTGTAGTGGTGATAACCTGCTTAACCATTTATCGAACCATTGGATGGAGTAGCCTTCTTAATGGATTTTGTTGTTGACATAGGTGTTTCTTATGTTGATAGAGTTGATGATTGAGATGATGATTTGGGTTTGGTGGAAGTGTCAAGAGGTGTTACAGAAGACTGTTGAGGTTTTTGTATAGGATTGTCAACTATGTGGTTGTCGATTCCTTCTTTAACTTTTCTTCCTCAACTCTAGCTTCTTTTGCCTCTTTTGAATCATTTCCTCTTGACCACCAAATTATCATCAATGAATCTTTCATCCTTATCATGATCGTAATCTCCTTCGGCATATATTTCCACATCTTCACAATGCTTTTCTTCTTGCGGTTGTATAAGTTGTTGTTATGGTTGCTTCATTTCAACGGTTGTAGTGGATGAAACCACGATCCTTACGGGTTGATTAACGGATCGGATGGGGTAAGAGATTTTGCAATGGATCTTCCATAAGTGGAGGACTCGCTTGACCCTCCCTTGCAGGGTTGATTAAGGAAAGGTTGAAGCATGGTATTCCATCCTTTTTTGCTTTAATGACTTACGAAATTGTATTTCCTCATCCATTGAATCTTACTCATCATCAGGATGACTTTGTGAGTATGAATTTGAATGGATGTTGCAGAAGGATGTCCACAAAGCAATTCGCAAGATGATTATGAGCATATGAAGTTGTTGAAGACGACACGGAGATTGTTCTTGCCAATTGTTTTGTCATGTATCCGGTAGGAATGTGTTTGCCATCAAGAGCTCTGGGGCATTGATGAGTGCACGATTCTGACCATTTTGTGATCGAAAGACATTAGACAAAAAAAACAGACATATGGAAACACAATGTGTTTGTTTTAGTCTGATTTATTATCTAATTCCTTGTTTGATGGTAACATGTTGATGTTAGTTACAAGTCCTAAGTCACATTATTCCAATTGATTGAAGTTGATGTGATAAGTTACGTGAACATGTTAATTTTGAAATTTCAAAGTCCAATTTTTCACTTAACACACAACATATTAACATTTGTAAGCTTAAGAGTAACATTAGATAATAGTGACTTATGAGTAACATTCAACAAGTAACATACGCATAATAGGCTAAAATGTTGTGAACAATGGTTTATGTGTAACAAGGGTCCTTATGCATAAGAAAGGAGCTTATGCGTAAGAGTAAGCTAAAGCGTAAGACCAAGCTTATGCGTAAGACTTTCTTACGCGTAAGACAAGTTCAAAGGCTTTAGGCGTACGCATAGGAATAAGCTAGATGTTATGCGAAAATTTTACTCGTAAGAGTAAAGCTTATGCGAACAAGCCTTGTTTCTGAATATCTTTCCAAAATCTGCTGCACTCACTTGTAGACCTCTTATGCGTAACATGTTAAACATAAACATGAAAAATTGATTATGGTTTATTCCAAACATCTTTTAGAACACAAAACAAGCACAAGAACATATCAGATATGCACAGAAAGACTTAGGTGTAAAATTACTTAAACCCTAAACCCTTAATCTACTCGTAAGAGATATAGCTACACAAATCAAACAAGAATGTTTCTGGAGTGTCCTAGATGTCATATTAGTGTAGTGGAACAAGATTTAATACATTTCCACCACATAATCGGAAGATTCATGGGAGATGAATCCTAAAAACCTAAAACTCAATTTCTTATAGTTTAAATGTTTCTGGGCTAATTTAAAGGTTCAAAGCATGCATATAAACTTATTCTAACACTTTCTTGACCATATAAAACATATCACAGAATAGAAACACGCTAAATGAGCGCAAGAACCCTAGAATTCAAATTAATGAAATTTAAGATTCAGGATGGTTTTGGACTATTGAAACAAGTTTAATAGCGAAGAAAGGTTTTAACATAACTCATTTCAATCCAAACACTTTTATGTATAAACACCTAATTCGTTCGAGTGAACAATTTTCCAAATCGGTTTAAAGAGTTTTAACCATTGGATTTGAAAGATTTTTGAAATCCTTGTTTAGAATCTTGATCAAAACAATTTAGAACATACAGATTATGAACAGCTTGAACGGGTTTTGAAGATTTGATTTGGGCCGTTTGATCTTGGTTAGACAAAACACTTGTAAGGCAAGAAACTTAACGATACTCCCCCTTGACTTTTGAAATAATTATATTTTTGAAAAACATTTGAGTCCGAGGAGAGTATATGACAAGAAACGTATCCACCATTTTAGAAGAAACAGCATAATATTGGAAACATGCAAGTACAAGGTTTTATGAAACCGAAAAATATTTACTTTCTCCCCCTCAACACTTGTTCGGGAAAAATGGTTAACGGTTTGATGGAACAAAGTGTTGACAGAAGATTTGTACTTGCAATGTTTGCAATGTTTGGGAAAAATCCGGTGGACCAACTCATTAAACCTAGCAGGAGCTAAGGCTTTGGTGAGAAGATCTCCGTGGTATTCCGTACCATAAAAAGTATAATTCAACATTACCTGTTCCACGTGGTCCTTGATGAAATGATAGCGAAGATCGATGTGCTTTGATTTCGAAGTGCTAAGCCCGAGGTTACGAGATCGCAATAACACTCGATTGTCGCAGATACATCGGATTACGTCAAATACGTAACCATAGTCTTTGAGTTGTGTTCTCATCCAGATGACTTGAGCACAACACGCGAACATGGCTACATATTACGCTCCGGTTGATGCGGCAAATATGTACAATCTCGCTTCTTTGATTGCCAAGACACCGGTTTATCACCAAGAAATTGTAGTGCTCCCGAAGTACTTTTAGGTGAATCTAAACATCCTGCGTGATCGATCACTAAAAGCGATTAGTTCAAAACCGGAATCCCGGATACCGGATCCCCAAATTAATGGTTCCCTTGATGTATCGGAGGATTCTTTTAGCCTCGAAGAGGTGGGTTTCAGTTGGTCTCGACTGATAACGGGAGCATAGATAAACGGCAAAGACAATATCAGGCCTACTAGCTATTAGGTACATTAGAGACCCAATAATACTACGGTATTTTGTAGGGTCCACTAATTTCCCATTTAAATCAGCATCTAGCTTCTTGGTATGAGTCATTGGTGTGGCATAAGTGTCACATGTTTCATTCCAAATTTGTTTAACAATTCAAGGGCATATTTGGACTGACTCAAGAAAATACCACGGGGTGATTGATGAACTTGCAGTCCTAGAAAGAACGTAAGTTCACCCATCATGGACATTTCAAAAATTTTCTTCATTAGTTTTGCAAAAGAGATTAAGTACTTTTTATGTGTAGACCCAAAAATGATGTCATCCACGTAAATTTGAACAATTAAGATATGTGCCCGTGATATTGTATAAAAAGAGTAGGGTCAACCGAACCTTTGGTGAAATTATTGGCAATGAGGAATGATGATAGCTTATCGTACCATGCGAGAGCTTGTTTGAGACCATCTGAGCTTTGTTAGGTTTGTAGACATGGTTGAAACTTCGGGATCAACGAATCCCGGTTGGTGACATAAACCGTTTCTTTCGGTTGTCCGTTGAGAAGCAGTTTGACATCCATCGAAAGACCATCATATTCATATGAGCCACGAAGCGCTAGAAATATCCAACAGACTCAAGGCGAAGCGGAGCAAAATATTCTTCAAAGTCTATACCTCTTCGACGATAACCCTTAGCAACTAGCCGTGACTTGTTTCGGATTACGTTCCCTTCAGCATCCAATTTGTTCTTCCAAATCCATATGAGACCAATGACGTTTGAATTGGTTGAGTTCTTCTTGCATGGATTCAATCCAGGTATCTTTTGTCATTGCGTCTTTGATGTTTTTAGGCTCAGATTGGCAGACAGTAAGTGCATAGATGCAATGTTCACCGTCTGAGTGAAGACGTTGTCTCGTAATGACTGGTTGATTTGGGTTGCCAATAATATTTTCCAGAGGATGGTCTTTTGTCCATCTATGTGTAGAGGTTTAATGTTGGTATACATTACCTTGATTTTGAGGATTCAAATGGTTTGTTGAAGATTCCGTGACATCATGCGGCGGTCTCACTAGAAAGCGAGTTAAAGAACACATTTGGATCAAAATCAGCAATGTGGGGTACTTCATTGAGAATATCATCGGTGGTTCATCATTGTTGGAAGCGGTTTGTTCAACTATTGTGTTGGAGTCAACTGGTGGTGCTTCTTCAATAGTAGTTGTTGTAGCGTGTATCGGTATAAGAGTAGTATCGGGTTGAAGCGGATACACACGAGCACGTTCATCAATATCGTCGAACAGAGGAGCAAATAGTCTTTCCATTTGTTGACGGTGGTCAGGGGGCTTTGTTCGGTGATGATGGGGGTTGAGGGAAGTTTAGCGGTTGTGACCGGGTTCCAAAGTCTGTTATACTCGAAGCCATTTCCGTGAGTTCATCAAAATGAGCATGAATCGTTTCCATAACCACCTTTGTTCAACGATTCCGATTCGAAACCTTTAAATTATCACAATATCTAATAAAGACTCCAATGTCGACTTTGGCTTTGAGCTTTCAAAGTCATCACGCATCATTATTCGGATAGCAAAGAGATCCAAAGACATGAAAGTGTTTGAGATCGGTTTTGTTGTGGAAAAGCTGAAAGGTGTTTTGTTGTGGCGTTTTGTAATCATAGAGCGGTTTTGAGTATAGCATCGCGAGTCGACTTACGCCCACTAGTATCGGGGAGTTTAGCATTGATTAACATTGTTCTTGCGGCTTCCACTAACGTTAGGTTTCTCGATCTTTCAACAACTCCATTTTGTTCGGTGTACGAGCAATAGATGTTTGATCTTTGAATTCCCACTTTCTCATAAAATTCACGAAGAGTTTTGTTAAAAATTGAGTTCCTTTGTCCTGCGTTCGATTTGTCGATGGTGTTCGAGTTTGAACTTGTATTTTTGAGAAAGGTGATGATCATCATCGTGGAGCTTGGTCTTTGCTTGAAGAAAGTAGACACAAGTCCGGCGTGAATAGTCATCAACAATTACTAAGATGTAGCGTTTGCCATTGATCGTTTGCAGCGCTAGATCGGGCCACACAAATCCATGTGAAGAAGATGTATCACATGCTGAGAGCTATGTTCCACCTTTGAAGGAAAATGAGCACGAGTGCTTTTCCCTTGTTCACAAGCTGAGCAAAGGTGATCTTTTGAATACCAAAATCGTGGGAGTCCTTCAACTAGTTTGTGTCGAGCAAGATTGGTGATGGTTTGAAAGTTTAGATGTGAGAGGCGACGGTGCCATAGCCAGGATTTTGTTGATGTTGCCTTTGAAAGTAAGCATATGGGAGATGAAGCAACCATGTCTTGCATAGAGATAGTGTAGAGACTAGAATTACGAGCGGACATAAGGTCGTTTCCTTGTAGATCATGAATGAAACAAGAGTTTTCTCCCGAAAGCAACCTCCAAATCTCCATCACAAACCGACCTCTACGAAAAGCAGTTATGATGACCGGAGGCCTTCCACATTATAAACCTTGCTAATTTTGATGTTCCCATTGATATAATCTCAGTAGCCCATGATAGGCTTGAAGTGATCATTCGAATCGATAGTGCCAATGAACTTTGCAATAAATTTTGATAACAGTTTAAGGTTGCCTGTCATGTGTCGGGAACATCCGCATTATCGAACAATCAGAGAATGATTTGTATCACCGCATTACATGCAGGCGATAAGATGGAATAGAAGTAGATATGGAACCGAAATGTTAGAGGGTTAACGATATAGTAGACATACACAGGATCAATAACTTTAGGCATCCATTTAAATCTAGTGTGTTATATCCATTTACGCCATCTATAACTACTATTTGCTTTTGTCTTAGTGAATGCACTAGGTGGTACAACATTCTTTGGAGGTGTGGAAACTGAGCTGAGGGAAAGCAATGTGTTTCTTAGAATCTAAAGAAGGCGGTCTACCAAGCACAGACTTAGAATGATTAGTGGGCCTAGAGGTATTCTGATTCTTAGGATTCCTTAAGCGAGATGATAGCTTTAGCAACACATTTGTCATGACAATCGAATTCATACTTTACGACAAATAACACAAGGTGCATTAGGCGAATATCAAAAGTACTTAAAGGTTTAGCATTAGTTACATCACTATTTCTATTACATTTTCAGACGCAATATCGTAGTGGAAGCAACGTGAGTCTTATTCATAGTCCTAGGGTGTTCTTCTACTTTAGAATTCCTTATTGATCTTTTCTTAGGTCGCAACTTCCTATTCTTCGATTGAGTGCTCCTAGAACGTGAGGTGCGGACGTTTGGAAAAGACGACTATTCTGCTTTTAGTAGAAGGAAACACGTTAGTAATTTGTGATTTGGCAGTAGGGATTCTAGGTTCACGATTACTAAGTGTTACTGGTGCTATTCTCTTAATCATGGTAGGCGGAAGTTGTTCATACTTTCCTAACATTTCTCTTAACTTAAAGATAGTGTGCACCAATTCTTGATTTTTAGAATGAAGGTTTCCCGAAAAATTCAAGACTTCCTTAGTGTGTGCAAGAAAATGATCAAGCTCGTTTGATGCTTCATCACGAGTCTTTTTAAGTAAATCAAATATGACACCATATTCCTGTTTGACTTTTACAAGTTCTTGTTCATATTTTGAGATTTGACATTTCAAAGACCGTTTTGATCATCGGTTGCTCAAATTTTGGATTAAGCGATTTAGATTGCAAGCGGTTGATTTTCTTTTTCAAAGCAAGTTCGCGATTTTGACAATCTTTTTGACACCATTGAAGATGACGTTTTGCATTTGAAAGCTCGTTAATCAATCGTTCATTTTCAGCTTTTAAAGACTCGATCGAGCATTATCGAATTCTCAACATTTACCACAGAATCAGCAAAGATGCTCAGCCGAGATATAATCGATGCATATGACAAAGAATTCAATAACACAAGATTATGGACATCAACACGGATAGCATTTTCAAGAGTTGATCAACATCTTTTCTCAACATTTTCTTTTTACGTTTAGTATTAGAAATAGATTTTTTTGTTTTCTCAAAACGACCTTCATCAATCAAATTCCTTATGAAAGTCCGTTCCCAAGATAATGCACAACTTTTCAATTTCTAACATTTGGTAAAAGATTTTTACGAAAAATGTCTCTTTGTTCTCGTGCCGAGGCGATTGAAAATGTTGAACTTTGATTTCAGAATGATATTCTATCTCATGTTGTTAAGTTTTGAGGTCGACCATGAAAAGGTCAAAATATCTAAGAATTTTGCGATTTTAGGTTTTGAATTTACTTCCTTGATGGAAGGTAAAGGACCATAAGTTTGTGCATAATCGGTTGAGGATTAACATTAGAAGACTTCGGGACGTTTTATGATAATCCTTGGTGTGTTAGAAGAATCGTTGGTGTGACAAAGTGACCGCTTTTGAATAGTTATGAGGTTTGTTATAAACAACATTTTCTAATTTGGATCGACTCTCGTCTTCTGCATCTAATTCCTCTTGACGATGATATTCAACAACACTCATAACGGAGTTATCAATTTTATATTTACGACCGCAAACTTGATTTGGTTTGAATGCTTTTGGTGAAAGCAGGTTTGTAATCGCAAGATTTGGTCCATATCCATGTGGATTGGGTTTTAAAGTAAACTTTTCAATAGCATTTCTTGACTCACCATGTTTGTAAACAACGTTTTTAAACTCTTTAAGTTTGTTTTGCAAGCGATAATTTCTTCAAGATGATCATCTATTAGTTTAGTTGAATGCTTTTTGTATCAGAAGGCTTTTTGACAACTTAACAACTCGGCCTTAGCTTTTGATTGTCCAATGTGAGGCGTTAATTTGCTTTTTATGTTCATGTTTGAGTTGTTCTATTTAGAACAACAAAGCATTCTTCTAGGCGGCTAGATCACGCATCTGTCTCTCTAAATATTTTTCGTTTTGATGAGATTTAGTAAAGGCCGCTTCAAAACCTTTTTCACGTTTTTCTTGAGTTTTGAAAAAGTTGAGTTGCTTTTGTAAACATTCAAAATCCTTGGTTAACAGTGCATTTTACTTTTCAAGTCGATTAATTGCGACATTCTTCCACCTGGTTTGTTGGTCTTGTATTAAGCGAGCAAAATCTGGATGAGGCAAAAGTTCGGCGTGTTCAACGTGAGTCACAACATGATCATTACTTAGATCCTCAAGTATAACCACGGAGTCAATTTGATTATCAAAGGTAACCATATGGTCATCTTGATCGTCAAATGTAACTACGGTCTAATTAATCGTCGAATGAGATGTGGATGACTCATTTTGAACGATCCCAGTATTGGGATTGGATGTTGGCGGAGATATTAGTCGAGAGATAAATTTGGTTTGTTGGATTTTGAGACAAGCCATCGTGTCATACACTGGCGGGGCTGTGTCACTCATGTGTAACTCATGCATATTAGCCATCAACATAGCACGTGCATTGGCACGCAAGTCCTCCATATCATCATATAAGTGCGCATACGCCATAAAGCTCGTTCTTTGTACGTAAGAGTTCCACCGGCTTCATCCTTAAGAGCCAAAAGAAGAGCCTCTTTGTGATAAGCACCGCTCCTAGTCCTCGGCTTTGGGCATGCATTAGCCAAGTGTCCCACTCATTGCGTTGTAGCATTGAAGACCATTCAACCCATATGAGCATTTCCTGTTCCACCGCTTGAACTCGTTGTTATTCCTACCCATAGCATTAAACCCTTGACCAGCCCATCGGCGACCATAACCGATTACGAACTTCAACTTCGTCCATTGTTCTACGGCTTGATTCCGGGTGTGTTAGATGAGGAGCGAATCTGATTGTTGGATTTGTTGGTATAACGGCTAAAGGCATTAGCAATCATAGCAAATCCTTTTTGCAATGCTTGACGGATCGATTCCTCACCAGCGACAAGTGCTTGAGCATTGTTGTTGTTGTATGGAACCAATTGATTTTGTTGAGATTGTTGCTGTGAAGGAGCATTTGGTGTGATTGTAGCGATTGGTTGAGTTCTTTGGTTGAGGAGGATAACTTTTTTGAGCATACAAGGCAAGTTGTTGATTTTCTGGATTTGACGTAGAAGCAATTTGAGCACGGAGAATCCTTTCCCTATCAACTTCCTTTTCATGAGGCTTCAAGTAATCATACAACAATCCGTAAGTAGAATGATGCATGTTCTTCGCTTGACGGAGAAAAATGACATACTTCTCCCATTCAGGACCAAGACTACTCAGGAACTTAGTATTAACTGCAATTCTTGGCATGATGAACCAACATTAACGGTTATGAACCAACATTAACCAACATTAACAGTTTTAAGAGGATTTTTGAACTTGTATCCTGGGGGAAATTGGTTAACTCTAGCAAAAAGACCTGAGGCAGATGTTCCCAACCTGTTTGGGAAGGTGTATACAAACATAATAGGTTGGAAGGGTAGTTTTTTTATGTGCAAGATACCATTGTTCCTCCTAAATATCCAGAGCTGCTGAATAAGGAAAACATGTTTGATGCCAAGCGATATAATGCCATATGAGGTTGAAGGGATCCCTGTTATCAGCGTTTGGCCAAATATCCTGTGGATGTGCAAGTGTTCCCTAAAGCCATCTTATACATGGTAGGGATTGCCAGTAGGAGGGGTCTCCCAAAGCTGTGATCATATACCAAGGACAAAGTATGTTTATCTACGTTTATTTAAGTAGGACCAATGTAGCACTGATATTTATTTCTTCTTATTTCTATTTTGAGATGTCGTTGAAACTTCATGTTCCAAGACTTGGATGAAGATTTAAGTTTTATGCCTGCGGAGAAGGTCGAAGAGTCTTATGGTGTTGGCTCTCCTTCGACATCTGTGAACAAAAGCGACGTAGATACTCAAAAGCCGAGCCTATTGCGTCAACACCCTTGACTTGCGTTGGGGTCCATCAACGGTTGAGAATATTCTTGACTCGGACGATCCTGCGGATGAGGATGTCCCCATAGGCTCAACGCGGGATAGGCGACGAGGTTAAAGAGTAGAAAAGAGCGGCCAAAGGCGTGAAGTCTACCAACAAAGGAAGAATCCCTGCACGCCTGCGGGAGCGGGAGTTGTGAAGCGAAAGTGCGAGTAGAAAGTTTGTGAAGTCGCTTTTGAATTGCGGATGACTCGATAGAGGTGCATGGTAAGCAATTCCTTCTTATAAAATATGTGAAATTATAATTGTCACAACTAATGTAGCCTTTATACATTGTATTGGTCGCAAAGCCTTCGAGAGGCGAAGGAGCTTCCCAATGCTTGGGAGCTGTCACGGATTGTCGATCATGTCACCCCTCCGCAATGGAAAAGTATGCTAGAAAACATGCCCATTGAAAGGTTTTGTGATATGCATGACAATGGGGTTGAAGTGGCAACGAATGGATAATCATTTGAATGCCAAAACGAGAGTGTTGCTTAAAAGCGTGGCCAAGGCGGAGGCTAAGTGTGGCGAGATTGGGGAAATGTTGAGAAAGAACCCCATCGTCCAAGACCTTTGTGAAAAGGTAGCCTAGTTGACCGTTGAACTTGGAAATCTTAGGTTGGAAGAAGCCAAGGTCATCACTCTCACAGGTTAGAATGCTGCTCTTGAGGCAAAATGTGTTGGGTTGGAAGGTGAGAAGGCTAGGCTCAGAGAGGTAGAAGTGAAGTTGGGAGGAAATCAATGGCTGCAGATGAGGTATAAGATCTTGCAAAAGGATCGTGGGAGGTTGTTTGAAGGTGGTGCCTTACATAGCCATGGAGCTCTACGTGATTAGTGGGAGCTTCGGATGTGGAAGGTTATCAAATCAACCATTTTCATGGGCGGTGCTTAGCGTTGGAAGAGGTCCAAAACAGGAGCAAGCCCGTGGACCATTCCAAGATTGAATGCTACCGTCCGCTTCAAAGGCTGAGTATGATGAGGCGGTAAATGCATTCATAACTGCAGAGTACTCCTTACCTTGAGGCTACCAAAGATCCTATGGCACCTCGAAGACCTCCTTTCCAAGAAACCTCGAAATGAAGCCTACCACTCCCAAAGAAGACCATATCTACCAAGCTTGTCTCGGTTGCAACCATCCCCACTCCATCTCCAAAAAGCATGAATGAAGGTCGCCATGTCGTGATAATTTGGTTTCAAAGGGTGGCATGTACCCTTAAAACAATTTATCTTATTTGACAATATTTGTCTTATGTTCCAAACAATTTATATGCTTTTGATGTATGGCCATGGGCCAAAAACAATTTAACTGGGGCTTAGGCTCCTCGTGCAGGTACAAGGGCACTAGCCCTCATTTTGAATGTTATGGTGTAGGGGAAATACCTCTGCACACTTAGTTATTATTAACGTTTATTTTGTTAACTTCTTGTACGCCATTTTTCCGACGGCAAGTTTTACAACCTAAGGTTAAACAACCTCATTGTGTGTTGATAACGCTACACGCATCGTTCGGGGTCAAGGAAACTTCCTTTTCTTCGAGCAACTTTTATAACACCCTAGGCGTGAACCTGTCGTTGTAGTGTAGTAATTAGGGTAAGCCGCGGGTATTGATATGGATTCTCTAGGGAATAGGAATGCTAGTAGTTACTACGCTAAGGTTAGGTTGAGGAAGATTATTTTTATCTTTTTATGTTTTTAGAAAATGAAAAGATGCGAATCTCGGTATTGGATTTGGGGGTTGGTATTTCTACCGATTACTCTACTATTATCTAATTATCTAAACTAAGGTTGTGAGAGTCTATGTCTAATTAATGTGTGCTTTCATATGATAGTTTAAAGATGTGTTTACTTAGGTTGTATTACTCCTTAATTATCTTCTATTGATGGTTGAGTTGTCACGTCTTATTCTTAGTTGCGTTGTGTGTCTAAAGTTGTAGGGTATTCGTTTCTCCCTAACTCTTTGAACTTACCAAAGGGTCTTGTCTACAAACCCACTAGGGATGATAAACTCCTACTCTAAGGCGCTCTTTGGATGGTTTAGCCTACAATTACTAAGGTAATTATATTCTAAGGTTCACAAAGATGAATCAAGCATTAAGTACACAACGAATGACCTATCGCATTACTAGATCATATATCAACCAAGATAAGAAAACAACCAATCAATATTCAATAATTAAGTTTCATACTTCCTAAGCAAACACACAAATAAATTAGTCGGACATGGAGAACATGCAAGCATACACACAAATAATCAAAGACATAATTGAATTAATGAAGCAAAGACTTATCGTGATGTAAGATAGGGTTTAAAACCTAAAAATCTTGTACAAGACACCTTAGGTTCGGTTTTAGGTTTTACTCCAAAGACTCTCCACACAAAGGCGAAAAATTGGATTCTATATATAAGATTACAATTGGATGGCGTCACCTTATGTTTAGTGGCGGCTGGTCGTATCGCCGTCGTTAGGGTTTCATCTTGGCCCGTTAACCTTGTGGCGTCACCTTATGTCGTGGCCGTCCTCTTCGACTTCGGCGTCGTGCGGATTGCATCTAGGATGCGGTAGCGACGGCCTCTCTTTTACAAGCGGGCGTGCGTTAAACGTAATAGAGTTTTGGGTTACCCGTCACAACATTTTGGGGACGGCGTGCGTCAATAGCTTTGGCCGTCACCCTAACTTCGGTAGCTGATGAGTGTCTCGATTCGACTTTGGCCATTTTCTTCATATATTAGCGCCTTTTAGTCCAAATAAGTGTCATTCCAGCATTTTGCCTTCAAGAGACCTAAAAAGTGAAAAGGAGCGATATTAAGCAATAACGGATACAAAAGTGATCAAATAAGGACTTAAGCGACCCTCAAAAATGGTACCTTTTAAAACCTTATCAAATATCCCTACACTTGTTATTTGCTTGTCCGCAAGCAAATGTGCTTTAATAATTAATTTATAAGTTAGGGTCATGAAGCATAATTCAAAAACGAGCCACAACACATATAAGCCCGAAAAAATCATAACAAGCACGCGAAATTACATACTAGCACCCTGCATGGGGTGTTTGGATACTCACATCTCTCTCGGGTGTATATATGAAATATAACAAATAGGAAATGGAAGATAATCACTCATTAACCGGTCCTAGTACATAGATTACCATAGGCTTGAGAATAGATCAAACCTCCATCGCTTTGGCGTAAGCACCTAGGAAAGACTATCAAAGAGGTCTTTAAAGGGTTGTGATGTTAGGAACTACGGTAGGGAAATAAGGGTTTGGTGGGATAGGCTATTTAGTGGTGGCAGGTCAAAAATCTTTATGTTAGCGCATATGAAGAATGGCGTTGCTAAGCCAAGACTCGACACTCTAAACTCTACATAGTGAAATAAATAAACATAAATTTAAAGATAGATGTAGGATGGTAGCTCGTATGTTTTTTCTTCATTTTTTTTAACACTCTTTTTTTTTTCTTTTCTCTTTTTTTCTACTACTTTTTTTGATTTTTTTTTTTTTTTTTTTTTTCATACACTTTTACTCTACCATCCTCTACGATAACATCAAAATAATAGGGATTTATAGGCATATCCCTACACTTGAGTTTTTATTACTCTAACACTAATTTGACCGAATTGAAAAGATCAAAACACTTGGGGTACATTATTATGCAAACAAAGGGAATTTGAATTTATCGTTCCACTTCCGTCATTTCATAAACTTTAACTTTTCCCATGAATCCCAATCGTCCCAAAAGCTATACAAAGAATATGACTCGACTTAGCAACTTATGCAAGCAACTAGATAATTGAACAAAGGGTTTAGGGTGATAACAAACATTTGCACTAAAAGTGAGTGCATAGAGGGTAGGCTAAGGCGATTTGGGTGTATATTTGGGGGTGGGGTGTAAACAATGCTCTTCATTGATATTCAGGAAAAACCAAAACATCACGAGAACCCTGAAAAGGATAGGCTCGGAGGAGTTAACTAGGAGGTATCGTGTACTAAAGATGAGTACAGCAAAAGGGTGTGGGGAATTACTCAACCGATGTGGAAGAAATTATATTACAATGGGTATCAAACAAGGGTTATTCTAATGCCTCTTATCATTTAGTTATTCCTAACTACACAAGTGTAGCCTCACTAGATCTCGGATGCATCACAAAACAAGTTCTAGAATCTAATATACTTAGGTTCACACTCTAAGCATTGAAGATGAATGCTTTAATTCTACTAATCTAAGGCGATCCTACATTTTGGTGGAATTTGGGTGGTAAAGGGTTTTTTTGTGCTAGTCATATAACTTCCTATCCATGAGGCAGCTTTTGTTAAGACTAATGGCCCACTCCTATATGTCATGAAAAATTTTAAATTTGGTGCCAAAATTACCCTAACCGACATTTTCTCATGGTTTATTACAAAAGTGCAATTGGACAAAGCAAATAATCAAGGATAAGCATAGTTTCAAAGTTCCGTTTTATTTTCCCTCCCTACACTTAAACTGAACATTGTCCCCAATGTTCCCGAAAATATCAAAGTTATGATAAAGAAGGTAATCAAAAGCGAAAAGAAACTAATACTCTCCTGATTAGCTCGGTAGGATCCGTGTAAAGTGGTGGTTAAATTCTTTTCAAGAAGAATTATTGCGTGAAAAGCTCCTTCCAATCTTATGTAACTTCCTCTTGACAAACTAAACCGGCACACTTGAAGAAAATAACGAACCCAGCGTAAAATGCGTGTAATAATATATATAAGACTCGATTTAAACTAGGATATAATGCTTGTGGAATGGATGTTTACTGAATTTCTAAGAAAATTAAGACCTGGAAAATTCCAAAAATTTATAAGTAGCTCGAAAAGCGAGAAAAAGTAATCGATGTTTTACTCCTTCGGCAGCCGTCCGCAGTTGCAATCTGAGCCGTCAGTTATCTGACAAAAGCGGTGCGATTTTTAGAAAAAATTAAAATTTACATCTTTAGAATCGGAAAAATTTCGCAAAACATCCATTATGACTCGATACAAGCATTTGACTCGAACAAACAAACATAAATATCTTTTAGTTAATTGTTATTCTCATATTTACGTTTCTTTTGGTATGTGTAATCCTCCTACACTTATCCCTTGTGAAATACCTTTATATGCAATTAAGGCGAAGTTAAAAACAAAATAAAGCATTTTACAAATTTAAACATGAGGATAAACAATTAATAAAAGATATATGACACTAACAAGCAAACAATTAAGCATGGGTTGCCTCCCGCGCTTTTCTTTATTTAAGAGTCTTGTAGCTAGACTCATAGTTTGTGCTCTACGTTTCCTCACGCATTCTCAATGAAAATTCTATCATATTGACAAAATCTTCATCGACTCTATACCTAGGCCCTAAAGTCAAGCAATCCTTATAATAATGCCTCCTTCTTTCCCACGTGAATTTATGACCTTTTCAACATCTTCCCACTTTTGTCCTCAAAAGCTTTGATGTTATCTCGATCATAGATGGACAAGTGGCCAAACTCGCTTCAGTTGTTTTCCAAGGCATCCTATAGGTGATCTCATCGGTTCCTTCCTTGAACCTAACCGTTCCATCATGCTTGTCATGGCTCATTCTAGATGTTTCAACAAACGGTTTCCCTAGCACTACTTGGGATAAGCTATAGTCAATGACGCATCCTACATCTTCTAGGACCACAAAATCAACTAGGTAGGTGAAATTTCCTATAAAGACATGCCGCGTCCTTGACTCTTTCCACAAAATTGCAAACTCCTCCCGGATACTTAAGGTCTCTCCTAATATTGAGTCGCTCATTCATAATGTCATTGTAAACAACAGATGACATTACATTGATGGGGGATTCCGTATCTATGTAGCGTGGTCAACACTCTATATCCGATCATACAAGTGAGTTTTTAAGTTTGGATTTCCTCTCTAATCTTTGGGCATATCCTAATGATAGGTGATCGTGGATTATCGATTATGTATTGATGGTATGCAATCTCTTCCTTAGTGGGGTAAAGATTGAAGTAAGCACTATTTTCCACATCCACGTTGTTATTTATCATGCCTTTTCAGTCTTGCTAATCATAGAAACTACTATAGCGTGACGACTACTTTCTCAACAAACTTCTTTCCTAATTGTACTATCGAATATTTTATGCAAATCACGAAAGTCGGTGTTTCTACTCACATAGCGGCTTCGACGGTTGGGTTGGTTATTGGGTTGGGTTTTGAGTGACATTGAAATTTTTTGTGTTGGGTTATTAAGTGGTGGTTGGTTATCATTCTCCATGATGAAGAAGCGATGGGTTCTGAACAAAGGTCACGAAGAAGGGGATAGACTATGAGAAAGCTAAAAATGAGAAAAAAGTTTACTTGATAGGAATCAAACAAAGAAACCTAAACGAGGTGGACTACAAACTAGCTATTCTATTCCCACGGCATGTAAAAACTTGATAACGCACGCGTCGTTCGGGGTCAAGAAACTTCTCCTTTTCTTCAAGCAAGTTTTATAACACCCTAGGCGATTGAACCTAATCGTTGTAGTGTAGTAATTAGGGTAAAAAAGCCAGGGTATTGATATGGATTCTCTAGGGGAATAGGAATGCTAGTAAGAAGTTACTACGCTAAGGTTGAGGTTGAGGAAGATTATTTTTTATCTTTTTATGTTTTTTAGGAAATGGAAAAGTACGAATCTAGTTATTGGATTTGGGGGTTGGTATTTCTACCGATTACTCTACTAATATCTAATTATCTAAACTAAGGTTGTGGTCTAACGTCTAATTAATGTGTGCTTTCGTATGATAGTTTAAAGATGTTTTTACTTAGGGTGTATTACTCATAATTATCTCCTATTGATGGTTGAGTTGCACGTCTTATTCTTAGTTCGTTGTGTGTCTAAAGTTGTAGGGTATGCGTTTCTCCTAACTCTTTGAACTTACGAAAGGATCTTGTCTACAAACCACTAGGGATGATAAACTCCTACTCTAAAAGCTCTTTGGATGGTTTAACTTACAATTACTCAGGTAATTATATTCTAAGGTTCACAAAGATGAATCAAGCATTAAGTACACAACGAATGACCTATCGCATTACTAGATCATATATCAACCAAGATAAGAAAACAACCAATCAATATTCAATAATTAAGTTTCATACTTCCTAAGCAAACACACAAGTAAATTAGCGGACATGGAGAACATGCAAGCATACACACAAATAATCAAAGACATAATTGAATTAATGAAACAAAGACTTATCTTGATGTAAGATAGGGTTTAAAACCTAAAATCTTGCAGAAGACAGCAGGTTCGGTTTTGGTTTTACTCCAAAGACTCTCCACACAAAGGCTGAAAAATTCGGATTCTATATATAAGATTACATGCGACGGCGTCACCTTATGTTTAGTGGCGCCGTCGTATCGCCGTCGTGGGGTTTCATCTTGCCACGCCTTGCGCGGCGAGTCACCTTGTCCCGTGCCGCCGTCCTCTCTTGACCGGCGTCTGCGGATTGCATCTAGGCGTCACGATGCGGCGCGCCTACTCTTTACAAGCGGGCGTCCGTAAACTTGTATCACGAGTTTTGGGTTACGGCCCGTCACAACATTTTGGGGCCGTCGTCAACTCTTTTGCGCGTCACCTCTAACTTCAGCGTGAGTGTCTCTCCGATCGACTTTGGCCATTTTCTTCATATATTGCCTTTTAGTCCAAATAAGTGTCATTCGACATTTTGCCTTCGAGACCTAAAAAGTGAAAAGGAACGATATTAAGCAATAACGGATACAAAAGTGATCAAATAAGGACTTAGCGACCCCTGAAATGGTACCTTTTAAACCTTATCATCGTAAATTGCAACACCAAGAATATAATGATAAATTTGATCATTGACGAGTGGTTAAGACAGCTCTATCTCAAATCCTTTAAGTAGTGCGACTTTGTAAAAAAATTACAAGCGTCAAAAACTACTAGGAGAGTTAATGTGAATGTTTAACTTGGCTTAAATGATAAAGTATTACACCTCGAGCCATTGACATTGAAACTCATTAATGACTTGGTGAACAAATATTTGTGTTTAAGCAGCAAAGAGATTTGTGGGAAATGTCTTATTTATAATTGAATTGGTAGGGAGGATTACATCATTCTTCAAATGAAAACTAAGACAACTACCAATAATGTTTGCTTTCCCTTGAGAAGCTTCTAATTACAAGAAAAAGGTAAAAATACTTCTTAAACATAGAACTTTTGAAGGTTATTACCATTCCATGTCTCGATGGGTTCTCCCGGATAAAGTGGCCGTTTGTAGGCTCGTTGCGTGAGGCCTCGGCTACCATGTAGGGTCCTTCCCAAGTTGGTCCCGGCTTTCCACGATACTCTACTTTGCTTACACTATTGGCGTGTACATATTCTCCGGCATGAAAGTGGAAGGTGTCGACCCTTTTGTTATAGTAGCCTTCGATCTTATGTTTGTGCATTGCTTCTCGGATGGAGGCTATTTCTTGTCTTTCTTTTAGTAGATCAAGGTTTTCCACTGATTCTTTGTCATTTTGGGAGGCATCATCGTTGCCTGCGCTCTGTATGTACAATTAGTTACGAGAAGGGATGACGCTTAAAGTATGTTAGAGTGAAGGGAGTTTCACCATTGCTTGACTTAGGATCGTCTGTGAGCCCATAAGACTTGAGGGAGCTCGTCCACCATCCATGATAGGTTAAGCTGACCTTTCTCGATCCTTTGATGATGTCTGTTTGTAACCTCCACTTTTCCATTACCGTGGATGGTAGGCGGATGTCGAGGATTGTTTATGTTGAGCCCTTGGCGAAGTCATAGAAGACTCCCGACAGGCTTCCGTTGTCGATATGATTATGGGGCACTCGAATGCACATAATGTGCTCCCATACAAACTTCTCGATGTCTCCGTGTGGCGGAGGAGAGCTGGGGTTTAGCTTCCACTACTTAGTGAAGTAATGATTGCTACCGGCGAAATTTGACCCCTCCGGGCTATAGGCATAGGTCTCGATATCGATGCCCCACAGAGGGCCATGCGAATTCACTTGTCATGTCTTGCCGGCATCTTTGGAATGTTTGAGTGTATCGACAAGCTTGCATTTGAGAATGATGTGGGTTAGTCCCATGCTGCATCGAAGGCCAATAGCCCAACTTCATTATCTTGAGAACAAGCGGGTCTGCATGAAGAAGACGCGGGATCCTTCGTGGACTCGAAGATGATGCTCGAAGCTTGCTTGGGGCTTCACATTGTAACCCGAGGTGACAAAATGACCTCCTATATAGGGTTTCCTATTAGCCGTGTGCGGACTTAACCGAACCTTCCTTGCTAGCTTGGGATCTTGGGGAAAGACCACTTATCAAACCCTTATGGGGTCATCCATGTCTCTCCTTCTTCATGAATCACATCCGGCTTCTTCGAACAATGGATCTTCGGGAAGGACTTCCGCGAGTAGTTCCTTGAGATGGCGAAGGCCATTGAAGCTAGCTTGCTTATCGTACGCCTTGATTCGATTCTCGAACATCTTTGAATGGTGTTGGGAGTTGAAGTTCCGAGCATCTCCTTTGTTTTCCAATCTTGTTTGATGACGGGCTGCCTTGCTTCATAGGAGCAATACTTGGTTTCACAACCAATTGGGAGTCTACAAAACGGCGAGCTTTGACCTCCATATCTTTGTAATGTCGAGTCACGCTAAGCTTTGTATTTCGCTTTGTTTTGTGGCCGAACTCAAACCCGAATAGCATATGTATGCTCCTTAACGAGGACTAACCAACATTAGACACGCTCCCGAGCCGTCGGTGGATGCTGGATCTGTATAAAGTTTCCATTGACTGGCTTAGTGAGGTTAGTTTTGGGCTCTTCCTTTCCTATGTTTCGGGTGTTTCGCCAGAAGTGCGAGAATTTGCCCTTTAATAGAGTTAGTCCTTTGAACTCTATTTCATATTCTCCGAAGCTCAATAGCCCATTTAGCGCCCTCCCGGACTTTTGAGGCTTGACAAGATCATTTTAGTGTCTTGTCGGTTAAGGCCAATGACGGATGGGCACGGAAATAGCGTCGGAGCCTCACTAGATGGTGAAGTAATGCTTCTCCAATGTTGGATAGTTGATCTCTCTCCTGTAGGACCACTAACAAAGTAAATGGGGATGCGTGGTTTGTCTTGTTCCGCCATGAGGGCGCACTAATACTCTCGGTTGAGGATGCTAAATACATGAATAACACTTAAGCGCGATTGGGGCGTAGTGTTTGGAAGGACTCAATGAACTCCTTCCATCTTCACGAAGCGACTCATCGGCTCCATTGGAAAGTTTTCTTGTCCGCATCCTTGGTATTTTAAAGAATGGTAGGGACACATACCACTTCTACAAAAAACCGACTTAAGGTTGCTAGCTTCCCATTAGACTCTGCATCTTTTAGACACTTGGGCTTGGAGATGGGAAATTTCCTTGACCTTGGAGGGATTAGCCTTTATCCCACTTAGTGATCAAATGCCCGGGAATTGTCCCTCTTCTACACCGATGGAGCATTTCTTAGGGTTGGCTTCATGTTAATCGTCCATAAATTGGTCAAATGTTTCTTGTACAGAGGGTAGGTCCTCCTCCGTCTTGCTTTTAATAACCATATGATCAGCGTAAGCAGTGCCCCTATCTGTTTATTGAAGGCTTTATCTCTGAGGCGTTGATAAGTTGCCCTGCATTCTTCAACCCAAAGGGCATCTTTCGTAACGGTAGACACCTTTGCTCGTGTAGAAGGCTGTCTTTCCTCGTCCTCCTTGCCATGCGGATCGATGATACCCTTTATAGGCATCTAAGAAATTTTAGCAAAACCTTCCAAGGACTCTACCTTCGGTCAATTTCTAGTAGGGGTAGCAATCGCCGGGCGCTTTGTTGATGTCGGTGAAGTCAACGCATCACGCCACCCTCGTCGCTCTTTTGACCGACCGGGTTGGCCACCCAAGTTTGGTACTTGACCTCCCTCCGGGATGCTGCGTGTGTCGAGTCGACTTCTTCGGTGGCGTTTCTCTTTCGAGGGGCTAGGCTTCTCCTTTTACGTTTTGGCTCAATGTGTTTGTACTCATTGAGTTTATGCTCCGTTCAGAAGGGCTGTCGATCTATCGGCAATGTTCTTGGTACCCTGTCATGTCGAGAATATGTCCAACAAAACATCAAGGTTAGTCATATGATTACGTGAGCTTAGCCTTGAAATTTCTTTGGGGCTGCTTTTCTACTACCACCGTTTGTTCAGGGGTAGCTAGGGTTAACTACAACTTCGCTCCTCACATACAATGCGGCTTAAATTTCCATCGACTGAACTCTTTGATTTTGACACCATATACACCACCCATCGCCCAGCAGCTAGAATGAGCAGTTCCTACTCAGAAGGGTTTGGAACTTAATAGCGGCATGTATGGTGGAAACAACAATTCCCATTTTTGCATATTTGTTCTCCCTATTAACAAATTATAAGGAGAATTTGACCTTACTACCGAAGATGAGTGTTTCGTGCGGGATAAGGGGCCTTAAGCCTGACTTCAACGGTACTTCTCGGGGGCGCGGTGTTAGCGAAGAACCCTACCGGTGCTTCGAGTCCACCCTGGCGTATGGATGACTTGAGCTTTGGAAACAATGCTCATAGATGATCTGCGGAGAGCTTCACAATCCATATATGCTCGGTTTACCTCCTGTTTGAGATTAGGTACCTTGATGATCGGGATCGGTCGAAGGTGTGGCCCAATATGTAAGGGAAGGTTATTTCCCCTACACTTTGACTCCCCATCGCTTCCTTCCTTTTCAAGGTTACATCGTGCTGTTGTACCATTAGTATAGGAGCTACTAGCGGTAGCTTCCTTCTTGTTCCCCTAATGCACAAATAATCGTAAATTTATTTATATTTTCACGATCTTCTAATGTTTTGTGATAACAAGCGTAAAATCATATTAACGAAAAAATCATTAAATGGTTTGAACTAATAGTTTCTAACATATTCACATTTTCACATAAACACAAGACAAGTATAAGTGATTTTATGATTTAGATATATATGTACAACAACTAGTGTTTACATCAGGTTATATATAAACTAAGTATACTAAAATGGGTAAAAAAATGTATATACTAAAATGGGTAAACACAAGTATATACTAAGGTAAAACTAGCGAAATGGTATTGACCCATAACCCATGGTTTTATGTATACCACTTAACCAAGTTCAATGTATCCTTAAGGTACATTGTATCTAGAAATAAAACCATGGATCAACCATAAATGACCCATGACACATAACCAAAAATACCCATGGTTAAGAGGAGCGTTCCACGGATCCTAGCTTTGTGCTAGCGGATCCCAAGTGGAAGGGATGGTGGGATCCGGGAACAATATGATTTTTCTCTATAAATGGTGAGCCATTTCTTCATTATTTCTCACCCTTTCTAACATACTTTCTCCCCACAAGTTAAATCTCACTAACCTTAGATCCAAGAGATCTATGTTTGTAGTTTTGTTTTGTGTGATCTTTTAGGTTCCTCTTAAAGGCAAGATCACCACCTTTGAAGTCGAGCAAGTCCATGAGTTGCCATGCTTCCTCATCATCAAGGCTATTGAATTCCTCTTGTTGATGATCTCTTTCTTTCTTCAAAGAAGTGTAGTGTTGAAGACATTAGTGAAAGATGTCTCAAGTGTCAAGACGAAGATATTGGTGAAGGGTATCTATCGTCTATAGGATAAGCACTTGTGGTAGGTGCTTAGAAGTCAAGACAAAGAAGCATTAGTGGAAGGTGCTTAAAAGTCAAGACAAAGAAGCACTAATGAAAGGTGCTTAGAAGTGAAGACACAAGACATTAGTGAAAGGTGTCTTGTAGATCTAGTCAAAGGCATTAGTGAAAGGTGCCTTAGATATACATTCGATATGGTGTGTTTCGATGTACAAGATAGACTAGTATGGGATCCAAGGATATTGATATCCTTGATGATGTTGTAAAGGAGTAATCTCCTTTGGGATTAGTCGTTGGTGTAGTGTGGTAGTAGTTCCTCCATTGCTATGGAACTAGGTGCTTAGCCTAGTACCTAATAAAGGTTGAAGCGGCGTTGTGAAGGTGTAGTTCACCTAAGGAGTGAAAGAACTAGGTACTTAGCCTAGTACCTTATAAAGGCGGCGTTGACGTAGGGTGTGGTTCACCTTGGAATGAAAGAACGGTGGTTAGCCTAGTACCGAAAAAAGTAAAAGCGGCGTTGTGAAGGCTTCTCATGCCGGGATTGGTGTAGTGATTATGAACTCAGTAGGTGACTCGGGGAGTGGAGTAGAACAGGAAGGTGTCCTTAGCGAACCACTATAAATACTTGCGTTGTGGTTTTGTGCTTCTTACTCTTATCTTTTCATTACATATCTTTATATGCTTGTTATCAACATCCACACACACACCAAATATATTGACATAAGTCAATCTAAAAGTTTAAAGGAAGTTTTAATTGGTAAAACTATTCAACCCCCCCTTCTAGTTTTCCACAATTGGCATCAGAGCTTAGTTACCAAGTTTCTTGAAGTATATTGTACTTTAAAAGCGATCACGATCCATGGTTAATTGAAAACTACAAAGAAGGTTTTCATAAAAGCAAACACCATGTATTTCAAAACTATATGTTTGGATGTTGAGTTGATAACAACATTTTTATATATATATATATTTTCATTTAATTGCACTAATCTTCTTTGTCATGTTGATTAGTCAAAGCTCATACCCACCAAGCTTTAGGAATAGCTTGGTAACAAGAATACCTTCATAAGAAGGTATCTTAAATACAAAGGAAGAGAATCGTCTAAGTGTCATTTCTTTGTGTCATTTCAAGACATTCTAAGTCGCTAGAGGTATGATTTTCCTTTTACTTTGCTTGATAATTAAGTATACCTTTTAGTTATTTATATGATTATCTTTTGTGCTTATACATGTTTTTACATGAAGCTTCATTAGGAAGTGATGACGTACCCTCCGCTCTGCTAACGAGCGTTACCGTCACTCTGGTACTTAGCTTACCATATGTTCAGAGGGTATGATGTACCCTCGGGAAGAACCCTATGCCTTGACGCACTTGCACTCACCGCAGTGTCTAACGCAAATGGGCCGGGAACTGCCCTCCATCAAGGCCTCCATCCTGTATGCGGACCCCCTCCATCAGGCCTCTCACGGTTTGCAGCCCCCTCCATCAAGGCCTCCATCAGCGCGAGCCCCTCCATCAGGCCTCCGTCGCGGTTGAACTAGCCTCAACCTTGAAAACCCACTTCGGCACGTGCTCCAGAAGCCCTTCACGACCGAAGGCCCAGGATCTCTCGACTTGGTCAAACTCACGATCTCCCTCTCTTTCTGGCTTCCCAACAAGTTAAGGAGCGTGGTCACTAAGCCTAGCGGTTACCCGCATGAGCATGGGGCGTCCCGTGTTATACGATTACGAGAGGTGCTCCAACCTATTTCTTCCACTATAAATAGGTTGGGCGAGTGATATGAAGATTGATTCAACACTCATCTCTTGACTTACACTTATACAACCATAACTCATACTTACTCTCCGCGGGGAGGTGGTTCGCGAGTCCTACCCTGGCGTAATCACTGCGTAGTGTCTTCTATTTCTTATTTTGGTTATCTTGCGATCGGCATCACCACCATCACCCTTAACTCAGGTCAATCACCATTGTGCATCTTTTGCATCGGTGGTGCCATCCGTGGGACCATAACAATATGTCCGTTTTCGAAGTAACCATTTTCCATAAATAATGGTGAATTCAACCATAATTCCCTACATCCTTGTTACCTCATGGTAGCCTTTTAAAATCTCCACTTTTATCTCTAATCATGTGATTTTCCACCAACCCAACTTCGTTTACCATTTCAACATCCTTTCGGGTTTAAGCGAGCGGTCTTTGTTATGGCCTGTTATGTTAGTAGAACCCTCGATTGTAGACTAATTAGCGAGCCTCGTTTGGGTTCTCATTATGAAAGAAGGTTCAGCCCTTAACTGGCTTCGTGGGAGCCCTCCAGAAGGTTCAAACTCAGCGACCTTCGGTAGAGGCTCTCCATTCGCGACTCGCGGCGGCCTGCATTTGGGTTAATTATTATGAAGAAGGTTCAAACTACGCCCTTATTAGGGCCCTCCATTCGGACTCCGTGCGTGACCTCTGTTTGGGTTGGTTTAATGAAGAAGGTTCAAACTCAACAACAGCCAGAACCTCCGTTCTTGAGCTCCGTAGCACCCGTTTTGGGTTCGTTTTATAAAGAAGGTTCAAATTCAATAACAGCTGGCAGGAGCCTTCATAAGAGCCTCCATTGCCAGACCGTGGAGCCTTCATAAGAGCCTCGCGTTGCAAACTTACGTGAGGAGCCTCTGTTTGGGTTCGTTTTATGAAGAAGGTTCAAAACCATCGTAGAACCTCTGTTAGGGTTCATTTTGAAGAAGTCTATGTTGTAGTCTTAGTCATGGGTTTTCTAAGAAGAAGGAAATAGGGGAACATAATGGTACACTCAACATTCCTTCGCATAATGTTTACCATAAGGTGAACAGAGACCGTACATTAATGACGGAGGATACTCTTTGTCAATCATTTTCTTACAAAACTATGCATTATATTGCCTATGTTTCACTACAAATCAGATTATCTACATATGTTGTTGATGTTTATTAAGAGCACTATAAATAATCTTTTATTGAGCCTCTGCTTATGACACAATGATCATTAGAGATAGTACAACATTGACCTAGGATACCCTATGTTCTTAGAACCTCTGTTAGAGCTTTCATGTTGTTTTTAACATAAAACATAATCCACACATGTTAGATCGCGTGATGTACATAATAAGCCTTAAGTAATTATACTAAGCTTTATTATGTCACTCATGATGATAAGTCCAACGACAAGCCTCTTTTGACAAGGCATTTCACACAAGCTCTATTGAGATGCCCCTCCACACATGTTGACATAAGTCTCTGTCGATATGACTAGGGAGCATCACATATGCCTACATAAGCCTCTGTCGATACAACTTCTGAGCATAGTCTCTGATTCATAGGTGTCTCCTTTGACGATTGTTAAAGCCGGCTCTGTTCACATATATATGGAAGCGATTACATAGCATAGCCTATGTTCACATGATTTATGTGTGTCTATGTGGCAATTATAGAGCCTCGACTTCACAAGTATAATTACATAACCTCGTAGATGTAAAACTTACTTTATTTTGCTTAAAATCAATATACTAAAAGCTTCTCAAGGGAAAGCAAACATTATTGGTAGTTGTCTTAGTTTTCATTTCAAGAATGATGTAATCCTCCCTACCAATTCAATGATGAATAAGACATTTCCCACAAATCTCTTGATTCGTTTCTTTAACACAAAGATTTGTTCAGCCAAGTCGTTAATGAGTTTCAATGTCGAATAAAATGGCTCAGGGTATAATACATGCCTTATCATTTAAGCCAACTTAAACATTCACATTAACTCTCCTAGTAGTTTTGAAACTTGTAAATATTTTTTTACAAAGTCATACTATTTAAAGGATTTGAGATAGAGTGATTAGCGACCCTACGTCAATAGTTGGTCATTATATTCTTGGTGTTGCAATTTACACACAATGAGGTTGTTTAACCTTAGGTTGTAAAACTTAAACGTCGGAAAAATGGCGAAGTGTGCAAAAACATATTTAAAGTGCGTGGGATATTTCCTACTTGATTCCATTTAAACTAGGGCCTTAACCCTTGTACACATCATACGGTAGAAGCCCATTCAATATTGTCTTTGGCCGAAGCCACATCTTGAGAATAGTAAATTGTCCAAAGACTACTACTTTGCTTAAATGAAGTCCATAAGCTTAAGTATACATACAAAATATCACCTTTCTAGGTCTATATCACTTAAAGATTAATCCTTTCGATTTATCACAAGGAAGTATTTCTTTTTAAGTTAAAAAGCATTACATTCAAAGTGTATGCATCACTTTCGTTGAGGCTTGATGATATACCCTCCATTCAATTTGAAGGTCTCCCTTCATTAAACCAGGCTACATTGACATACTTGTAAACCTCCAAAATCTTTTTTGGCGTAAAACCATTCATCCTTGATATGGTTACGGTTGGATGCCAATCGAATGCCTAAGCCGAGGGTATGCTCTTGAAGATTAATGCAAAGGTTTCATAAGACCAAGTCAAACCCATGTTACAACCCTATCAAGGCTTTCACGGCAAGATGGATAAGTGGGACATTAACCAGCGTTACCTAAAATCATGGGACACCCCATGATCCTGTGCGAGCCTAAGGCCTATCGATAAATTGCCAGCCATGTCATGCACATAAAAAAAGCCAAGTTTATACCCAAACCTTGGTACCTTCGATAGCGCTTGGTATGTAAAATAGGTTTGATAAAACTTCAAGCTTATAACTAAAAATTTATATGGCAAAACCTAATACACCGCGTCATATATAACAAAGGTTTTATGGACTACTTAAGTCTAATCTCATGCCTCTCACAGTCATAACATTAGGGGGGCTTCTTGAGGTATCATATATGATAGAGTCAAATGTGGACTATTAAAAACAAGTATAGCTACTTTTATAGTTGATTTGACAAAACAAAAGTAGTAGAAATAGTTACCAAGTCTTTTTAACAAAATGATAAGTCTAAAGCTATGCACTCTTAATGCATAACATCGAGGCGGGGGCTTGATGGCGTACCCGCTCTACGCTAACGGCGTTAAGTCACCTAATGTGCTTAGCTTACCATATGTGAGGGTATGATGTACTCCTATAAAACCTATGTAGCCCTTCACTTTTTAACACTCATAGTGTCCTCATCAGGGTTGGAACTGCCTCATTAAGGCCTCCATCATGCGGAGCCCTTACTCCATCAAGGCCTCCATCCTTTGTCCGGAGCCCCTCCATCAAGGCCTC
>OU343216.1:30945865-31002388 GCA_910596185.1 Chrysanthemum makinoi | reverse complement strand
CGTTTTGTTGTAACTTCGACAAACTTCGTAATAGCGAATCGTGAAAGAAGGATCGATTCTAGAATTCTTGGATTAGAGTCGAGGAAGTACAAGCGGGAATCACCTCGGGTTGAAATATGTTCCATCTCCCCTCACAGGAGAGTAGAATCGAGGGTTCATCGAAGCTTACATTTCAAAATTTTGGTAATGCTTCAAGTTTTCAATATTGTTAAGAAACGGCGTTCAAAGAAATGCGTCTCGTGACCCTCGGTGGGTTCTTGGTAGCTCACGGAATAGTGTGATGCGTCTTCCATAGCAGGCGGGTTCCTCATTAACACATTGTCGAGCTTGAATACGGCTTAATAAGGTTTGAAGCATGCTTTCAATGTGGTTTTGACGTCGCTCAAATATTTCTTCAAAATCGATGGAATTGTCATTGATACCGTTAGGTTCTTCAAAAGCGACACATACAAGATTCAGCGATAAAATCCACACCTTTGCAAAACAACGTTCCAAAGTGAATCATCTCTTAATAAATCTCTACAATTAAAGCAATAGGGTTGAAAGAAATTTTGAGACTCCATGAGAATTAATCATAAAAGAGGGATAAAAGGAAAAATTATCAAATCGGAGGGTAAAGAATATTTTTGGTTTTAGAAAACATATTTTGAAAAGAGGAAAATCTTTTGGGTTTTGAAAAGATATATTTACAAAAATGCGGTAACTTCACTCGGGAAGGATCTTCAAATGCACACGATTGAGGCGGAATCTGAAAACTTCGCTAAACCCTCCCGTGACGGCATAAAAGATGATTCGGTGAACAAAACAATCCCGGCAGTGGCGCCAAAAATTGATTCCAGAAAACAATCCCGGCCCGTGGCGTAAAGGTGATTCGACAAAACAATCCGGCGCGGTGCAAAATTGATCAGTGTGTTGGCGTGTCAAGCTTTACTCACAAGCTAGCTTAGTGAATGACTATGAAGAAACTTAAAGCGGCTGGGACCGACCAATAATAAGAAGTGTAGTATGTGGGTAACTCAAGCGTGTTAGGTTTGAGCAAGAATCGTTCGAGCGAGGGTTGAATGGAATTTCCAACTCACGTCTCAATTATCGGGATTTGAATAAGAGAAGGGGATAAAATGATATATTCTAAACTACGGGATAAGGAAAGCATAAGGAACTTAAATCTATGGGAAATCCTAAGAATAAAGGCAAGCTACTCAAAAGTATACTAAAAGCCTAAATCTAGAATTTAAGCAGCCTCGAATAAAATGCAAGTACGACTAATCTAAATCCTAAAAATAACCTAAAATTACTTTTACTCTAAAAATGATATTAGAAAACTAATTATGAATTAAAACTATTTTTTTAGGAATTTTCTTGATTTTATTAAAATTAAAAACTAATTATTAACTTTTAAAATAAAACTAATTATCTAAAAATTATGAAAAAGAAAGGAAAAATATGGAATCACTTTTCAAAAATCTAAAATAACATAAAAGACTTTTCAAAACTATTTTTGTAATTTTCAGATTAATTTCCTATTTTCTATGAATTTAATACTATTTAAATCTAATTTAAATTGTCAAATAAAGGAGAAAAATAAGGAAAAATATTTTTATGCTTTTATATTTATCTTAAACTTAGAAAATTGAAAAATTATTTTTTGGAACTTTTAGAATTAAATGCAATTAAAGCTAATTAAAAGTGATTAAAACCGAATTTAATAATGAAAAATACTAACGGTGACCAAAAATTATGAAAAATTCAGGGAAATTCTAATTTATTATTCTAAAGCTATGAAAATATAAGCGATGCTTATGTGAGGTAATTAAAGTTGCAGTGTAAACTAGTTGGAAATAAGCATTTTTCAATAAGCTAATAAGCACTAGAATGAACCAATCTAAAGCAGTAACTTATCCTATGACTACTCTAAAGCAACTTATTAAAACTACTCTAACCTCTAATCGACAATTTAACAAGTTTAGATGCCAAGCGATTTTATAAGCAGCAGTTGGACCACTACTTTAATTACCATGCTTATTCAATAAGCTAATAAGAAACTAAAAGCTGTGGTTCTCAAGACCACCTAGCAGAGATCATAATTCCAAATTTACAGCTTATATGGACTAATAATGAAGAAGCTAGAGATCAAACAAAAAGTCGTAAAAGATTTGTGATGAGTCAGCGATGCGATATGATGGTTGACCCCTGTTTGAGCTTATGCAAGGCTTATCAGGGAGTGCTTAAGCCAAAAACAGAAATGTGGTCTTAAAGACCACCTAGCTGACTATACCTAAACCAAAAATCAGACCCTTACTAGTTGAAATGAAGGCGTACAATAGATGCATATCTGCATAAACGACTTTGGACCTGGTTTGACTTTTGAAAGCAGGTTAAGAGAGATTTGACTTTCTTGAAATTTAAGATCAAATAAAAGACTGACAATGATGAAATAAGATGTGATAAGACTATAGCAAGCTTACTAATTAAGTTCTAAACCTATGTGAGAGAGATTTGATTACCTTGATTTTTATGAGTTAAGAAGATCGGATAACTAGTTGTTTTGACTTAGGATGCAAATAGCGACAAGACAAAGCAGAGATGGAATCAATAAACTATATCAAGCCTATATCAACCCGATCCTAATCCAATATTGTAGTTTTAAGCATTCAACCAACACTCCTTCAAAATTCCAAAATGCATTAAAACTACTAAACGATGAGATTATGTCTAAAAGCTCGATATAGAACTTACTCAAACAATAATCACAGCAATTGAACCAGTTGACTCTCAAATATGACCCGTTTGACTTATGTTGACTTTTTGAAGGAAAAGTGATTAAGGACAATTAGAAACAATAATAAGCTCACATAAGCTTATCGAGCTTATATGAGCTTAAAGTAATGCTGATTGACAACACTTAAAAACAGATTGTAAATGATTAAAACTGATATCAATGATTTGACAAAATAAAAGTGAGATTTGCATTAAAGCCGACATTACAATGAAAATCTGAAATTACAAATTACTAACTTCTAAAACATTTAAATTGAAAGGAAATGACATGGTCAGAGATTCCTCTAAGACATAAGAATTGGACAATAACAATGAGAGCTTAGAGTCGTATAAATAGCAGATGAGGAGAGGCCCTTGGGATGCCTTTGAGAAGCCTAAGCCCTATCTGACCACACATTCCTCCATTGTCATCACATCCAATCACAATGCCCCATTTGTTCATTTGAGGTGTCTCGTCCAATGAAATTGCTTGGATTGGCCACGTGGCAATCTTATCGACACATCGAGAGGTTAGGAGGTTGAAAGATTCTTAGTACTAAGATTTGTGTTTGGGATTGGGTAAATTGGTGGTAAAAGCAGTGTATGGGCGTTTGGGAGACAAGGGTGATGGAGTACTTTGTTTGGGGCGTGGTGGCTTATTTTATTATTCTTCAAATTCTTTGGTAGGGGCAAGACTGGGTTAAATCTGGGTCAAGAGGTATTGGGTAGAGTGGATAATAAGGTGGCCGGGTTTTGTTGTTTATTGGATTAGGATTGTTTTATTTTGGGCCGAATGATGTAAAGTGGATTTGGACTTGGATAATGTATAATTGGACTAGTAGTGTAACCATTTAATCATATAAAGGACCAATCTTGTATAAGATGAAACTTTAGGGACCAAGGTTGTAAATTTTGAACATATTCTCTAAGGGCTGATTTTGTCACTATTCAAGTAAACCAAGGGCCAATTAGTAACTTTTGAATCTTCAAGGGTCATTTCTGACAAATGCTGAAACTTGAGGGGCCATTACTGACATTTCTTCAAACTTTGATCAAATCTTCACAAATCATCCTCGGAGATTAGAAATCTTCATAAATGCATGATTACGACCTTCAGGCTCGGCATTCTCTTAAATCTCGTGCTCTGAGTTCACGTCGATTTGGCTCCTTTTTGCGTGTTTTACATATCCATACCTGCACAAGCACAAACTCAAGAAAACCACAAATATTAGCAATAAACGACTCTTTCTTGGTTATTATGGGTCAGTTTTGATATAGAAAAGGTATGTGTTTTAGCACATACCATCATGTTGACTTGAATTTTCTTGATTTATTTATTTAAGACTTCCGCTGTTTAGTTTATGTTCATTGTGTGTGCTTTGTTATGACACCATAATGTGATACTTCTACCCTTATCGGGTTTCTTATTTACAATTATGGTATCGATGAGGAGTTTACATGACTTATAGTCGGGACTGTGACATATGGACCTAGGATTTGACATTAGAGCTTAGGTTTTGACTGTGTGGACTTGGGTAGACATTAGGCTTAGTCTGTTTTGATCTTTTAGATTCTTTTGATTTTGTCGGGTTTGACTTGATGTTCTTTTATCTTCTTGATTCAACCTTCTTCTTGGATTTTGTTATTCTATCTTGGCATTCATTTTATCGATCGTTTATATGGATACTACTCGTGGATTCGAAGATGATGATCTTGTGTTACCACACCATTTCCTTAGCGGAGGTTCATTGAAGCATAAGCCGCACCGGCCTGCGACTTTGGAGGGAGACGGAATCAATCAGAGAAGCTTGAGCCGAACGAGATTCAACCGGGTGGACAACGGAAGGCGTATGGCCGAAGAAGTATGGCCGTCATTACTTTAGTCATGCGGTGAAACTACTACCAATTCGGACATATTGTGGTCAGCAGTCAACCGGTGAGATCTGAGGAGATCATCACGCTTCATATGATGGTAGCGTTTGGATGATGGAGTATGGCTTAATTCTTCGGTGTTACCTACGACCTCGCGTTGTGTTTTAAATCCTTGAATAAATTATGTTCTTTGAATGATCGTTCTGTATAAATTACGTGTATGTGGGATGATTGTTTTATTTTAGAAGATTTGACGAGCGTGGAAGACCCGATGCTATTTCGGCGTGTTTGATTCGATGGTACTTGCTATGTTCCGTTCGTTCCTTATATGTTACGTTTCTCGATTTGAATCCGTTAGTGATGATTGTTAGGACCACCCTAAGATGTAGAATGGACCGTTAGATGGTTGATAGGATGATTTTCACGACTTGAGATAAATTATGGTCATCATAAAGGTATACTCATATGATCTTTGGTATTATGGCCGGCAATGGCGTGATAATACTTACATCATATAGCGTACCGATTGTGATCATAGGATGTCTCGAGTACCTTAAGCTTAGAATTTTGCACCAGATTTAGTTGCCTGCGTTTAGCAAGACCTTGGGATCATTGTGCTTATACGTTTAATCTACCTTTATCTTTATGCGAATGTCGTTTGAATTCTCGGCACGTGCTCATCTCTGAAAAGTTTCAACCGTTTGATCTTTGTTACTCTCATTTCGATGTAATCTGGTATATCTCCGTTGTTTTCATCCATGTTCACTTCAATTTTCGAGGACAAAAATTTTTCTTTTAGAGGGGGAGAGTTGTAAAACCCTAAAATCGTAAACGTGTTGAATGACCATAATACCCTCAATCAAAATCCGTAAAATAAAACGAGTTCGTTAAGTACGTTATATTGTTGATGTGTAATTGAATTTACATAAGACCTTGGAAATAAAACTTACATTATATTGCAAATGAATATAACACAATACAAAGTCACTTGGACTAAATGAAATACATAGTTAGACATTAAATAAAAGGGTGATACAAACAATATTGGCAAGTGAATATCATGGTGATTTGGTCTTCAATGTGTCCCCCCCATTCTCGGCTAGAAGAAACGCCCTAGCCCCCTCTTCACGTCCAAAACAAAGTTTCCTTTTTACTTTTCCATATATCCTCCCTAATTATCTCACCCCATTATAATCTCACTTATCTCTTTCAAAAATAAACATACTAAACCCTAAAAAGAAAATAGACGGCAAGCAAAGAAACCATCCTTCTCCTTTTAATTCTGTCGACACCAGGAAAAGTTCAAGAGGAGGTTGTCGTGGTCGAGGCTTAATGGAGTCTTGGTTCGAGGTTGCTGGCTTTATTGTTTTCTTTATATTGCTGCTGCTGGTCGTGACATCTAGGGCACAAGAAAGTGCTTGGTTGTTGGTTCTTGATCCTTGTTTTCTTCCCCCTTTCACACGATACAAAGGTATATCATCACCTCGATATTCCTTTCTGGTTCCGAATTCTAGTCGTGGGCTTTCATGTCTTTGACTTTGTACCTAGAAAACATGTTTCATAAACCATTATTACCAAACTAAGTTAATTAAGTGCTAAACTACATAAAGCATCTTAAGTATATATGTATGTCGTGTTATATGTATAACTTGTATGAGTTCTGAATCTGATTTTATGGCCCTCACGACATGCACTTTTCTTTCGTAATTATCATGCTTAAATAAATGTAAATTATGAGGTATACACTTGGTGTTAATATGGTCAAATTACATGAGATTTAGGTTTCGTTTGATAGGCTATATGGGGCGTATAATTCTGATTTGGGTGAGTATATGGTCTCGACATCATGAAGGGATCACAAAGGGATTGCTATAACTTGTACTAAACATGGCTAAAGGTTTAAGTATGATTGCCAATGTGTGCTTGTATCGTGTGCATGGGACTGTGATGAATGATTTTATATATAAGAGGTAATGGTGCATGTGTATGTATATGGTAGTAACTTTTGGGCATTAATAAATGGGTCAAAAATGGCGTGCATGGTATTTCCTTGTAATTCATTTGTAAGTAATCTGTTGCATGTGAGGTTCATAGGTCGAATAGAAATTAATAATGTGTGCATAGAACCAGTATAGGAATTACAAAATCTTCATAGTATTATGCCTTGTGGGAGGTAACTTTGAGGGTGATCGCGGGATCAATGGTTGGGTCATTTAGTGTTTTGAAAGGGTGTCGGGGGAGTCGAGTCGGGGGTTAATCGCAATATATTTTTACTAAATCGTGAATGTTAATTGTTTGGACCGCGAGCGATCTTGAAAATGTAGCGAGCGATCGTGATATACCTTTGTATCGTGTTAATTGTTGGCTCGTGGTCGATTACTGACCTTTTCCTTTTACCCTACTCTATACCTTTGATATACCATATATATTGTCTGACTGTCCTTACTTTGTTCTCTGTTCAGTGTCATTATTATTGTATCATTATATCTCTGTTCAGGCTTTTAAGCTCGGCAGCCGCATTTCCTTTCCTGCTACAGGTACATAAGCTAGGAGCTGGTATTTGTTTGGGTTGAGAAATGAGCTGATATAGAGACCAGGCCTAGTCATCTTAGACTTCAATTGATTATGTTTTAATATTATTAGACTTGGTTATCATATTTCTATTTTGGAGCTTTCTTTCTTGAATTTATGTATTGTTAAGTCAGGTTGACTTGAATTTATTGATTTATTTATTTAAGACTTCCGCTGTTTAGTTTATGTTCATTGTGTGTGCTTTGTTATGACACCATATTGTGATACTTCTACCCTTATCGGGTTGGGGTGTTACAAAGTGTAACCCATAAGGGATTACCGAAGCGACATGCTGTCAGGGCTGTTTGATGACCCTAGCAGGAGTTTCCATTCAATCACTGAGGATCACAATTCTAAATCCTCTCATAAATGTTCTGGCAGATTGCTAAGATCTCAAGGACTCTAGAATATATCACTTATGTCCTTATTGTTGAACAACAAGTGATGAAATATGTAGTGTTCCTAAGAGATATTTTAAAGAATCTCGTGGCTCTTGACTCGATTAGTGCGCTTTGGTTTTAGTAGTCGGAGACTGGAGCGGTGTCTCTTGTTTCAATATCAACACATCTCGTAAAGAGAGTGTGAGGATCTAAACACCTTTGAGACTTGTGTTATTAGATACTTGGATGTTTATGGAACAGTAAACAAAGATGTAACGAAACGATTCAATATTATTGATGATAATACGAGTGATCTTTATTTATCACTAGGATTTACAACCTTGAAGCTTAACCAAAAGATATGTGCTTTACTCCTAACCCTAGGACCTCCTTTTATAGCTTAAGGAGTCCTTTACAAGATAACTATACAATATTCGTATCAATCTAAACGTATAAGATATACATGCAATCTATTCTATAATTAGAAAACGCGTACATATCCTATTAGCAGTACAAACCATATGTACTAGCAGTTAGTACTGCTAGTGTATTCTTTACTAGTCTAGTTTGTATGCTTGGCAGTACCTATAACAGTTAGTACTGCTACGTTTAATTCCCAACAATCCTCCTCTAAACTTATGATTTCTCTGTAAATCACTAAGTTTCTTCAATTAAACTTCAAGTCTTCTGATGAGGGGGGATTCTTCCAAACACACTACTTCCTTTCTGATATCTCGTCAATCTTTTGCAAAAGCTTGTAAACGATAAGAAATATTTTATTTTCAAAAGTAGACAATTTTGAGTCAAGCATTTGAATGGCAACAAGAGTAGAAAGTGGATAGTCGTTATCAACGAGCATCTAGATCCAGCTCTCACTGAGTTCCACAACATGTACTCCACAATATTGAAAGAGCTTCCAGCTTTTCACCATATAGTCCTCCCACTAATAATCACTAGCATCTGGCTCAAACATACATTTTACAACATGCCAGATGGCCAAGTTAAGAGTTCATGTGGGTCTTGTAGTACCATATCTGAATTTTATAATCTTCCACAATGCTTCCAAATCTTTCCTATCAACAAAGTGTAACATGTACGCAACTAATGGGTATCTGCCTTTGTAGCCATTTGACCTGGTTAACTCTATGAAATTCTTGAATCCATCAGATATAATTTGCCAATCAGCAATGGGAAATGTTGAAGTTAGGGGAGCTGCATCAACTGCATCTTCTTGTATCACCAGTTGATCTAGCCTTTGTTCATCTTCACTGATCTTCTGTTTCTTTGCAGCATCAGACTCTATTGATGAACCAACCCTTTTTGCACCTAAAAACTTTTCTTCTTCATTCATATAAGTGAATCTCTGAATCTTACTATATGCATTAAAGTACAGTCTTTCTATCTCAGTGCTTGATTTTCTCTTCAACTGATGTGCTTTCCAGTTATCTTGCATTTTGAGAAATTCTTCATCTCATGAGTAATCTGTGCTTTTGTTGGAGGCTTAGGTCTTCTTTTCTCTCTTTGACCTTTCTTGATGATCTCTATCAAGTCATTCATAGCAGCCTCTTTCTCTTCTTTAGGTACTTCTTCCCTTTGGAGATCATACATCTGCTTAGCAATTTCCTCATCTGAAGTTTCTCTTTCTCTGCTCTTCCATAAAACCAGCAACTTCTTCTTCTTTATCCTTTTTAGCAAGCTCAACATCCAAGTCCACTTGTGTAAGAACCTTTTTCTTTATCACTTCTGGTTCTTCAGACTCCAAAGCTATTCATTTGCCTTTATCTAGAGCAGCAATACCAAATTTTGTACAAGCAATATAAACTACTAGTTGATGACTACTAGTAGCAGTATCATCACCAGGATGTTCTTCAAAATACAACTGCCTCCCCTTAGTTGCAGCCCCTGTTTTCCTCCCCTGTTTGAGAGAATCACCCAAACCATCATCAGATTTATCTGTAAAAGGAGAGTCTGCTGCAATGTCTTTGTCCTTTGCCTTGAGAACCTTGACCATAGCTTCCAATTTCTTCACTTTGAGAACCAATTTCCTGTAAACATTGGCATATAGCTTATTGGTAGCATTTAGATCATGTTCCAAGGTTTCAACCTTCATTGTGAGCCTGGTACAAGTGTCCATCAATTATTTTAGTCTATCACTGCCTTTAGCACCACCAGATGTGTTACCTTCTGGTATTGATGCGTCATGAGGCATAAACTCAGGTTCAGTCCTAGGATTTCATCACCTGTATCAAGTTTTTCCATTTGGCTTAGGATTTCATCATCTGTATCAAGTCTTGTAGGACTTGGTACATTAGATGTTGCTAGGGTTGAGGGCTTAAAAATGTTGGTACTGTCCTGCCCGGCTACTAAGCTTGAGATAGTAGTACTAGCCTCTTCCCTTCTGCCAATGGCAGTCTCATCTGCTACAGGAATGTGAGTAGGACCACTGGGCTGAGAGACCTAAGTGACCTGTCTGGTTTTTCGCCTAAAGGTGTGAATGACAAGAGGTGTATAGTCAATTGGTGGAACCACAATGGGTGTGTGTTGGGGTCAGTTGGATTTACTGACCCTTCACCCTGTACCTGTGAAATTCTTACTATCATCTCAGGAAAAAGAGGCACAATGACCCCATTATATTGTCTATTCCCCATTGCCATATTCGTAAAAACCTTTTGTTGCAGGCAAGGGGTGGGAAAAATACGTTTGTGAGATGATAACTGGCTTTGCTTATCTTGTAAAACAGTTTGGATGAACCTTGGGTACAACAAAAACTTAGAAGGAGAATCCACATTCTTCACCATGTTATCAAAAATGAATTTTGAGAAGTTGAAAACTCTGTTAGTAGCCAGACACATAAGAGTAGTAGCAATATTACTACTGAACTGCTCCCATGATGTCTTTTTGGGGCTAAGACAGTGAAGAAGAGTGTGGATTAGAAATCTCCATTGGGGAGAGAAACATCCTTTTTGAAAAGTTAAAAGTTGTTTGGATGTATCATACCCTATTCTTGAAAGGTTTTGAAAAATTTCTGGGTTAGGTAAGTCTAGGATACCATTAGAATCATCTAAATGAAGAAGACTTCTTAGAGATGACTCGATAACATACATGCCTTGCCCATTCATAGTTGCACTAAGAGCAGGGGTTTCTATTTCCTCATCATCCTCATCAAGTGTTATGGCAGTAGCAGTCTGCCAAAACTGATTGATGTAAGAGGTATAGAGAATGAGATTTGTAGTTAAAGCATACATGATATATGATTGGTTTAGGAAATCCACAATCTCATAAAAAAGAGGTCCATCCCCTTCCTTTGTTTTAGTAAGGAAAGCCACCTTATTGTGATTCTTAACAAATTGTAGTTCTGCCATCCTGAGAGTGAGAAAATGAGAGCAGTATGATCGTTTAAGGTGTAATTGATGTTTTATGAAAGCCAATTAAGTTTTAGTAGCAATTGAGAGGGTTTGAGAATTTTGCGAATTTTGATAACTTATACGTAAAGAGATAACTTTAAGAGTAAGAAAGTGGATAAGTATCAAAGATTTTAACCCTATAAGTATGGTAAGGGAGCAAAAATTACTCAATGGATAATTTTGTAAAACGGTTAAAACAGCGACAGTATCAACGGCTATATATATAGCAGTATCAAGTTTTATACTAGCAGTACAAAGTTGGCCTAGCAGTACTAACTTTTTGAGCGAAAATTGACTTAGCAGCATGAACTTTAAGAAAGATTTAAAATAATATTGTCCATACTTTTTGAAAATAGTACTGCCCTAAAACAACCATGAACATAGTTTTTAGCAGACTACCTGTAACACCCCGCCTTATCGACCACAATATTGTCCGCAATTTGCTGCGCTTTCGCGGCTTTGTTTTGTGGCCTCATTTGAGACTTCCGGCAGTCACCCAAGCCATTACTACTCATGAAGGCCTGCTTAGCGCAGTTCTCGAACTCCACTCGCGTGATAGACCACAGCGTTGTGTCATTTAAGGCGAATGTTATCTTATGAGCGAAGCATCTCTCCAGAGGCCACAAACGATGTAGGATTTGCCTAGGGTGTTACAATCACGCCCCCTTAGGGACTCATCGTCCTCGATGAGGTTTGCCCTACCATCCCGAACGGCTCAAGAGTGCGTTTGATACCATAATTGTAACACCCCAACCCGACAAGGGTAGAAGTGTCACATTCTTGTGTCATATCAGAACATACAAATAAAATTTACAAGCGGAAGCCTAAATCCAATGACATAACCAGGCCATCTTCGAACTAAATCATGCGAGATCACAATAGCTCATTCACCACATGCAAACTTCTTTGGGTCCCATAATGTCGACAGAAAAATAATGAAGAAAGAGGTGGTGCCGTCACTTAGTTTAGGAGGAATAGGGTTTTATTTTGTGATTTTATTTTTGGATAGGGAATATGGTAGTTATTAGGAGGGTAAATAGAAAATAAATAAAAGGTGATATGGGTCAATATTCTTGCTGAAATTGGGGAGGGAATGGCGTGAGTTTAGGAGATACAAATCAAGTAGTGATTAGTTTCTAATGTTACTTCCATACATTAAATTTTAAAATGTGTAGCTAGTACTTGTAGTCCATTTAACTTATCTAATGTATGATATGTTTTCTTGTAGACATAAGAGTAAGATTTATTATCATTGTAAATCATTTTTAATTTTAGTGTTAAGTGAAATAAACGAGCTCGACGAATCTTATAATCATTAGCTTGAGGGGCATAATAGTCATTTTACACGTTTACGGTTTTTAGGGTTTTACAACTCTTCCCCTCTAAAATAAGATAACATTCGCCTTAAATGACACAACGCGTTTTGTGGTCTACTGCGAGTGGAGTTATGAGGCCTGGCGGTTCTCGAACTCCACTCGCATGACCACAAAACGCTGTGTCCTAATTAAGCAATGTTATCTTATGGCCAAAGATCTCTCCGAGCCACGTAGATGTAGGATTTGCCTAGGGTGTTACACTACCAGTTATCAACGAATTTTATATGTCTTTACCAAGAGCTGTTTGCTCTGGACTAGCCCACTCTTTACTGTGAAGCATGGTGTGTTGATAACCATATAGTTTTTGGCAAACTATCAGCCATGAACAAATTTGATTCACTACTACAAAAAATCTCACAGAAACCGGTCAAAATAGCCCATGAAGAGTGGTTTTGAAACCACTCTCTAAAGGGGGGTATCTCCATAATCGAAACATATAGAAACCGGTTTGGCAACCTGTCTCCATTAGAAGCATCAACACCGGTTTTCTCCTTAAAATGCTCTCCATTACAGAGTAAACAAACATATTTTTATTAGACATTGATACCGGTTCTCTCGCAACCTGTTTTTATAGAAGCATCTAACCTATCTTTATATAAAGTAAAAAGATATGTTTTTATCTCAAAACCTGTCTTTTTAGTTAAACTATTTTATTAAAAAAATCATTTCTAGAATTTTCCAAATTTTAGAAATGGTTTTTTTTTTTTTTAAATAAAGAAATATATATAAATGCAACAAATATATATTAAGTGATTAAAATACAACACAAATATCAAAATTATCAAAGTAAATTAAGATAATACGTCAATTCAACTAAACATAAATCCTAGACAAAATCCAAATTAAAACACTGGAATTCAACAAATTATAATGAAAAACACTAAAATTCAACATAATTGTACATCATTATCTGAGATTAATCACGACACAATGTAATGCATGCACCAAGGATGGCGTGCAACTCTTTATTCTCTAATGGACTCTCGTCACTCCAAGGTACCTACATGTAAATTAATGAAATAAATGGTTATACAAAATATGTTGTTCTGGAATTGAGTTCCTGTATGAAGCAAGCGGTTTTGACAATTAAAGCTGAGCAGCGTTTTCCATCTTATACTGCCACAGTTCCAAGAAAATATTATGAGAAATCACTACGTATACTAGAACTGAGAATTTAACTAGCTGCAGAACAATGGGTCAGAAAGTCAAACCATGTATTTCACAAACATAAATGTACGTTATAGAAATGTATATAGTATTAATCTTTAATGGCCCATCGCCGTCTCTATTCTATATTTACTTGTTCAGTACCATATTTCGATGATGAATTTAGCTTAATTGATGGTCTATATCATATCTTTGCCAATAAATTTAGCAAGGCTGTTCATTGTCAAGTATATATTGGCTTCATGGCAAGCATAGACAATCAAGCAACTTACCTAAAACAAGACAAGGAAAATATGGAATCATTTTTTCTTTAATTCTGACAAAATGGAAAAACATGAAGAGCCAAGCTAGAAGAGCATAATGAACTTTAGTAACAAGAAAACTAACACCGTTGTGATATAAGCAGCTAAAAACAATAAAGACTAATATCATGTGCTTAGAGATCACTGAAGCATCCAAGTAAGGATGATGAGACCGGACCGGTTGAACCATAATAAGTAAAAATGAAGTGTGTAAAGAGTCAAGTGAATGCAATGATGGCTTCTCCCCAAATTAGATTGAGCATTTCGGTTTCATTGTGGTAAGCACGTATCAATACAGGAAGCTACTCTAAGATCAAAACAAGCTTGGGAACAGAAAGGTTGCTACTTTTCCTTCTTTCCATCACTTAAAAATTCAAGGTCAAATCATCTATCACTAAACAAAGTGATGGGATTTCATAGCAGAGGAGCCTTGATGTACTACGGTTATGATTTTTTTTCGAGCATTTACTTTTCCTTATTGAGAACTATATGACGTTTAGTGATTCTTACGTTCTTGTTAGCTGAGTGCACATTACAATTTCTATCTGTGTGAGTCCCTGATTATTATATGATGTTTAGCAATTATTATGATCTTGTTTGCTAATTTCAGATATACAATTTCTATCAATGTCAATAACAGAAAATACTACTACTTAATTATTAAACAACAAAACATATTTCGAGTTAACCAGAATGTCCTTTGTATTACGAGTTATGTGATGCAGATAAGGTAATTTATTCTACGGCACGAGAATTTAGAAACAGACAACAACAAATGGTTGAATGATATAACCTGCTTGAACTTTTAATTGTCTGAGTCTCATCCAAGACCATATACTCCCACTTCACGCCTGGTGTGCTTCCCATCCAACACTAGCAGTTGATAGCTTGTAACAAGAATGTGAAATATAGCCTCCTTGTAGAGAAAAAGTATAATTACCAGTGTCTAAAATAAATGAACTGTTAGAAACTCAGATTTAAGCAGGTTACGTTGGAAAGAGAATATTAATTGGCAGCGAGACTTATAGAACCAAAACAAAGATTCCACAATTCCATAAGATTTTATTTGAACATGCAACTTGATAATAAAATATATAGAGCTTCCACAGCTTTTTAATCATTTGTGTAACTTAGTATAGAATAGACTTGCTAAAGCTGTAGTGGTTCTTCTAAAAATAAATATTTGCATGTTTCATTTCCTTTCCCTCTTTTGTGTAACTTGTTAATATCAAAACTAAATGAGTCCCAACCATATTTTACCACTAGCTTTACCAACTATGTAACTATGTCAAACTTTAACATATATTTGGTACCTTTGTTGCATATATAATACCTTATGCTGATAATGTCACGATAGTACATATAAGAAATAAGGTATACATCATTAAAAATGTGTTTTCGTTAGAACTAATACCTCAATTTACATTGCATATAATAAGGCATTCTTAATATAGATTTGTACTTGATATATAGACGTTTTGGGTTGATATTTTTCCTAAGTACTGTTCGTTCTTGAATGCCACCCCAATAAGGAAGGGCTTTTAAGTCAGGTTAGAATCGACTGATTTCATCCACCCAATTACTCAAGATAGAAGCACGTGCAACAACCAAGAAAGACCCCATATATTTTTCTCCTGCAAATACTAATTATTCAAGCTATGTGGTTATAACTAAACACCATATATCAAAAAATTTCAGGTAGTGTACATACTTCCACCAAATGAGCCAATAAGCCCATTGCTTGAATAGTCTTCCCAAGCCCCATCTCATCGGCAAGAATACCATTTAGTCCCTTTAATCAACAAGACCATTAGCTCAGTAGAATAAGAGAGAATGTGGAGATGAAAAAATGTCTCATCATAATTGGTTTATTACGTGATCATAACAATTAGCCAGCCACTGGAGACCTTTAAGCTGATAATATTTGAGAGAACCTTTGAATAACGTGGGTGTCTTGAGGATCTCACTGGCATAGTTGACCTGAAAAAAATTTGGATAGTCATTTAAAAAAGAAGACCAAATTTATGAGATATTAAGACTCTTAGAAGAAGAATATTACAGATTTAACAAGTTAATGTCGCTAGATCCAACAATTGAAGCATCTTGTTCAGGGGCATCAGTTCCTGCAGTTTGACACAACTTCAAACACTCATCGTGAAATGCATCAGTAATCATTGTCTGTTTGGAGACTGCATCTTGGGCTGCTCTCAAGGCCTCCATTTTCATTTATGCCTCTTTAGGATCTTCTTCTTCATGCCAAATCCTGAAGAAGTTAGAATTGCACCTTGGTCATGTTCTTTATTTTCCTCATAAGCCAAAAACCCAGGTAGTTGGGAAGCTGTTTTGTTTTGTATGAAGTGACTACACAGTTCTGTTTGTGACAATAAGAAGTTAATTCTCTGTTGTTGCCACCTAGATTCACGAAGCTCTTGTTCGCGCTTCAAAGCTTCTGCAACTTCTTTTTCTTCCTTTTCCTAACTTCAGCCTAATGGGAAGGTGGCATACAAATGAATTATTATGCACACAAAAATATAATAGTCATCTTACAAACATGTATTCTTCTACAAAGTAATCAACTGTTTTAATAACAGATTTTTCATTTTTTAACAAACAACTGTTGAGGGTCACCAGAGGTTATAGCCTTATAGGTATGACTACAAATGATTTTATGACAATTGCTATCATCATGCAAGTAAAGAATGATAATAGTTGGAAATTTCCACGATGAAAAAGATTTTGCATTTTATTTTACAGAGCAAAGGCACAACAAAAGAAAAACAAACAATAGAAACCAATGAACCACCCACCCGTTCCTAATAGAATGTCTGTATATATACATATTAACATGTAAGACAGAAGAGGGCTTATATTATAGGAGCACACTATAAATTTGGACCAAAATGATCAAATTATGAAATGCATAAAGTATCTAAGCCAGTGCTCTTAGTCCTATTTATGATTCAAGAGCAAGAAACTAAGGAGGTGAAAAAATAGTCACTATTCTTCTACATGATATATATTTTGTCAAGTATGTCCAAAAATTATAATTGTAAGAAGCTTACCATCTCTTTGTTTACTCTCTTCCCAGCAGAGCCCAAACATACAATCAGACACTCTTAGTGTCTCCTGAAAATTTGTAACTTCTCGCGTATGCTGTCGAGCAGTGTCAGTGAACATCTATATTTGTACATCGCCACCACTCTATACTTCTGTTGTAACATACCCTTTTGCTATATGTAAGCGTAGATCCTTTCATGCCTTCATCTGCACCAGCAGAACCGTAATTCATATTTGATTAACAAATTATCAAAATCCTAATTTTTACTTTGGGCCAAAAACCTTAAGATCTCCATTATTTGGCTTTTTAACAAAGAACATGCAATGATTCAAGAATATAACTATAACATAATATAAATCGATATATAAAACATATTAAATTACCTGAAATCAAGAGAAATTAAATTGATTTGGATCAAGATCCCTAAACTTTTAGAGTGTGTGTTTTGGGAGAAGAAGAACGCGTAGACATTTGATTTCTTCTAGTTTTTCAAAATAAAAAAATATGTGATTTCAAATTTTGGAATGTGTGATTTTAAATTAGTGAAAGTAATAAAAAGAGGAAAAAACCCGCTTAAAATTTTGGCACATAGAACCGAGTTTGGGGAATTTATAGGCTTTTATATTTAACACTTTGAATCTCCCTGTAAGTTTTGTTTAAAAAGACAGGGTTTTTCGTAACTAGTCTCTATTTAAGGATCTCTTTGGATTTTTTGTACTAGTGAGACTTGTTATTTCGACATAACCAGTTTTAATATTACAGAGATTGGTTTATTCTTGAAAACCTATTCTATATCTTCTATGCTCCCTTCTTTTTTTTTGTTATAGAACCGGTTTTTATCTAACCAATCTCTATTAATGGGTGTTTATAGCCTTTTGTGTAGTAGTGATTAGTCTTTACTAGAAACTGTTTGCTATGGACTAGTCAGTTCTTGATGTGTATAATACATGGTGAATTGATTACCATTTGGGGTGTGATACATGTCACACAATGTAAGTCTACAACTCAATGCACCTATGATTCTCTCACAACCTGTCAATGTTAGTCCAAAACCAAGAAAACACAAAGCAATGTGTTTCCTTTATCACAGCATGAAGTATGACTTAACAGGACAAACTGTAACACACAAATTTGCACTAGCAGTACAAATTATACAAAGCAGTACTATATGATACAACTAGCAGTACAAAACCTTTCCATTTACAAAAATATTAAGAAATCAAAACACTTAAGGATTAAGCATCCCAATACCTGTTACCAAGTCAAAACCTCCTACATCAAAAGTGTTAGGAATTAGAAAATTCAGTCGTTAAAGAGTCGGTCACCTCAAGTATATGTATTCGATAGAAAGCTCGTAGTCGTAGTCATGTTATGTTAGTAAGTAGTTTGTTAAGTAACACCGTGGAGGAAGGGCGGGTCTTTACCCACTGTATGCCTTTGATCCACGATGTAGGTGGCGATTATTTGTAAGACACTATAAATACCCTCTACCTCCCAAGTTAGGGTTGGAGCTCAATACCATTTTTCTTTGTTTCACATAGTTCCCAACTCTTTTCCCTTTCTCTCTCTAAAACATCTTGAACGCCTCATATGATTATGGTTTAATGTGTTTGTGAAATCCTATATCCTATAATTGGTATCAAGAGCCATGGTTTGATCACTCATCTTTCATGCTCTTTGTTTTGGTGGATTTCATAAGGTTTTTGGGGTTTTAAGTGTTTAGGAGAGTTTGAATCATTTGGACAAATTCTAGTGTTAAAGTTTGATTTTTGTGTGTACTTTTGTATTTAGGATCATCATATGTGTTTAGGTTTTGAATTGGAAGGCTTAAATCATTGTGGTTTGGTTGTTTTTGATTGATAAAGTGGTTGTTTGTGAAAGTTGTACGAAGCAAGTTGAGTCTCGGAGTTGTGATTCTTCGAAGCTAGTTGCTTTGTTATTGAAGCGAGTTGGTATATGCGACTTGGCTATTTAGCAAGTTGATTCTTTATGCGACTTGGGTTCTAAGCGAGTTGTTTCTTTAAGCGACTTGAGTTCTAAAGCGACTTGGCTATTAAGCGAGTTGTACAGCTAGCGAGTTAGGTTAAGCGACTTGGTGGTTAGCGAGTTGTCTCGTTTGTGACTTGGCTATTAAGCGAGTTGTCTCTATATGCGACTTGGCTATTAAGCGAGTTGGTTCTTTATGCGACTTGTTTCTTTAAGCGAAGTTGTCTGTCATTTAGCGAGTTGATACCAAAGCGAGTTGACTGTTTAGCTACTTGTCTATTGAGACTTGTCACTTCTTCGTGCTACATTTTTACGGTTGTTCTTTTGGGTTAGTAAAATCCCGTGAAAGAATCAATTTCCCGGTTTAATCAAGGAATAGTAAAATCCGTAGAACTTGTAATCATGTCAAACATCGTACCTACTATCGTTTCTTACGTAGGTCGAGGACGTTCAAGTAGTGGATCATATACTCGTCACCTATGCTTGGTGAACCTGATTATGACTCATGGGCTCAACGAATCCGATTGTACTGTCTTGGAAAGTAAAATGGGGTCAACATTCTCAAATCAATTGATGAAGGACCTTATCTGGTTGAGACTACAAGAGACTTAATAGATACAGCTGCAGATGGAACAATGATCTATGGATTAGACGCACCAAAGATGTATGATGAGCTCAATGATAAGGAGAAAAAGAGATTTGATGTCGATATCGTGGCTTCTAACATTATACTTCAGTTCTTCCAAAAGTTATCTACAAGCTTATCAATCACAACAACGCCGGCGGCTTTGGGATAATGTCAAGATGCTTCTCTCGATTACGAATTAACCAAGGAAGACAGAGAATCACAACTGTATTATGAGTTTGAGCACTTCAAGATGAAACCAGATGAGAGCATCTATGAATACTACGTGAGATTCCACAAGCTTGTAAATGATATGAGGAATATCAGAATGAATATGCCAAACATTCAAATTTAACTAAAAGTTTGTGAACAACATGAATCGAATGGCACAAGTTTGTCACCTCTGTGAAGCTAACCAAAGGATTGAAGGACACAAACTATGAGCAACTATATGCCTTCCTTCTTTAGAATGAGAGACATGCTATGTTTGAAAAAAGGATTCTTGAAGCGGTTCAAATCTAGCGGGGAGAAACCAGCCTGTCAAATGACTCAACTGCCTTCTACACCAATGTTGGTATTACTACCAAAGCCTCTCAAGTCATTCCCACGGGTAATGGTAATCACAAACTCATTCATGATCCAAGGTTCAAGCAAGGCGATGCGATCTTTATGGGACACTTCATTAATCAACTGGCTCTTATGGTTAAACAAAACTTGACCCTTAGCCCACATACCAACAATCTTCACACTAACAATGAGATCGAATCGCATCAAATCTACACAATCATCTTTGTTGTCGAGATAGAAAGGTTATGGGGCAACCACTTCAAGGAAGACGATACGAACAAGGGATGGTTGGAGCAGGTTATGGGAATGCTGGAGTTGATAGAGGCTATGTGGCAAATCAGAATAAGGGAAGGAATAGGAATCAAGGACAAGCAAAGCCGATCAAATGCTACAACTGTGGTGGTGATGGACATATAGCTAGGAACTGCACATCTCCAAAACGCCCAAAATGCTGAGTACTTGAGATAAGATGTTACTTGTGCAAGCTCGTGGACAATGGAGCCGCTTTGGATGAAGAGAGTTGTTGTTTCTTGCTAAAGGAAATGCCCGAACCTATGATGCCGATGTTGATGAACAACCAATTCAGGAGATAGGTCATAATCATCATAATGCATTTCAAGTAGTGTGTGATGCATTTGACTCTGATGTCGATGATGAACCTACTGCCCAAACAATCTTCATGGCTAGCATCTCACCTATGGTCTCTCCAAAGGTCTCTCCACCACAACAAGCTGGTCCATCTAAAGACAAAATCATTTTAGAGGTATTAAAACTATATGATGAAGTTGATGAGCAAAAGATGCATAATAAAGTACAGTCTCTTGAAACTTATGAATCAGATATTGAAGATGTGGGTTGGTATATGTGAAAACATATACCTTTTCTTGATCAAAACCGGACCAAAAAGACCAAAAACTAACCCCTAAAGCCATAAATATTTGTGTTTTTGTGTTTATGTATGTGCTGGTAACGGATATTGTAAAATGGAAAAAAAAGAAGACAAATGGACAAAAAACGAGCACGAGAATGGAAGGAGCACGAAGTTACTGGTCTAATGATAATTTTATTTGGAGCATCGAGGAAAAGACGGAAATCAAAAGATCAACCGAAGCCCAAACGAAAAATTAATTAAGATGTTTAAAAAAGACAGAAAAAGGGAAAATGAATTAGCAGAAAAAAGGAGCTTAAATGGAAATTAAATGCAACACTTAACACAAAAAGACTCTTGGTCTAGTGGGTGGGAACATGTTTGCTAAGCATGAGGTCTTGGGTTCAAACCCCACTAATGGCAAAATTGTTGATATATTTTTTAATATCACATATGATCAAGCTCAAATTTTGCAATCCTCCCTATAGCTGCTGTCCATGCAAGCCTAATCCCACGATCCACCCAAGCCCAGCTCCAAGTCTTTCGCCATTGAAGCCCAATCTAGCCCAAGACCAAATGCAAGCTCAAGTGGAAATGCAATGAAAATCTGCTACGCATGAAATATTCAACTTGGAGGACAAGTTTTGTTAGCGGATTTTTGTACCAAGATTGAATAGTTTAGGGGCCATTATGAAAAATTATTAGGGGCAAAAGTGTAACTAGTGGATCTATAAAAACCCACCTCCTCACCTCATTTTATCATCTCCTTTATTATTTTTCTTACCAAAACTCTTGTATTTTTTATTTAGTTTTATTAAAGTCTTATTTATTTATTGCAAGTTAGTTAATTTTATTTATTGTCTTTGCATCTCTTTTATTTTCTCATATCTTAATTTTTTTTATTTCATTTTATTTTATAAAACTTTTTATAAAAATATTCCATGAAGAGTTGAGTTATGTAAGATTGTGTAAGTGTATTTTATACGCTTCAACGTGACACCTTCAACATATCATATTTATATTTTTATAAAAGTTTAGTTTTTTATTGTTTATTTTTATTCAAGTTTACTTTTTTTTATTGTTTTATTTAGCTTAAAAATAGTAAAAAGTTTCTAAAAATCTTGTATTTTTTACAAAAATCCAAAAAATATTTTATTTTGTCATTAAATTTTCAGTATTTTTCCTGAAGTTGTTTTAGTATTTTTAAAAATTCAAAAGCAGTTTCTGTCCTATTTCTCTAAAAAAACTGTTTCGAATTTTATTTTTAAAAAATAGAAAAAAAAGTCAAAAAAATATTTTTAGATTTTCTGGTAGCTTTTCATAGTTTTCTTAAGATAGTGTGAATTTTTCATATTTTTTTTGAACTAGTTTACTATTTATTTTGATTTATTGGCTTCTTTAAACATTAAAATCAAAAAAAAAATACTTATTTAATTCCGAAAATTCTAAAAATGATTCTATGAGTTTATATCACTTTTATTATGTTTCTAAAAAATATTTGGAATTTTCGGAGTTCATTTAATATTTTTCCTTGATTTATTTCCTTTCCTTTATTAAAAACAAAAACAAAAACAAAAAACAAAAAAAACAAAAAAACAAAAAAATCCGAAATTATTATCTTCTGTTTTTAATTAGTTTTTTTTATTTAAAAAAAAAGTTAATTTTTTTTAGTTCACTATTTTATTTTAAATTTCCTATTTGTTTTAGTTATTTAATATTTTCTCTTTTCTAGTTAAAAAATAAAAAATCTTATATTTTAAATCTTAACCTTAATATCCAAATTAGTTTTTGTGGAAACATATCTCCTTGAGAGAGTTTGCTGGTTAATATTTGATTTATTAAGATTAGTTTATCTTTTATTTTAGCTTTTTATTATAAAAATCAAGGTTGCAAAAATCGTGAATCGGTAGTCGGGCGGTCGACCCCTTTTAGCTTGTAATCGGTCAAGGCGGGATTAATCGGTGATTAATCGGATCGGCATTTTAGGCAATTTTGGGTATTTCCATCGAGATTTGGGTATTCTAGACAAGACTTTCCTTGAAAATCATCTTGTAACAGATAAAAACATCAAATATAAGTGATTAAAACTTGATCAAGACAAGTTTTGGGTATTTTCGACAAGATTTGCAAGTTTTCGGCAAGTTTTGACCACCGTTTACAGTCATTTGACCGCCATTGACCATTGTTGACCGATTTGTTTGACCCAGTTACACAAATCGGCAAGGTTGGTGGCCCAGTAGCACCTAATCGGTGATTAATCGGCCTTGTAGGCCTGGTTTTGCAACACTGATAAAAATCTTATATTTATATAATTGTGCTAACCCTTAAAGTTTTGTTTTTTTTTGTGTAATCCCAATCTACCGCTAAAGCCGGAGCTTAAGGGTCTTTAAGCATTTTTAATACATAAAGTTTGAAGCTTTAGTAATTTTTAAGCTTGTTGGTGAATAAAGTTTTAAACTTTACTTACTAATTAGTGGATAAGATTAATAAAGTTGTAAACTTTTGTACTAATTTGTGCTTATAAGATCGGGTGGTTTTATTCCTCTCGTTTCATCATCCGGGTTCTATTTCCTTTACTTTTTAAATCTTTAGTAGTTATAAATTTTAATATAATAGTTATGCTTATTTTTATTGAATTAATTGCTATGTGTTGGTTTGCTATGCTTAGTGAGTAGGCTTTTTATATACTTGTTGAGTAGATTATTTCGTGAATTAAGTGTGGTTTTATAAAAGTTAGAAAATCTATTAGTTAGTAATTTTAAGTTACTTTGATTGAAATTTTGGTTGTTTAAGCGGGCAAAAGCCGTGAAAATAATTGGGTTTTAATCTAGATATTGATATCTCTTTATGAAAAATTGTTGTGAGAAAATAATTATTTGTAAAAGATATTAATTCATCAATAAAGGAATTAATTGAAATAATAAACCACACTTAAGGATCTTGATAATTTGCTTAACAAGTATATCTTTTCTTCATATATTTCTTATTAAGCTTGCTTAGCATATTTTAGTTCGTTACTTTTAGTTGTTATCTTTTATCGTTAACTTTAGTTTATTTACTTGCTACTAGTTTTATTATTGTCTTTACTTTAACCATTATCATTTTAATTAGTCAAAAACCCATAAACTTATATGTTTTTAGTTTAATTTGCATAATTGCTTATTTGTGTTTAGCTTTCTTGTTTTACATGCTTAATTGTTTATTTCTTATTAAGTTCCAAAACCCAAAATATTTTTATCCTATTCAAATCACTCGACCTTTAAACAACGAATCGATTTTCCATTACACCCTTGTTGGGAGAACGACCCGGGAGTTCAGTACTTCCGGTAAATTATATGTACTAAAATGAACAAATCAAAAAATGGCGCCGCTGCCGGGGAGGTGTGTTAGCGATTTTTCGTTTCGGAGTTTGAAGTTTGGTGTTTGAAGACCCTCCTCCGTGGAGTTCCCTCGCTTTTGTAAATACTTTTCATAAAATTATAAAAATGCACAAAAATAGAATAATCATAAACACTTTTCCTAAAGTGTTTAAAAAAAAACCCCCAAAATATTTTCCTTTTCAAAATTTGTTTTCCTTTTATGTTTGATTTGTTTTAAAAACCCAAAAATATTCTTTCTTTACGATTTGATAATTCTTTCCTCTTATCCCTCTTATATTTGATTCTTATGGACTCCTTCGACTATTTTTGTCAGTGTTGTAATTCACGTTTGGGATATGATTATCGATGTTATAATCATATGTGCCCCATTTCTTTCAATAATCCTCAAAATTTTTCCGACTACCCTCCACAGCCCGAGATATCTTTGTTTGATCCATATTATTGTTATGGTTGTGGAGATATGGTAAATTCGTCGAACGATTTTCGTTGTTTACGGTGTATGCCCGAGATACATCCTATTTATGAAGAACCCATTCCGATTGTTAATAATGATTTCATGAATGAAGAACCCACCGGGGGTGTCGTGGATGATTATTCATGGCTTGAGGACAATAATGAGCGACGACGAATAGAAATGGAATGCTGGTTCACAGTTTTCTTCAATCAATGGCAAGCTCAACAAAGTATAAATGAAGAACCCGTCCAAGTTACGGAAGTCAATCACACCATTCCGGAACCACCCTGAAGAACCCACCAGGGTTACGGAGACGATTTCTTCGAATCGTGCTTTTCTTAACAACATTGAAAAACTTGAAGCATTGTCAAAAATTTTGAAATATAAGCTTGATGAACTCTCGATTCCTACTCCCTCTCGGTGAGGAGATGGAACATGTTTTTGAATCCGAGGTGACTCCCGTTTGTACTCTCGACTCTAATATGAAGAATTCTAGAATCGATCCTTATCTTTCACGATTCGCTGTTACGAGTTCGTCGAGTTACAACAAAACGAAATTACATTATGAACTTAAAACGATTTCTCATGAAGAACCGGAGACCACAACGGAAGTGGTGGAAATTGCTAGCTCTAAGAGCACACCACTTTTCCCATCTTCGGAATCTTCGACATACACTTCGTCTCTCATTTCTGAGCCTTTCATTTCTGACCCTTCCCCTTCACTCACGGTTGAGCGAGTGGACGTCGCTTTGGAAGAGGTCGATGATCATATTTCTGGGACATCGTTGAACCCATTGACTCTCTCATAATGGGGGATGAGCATCTTAGTTCTATTCTAGAAATGGAATCTTCTAATGTTGAGATCCTTATCCCAATCCCAAGAGAGTCCGAGGTTGTTCTTAATGATATTTGTGATGAGCCTTCTCTTGATATTTCGAATGATCATGATGAGATGTTCTCCGATTCCGATAATGATTCTTATGGAGACATTGATTTTGTCGACGATTTACCTTCTGATCCCATCGACATAGAAGAAGTAAATGATTTTGAGCCAGAAGATGAAGAGATTGAGCCCGATGATATTCAGATCGAGGATGAAGCATTACGTGAAACATTGTTAAATGTTCATCTTCTCATTTCTAAGATTGAAGCCTTAAACGATAATTCAAGTTCGCCTCTTATCTTCGTTAAAGATAGCGATTTCTTACCCGAATTTGAAACTTTCTGATTTGATGAAGAGATTAGTGGCAATCCCACTATTGATGATGTTTATCCTCCGATTCTTGAGCGATTCTACTTTGATGTTGATGTGAGCAAAGTTATGAACGAGATTTCCGAGAATCTGACGAATGACCTGATCATTGAGGTTGCTTTTGATGACTTAATACCACCGGGTATTGAGGATGTTGTGCATGATCCCGAGGGAGATATGTTGTTGCTTGATGATGATTCTCATTCCTCTGCTGAGACGACTCTCACTTATCCCATTGAGCCCTCATGTGAAGATAAAATTTTTAAACCTGGGATATGCATTGATGAGCTTCACGATAAAAACATTTTCCGAGATAAGGATCTTCCGATGGATGCCTTCGTTGTTGAGCCCACACATCTTATGCCTTATCATGAGCTCCCTTCTTCTTTGGAGTATTTTCTTATCTATCCATCATCCCTTCGTCCACCCGCAAAACCGCCGGATGATGGATCATTCTTTCTTGATACACCTTATGTGAGTTCGGGAGATGTTATCCCATTTGTGCTTGAGCCCGACATTTTCTTTCCCTCCCAACCCACCCTTTCTCTTTCCCTCCGGAGTGAGGATACCATCTTTGATCCGGGTATCCCTTCCGCTTGTTTCCCCAAGGACAAATGAATTCGGGGACGAGTCAGGCTAGCGACTCGTTTAACAAAAGCAGTAGCGCTTCGTGGGAGGCACCCCATGCTTATCCTTTTATCTTATTTCTAATAAGTGACGTGAGGAGGTTCGCCTCTTCCATTTCTCGTGTTTTGTGTTGTTGTTGTTTATGTCCAGGATTTTCCTCGATATATGAAGACTCGTGCTCGGTTTTGTCTTTTCTCCACTCGAGTTTCATGTTTTGACGCTCTTATGGAAATCCGATATCCAAAATCTTTATCGATTATCGTTTATCTATTAGCATAACTAACCAATGGCTTTAGATTTGCGTTGAGAACTCCATTACCTTTAAACATTGAGGACAATGTTTCGTTTTAGTATGGGGTGGGTAATCTTTCGATTAAATTTTTGCCTAGCATTTTGCCGTGTACTCAAGAACCCGTTTTTCCTTAAAAAAAAAAGTTAAAAATTGTGCAAAAATTGTGAAAAATTTAAAATTTTGAAGCTTTTGTTAAGTCTTTTTGATTGAAAAGTTTGCTAGTCTCTTAGAAAAGAAGCTATAAAATGCGAATTCTAGCTCACAAGGCCAAGAATTTGCAAGTTTCCCTGAGTGACTTTAAATATGCATGACTTAATTTCATTGGACGAAGCATTTGCTAAATTAATGTATATGTTTTGACACCTTGTTGACTTTCACTGGGAGAGTAGGAATAGAATTACGACTTGACCGGGCGTGTTGAGCCCTAGCTTGTTCCCTTAACCATAGATAATTTAATTATCGTCTAAGCATCCGCGGATCTCATTATTTAGGATTTTAAATTTTGCGGAGATCGAGAAATGATAGAGTTACTTATGAGTTTAGATGCTAAGCGTGGAGTAGTTGGTTCTCTTTAGAGCCCATCGAAGGTACTTATGGCTTTTTGTTCTCACAAAATTGTTTCACCCCGTATTTGTCTAATAAATAATTAGAGATGTTGAGTTTTTGGCGATAGTTAGTTCTTTATCTTCTTAAAAGAATATTTGTTTTAAAAATTGGGTACACATCAAGGACTCGTAATAAATAAGTAATAAGTAATAAATAAAGTTATGAGCTGCGGTTCGAGATCGGACCCTTGGATCTCTAGCCAGGATTGGGTGAGGTCTTGGTCTAACCCACTGGGATCCTCATTTCATGAAGCCTAGAGTCTTGGAATTACCCCGTGAAGCTCCGTAGTTCATAGCTCATATAAGTAAAAGTATAATTTAAAAAAAAAAAAAAATAAATGGAAAATTAAAAAATATAAGTGAATAAAAATTCCTTGATGTGGACCTCATTTTTGAGACAATGGTTCTTGAGAGAAGATGGATAACTGATTATCGACTTAGCTTCATATCTTTATCGGAATAAGAATTATCGAAACGAGAAACTTGAAGAAATTCACTTCTCACAAAAATAAAAAAATCTAGAGGAAAATAGGAAAATGGGAGCAAAAGGTAATTACACAAGTAACTTCCATGGGTAGTATTAGCATCTAGAGTCATATTTAACAATGATTTCGATTTTACGCTTAGTTTGGGAACTTGTGAAAAATCAGGGACGATGTATTCTATCCGTATGGTCACTTCAAGCTGTGTTGTGTTTTCTACTCCGTGATCCTAACGTGTCGTTTGAAAAATGTTGGAGTTATTGATCGACATGAAAGTTCAAGAAACCGTCACTCATAATTGAAATGTGCTTAAACGTAATATCTATATGAGAAATGAAAGGTAAACGGGGCGTTTTAGAAATAAGGGTTTCTTAATCTCTTTTGAGGAATCTTTGCTACTTTTCATATGTTTAGTAGAAAGAGATTGAAATCTTTGTTTTTAGAAGCGTGAGTTGATTACATTCGCGTGAGGAACACGGCAATCTTCTCGTCTGGGGTATTTTGGTATATGTGAAAACATATACCTTTTCTTGATCAAAACCGGAACAAAAAGACCAAAAACTAACCCCTAAAGCCATAAATATTTGTGTTTTTGTGTTTATGTATGTGTAGGTAACGGATATTGTAAAATGGAAAAAAAGAAGACAAATGGACAAAAAACGAGCACGAGAATGGAAGGAGCACGAAGTGACGGGTCTAATGATAGTTTTATTTGGAGCATCGAGGAAAAGACGGAAATCAAAAGATCAAACGAAGCCCAAACGAAAAATTAATTAAGATGTTTAAAAAAGACAGAAAAAGGGAAAATGAATTAGCAGAAAAAATGAGCTTAAATGGAAATTAAATGCAACACTTAACACAAAAAGACTCTTAGTCTAGTGGGTGGGAACATGTTTGCTAAGCATGAGGTCTTGGGTTCAAACCCCACTTATGGCAAAATTGTTGATATATTTTTTAATATCACATATGATCAAGCTCAAATTTTGCAATCATCCCTATAGCTGCTGTCCATGCAAGCCTAATCCCACGATCCACCCAAGCCCAGCTCCAAGTCTTTCGCCATTGAAGCCCAATCTAGCCCAAGACCAAATGCAAGCTCAAGTGGAAATGCAATGAAAATCTGCTACGCATGAAATATTCAACTTGGAGGACAAGTTTTGTTAGCGGATTTTTGTACCAAGATTGAATAGTTTAGGGGCCATTATGAAAAATTATTAGGGGCAAAAGTGTAACTAGATGGTCTATAAAAACCCACCTCCTCACCTCATTTTATCATCTCCTTTATTATTTTTCTTACCAAAACTCTTGTATTTTTTATTTAGTTTTATTAAAGTCTTATTTATTTATTGCAAGTTAGTTAATTTTATTTATTGTCTTTGCATCTCTTTTATGTTCTCATCTCTTAATTTTTTTTATTTCATTTTATTTTATAAAACTTTTTATAAAAATATTCCATTAAAAGTTGAGTTATGTAAGATTGTGTGAGTGTATTTTATACGCTTCGTGCACACGCTCAACATATCATATTTATATTTTATAAAAGTTTAGTTTTTTATTGTTTATTTTTATTCAAGTTTACTTTTTTTTATTGTTTTATTTAGCTTAAAAATAGTAAAAAGTTTCTAAAAATCTTGTCTTTTTTTACAAAAATCCAAAAATATTTTATTTTTGTCATTAAATTTTCAGTATTTTTCTCGAGTTGTTTTAGTATTTTAAAAATCAAAAGCGGTTCGTCCTTTTCTCTAAAAACTGTTTGAATTTTATTTTTAAAAAATATAAAAAAAAGTCAAAAAAATATTTTTAGATTTTCTGGTAGCTTTTCATAGTTTTCTTAAGATAGTGTGAATTTTTCATATTTTTTTTGAACTAGTTTACTATTTATTTTGATTTATTGGCTATTTTAAACATTAAAATCGAAAAAAAATACTTATTTAATTCCGAAAATTCTAAAAATGTTTCTGTGAGTTTATATCACTTTTATTATGTTTCTAAAAAATATTTAGAATTTTCGGAGTTCATTTAATATTTTTCCTTGATTTATTTCCTTTCCTTTATTAAAAACAAAAACAAAAACAAAAAACAAAAAAAACAAAAAAACAAAAAAATCCGAAATTATTATCTTCTGTTTTTAATTAGTTTTTTTTTTATTTAAAAAAAAAAGTTAATTTTTTTTAGTTCGCTATTTTATTTTAAATTTCCTATTTGTTTTAGTTATTTAATATTTTCTCTTTTCTTGTTAAAAAATAAAAAATCTTATATTTTAAATCTTAACCTTAATATCCAAATTAGTTTTTGTGGAAACGTATCTCCTTGAGAGAGTTTGGTGGTTAAGATTTGATTTATTAAGATTAGTTTATCTTTTATTTTAGCTTTTTATTATAAAAATCTTATATTTATATAATTGTGCTAACCCTTAAAGTTTTGTTTTTTTTTGTGTAATCCCAATCTACCGCTAAGGCCGGAGCTTAAGGGTCTTTAAGCATTTTTAATACATAAAGTTTGAAGCTTTAGTAATTTTTAAGCTTGTTGGTGAATAAAGTTTTAAACTTTACTTACTAATTAGTGGATAAGATTAATAAAGTTGTAAACTTTTGTACTAATTTGTGCTTATAAGATCGGGTGGTTTTATTCCTCTCGTTTCATCATCCGGGTTCTATTTCCTTTACTTTTTAAATCTTTAGTAGTTATAAATTTTAATATAATAGTTATGCTTATTTTTATTGAATTAATTGCTATGTGTTGGTTTGCTATGCTTAGTGAGTAGGCTTTTTATATACTTGTTGAGTAGATTATTTCGTGAATTAAGTGTGGTTTTATAAAAGTTAGAAAATCTATTGGTTAGTAATTTTAAGTTACTTAGATTGAAATTTTGGTTGTTTAAGCGGGCAAAAGCCGTGAAAATAATTGGGTTTTAATCTAGATATTGATATCTCTTTATGAAAATTGTTGTGACAAAATAATTATGTGTAAAAGATATTAATTCATCAATAAAGGACTTAATTGAAATAATAAACCACACTTAAGGATCTTGATAATTTGCTTAACAAGTATATCTTTTCATCATATATTTCTTATTCGCTTGCTTAGCATATTTTAGTTCGTTACTTTTAGTTGTTATCTTTTATCGTTAACTTTAGTTTATTTACTTGCTACTAGTTTTATTATTGTCTTTACTTTAACCATTATCATTTTAATTAGTCAAAAACCCATAAACTTATATGTTTTTAGTTTAATTTGCATAATTGCTTATTTGTGTTTAGCTTTCTTGTTTTACATGCTTAATTGTTTCTTTCTTATTAAGTTCCAAAACCCAAAATATTTTTATCTTATTCAAATCACTCGACCTTTAAACAACGAATCGATTTTCCATTACACCCTCATTGGGAGAACGACCCGGGAGTTCAGTACTTCCGGTAAATTAATTATATGTACTAAAATGAACAAATCGTGGGTAATAGTAATATTTTCCCATATGATCAATATGTGAAGCAAAGTAATAGTGAGATTGTACCAAGTAATGCATCTTCTGCAGTCAATGATGATTATGTTTTTGATGAATACACTGTAAGTGCCCCTGATGATTCTGTTATCTCCAATCGAATGCCTATAAAGAACAAGTTGCTATTTATGAACAACGTGCTAAGTTTGAGTTAACCACCCGTGAGCAGGAAATGGATGACCAAATGCGTACAATTATTAGAAAAAGTAATTTTAGAGAAGAAGTATTAAAACAAGAGTTAAACTCCTTACAAGAAAAACTTTCTAAAACTGCTAAGCAAAAACAAGAACTTCAAGAAAATGTTAAAATGCTTAAGCAAGAATTCAATGCTAAATCAAAACTTTTGAATGATTTTTCCAATCTAAAAACTTTGAAAAACAAGCTTGAAAATAAGTTGTACGTAAAAGGGAATACCATTCGCTCGCTTCACTTGATCACTAAGCATAGAGTCTTAAGCGATAAGCACAGTATTCCCCTTGTTGAGGAACCAAATCCTGAGGTAGCTAAAAAGGCTAGAACCTGCTTCATAAGGTATTTTATGATGGTAATGAAATCCTTAAGCCTAGGCTGAAAACCTAGTTGCCTCGAGTGCAAGAAGATAAGAAATCAGATGAAGTCACTAGGGAGAAAATGGATAAGAAACTTAACAATCCAACATGTAAAGAGAAAAACATTACTATCAAACCTCATGATTACACTAAGGAAAGTTGGATCTCCCTGAACATGTTTATGCCTCAAACTCAATTAACCCCAGAACAGATTTTTTGGAAGAAAGATATGGATATGCAAAAAGCTAAAAATCTTGTTGATAAGAATCCCCCTTGTAGGAAATTCCCTCAAGCAACTGTGTATCCTCCTAATACACCAATGCATCTAGTTCCTAGATCTATTACCACTAATAGCAAGACCTTAATCAGCCTGTATGTTGTTCATCAGCTGTTTGTTGATTTTGAGAAAACGTGTAAGAAGAGAATACACCTACAGGATAACGATGGGGAAAGGGGTTTGAGCAAACTAAAGAATGTTATTTAACTGAGGTCATGCCTTTCTTCAAACAATTAAAAGGTCAATTTGAGAGTCTTCAAAAAGGGATAAATTCAGCTATTAAAGAAATGGAAAAGAATTTTGATGCAATGATTGTTGAGGTCAATGATTATGAATAGGAACTCAAATATAATGAAGTTGAAAGGAAGAACTTGCATATCTTAAATGAGAATTTGATTTCGAGTTGTGTTGCTCAAGATGTGTTTTATACTGTTACTAAGCACTCTATTATTACTTCTCGATTTCATGAATTATCTATTGCATTGAAAGTTTCCCATGATCGTGTCATTGAGCTTGAAAACAAAAACTCGGAACTAAATGAGAAAATTGATCAGGATGATCATGATAATTTGGTAAAACATCTTTCTAAACTAGAAGTTGAACATTTTGATTTGCAACTAAAATATCAACATCTTAAAGTAAATGTCAAAACCTCAAATATCAAGACATCCTAAGATGTTCGAGTTTGATGCGAGATAAACAAAGCGTGGCGAACAAATTCAAGCTCATTGTAACACGATCATAAAGTTGAAAGCCCAAATTTCTCAATTAAAGGGTGAAAAGAACAATGTGACTGACTCCCAAATGCCTCCTCCTTTAGATTCTCATTATTCTCAAACTTTTCATATTCAAAACTTGATTAATGTTTTACAAAGGAAAACGAGTTTTCTAGAAGAAAATGAAAAGTTAAACGACACTTTAAAGAGTTATATGATTCAATGAAAGTCACTAAAAACAACGAAAAAATAACGCCTTTACAAAAGAAATTGAGAATCAGGAGTCGGAAAAAGGGAACCGCCACTTGTTTTTAATGAGAATGTTGCATCAAAGTCATCCTCGGAGCAAATATATCATTAAATACATCCTCCTCATCTTAGGAATAATGAATTTGTGTTTCATAACTATTGTGCTCACCTTAAGGATAGTCTAGAATGTCTCCGTGAGATTGTGGAAGTAGATTTCATAAATAAGCCTCTTGATAGAGAAATTAGGTTTGCTTGCATTCAGGCCAAACGATCTCAGGAGTTGCTAGAATGTTTAATTGCAACATGTCCTAAATCCTTAGGTGCGAAAGGTAAAGCCGTGATGCCTTGTTCTATGCCTAGTGCCAAGCATACAAACCATTCTATGCCCATGTTAGTTAGAAAGTGAACACTAATGTGCCTTCAAGTAGTTCAGATCCCCTATGCACGCCTAGTTCAGAATGCAAAAAGTAGATCAACCAACTAATGTTCCCATAATTCCTCTACAGAGTAATGTCGGTCAGGACATAAAAGCAAGCGGGTCAAAGCCTCCATGCAATACCAAGCAAGATAGGACCTCGCAAGCTAAGAATGTGCATTGGAAAAGAGTAGAAGATCACCCTAGGAATATTAAGTTTGAGTTGAATAAAACGAATCGTGTTGATTCTAGTATTAGCTATAAGCGTATTGTAATTAATTCAATTCCCACGCTACTATTTGCAAACCATGTAATGATTGGCTTGATTTATGTTACTAATCATGAATGTGGTGTGAATGTTTTGTCTAATCTTTGTCAAATGCCCCTGTTAAAAATGCTAATGTTAAAATCAAGCTAAGAAGGCTAAAAGGCAAGGTGAAAGAAAGTTAGAAAGCGATTGGAAACCCACAGAAGGAAATTTAGTAATATAGGTTATCAATGGATACCTTTTACCGCCAGTAAGATTAATGAGCTTTGCCCTAAAGTTGCTCAATCAATGCCCACTAGAAAATGGATGCCTACCTTGGTAGAACTATTCCCTTAAGAAGTGAACATACTTTGAATAGGTCAAATACGGACACTAGCACATCTATTTCTAATGAGTCCATTGTTTCTACCTCTAATGGGTGTTCCAATCACGTTACTAACCAAATGGAACCCATTCTGCATGGGGATCCCAATTATCCGATTATCCATTCTTATCGTGTTCAACTGCAGATCGTTCAAATCGATCGGTCGTGGTACCGGACTCAGCCGCTCCAAGCATATGACCGGAGACCCCGGTCATGCTCATGAACTTCGTGAGCAAATTCATCGGGACTGTTAGATTCGGGAATGATCATTTCGATACAATTATGGGTTATGGAGATTATGTTGTTGGTGATAGTGTTATCTCTAGGGTATATTACGTAGAAGGTCTTGGTCATAACTTATTCTCTCGTTGGTCAATTCGTGATTCTGATCTAGAAGTGGCCTTCTAAAAACATACTTGTTTGTTAAAGAACCTGATGGTAAAGAACTTTTAAGAGGAACTCGTGGTTCAAATCTATACACCATCTCTATCGAAGATATGATGAAGTCTTCTCCAATTTGCTTGTTGTCAAAGGCTTCAAAACAAAGTCATGGTTATGGCATCGTCGTCTCAATCACTTGAACTTCGGCACCATCAATGATCTCTCCCGAAAGGACTTAGTTGTAGGTTTACCTAGACTAAAGTATGAAAAGGATCATCTTTGTTCAACATGCCAATTAGGAAAAAGCAAGAAGTATGCCCACAAACCCAAACCTACAAACTCGATTCATGGAAGTTCTTCATACAATTCACATGGATTTATGTGGACCAATGAGAGTGCATAATATCTTTGGGAAGAAATATGTGTTAGTTGTGGTTGATGATTACTCTTGATTCACCTGGGTTAAGTTCTTAAGGACAAAGGATGAAACTCCTGATATCATCATCAAACTTATCAAACAAATGCAGTTCGACTTAACAAAACTGCCGGAATCATCCGAACGCACAATGGAACCGAGTTTGTTAATAAACAACTTAGTGAGTTTTATGAAAGTGTTGGAATCGGTCATCAAAGAAGTGTTCCACGAACTCCTCAACAGAACGGTGTAGTTGAAAGACAAAATCGAACTCTTGTGGAAGCCGCAAGAACAATGCTTATTTATTCAAAGGTTCCAATGTTTCTGGGTGAAGCCATTGCCCGCTGCATGCTACACTCAAAATCGATCCCTAATTCACCTAACACGCTCATGGAAAAACTCCATATGAACTTGTCCACAATAGAAAACCTAATCTCTCATTCCTTCGTGTGTTTGGTGCATTGTGTTATCCAACTAATGAGGGTCAAGACTTAGGAAAACTTAAAGCTAAAGCGAACATTGGAGTATTTGTAGGATATGCACCAAAAAGGGACCTTACCGAATCTACAACAAAAGAACCCGAAATATCATGGAAAAAATTCACGTTACGTTTGATGAGTGACGGTCCAATGGCTCCTGGACAACCCGTTCGGACCCGCATCTTCAAGTAGTCCCATCAATTCTACTCTTGTATATGATTCTTACGCCCAAGAACTCCTTATGTACCTCCTTCGGAAGATGACTTAAAGAAACTGTTTGATCCAATGTTTGATGAACACTATGAGCCAACTGCTAACAATCTGTCAATTCCATCAACAGAGGTCGCTACTATCCCCTCCAATGAAGTTAACCTTCAATTTCTCAATACTAAGTCAAGAAGCGCCGATGCCGATCACTCACTCATCAACAAAATCATCAATGTACATCATGGAAATGTTTCGCACCCTGATGGAGATAATCCCTTTGCTACCCCGAAGATGCTCATTTGAAAACATATTTGCTCCCGAATCATCATCGTAAATCCATCTCGAGAAATCGACTCGCTACTTCGCCTCAACAACAACCACATGAACACCTTAGAAAATGGACACATGATCATCCATTGACAACATCATCATTGAAACCCTCGCTCCAGTATCCACACGGAAACAACTTGCAACCGATGCCTTATGGTGCTTCTTCAACTCAGACTCTAAGGTCGAACCAAAAGATGTTAAACCGCCATGAATGAAGATACCGTTCAATGCCATGCAAGAAGAAATTCATGAGTTTGATCGGCTTGATGTATGGGAATTAGTACCGCCTCCATTGTGCTATGATCATTGCTCTAAAGTGGATCTTCAAAGTGAAACTTGATGAGCATGGTGATGTTTTAAAGAACAAGGCTCGATTGGTTGCAAAAGGATACCGCCAAGAGGAGGGTATTGACTTTGAAGAATCATTTGCTCCGCTTGCTCAGATCGAGGCAATCGGAATCTTCTTGGCTAATGCCGCAAGTAAGAACATGGTAGTTTATCGATGGATGTAAAGACGCATTTCTTAACGGAGATCTTAAAGAAGTCGATACGCCAACTCCGGCTTTGTGAATCCGCAACATCCTACTCACGTCTATCGCTTGAAGAAGGCTCTTTATGGTTTAAAGAAAGCTCCAAGGGCATGGTATGATACGCTATCAAAGTTTCTTCTATCTACGGATTCAAAGAAAGGAGCAGCTTGATCCACATTGTTCACCGTGAAAGTCGTGCAAACATTTAATTCACGTTCAAATATATGTTGATGATATTATTTTTGCCTCGACCGACCCCAATGAATGTGATCGCTTTTCAAATGAAATGGGTTCCAAATTTCAAATGTCAATGATGGGACAAATGTCATTTTTCTTGGGATTACAAATTTCACAAAGTCCCTGAGGCATTTTTATAAATCAATCTAAATATGCAAATGAGATTTTAAAGAAATTTGGATTTTGATTCTAGTGACCTCGCTGACACCTCCCATGATAGAGCTGCGTACAAATCGATGAGGACCACTGTGATCATGGTAGACCAAATGAAATATCGTGAGTATGATTGGATCCCCGATGTACCTCACAAACAAGAGACCGTAATTGTTCATCATTTGCATGTGTGCTAGATATCGGGCTAAGCCTACCAAAAAGCACCTTGAAGCGGTTAAACGGGTCTTTCGTTATCTCCAAGGAACCATTAACATGGGACTTTGGTACCAAGGACACCGGATGTCACTACCAATGTTCTATGCGCAGATGCCGTCATGATGTCAAGATACTCGCCGAAGCACGCCCGAGGTGCTCGCTTTGGGTGATAAGCTTGTGAGTTGGTCTTCAAAGAAACAAATGAGTACTTCTATTTCCTCTACAGAGGTTGAATACATAGCCATGTCATCTTGTTGTGCTCAAATCCTATGGATGAGATCCCAATTATCCGACTATGGCTTTAAATTCAACAAAATCCCTCAGATCAGGATAATAAAAGTGCTATTGCTCTCTCATGCAACAACGTTCAACACTCAAGAGCAAAACACGTCGACATTCGACACATCATTTCATCGGAACAAGTGGAAAAGGTGTGGTGGAACTCTATTTTGTGAGGGATCAATACCGCTAGCGTATATCTTCACCAAAGCTCTTCCTAGAGAACGTTTTGAGTTTATCCTCCCACGACTTGGTCTAAAGAGTCTTCAACCGGAAACACTTAAACGCCTTCAAGAGGAAGAAGAGGAGTAAAAGGTCTTTCTTCATCTATCTCTTGTATATATTTATTCCAAAAGCAAAATACAAAATTTCAAAACCCACAAAAAGAAAATATAAAAATATAAAAATTTCAAAAATCCATAAAAATTAGAAAATCTTGAAAAATTCCAAAAATATTTTTTTGTCATGTTTTTCTTATTCTTATATCATCTACGACTTTTGTGTTGACATTCAAAGAATGTCACGGCTTTAGATGTTCTTCAATGTGCATAGTCTTGTTTAAAAAAAAAAAAAAAGAGATGAAAAATGTATGGTTTATTGTCATTTCGCATAGATTTAAAAGAAAGGATGATTATGCTTTATCTTTTTTTAAATCTCATGCTCGATTCTTAAAACAAATGTTTGTCATCAAAAGACAAAGTTTTTTCAAATATTTTTCCGCTCAATGATTCTAAAAAATATTTGCCATCTAATGAAAACTAATTGCTTTGAAAAATAACTCAATCTCTATTTTTGAAAATCATCCGACTTAACGTTTGTCAAAATATCTATCTCTCAATCAACAACTTCTGTCATTGATTGAGGGGGAGAATGATTTCAATTAAATCAAAAGGTTGTTCAACATTCAATTGTTTTCAAAAAGATAATCATGCATGTTTAATCAATGGAGTTTAAAGTCTCAAAATCCATCCTTATCGCTAAAATGTTTTCATAATCAAGTCACAATTCTCCTCAAGTTTCAAAATCAATTTAAATCTACAAAGATCACAAATCTCAAATGATTTGAAAATTGTGATCGGGGGAGAATTTGTGATTTAAATTTGATTTAAACTGATAATTTGATAAATGGCTTCGTAAGTGGTTAGCAAGCTTTCCTCCCTACATGTGCCAAACGATTTCAAATTTTCCATGCACATGTTGAGGGGAGCATCTATTTTAAACCACAAAGAATTGAAACGTGATTGATTTGTATCTAAGTGTAGATTCCTTCTAATATGTGCAAAACTCTTTCAAACCTCGAGGCACATATTGAGGGGAGCAAATTATGAAAACCCTATCCTTCCTTAATATGCTTTATCTACTTGATTTGATCAGGGAAGTGATGTTGATATTTTTAGAAAATGGTAATCATAGAAGTTAATTCTTCCTTCTTGCTTCTCCAAAATGATTTCATATACATGATGCACATGTTGAGGGGGAGCTCTGTTCTAAAAATATCAAAACCATTCGTGTACAAAATGCTTTGATAATATATCACAAGTACCTGAATTGATTTTCAAATGGTTTTCAATTGGTTCCAATGGCCGATGAACAATACCAAATAGACCGACCAAATTTACTTTATGTATGGTGATATAAGGATGATAAGGTTAGTTATTAGTTCCCATGATCCGTAACCTGAGGGATCTACCTGTGGACAATCCACTAGATAGTGTAGAAGTCCTTAGGTTGATGAAAAAGGAGAAAAGAGAGATGAGAGAAAGGATCGAGATCGAGCTAGTACTCGAATAAACCCAACAAGGTTCTAGTTATGAAGTCTTGTAAGTACCGTATAAATAAAGAATTGAAATGAAATGAGGTGTGAATGAACATAAATAGCCCTCCATTAATTCAACCTTAGGCGTAAACCGGTTCAATTCATATGCTACCGTGTTACCAGGTAACATCGGTATTGAAGACAAGACGTCATGGACCCAGTGACGCACTGCACTACAACTTCCAAGCTACTCAAGTTCCTCTTAAAAGGACTTGTTTCATTCTCATGGGGAACCCACATTATCTATCGACTTTCTCTTAGAGATTGTTGATATTGAAGAAGGAGACCCTCTCCCTAGTCTCCTACATAGGAACCAAATATGCACTATTGAGTCTAGAGCCACGAGATCATCAAATAAATCTCTTTAGGACATTGTTATTGAAGACTCTCATTTCACACAATGTGGAAAGAGAGATTATATCTTGAGTCCTACGCATTAACCTTGTGGTATTGCTGTAACACCCGAAAGTGATATGCAAACATATTTACAATGAAGATGGAAAGCATTCTAGAGCCAACATCAAACAAGCTCCCGGTTGGTGGCATGTGAGATCTATCCAATAGATCAAAACATGTGACAACCGAACGTAAACAATGGGCGATTCAATCTTTTGAATCAATCCGGTTCTCAGTTATGGATGACTGGATACCTTTGAAAACCGGTCGTTGTTCTTAAAAACTCTTTTCGTTAGCACATCAATGTTAATATTTCAAAATAAAGGTGTTTATGATTGATAATTGATTTTCATTAAAACCTTCGTTGTATTGCAAAAAAAACAATTTCTATCATGCGGTAATTGCTATTTTTCAAATCTCTTTTCATCAACAGCTGAATCTCAATTACCGGTTCACTCAACTCGCTTTGTCTTCTTTGAGACGTTCCTGTTTGAGAACAACTAGAGTACGCTAAAACCTCGGCTCGAAATTCCTGAATTATACGATCGCAGCAAGATTCTGTCCGATCAACGGAAACCGTGGGCAGTATTCTCAATTCAACGAAAGTGATCAAAGACACTTTCGTACTATTGCTAATCGCTGTATGCGTACGTCCGACTTTTGCAAAATACCGAGAATGATGCGGTCAATCCAAAGCCGCATGCTCACACTACACATTCATCTCTAAAGAAATCATGATAAGTGCTTCAACGACTCATTTCACTCATGCTTCACTGCGCTGTTGCAAATATCATGAACCAAGAAAGCTTCCGCTACTCTGATGAGAATATATCATGATCCCGAATGTGAGCATGTCGGTCCAAATGTCACAACATCACATAATACCAACACTACAAAGGAAGAGTCAGAGATTTATGTTAGTCGATGATCTCATACTCGCTCAAAACTCATCATCACGGATCGTTAAAGACCTCCACTTGAAATTATCCAAACATGCTAACATGAAGAATCAATGATTACGAGCATCGAAAGCAAATAACTTAATCAAGAATCCTTGAAAAATCTAATGTAATATCTGTTTGTATTCATTGTACATTGAGGTAACCTCCTTTGGGGAGATTGTTAGGAATTAGAAAATTCAAATCGTTAAAGAGTCGGTCACCTCAAGTATATTCTATAGAAAGTCGAGATTCGTAGTCATGTTATTTTAGTAAGTAGTTTGTTAAGTGACACGTGGAGACGGATGGGTCTTTACCACCTGTGATGCCCTGATCCATACAGTAGGTGGCGATTATTTGTAAGACACTATAAATACCTCTACCTCCCAGCGTGTAGGGGTGGAGCTCAATACCATTTTTTGTTTCACATAGTTCCCAACTCTCTTCTCTCTCTAGAACTCTCTAAAACATCTTGAACGCCTCATATGATTATGGTTTAATGTGTTTGTGAAATCCTATATCCTACAAAAAGCTTTAGTTAAGAGATTAGCAAAGTTGTGTTCAGTATCAACCTTAACAAACTGTATTAACCTTTTCTCATTGCATCCTCTGATAAATGGTGTCTGATTTCTATGTGTTTTGTTTTAGAATGATGAACTGGACTTTTAATAATACTATGGTGCTGGTGTCAATATTGTCAATTAATTTATAGTACCCATGAAATTATACCCATAGTCAAGCGTTGGTTGGTTTGTCAAAGTACTTTGACCGCAAATGTAGTAGCGACCACATGTTGCCTTGTTGTAGAGGCGACCACTATGGTCTGTTTCTTGCATTGCCATTAAACCAATCTTCTTCCTAAGAACTTGTGGAAAACTAGAAGAGGGGGGGGGGATTGAATAATTTTACCGATTTTAATTTAAGTTGAAAGATTTAGATTCGATCTTATGTGAATTCGTATGGATGGATAGATAGTATATAACAATATGTAAAGTAAATAAAGAAAGCAAGTAAAGTAAAGGATAGAAAGTAGTGACACAAGTGATTTATAGTGGTTCGGCTACAAGGATACCTTCCTTGCCCTACTCCACTCCTCGAGTACCCCACTCGAGATTTCAAGCACTATGTCAACAAGCTTCTTCAACACGGCGGAGAAGCCTCACAACGTCGCTTACACTTTTTCCAATACAAAGCTAAATACCAATTTCTTCCACGAGGTAGAACCAAACCTTTACACAACTATTACACAAAAACTATGTGAAATAAGAATTACAGGATCTTGCTACAGAAATCTTGTGGATGGTCAAATCAATCAAGGACCCTTTGCTTGGATGACTTGTAGTATAGCGTGATCTTGCCTTTGAGAAGGACCTATATGAGAATCACAACAAAAGAAAGAAGAACTACTAGAATGATCAAATGATCAGAGGTTAGAAGAGTAAGATAATATATGAGAGAGTTGTAAGAAGAAGGTTGAGAAAAAATGAAGAAATGGCTCACTATTTATAGGTACAGAAAACCTTATGTCCCACGTTTCTTGCAGATCCCTCACTTGGGGGATCCGGCCAGTGCAAAGCTAGGGATCCGGCAGTCTGGGTTATATTAGTTCGGATTTTGGGTTGCAAACCGGGTTATGTATTATGGGTATGAGCCATGGGTCATGGACTTTGGGTCATGGGTACCCAACAAGATACAATGTATCTAGACAATGGGTCATGGGTCTTGGGTCATGGGTCATGAACATTGGGTCATGGGTCATGGATAATACCCAACATGATTTCATGCATGATGTCATGCAATGGATCATGGGTTATGGATTAGCTCCATGGGTATGGGTCATGGGTCTTGGATATTACTCATCCTATTAGATAAGATATTACAACAAACAAATTATTACAACATTTTATGTGAATGACCAAATGTATATACTTTACAAAATAACATGTATTCTTATAATTTTACTTATGATAACTTTATATTTGTTATCAACAAAACATAATGAGATCGCTAAATATAAATAAACGTTTTTATGGTTTATTTGTATTAACAGAACTGACAACCTCCTGTTGTTGATTTCCTATCCAAACTGGCACCAACATAATCACTGTCTGAATATGCTACAAGATCAAAATGGGACTCTCTATGATACCATAGGGCCCAGCTTAGGATGGCCTTTAAGATACCTAAAGATCCCTCTTCATAAGTAGAAGATGAGAGACTCGGGAGTAACCTAAAACCTTTGCACATACATTTGTAGATAATATTTGCCTAGAGGATGTCGGTACATTAAAGACCCAATAATGGACTCACGTGGGTGTAACATCAACATCTTCTCGGACTCATCTTTCACGAATGGTTTCACAAGGTGTGCTAGCTTTCCGCATCTCAAATTGGAATTTTCGTATCGTGGGGCTACATATTTATCCTGACTGATAAATATACCATCTGGTCTTTACTTCACTTGAAGCTCCAAGAAGAAAGTGAGTTCACCCATGGAACTCATTTGGAAATTTTCATGCATCAACTTTTCAAATTCAACACACATCTCTTTCTTTGTAGCACCAAAGATAATATCATCTACATACACCTGTACAAGCAGGATGTCTCCCTTGATCTTCTTAATCAACAAAGCCTGATCAATCTTGCCCCTTTGAAAGCTATCTCCCAGAGGATATGTAGCCAGTGTTTCATACCATGCCCTTGGTTCCTGATGCAGACCATAAAGAGCTTTCACCACCTTATATACCTTGTTAGGATGATCAGGATCAATTAAATTTAGAGGTTATGAGACATAGACCTCCTTTTCAATTATGCCGTATAGGAAAGCACTTTTGACATCCATCTGGTATACCATAAAGCCCATAATGGAAGCATAGGCTAAGAATAGCCTTAGTGCTTCAATCCTAGCAACTGGTGCAAAAAATTATTCATAATCAATTCCCTTTTCATGTATATAGTCTGAGCCACAAGCCTTGCCTTATTTCTGATCACAATTCCTCTTTCATCTTTCTTCACCCTGAAAACCTATTTAGTACCAACCACCCTAACACCCTTGGGTAGATAAACAAGAATCCATACTTTCTGAATCTTGAACTGCAAGAGTTCTTCTGCCTGCTTCCACCCAGCTTTCATCTTCTAATGCCTTGAAGATATTTTTGGGTTCAATGTGGGAGAGGAAACATTCAAACAAACATATGTTTGCTTCTTCATGATTTATGTCTTCATAAATGGCCATAAGCAAACCTTATTGATCTTCAGTATGTGTTTATCTCCTGGTTTTGACACCAGACTGCACATCTCCAATTATGTTTCCTAGAGGATGATTCTTGTGAATGTTTGTTAGAGGAGTTAATAGAATATCATATGTGAGAGGAATGTTGTTGAGATCAGCTCCAAAATCATCAAAAAGATCAGTATGTGGAGTAGGACTAACTGGTGGTTCATCAGTTTTAGTACTTTGCCGCCAGCAATACCATCTTTTTGCCAAGCAGTACCATCATTGTTTGTACTGCTTTTAGGAATGTCTTTGTTCTGAGCAGTTGCATCACTAGCATTGATCACACCAACATCACTCTCCTTTGGTATATCATCAGAAGGAGATGATTGATCATTATTCTTTAAAGAAGAAGCAACCTCAGAATTATCTTTCAAGGTATACACCAAAATGTGATCTGTCTCTTCATCCATGCCTGGTTCATCTGTATCAACATATTCTTCTGAACCTTTAAAATCATTAGTATTTATACCTGCAATCACTGGTACATAGTTCATAGAAAACAGCACAAAGTTCTTTTTGTCACACATCTGTGACACACTAAAGATATTGTATTTAAGATCCTTCACATAATACACATCTTCAAAATCAAGACTGCTACTTGATTGTATCTGTACCAGTAATCCTGCCACCTTTACCAACACCAAAAGAAACATATCCACCATCCAAAGGTTTAAATTCTGAAAGATAGGACATATTCCCAGTCATGTGCTTGAAACATCCACTATTTGACTATCCTTGATCTTCTTTAGCACTTGAATGTTCCTGCACACAAAAGAAAGGAATTTACTCACAACCCAAGCCATCACTGAATTGGATATGCCTCGTGCATCAATGTATTTCTTCATAGTTATTAATGCACTGCTGGATTCGGTGGGTCTCCATTTCCAGCATGTTGAGGCCTTAACATCATTGACTGTGACAGTTCTCACATACCTAGCAGTACTAAATAGTGGCCTAGCAGTACAAACTGCTGGACTAGAAGTTCTTACTTTTTGCCTCCAAACCTTCTTTTGAAAACCATTTCTCTTTGAAACACAGTTATAAAAACTTGAAGTTGATTTAGGATATGAGACTGTTTGTTTTGAGCAAGCAATCTTGTGGAAAACTAGAAGGGGGGTTGAAGAGTTTTACTGATTAAAACTTTGTTTTAAAATATTTAAATCAACTTATGTCAATCTATTAAATGTGTGTCTTGGATGTAGATAGATAAGCATATAAATAAACAATGCAAATATAAAGAGTTAGAAGTACAAAACCACGACACGAGTATTTATAGTGGTTCGGCTAAAAGGACACCTTCCTTGCCTTACTCCACTCCCCGAGTCACCTACTTGAGAGTTCGTAATCACTGCACAACACAAGCTCCTTGTGGTGGAGAAGCCTTCACAACATCGCCTACTCTTTATCTGGTACAAGGCTAGACACCGTTCTTCTAGGTAGAACCAAACCTATCACAACGTCAGCCTACACTTTATCCCACAAGGCTATATACCGATTTCCATTACAAAGGAGGAACTACTACCCAACACTACATAACACCTATCCCAAAGGAGACACACTCCTTATTACAACATCATAAGGAATATCTATATCCTTGGACACAACCTAACTATGTTTGTACATCGATGCACCATATTGATTGTACACCCTTGGCACCTTTCACTAATGCCCTTGACATGATCTTTTGATACCTTTCACTAATGCCTTCATCATGGACCTTTGGCACCCTTCACTAATGCCTTTCTTGGACCTACATCTTTCTAATGCTCTCGACTTGACCTTTTTGGCATCTTTCACTAATGCCTTCAACACAACACTTCTAGAGAGGAAGAAAGAACAATCAACAAGATAACTTCAGTAGTCTTGATGATGACGAAGCTTGGCAACTCATGGACTTGAGCTTGCTTGACTTCAAGAGAAGGTGATCTTGTCTTTTAGAGGAATCTAGAAGATCACACAAACACAAAACTACCTAGAAAAATCCTTTGGATCTGAGGTTAGAGAGTTTACAATACTAAGAGAAAGTATATATGAAAGTGGCAACTTACAATGAAGAAATGGCTCACTATTTATAGACAAAATACCATCGTCTCCGGATCCCACGGATCCCTTGCTTTAGGGATCCGTCCAGTGTAATCCTGAGGATTCGTACGACACTCCTCCTAAATGGGTTATGGGTCTTGGATCATGGGTCATGGATCATGGGTCATGGGTCATAGACTTTGGACCATGGGTATCCATATAGATACAATGTATCCAGAAGATACAATGCATCTAGTCAATGGGTCATGGGTTAGCTCTATGGTTATGGATATTACACAACATGACTTCATGCATGATGTCATGCAATGGGTCATGGGTTATGGATCACGCTCCATGGGTATGGGTCATGGACTTTGGGTTTTACCCAACTACATTCAATGTATCTAGTTAATGGGCCAAGTACTTAGATTCTTACCCATTACAATATATACTAAGTATGTATATATATACCCATTATGTAAATGCTAGTTGTTGTACATATGCATTTCTATAAAATGTAAACACTATTACTTGTTTTAGTGTTATGAAAACATAAGTGTGTTAGTAAAATTATTTCAATTATTTAATGATTTTATTTGTTTAGTTAAAATGATTTTACGTTTGTTATCGACTAAACATTAGAGGATCAGAAATATAAATAAATATTTTTACGGCTTATTTGTATTAACAATCGCCCCCTTTTTGTTGATGAAAAAACATAATATTATTTTAAGGAAAAACTAAAATTGTAAAGTTTGAATTGAGTTTTATTCTCTTCTCCCCTTTGCTTCGAAACAAAAAGAGCTGAAAACTAACACATTGTTTTAAAGAAAACATGTGAAAAGTAAAAATATGAAAAATAAGAGAGAAGAGAAGGATTCTCGTCTTAGCTCCCCATTGACGGATGCTTCCCTTGTTGAGGCGTCAAGTAATTAGGAAGGCTAAACGAGTGTTTTGCAATATTTGTTGCAAATGGTTTCGCTCTTTTAGACGAACATGCTCCCCTCGACTAGTGCTCCATTGTGAGGAGGGCGCCAGCAAGAATGTAACTCCTATATGAAAGTATTGCATTGCTTTGCAATGTTTTGCTTTGACAAGAAACTCCCCATTGAGAGGGTGTCAAAGTCTTCAAGTGTATATTGAAAATCTACAAAACAAAGGTTAGAAAACAAGTATATGATACATAATTTCCTGCAAATAAGACTCAAATTAGTAAGAAAACTTGTTCTCTGCAACGGATCTCCACCTTCCTCCTCGGGAGGGATCCGTATAGGCTAAAATGATGGATTCGCTCGCCTGCATACTTGAGGACAATGGTGATGTAAAATGTGATGTTAACATCAAAATGAGTTACGTATTAAGGCACCAAACATATTCTCAAGGCCATATGGGATATAACATGTAATTTCATTCAATAAAAACACGATAAATGATATACATATCTCTAAAACTAAGAGAATGACTAAAACATGTAATATATTTTCTAATAATTCTAAGAAGTAACGGAAACATAAAAAGCATCAAAGTGCTCGAAATCTAAGGGCAAGTAGACTTGTTGATTTGGTCCCAACTGTTCAAGGAGATGATTAAACATGAAATGCAACTCATTTCGTACTTCTTGAACAAGTCGTGGTTTAACAATTAGAGCAATTATTGTCATGACCAGGAACAGAAGGAGGTGGAATGTTTTGAGGAGGCTCTACAAAGGATGGTGGAATTTGTGAAGGTGAGTCGGAAGCGAGGGTGTGGTTCAACCAAAAGCTTAAGTAATAATGCACGAGTTAGTGGTAGAGATGGGAAGTCCTCTATATGGTTGGATCTTTGGTGATTTCTTGTTTCCAAATATGGACTATTTGATGTTGAAGGTGGTTCCTATTTAGAGAAGGTTGGTGAATGGGAAGTCCTTGGTGGTGAGTCTTCTAGAAAGTGCAATTTGGATAGAAAGAGGTTCTAAGGAATGTAGTCTAGGTTCTAGAAATGAAAGGATTGGGTGTTTTACTAGAGTTAGGTGTGTTTGTTTTTGTGCTTGATGAAGCCTTTTCCAACTCAAAAGGTCGAATGCTAACTACGAGTTTTTCTAGCTTAAGCATTTGGTTTGTTGAGGAGGGATTCTAGCATTTGGACTTCTTATGGGAGATGACTCGATATAGGAAATCTCATGAACCATATAAGCATTCTTTTTAGATGAACCTTTGGTTGAAGAGTTCTAGCTAGATGCTTTAGTCATGGTGAAAGATGTAATATAAATGTCTTAGCTAATGATTTTTGGAATGCGGTTTGAATGGTTTAAAACACATAAGAATACATGATTTATAAAGGATGAAGTTGGGTCAATGAATTAAATTCTTGACCACTAAGAATTTTGGCATGCACTAAAGTCAACTATAGTGTTGTTCCATTCTAGGGAGTCATTTAATGGCAAGTAAAAGTATTTAAACTACCAAAGAGAGTTTGAATTAGAAGAAAAAGATGATCATAAGCAGTTTGCGGACCCTGGATCCCACTGCTCCTCATCTTTAGGGATCCGTCTAGTTATAACCTAGGGATCGATGACGACAACAAAATGGTGGAGTGATTTTGTTCTTTTAGGGTCTAGTACCTATAAATCTTGAGTGTTTGGGCTCCCTAAGATGTCTTAAATGGTATGGGACTTAAATGTCCAAATCCTACATATGATGGTGATACCTAGTGATGGTTTTTGGCAAAAAAGTGGACTTTTTGAGAGTGTAACTAAGTATCTAAAGATGATACTAATGATTTGAGTATGACAAATGAAGACAATTGATCCTAGAGATCAGATGGTGGCTTAAGAAAAATTTGGAAAATTCCTAAATAGTAAAAAATAAAATGAAAAACTAGTTTTTAGCCTATTTTGAGGTAAGGATGACTAAAATCAATTTGTCAAAATTAAGAGAAAGAGCAAACTAAGTGCTTTGAGATGTGAGGAACAATGTGTAAGTATTGTAGCAGAAATATGATGAGTTTTGGTGAAGTGATAAATCAAAAGAGGATTAGATTGAGGTGATAGTGTATAAATCCTAAGTTCGGCGTTTCGGGATCCCACTTGCCTCATTTGAGGGATCCGGCTAGTTATAGCTCAGGGATCCGGCTACTGCTGACCAGTAGCTTCTAAGCAAATGTGCAGAATGTGCACTCTTTAGCAAATACACATCCTAATCATTTCTACATTCAATAATCAAATATGCAAGCAACAAATATTACGCATAGTAAGTAAGGGTGACTAGAAGGTAAGCAAAATGAGCGGGACCAACTTCTTGATTGTGATCTAGCCGTCATAAAATTCTCATTTTTGGGTTCCTAGGTTTGAATGTTTTAGTTCATGTCATACCATCTACTTAGAGCTACGTCCTAAACTACAGAAATATTGTTTAATTGTTTTACGGGACCACTGTTCACAAATTAAGGTCCACGACCTTACCTTCCTCCCATTCAAACTCCTTCTCCATCGCCTCAACTCTTCACTCTTTACCCCTCCACCCCTACTTCTTCTTCTTCATGAGGAAGTTAGCAAAATATTTGAACATGCCCTTTGTTTGTTGAAATTCTTGTCAAGGGCTTGGGAATTCTGGTAGTTGGTCAATGTATTCTAGGGGGTCGAGTTGAACGTTGCCAATGGGGTTGCTTCCTTCTCCCTCTCTTTCGTTTGATGAGTCCATTGGTGGGTGAGGTCTCTTGCCTTCAACCATAATCGTTGTAGTCTTCTCATCTGACAAGGGCACCATGACCTTGTTGCAAAAGGTGTGGTCATCGGCCTGGAGAGTAGGGAGAGATGGACTAGAGCAAAGACAAAATTGGCTAGCGAAGTCAAGAGCATGGCATAGGGGAGCACCATCTTGTCCATCCTTTTCACACTTGCCATTAGTTTGACAATGTAATAGGCGAGATTGAAATGAGTCCCAGTAACAAGGAAATAGATCATGAAGCTTAGGCAAGCATTGGGATGATCCTTATTTCCTACCAAACAAAGGACGTTCTCCCTTAGCACTAGTTCCCATTTCTTGTATAATGGGAACATTTCCGAAAGCTCCATTTGAAAATGATCTCTATAGATGACCTTGGACTTCCTAGTGACTCTTGACTTGGAGAGCTCTTTCCATGAAGACGGTATTCTTACCTGTAGCCACTTCGGGATGGGTGTGAAGTATACCTCGTGATGATCCACCATGTCATGAAGCTCGCCAATGACCATGATCATTTGAGTACATGTACCTTGACAAAGCATTTAAGTATCCTAGAGAACTCTTCAAGAGTGAAGGTGAATTCGCGTCCATTGATGATAAACTCTATCAAAATGGTTCCATCTTCATTTCAATGATCCTCATGCTCAGTAAAACTCTAGTAAAACATCGGAAAATTTTCTCATTGATGTTCAAGAGGCAATGGAAGTTGATTCTTCCAAAGACTTGGGAATGCCTGTTGTTGATGAATGAGGAGTGAACTACTCGTCCTTCGTGGAATAGTCTATTTTCCAACAACTTGAAAGCTTTTCGGTCATCCAGGTTCAAACCATCCTTTCTATGATACATGGGAATGTAATGTGCCGTGTCTTGGTAATCTTGTTTTCTATTGCTAGGCATGATTGGTCCTAAACATCAAAACAACAATGTGGTGTTAATTATGTGAATAGTATCCTAATGGGGTTCATCACAATTTTGCTCAATACATCTTCATTGAATTCAAAAAATGAGTTTAATTTGTATTAGCAATGTTGATTATTTGATTTAGCTAATCTTACAAAACAATGTGATACCAAATTGTGATAAACCCATTTGAACTCAACTTCTCAAGATGAGAGTTGTACTCCTAGGAATTAAAGAATGGAAATAACAATGTAGTGAAGATTATACTTACACAAGTGATTGTTTCCTTTGAAAAGATGACGAATGAAGTTATGTGAATAGTAAATTAGGTTTTATGTTCATGAGTTTTGTTAATACAAATAAACCGTAAAAATGTTTATTAATATTTAGCGATCTCTTTGTGTTTTGTTGATAACAAATATAATGTTATCATAAGTAAAATTATAAGGATACATGTTATTTTTGTAAAGCATTTACATATAGTCATTTAATACAAACTATTGTAATAAATCATTTGTTGTAATAGTTTATTAGGATGGGTAAAAACCACAACCCACGGAACATATCCATAACCCATGGTATTGACCCATATTCATTTGACTAGATGCATTGCATCTATTATATACATTATCTAATGAAATACCCATGGACCAACCCATAACCCATGACCCATGACCCATAACCTAAAAACCCATGGGCAACAGAGCGCCCTCCACGGATCCACGGTGTGCCATACTTTAGGAGGATCTTAAGTAGAGAGGGATCTCATGCTACAAGGGTTTTTGCCTATAAATAGAGAGCCATTTCTTCATTTCCTCTCACCCTCTTTCTTACTAACTCTCTCATATATTCTTACACTCTTCTAACAAAAGATCACTTGATCTAGAGAGTTGTTCTTCTTTCTTTTGTGATTCTCATATAGGTCCTTCTCTAAGGCGAAATCACGAGCTTTCTACAAGTCATCCAAGCAAGGGGTCCTTGATTGATTTGTTTGTTCACAAGATTTATGTTGCAAAAATCTTGTACTTGATATTCACATAGTTTTGTGTAATAGTCGTGTTGGTTTGGTCCTCCTGTTACTTGACTCGGTATTTAGCTTTGTACCTAAAAAGGTGTAAGCAATTGTGAAAGTTGGAAGCGGAGTTTGTGGATGGTATAGTGCTTGAACTCTCGAGTAGGTGACTCGGGGAGTGGAGTATGGCAAGGAAGGTGTCCTTGTATCCGAACCACTATAAATCGGTTGTGTCATTTCTATCCCTTACTTTACTTTCTTTACTTGCATTACTATTAGATCTATACTTTATCTTTATCCATACGATTTCACATAACATCGAATCTAAAGTTTTTGAAACTAACTTAAAATCGACAAAACTATTCAACCCCCTTCTAGTTTTCCACAATTGGCATCAAGAGCTAAGTTTATAAAAGTTTTAAAATAAAACTGTATTTTAAAACTTTCTCGACCACTATGGGTTCCGAAAATTACAAGGAAGGGCAATCCATGCAACGACCTCCACTACATGAAATTAATGGTTTTATATATATGGAAAATAGATTCAAACGTATGGAAGTCTAAAGATATTGATATTTGGTACACATCATTGAAGGAACATTTTGAAGCCAACAGCAAAAGATGAAAATGGAATTTTAGTTAACATACCTCATGATAAACTCACCGATGAAATTAAGAAAAAGATTTCCAAAAATAGTGAAGCTAAAATGGTTTTATATAATGCGTTACCCAAAAGGAATTTAAAGAATTTCCATGCTTAAAACCTCTAAAGAAATTTGGAATTCTTTAGTTGTAACTCATCAAGGTAATCAACAAGTGAAAAATAATAAAATAGATTTATTTGTTCAACAATATGAACAATTTTCAATATCGGATGAGGAAACTATAGATCATTCATTTGCTAACTTTTAATACTATTATTACATCTTTACAAGCACTTGATGAATCTTTTCTACAGCCACCATGTTAGGAAATATCTAAGGGCACTTCCATCCAAGTGGAGATCTAAGTGACGCGACATAGAAGAATCAAAAGATTTGACAATCCTCACCCTTGATGAACTCATAGGCAACTTAAAAATCTATGAGCTTGTCCTCTAAAGATTCCAAGCCTCAAAAGTGAAAGAGAAGCACAAATCTCTTGCCTTTAAGCCCAAAAAGGCTCTCAAGCAATGAAGAGGAATCCTCTTCGGATAGTGATGACGAGGAGTATGCATGGCTGTAAGGACTTCAAAAAGTTCTAGAAGAAGGGAAGTTACGCCAAACAACCATATGACTGACAAGAAAGGATTCGGAAAAGCAAAGAGGACGAGAAGACAAGGGATGACCGCGACTTTGCTTTAAATGTGGATACCCAAACCACTTTATTAGTAAGTGTCCCAAACGCGATGATCAAAAGGCATTTGCGGAGGTTCGCTGGGGAATGAGCAAGGAGGATGAAGAAATTTGTCTCATGGAAAATGACGAGGTATGTCACTTAATACTATAGTAGCTCATCATTAGATGATGACTCATTGGATAATGAATATGATAAACTTTGCAAAATTAGTTTAAAAGTAATCAACAAAAATGAGTTTTTGAAAAATCAAAACCAACGCTTAGAAAAGAAGTCATAAAGTTAAAGGCAAAATTAAAACGCCTAGAAAGGAGAAGATAACAAGTGGCGAATGTGAACTTTGTGCTCAACTTCAAACACTAGTTGATCATAGATTCTAAAATTGCTAGAATGAACACTAATACCTTAGATATGATATTAGAGAGTGTTAAAACAGGAAATAACCAAAAAGGTCTAGGTTTCCAAGAACTTGATCCATCAACTAGTGAAAACAAAGAAACACAATTTGTTAAGGCACTAGAAAAACAAACCATCATATGGCGATCCCACGGATCCCCAAAAGGGAACCCTACAGCGTAGGGGATCCATGGGTTTACTGAAGCAAACCGTAATAATGTAACTTCCTCATCTAGAACCGATTTTGTTATTGTTAATAAGAAGAAACCAACTCATGTGACCACTAGAAACCACCTCCAAGATATAATCAAAGCTTTATAAGAAACAAAGGTCCATCGTTTTCAAAACCAAACACATCTAGGAGACCTAATAATATTTATTCGAGAAGTAACCATCAAATGGGATGGAATCCAAATATGCAAAATGGTTTTCCATTTCAAAACTTTGCATCATGGAACGCATATTCACCTTATCCATACATGTCTAACATGAATGGAATGTTTAACACTAATGGACCCATGAACAAATGGGGACCAAACTTTTGAGTTAATTGTTTTCTTAGGTTTGCTTAAAGGTCGACCTAGATCCGGATGAATGGATCAAGGATAGTGGGTGCACGAGGCACATGACCGGCAATAAAGATTTATTCTCCACATATGAACCTTTAATGGAGGAAATGTGGTATTTGGAAATAGCAAAAGCAAAATCATCGGTAAAGGTATGATTTCTAACAAATCTCTAACCATTAACGATGTGTGTCACGTAGAGAACCTAAACTTTAACCTCTTAAGTATAGGACAAATATGTGATAAAAAGTGCAATGTACTTTTACCAAACCCGTAGTAAGATATTAAAATGGCATCCATATAAGAGAGAATTAGGAAACATGGAGTCTATGTCATTAAAATTGGTAATGAACCTAAAGACAAACTTTGTCTTACATCTATGGATGATACTTTCACCTTATGGCATCAAGATGGGTCATGCCAATATGTGACTTCTCCAATCGCTATCATCCAAAGATCTAGTAAGAGATCTACCTAAATTAAAATATGAACATCACTTTTATGATGCTTGTAACGTAGGAAAACAAGCCCATTCTAGTCACAAAGCTAAAAACATGGTGTCTACAACTAAGTGCCTAGAATTACTACACATGGATTTATTTGGTCCATCCGCTATCCAAAGTTATGGAGGCAACTACTACACTTTGGTTATAGTGGATGATTATTCTAGGTACACATGGACTAAATTCTTAAAGAACAAAATGGAAACGTTTAATTATTTTGAAATATTAAGTAAGAAAATCCAAAGACAACTAGGAAATCCTATAGTGTCTATTAGAACGGATCATGGTAGGGAATTCGATAATGAAGTCCAATTTGGAGCCTTTTGTGATGCTAATAAGTATTACTCACAACTTCTCGGCTCCTTGCACTCCACAATCGAATGGGGTAGTTGAAAGAAAGAATAGAACCCTACAAGAAATGAGTCGCACCATGCTAAATGAGCTATCCATACCTCAAAAGCAATGTCATGATACCTCAACATATACTTAATCGAAGTCTTAATTAGACCACTCTTAGGTAAAACTCCATATAAGTTATTTCGAGGCAAAAGCCTACGTTAGATCACTTTAGAGTCTTTGGTAGCAAATGCTTTCTACTTAACACTAAAGATTACCTTACAAAATTTGATCATAAATCAACCTAAGGTATTTTTTTGGTTACTCCAATAGCAAAGCTTACGTCATATTAAACAAAGAAACAATGAAGGTAGAAGAATCATTAAACGTAAAATTTGATGAAAGTCCACCCAAACCTACTCCATCTCTTGTCGATGATGAGATTTTCGAAAGTGAAGCTATTATAATAAAGAAAAAGATAAATGAAGAAGAGTCTTTAAATGATGAAATCATAAATATTAAAGAGTCCAAAGATCACCCCATAGATAAGGACATAGGAAAGCTAAACTTAAAGAACCTTAAGGTCTCAAGTTCAAAACCAAAGTAGCTTGTTTTGTTTTGTCTCAACCATAGAACCTAAGAATACACAAGAAGCCATAAAAGATGAAAGTTGGGTAATGGCTATGCAAGAAGAATTAAATCAATTTGTTTCTAACGATGTTTGGACACTTGTCCCCCACCTAGTAATCAAACCGTAATAGGAACCAAATGGGTATATAAAAATAAGTTAGATGCAAACGGTATAGTGTCTAGAAACAAAGCTAGACTGCTGCCCGGGTATAATCAACAAGAAGGAATAGACTTTGATGAGACCTATGCCCCCGTGGCTAGATTAGAGTCTATAAGAATACTTCTTGCTTATGCATGTGCTAATGATCTTAAGCTTTATCAAATGGATGTCAAAAGTGCTTTTCTAAATGGTTTTATTAATGAAGAAGTATATGTAATCTCCGGGCTTCATCATTTTAAAACCTAAACATGTGTATAAGCTAAAGAAAGCCCTTACGATGTTAAACAAGCTCCAAAAAGCTTGGTATGATAGACTCAAGTCATTCTTAATCAAACACAACTACACCATGGGGTTAGTTGACAACACACTTTTACTAAGAAAAGAGAGTCACATATAATCATAGTTCAAATATATGTAGATGATATTATATTCAGATCTACTTGTCAAGACATGTGTGATGATTTCTCTAAAATCATGCATGACGAGTTCGAAATGAGTATGATGGGAGAACTTAGTTTCTTTCTTGGTTTACAAATCAAACAAGTAGAAGATGGTATCTTTTTTAATCAATCTAAATACATTAAGTAGATGTTAAAGAAATTGGTAGAAGAGTCAAAACCAATTAGACACCAATGTCATCCACACCAAACTCACAAAAGATGAAGACGGCGAATCCGCTGATAACTCAAAATATCGTGGCATGATTGGTAGTCTTCTACCCTCACCAAAGGCCGGATATCATGTTTAGTGTTTGTCTATGTGCTAGGTTTCAAGAAGATCCTCAAACATCACATCTAGAAGCCGCCAAAAGGCTATTTAGACATACTAAGTGGTACAACTCAATTATTAGGATTGTGGTATCCTGGGCGGTAATGGGAGTAGAAACAATCAAGTATATGCAGATTCTACTTCATGCATGTGATTATGTCTGGACCAAAAGTACAATG
>OU343216.1:30843082-30945765 GCA_910596185.1 Chrysanthemum makinoi | reverse complement strand
GTGATGATGGGGTTTGGGGAAGTTTGCAATAAAGTTTGATACAGCTTTAAGGTTGCCCAATGTGTATCCGAACATCCGCTATCAACAATCTAGAGAATGATCGTATCACCGCATTACACACAGCAGACACAGATGGAATAGAAGTAGATGTGGAACCCGAATGTTAGGGGTTCGGGAGCCGGTCATAGTAGATATACACACATCAATAGCTTTAGGTATCCATTTAAATCCTATTGTGTTATATATCCATTTCTGCCATCTCCAACTAGTATTTGCTTTAGTCTTAGTGAATGCACTAGGTGGTACTACATTCCTAGGAAGTGATACTGGAGCTACAGGGACAGCAATGCGTTTCTTAGAATCTAAGAGGCGGTCTACCAAGCACAAACTTACTTAGAAAGATTAGTGGGCCTAGAGGTATTCGGTTCTTAGGATTCCTTAAGAGAGAGATGATAGCTTTAGCAACACATTTATCATGACAATCAGAATTCATACTTTTACGACAAATAACACAAGGTGCATCCGACTGAATATCAAAAGTACTTAACGGTTTAGCATTCGTTACATCACTATTTCTATTACATTTGCCGGACGCAATATCTATAGTGGAAGCAACGTGAGTCTTATTCATAGTCCTAGGGTGTTCTTTTACTTTAGCATTCCTTATTGATCTTTTCTTAGGTCGCAACTTCCTATTCTTCATGTAGTGCTCTAGGTCGTGAAGTGCGGACGTTTGGAAAAGAGCTGCAACTATTCTGTTTCAGTAGAGAAGGAAGCCGCTTAGCAACTTGTGATTTGGCGTAGGGATTCTAGGTTCATGATTACTAAGTGTTACCGGGCTATTCTCTTAATGACGGTGGCGGAAGTTGTTCATACTTTCCTAACATTTCTCTTAACTTGAGGATAGTGTGAATCGATCTTGATTTTCGACCGAATATTTCCAGAAAATGCATAACTTCTTTAGTGTGTGCAAGATAATGATCAAGTTCATTTGATGCTTCATCACGAGTCTTTTGAGTAAATCAAATATGACACCATATTCCTTTTTAACTTTTACAAGTTCTTGTTCATATTTTGAGATTTGACACTTAAAAGACACGTTTTGATCATCTAGTTGCTCAATTTTGGATCGAAGATTTTGCACGTAAATCAAGAAGATTTTGTGTTGAAAAGCAAGTTGTTGATCGTGAATATCTTTTTGACACCAATTAAGACGACGTGTTGCATTTGAAAGTTCGTTTGACAATCGCTTGTTTTCAACTTTTAAGGACTCGACCGAAGCACATTATCGTGTTCTCAACATTTACCACAGAATCAACAATATCGCAGAGATATAATCAAATGCATATGACAAAGAATTCAATAGCACAACATTATGGACATCAACACGGATGACATCTTCCAAGAGTCGATCAACATCTTTTCTCAACATTTTCTTTTTACGCTTAGTATTAGAAATAGATGTTTCTGTTTTCTCTAAAACGACCTTCATCAATCCAAGTTCCTTATGAAAGTCCTTTTCCCAAGACAATGCACAACTTTTCAAATTTTTAACATTTGGTAAAAGATTTTTCTGAAAAATGTCTCTTTGTTCTCGCGCTAGAGGCGATTGAAAATGTTGAACTTTGATTTTCGAATGATATTCTATCTCATGTTGTAAAGTTTTGAGGTCAGCCATGAAAAAGGTCAAAATATCAAGAATTGCGATTTTCAGGTTTTGAGTTTACTTCACCGATGGAAGGTAAAGGACCATAAGTTTGTGCGTAATCTGGTTGGGGATTAACATTAGAAGACTCGTGCGTTTTATGATAACCCTTGGTGTGTTAGAAGAATCCGTTGGTGTGACGAAGTGACCGCTTTTGAATAGTTAAAAGGTTTGTTGTAAACAACTTTTTCTAATATTGATCGACTCTCGTCCTTCGCATCTAATTCCTCTTGACGATGATATTCAACAATACTCATAAAAGAATTATCAATTTTATATTCTCACTGGAAACTTCGTGATTTGGTTTGAATGCTTTGGTTGAAAGCTTAGGTTTGTAATCAGCAAGATTTGGTCCATATCCATTTGGATTGGGTTTTAAAGTAAACTTTTCAATAGCGGTGACCGACTCGCCATGTTTGTAAACAACAGTTTTAAACTCTTTAAGTTTGTTTTGCAAGCCGATGATTTCTTCAAGATGATCATCTATTCGCTTCGTTGAATGCTTTTTGTATGCAGAGAATCGTTTTTGACAAGTTAACAACTCAGCCTTAGCTTTTTGATTTTCCAAGGTGAGAGCGTTAATTTGCTCTTTATGTTCATGTTTCATTGTTCTATTTCGACAACAAAGCATTCTTCGCAGCTAGATCACGATCTGTCTTTCTAAATATTTTTCGTTTTGATGAGATTTGGCAAAGGCTGCTTCAAAACCTTTTCACGTTTTTCTTGAGTTTTGAAAAAGTTGAGTTGCTTTTGTAAACATTCAAAATCCTTGGTTAACAGTGCATTTTTACTTTTCAAGTCCTGATTAATTGCATGACATTCTTCCACTATGGTTTGTTGGTCTTGTATTAAACGAGCAAAATCTGGATGAGACAAAAGTTCGGCGTGAGTCACAACATGATCATTACTTAGATCCTCAAGTATAACCACGGAGTCAATTTGATTATCAAGGGAAACCGATTGGTCATCTTGATCGTCAAATATAACTACGGGGTCTAGTTGAAAATCGTCGGAATGAGATGTGGATGACTCATTTTGAACATTCCGAGCCTTGCGGATTCGGATGTTGGCGAGATATGAGATCGAGATAAATATGGTTTGTTGGGTACACGAGACAAGCCATCAGTGTCATACACTAGGCTTGTGTCACTCATGTGTAACTCATGCATATTAGCCATCAACATAACACTGTGCATTGGCCTGCAAGTCCTCCATATCATCATCCGAGTCAGCATTTGCCATAAAGCTCGTTCTTTGTCCGTGAGAGTTCCACCGCTTCATCCTTAAGAGCCAAAAAAGAGCCTCTTTGTGATAATAGCGCCCCTTGTCCTGGCTTTGGGCATGCATTAGCCAGTGTCCCTTCTCATTGCAGTTGTAGCATCGAAGACCATTCAACCCATTTTGAGCATTTCCTGTTCCACCGAGCTCATTATTCCTACCCACATTAAACCCTTGACCACCGCCCATCCGACGACCATAACCACGATTCTGAACTTCAACTCGTCCATTGTTCACAACAGCTTGATTCCTTGTTTTAGATGAGGAACGAATACGATTGTTGGATTTGTTGGTATAACGGCTAAAAGCATTAGCAATCATAGCAAATCCTTGTTGCAATGCTTCGAACGGATCAGATTCCTCATTAGCTTCATCGACAAGTGCTTGAGCATTGTTGTTGTTGTATGGAACCAATTGAGTTTGTTGAGATTGAGGCTGTGAAGGATAATATGGTGTGATTGTGCATTGGTTGAGTTCTTTGGTTGAGGAGAATAACTGTTTTGAGCATATAAGGCAAGTTGTTGATTTTCCGGATGTGTTGGTGGAGCAATTTGAGCACGGAGAATCCTTTCCTATCAACTTCCTTTTCATGAGGCTTCAAGTAATCGTACAACAATCCATATGTAGAATGATGCATGTTCTTCGCTTGACGGAGAAAATGACATACTTCTCCCATTCAGGACCAAGACTACTCAGGAACTTAGTATTCATTGCAATTCTTGGCATGATGATGTTGTGTTTATCCAAATCATTGATGATGTCTGACAAACGATGATGATAAGACTCTAGTGTCTCTCCAGGTTCAATCATGAAGTGTTCATAAGCCAAGTAAATTTTGGATTCCAAATCCTCCCGATTGAGTACAGATCCTTCCATAAGAAGATGAATATGATCCCTCATTTCCTTTGCAGTCTTTTGAGCATCAACACTTTGAAGAATTGGGTTAGGTAATCCTAAGAGGATATATTGCATTGCAAGTTCATCAGCATCATAGTGTAGAAGTTCTCTGAGATTCAAGTCGCAACAAGTGCAATGTGGATTGTTCATCTCTTGGTGGATTGCATTTGGATCTCAATACAATAACAGAGGCATCTCAAATGGACCTTCCAAGATAACCTTCTTTAAGAACTTTCCATGTGGCTTCTTCAGATCACAAAACCTAAAGAACCTTATCACCCATTGATCGTAGTTTCCTGGAGTGAGCATTGGAGGTCTATCAAGTGATCCAACCTCATGAATTGATTGTTGGTTGCTTAAAGCTTCACACATCTTTGCAAACCAAGTGGGTTCCTTCATAGTGTTCCTGGATGGATGTTGATTGAAGTCATTTGTATAGGGTTGAACTTGAAGACTTGGTGGTGGTTGAACCATTTGAGGTTGGGGAATTGCAGCAGTTGTGGAGTATGTTGTTGATTAAATTGTTGTTGATAAATTGCTTGTTGTTGATTCCATTGTTGATGTTGTGGGTTAGTTGTTGTTGACGTTGAGAATAAGTGTAAGGGAAATAGTTAGAGTATGGTGGTTGTGACATGTTGAAAACTTGTGTTGGTAAAAATGGATCTTTGTAGTCGAATGAACCTTTGTTGATGAAGTGTCCTTAGGCGTAAAAATCACAATAAACCAAGTAGCACTTATGCGTAAAAACACCAAAGTTACGCGTAACAATCAAAGTTTTAGCGTAGGTTTAGCTTACGTAAGTAGGGAAGAGGCACTAAAGTTATGCGTAGACACAAAGTTAGGCGTAGAAATTTAGGCATAGGATTACCTTATGCGTAAGACTAGGCTTATGCGTAAGATGAATCTTATGCATAGGATTTCTACGCGTAAGCTTTATGCTTATGCGTAAGTTTAGGGTTTTGCCCAAATGATCTTTTACACTATCGCAGTGCAAAAGATATCCAAAGTCGACGTATTTTCAGGCTTATCCAAGCAAGAAAACATTGAGTAAACCACGAAAAATGAAGATCAAACTAAGGAATAACTTACGCGTAATATTAGGGTTTTGTCTGGCGTAAGATTACTCTAAAATGATTGTGCCCAAATTTGTTTCTAAACCAGATTTTTGTTATGGAATAGCTTCAATATCACCAAAATAACACAAATGTGTGAAACTTGATGAACCAAAGCAGACTAAGCGGGTTCTGCGTGAAGACGACACCCACGAACAAAACAAGCTTAAAACTTAGATCCACGCGTAAAGTTGAAACTTTTGCCAAAACCAAGTATTTTAACACCTTAAAACGTTGAAAGTACAAGAATCTTGGATTAAAAAGTGTAAAAATGAGTTTAAAGCGAACCAAAGTATCGCGTTAAGCTCACGCGTAAGATCAAAAACTTTCTTCAAAAGCAATAACGATTCACCCAACTAGTTGGCGATTGATACCACTGTTAGGTCACTAGATTTACAACACAAGCTTCAATGAAAGAGATAGAAAGGCGGTTGAACAATACACGAACACACACACACGTACAAGTATAAAACGGTTAAGCGTAGAGAGTATGTGAAAGAGTAAATTGAACAACCAACCCTCAAGAGAGGGTTATACAAGAGTATTTATAGGCAAGGAGCTAGGGCAACACTCCCACTCCTTCCCTTTTCCTTATTGGACATGGGCCTAAGCTTATGGGCCTTCTACATAAGCTAGACCTTAAACAAACATAAAGGCCATAATAAGCTACCTATTACATATGAGTAACAAACACTTGAATAAGGTTTAGGAGTGATTCCAATAGTTTCTTTTGCTTCCTCCATCGTGCCATTTCTGAGAGTGGTCAGCCATATTTTGAAGAGTTTCCAAAGCCAATGTTGGAGTCATCCCAAGAATCGGCCCTTGAGAATCGATGATTTGTCTTGAGGAGATGTTCAGACCTTTGTAAAAGACGTTCAACTTTTGTTGGCTGTTGAGGTCGTGAGTAGGGCATTTGTATAATAATTCGTTATACCTTTCCCATGTCTGGTACAATGTTTCATCACCCTCTTGCTTGAAGTTATGGATTTCTTCTAATTGTTTAGCGATCTGGATGGAGGACAGTATCTCTAAATGAAATACTTTTAGGTTAGGCAGTGTTGGTATTCCGGAGTGTCGATCAACCCACCTTTTAGCGACTCCATAAGAGAAATAGGGAACACCCGTAACATAAAAGCATCGTTTGAGACTCTAGGAATTTTGAATAGGCTGACAATGTATTCCACGTTGTCTATATGCTCATGAGCATCATCAGTGAATGCTTCGGAGAGAAAGTTTACACACAATTCCCTCAAAAATTGAGGTTTGATTTCGAATTGAGCATCTTTGCATGCCAAATATTCCTCAAGAGTGAGGTCATCAATGTTAACAACTTCCATAGTACCTGAAAACTAGGATAATGATCGTGAGAAATTGAGAAGATTTTAAAACAAAAACGAAAATGAAAGACTTAATAGCAATCCTAATATAACTCCCCGGCATTGTACCGAAAGCTCTTGAAGGAAAAATAACAGAAAAAGAGTACGACACAATGCCTATGGGACCTATGTATGAGTTGGTTCTAAAAAAACCAGTAACTAAAAAGCAAGAAACCACGGGGAACTTTGTGATACCATGGAAATGGCGTTAACATACTTGGTTGACAACGGTTTTTTTATTAATCTCGTGCTTAAGGTAGTACTCAATGGTCTCGGGCTCATCATTGGTTTCAGCCTCCTCCCTCACTTTTTCTAGGTTCGTTCTCCTCAACACTTTCCATCTTCATCGGGCATAATGGAAATGGTGTTAAAAATGAAGTGGGAGGGTAATCATTGCTTCACTAGTACATTTCAGGAACTTTTGTCTTGGTATACTCTTTTACCAAGTTCATCATCTCGAGTCATTTTTGCTGCATCTCCTCCCTTTGCCTATAAACCTCCTCTTCAAATTTTGCTAATCTCTCCGTGTGAGCTGCCATGTACTCCCTCATTTGTTCCTTAAAGCTTGGTGAGAGTGGTATTGTGGAAGTAGAATGGAGCAGCGTTAATTTAGATTATGCTCACGACTTGGGATTGAGAGAAAGGTGTTGGGTGGTTGGCGGATTAACATTTCGATGGATTAAATGCAGGGGGCTCTCCTATGTCTTTCAATTAGATAATCAATCCTTCTCTCAAGAGCACTCATTTGCTCTTGGTGGCGTTGGAAGATTCAAGAGGAATTGATATGGCATTAACCACTTTAACGGGGATTACAGGGGATTCATTCCAATTTTTGTAGCTTCGATCGGCAAGCTCTTCTATAATATCAAAATATTCCTCTGCGTTGAGTGGCAAGCCTTCAACGGTGTTGATCAATGGATCGATCTTGTGATGAAATCGGTATGGTCATAGAAAATTTGGAGTTGAAGCCAAGATCAATGCCATGATGAGGACTCTATGGAGTATGTCCTTGAATAAGTCCATGCTTCATAGAGAGACTCGCTTGAAGTTGTTGGAGCGTCAAGGCGTCGTCTAAGTTTAGTAGTTCTCCTCGGTGGGAAAAATTGAGTAAGGAAATGAGAGGTGAGATCATCCCAACTTGAGATGGAGCCGGCGGGAAGTCTCTCAAGCCAATTACTAGCTTGGTGCCGTAGAGATTGGAAGAGCCTTGGAATCGTGGTCTCCCGAGTAGTAGCATCGAGGTCGATTGAATCAAAAATTTTAAGGAAATCTTTAAGATGCTAGGATCTTCGGAACGAAGTCCATGGAATGCACATCCATTTTGCACCAACCGGATGGTGTCGGATCGCATGGTCGTAGTTTGGGCTTGGTCGGGAAGCTCAATGGTGTTTCTATAGCCTAAGGCGGTCTTGAGTATTCACCAAGAGTACGGCCTATTGGTGGGTCATTTGGTGGTGGGTTGATGAGTGGTGGTTGGTTATCACCTTCCATAATAAAAAGTGATGGGGTTTCTGAACAAGGTTACGAAGAAGGGGGATAGACTACGAGGAAGCTAAAAATTGGGGAAAAAAAGCTTACTTGATAGGAATCAAGTAAGAAACCTAAACGAGGTGAACTCTAACTAGCTATTCAATTCCCGTGGCAGTAACAAAAACTTGATACGCACACACGGTGAGTTCGGGGTCAAGGAACTTCCTTTTCGTCGAGCAAGTTTTTCAACACCCTAGGCAGTGAACCTAATCGTTGTAGTGTAGTATTAGAGTAAGCCACGAGTATTGATATAGTTCTCTAGGGGAATAGGAATGCTAGTGAGAAGTTACTACGCTAAGGTTAGGGTTGAGGAAGATTATTTTTTATCTTTTTATAATTTTTTAGGAAATGGAAAGGTATGAATCTCGGGGTTTGGATTTGCGGGGTTGGTATTTCTACCGATTACTCTACTTATCTAATTATCTAATTAACTAAGCTAAGGGGTAGTCTATGTCTATATTATGTGTGCTCGTATGATAGTTAAATATGTGTTTACCTAGATACTATTACTCCCTAGTTATCTCCTATTGATGGTTGAATTGTCACATCCTTATTCTTAACGCTTGTGTCTTAAAGTCGTAAGGTGTGCATTCCCTAACTCTTTGAAGTCACCCTTAAGTGTAGTAAACGAAATCTGCTAAATCATTCATAAACTAACTTTGAGGTTATCTTTGGGTTTAGTAAACGAAATCCATTATGTCATTCATAAACTATTAAAGATTTATTAAACACAACGATAGCCTAGTCGCAACGAAATCCACTATGTCATTCATAAAGTATTAAACACAACGATAGCCTAGTCGCACTCCTAAGCCAATTACAATTAAGATAAGAGACAACCTAACAATAATTAACAACTAGGTTTCATAGATCTAAGCAAACACACAAGAAATTTAGCCGGACATGTTAAACAAGCAAGCATACACACAATCAATTGAAGACATAATTGAATTAATGAAGTAAAACACTTATCTTGATGTAAAATAGGGTATGGAACCCTAAAATAATGTACAAGACAGCCTTGGTTCGGTTTAGGGTTTTTTACTCCACAAAACTACCTCTCTACAAAACTGAAAAATTCGGATTCTATATATAGTGTTATAAACTGCGACGGCGTCACTCTTTAATTGTGGCCTTGCATTAGCCATTATTAGGTTTTCTTCTTGTACGTTATCATTGTGGCGTCACCTTATGCCCGTGAGTCTGGATCAAATCTAGGCGTCTGAGCTGCGGCCTACCTCTTTTAAAACCTGATCAGATCCTTGTAAATAAGCAATTTGGCTCTGAGGCGACAAAACATGTTCACGCGGCAACACAAATAGAACTTGACCAGTCCCGCAGTTCAGCAGCTTGAGTGTCGATTCTTGACTTTGGCCATTTTCTTAAGTATATTACCAGCATCCGAATAAGTGTCATTCCAACAATTTGCCTTAAAGAGACCTAAAAAGTGAAAAGGAACGAAATTAAGTAGTAATGGATACAAAAGTGATCAATTAAGGGCTTAAATGACCCCTAAAAAATGTACCTTTTAAATCCTTATCAGTTGTATATGATGATTCGTGCCTTGATCATTAAGATGATTAAACTAAACATACAAAATATCGAAAAAATACGTTAAGGTATATGATGAATGTTACAAATCTAAAACCAGAATAAGTCTAGGTACACATTACTTGCTACATGAGATGTTCTTCACTCGAGTACGGTGACCACGTAACCAGTATATCCATGTTCGTTTTCAAATCATCAGTCGAAGATCACAGCATCATTCCCAACTTTCCTCCTTTTTTCTCAAAATCAATTTATATTCCGCATAAACAAAACATTTGAGTGACATCATACGGAGACTTAATCATGATAGCCAAAATACATAAACAAAAGTTATAGTCCTTACCATTAGGACAACAATATCTTGCCTTCCAGTTTCCATTAGAAACATGTATGATAGCATCCCGATCATTGGACTTGGCATGTACAAAATAGCAAAAAAGGTAGTCAGAATATATGATGATATGAAATTATAAGTGCAGAAAGCATGTATGAGATAAATGTTGACATATGATGACGTATAGTATGTACAACAGGCTTGCTAAGCCCAATATATACTCTACGCCCACTCTAGGCTCAGGCCCAATGATTACAAATCTGGACTAGGTCCAACAATCACAAACCCTGGGCCTTGATAAGCCCATGCCACTAAATTGGATATGGCGGACCTTGGGATCGCGAGGGTACAAAGCGGTTTGAACCTTCAACCGTTAGGCCTCTTCACTACCACATCGCGATTAACACGGAACCCTTGTCGCCAAGGGTCGGCTCCGCGACTAACCACTATATGCAATAATCCGAGAAGCCCAGCGGCCTCACCTATAAAAGGCTCTAATCCCCATACAAGGTACAACAACTTTCTCTCTCATAATTACACACACATGTTTTTACTTTCCCTCTCAAGAATGTGTACTTACTCTCACGCTGGAGTCTAATCGTGGGGTCCGTCCCCACGGTAAGACTAACTGTTTACCTTTCTTGTGCAGGAACACCACTCTTATTACTTGGATTATTACAAAACAAGCTCACCAAAGGCTTACCGGCCCAGTCCAGTAAGCTAAGTCCAGACCCTCTATAACCCGTCACACAAATTGTACTAACAAGTTGGCACCATCGGTGGGACCTAGTACACAACTGTGTTCCAGAAAATACTCACCATGAGCACTAGATTTTGACCAACTCCTGCCTTTATGTCTACGTTGCGAGACACGGTAGAAAGAAGACCCCACAGGTCTCGTGGACCTTGAGGGACCTTGTCCAACCAACCCTCGGAAATATTGTGATAAATATTTCGACAAGATCTGGCCTATTATGAAGGAGAAAGTTGAAGCGTGAAGAAAAAGCCAAAATGGAAGAAATACGAAAGGATTATCATGAAACCCGACATCACCGTAGAGCGGAAACGCCAAGTGAAAACCTGCGGAAACAGCTCGAGGCAGCAAAGCAGCGGAACACCAAAATGATGGCAGCCAAAGACGTACCCTATCTAGGTCACCCAAAAGGAAGGAAGATGTAAGGGAAACAGTGTTCAAAAGGTTTCGCAAAGGTGTGTTCCTCCGACTCAGAGATAAGGAGGGAAGCGTTTCCATATGTCCTAAAGACCGCAAGCAACAAGTCCGCCACGCGATGCAGGAAGAAAGGAGCAACGCAAGGGTTCTCAACCACGGTCGATAGAATCAAGGCTGGGAAGTCATGGAACTGGAGAAACTCGGTCGCCAAAGGCGAATAACTATTTAAACAATGAGCCTCATGGGAGCGAATGCCGAGGGCCTGAAATCGAAAAACGGAAGCCAAATGATTATTACTGCGACCTAGACAGACCACGGTCTGCAAGGATATTGATCCGTTCACTCCATGTATTCGCTACTTTGAAATGCCCATAAAGACACGAATGCCAACCAACGTGAAAATATATGATTGGAGCGGAGACCCTGAGGATCATCTAAAGATCTTCCAGGCAGCAGCAAAGGTGGAACGATGGGCCATGCCAACATGGTGTCACATGTTCAACTCCACACTCACTGGATCCGCTAGGGTCTGGTTCGACGACCTCTCACCCGAATCAATAAATAGCTACGACGAGATAAAGGAGGCTTTCTTGACTAACTTCCTGCAACAAAAGATGTATCAAAGGCACCATGGAGATTCATCACGTCAAGCAAAAGGATGGAGAACTAACGGAAGACTTCATACAGATATTCAAAGAAGAAAAAAAGGAACGAAAGGAGCCCCAACAATTATGAAGGTCTCAGGATTCATGCGCGCGATTACGATCCGGACTGATTAAGCGGCTACATGACAAAGTCCCGAAGTCAATGGCCGAAGTAATGAACATAACTACTTCCTTTCTTAGGGGGAAGCGGGGAAGTCGTGATGATAGAAAAAGGCCGTGGATACAAAGACTAATGGAACAAGCAGCAGTCAAGCATTGACAATATTTTAGGAAAGAACTTAAGAATAAATCAAGAGCCAAGGAAAGGCAGCAAGGTTTCCTCAACTATTGTGGTCAAATAAAAAGAGCTAGGTCCCCAGGCCCGTCCTCAACTACTGTGGTCAAATAAAAAGTCAATGGAAAGTTCTGTGAATTCCACAGAAAAGCAAGACATACCACGGAAGAATGTTTGCATTTCAAGAAGCAGGGAGAAGAAAAAGAGAAAGGACCGATGGTAGAAGCTGATGAATAACAAGAATAAGCGGAATCCATACGCATCAAGGAAAAATTGTAGAAAGGAGTAACAGCAAGGATGGAAACACACACACTACGAATGCGGCGGAAAAAACGTGCGGCTTGACTCCCGAGAATAAAAAAAGAAGAAACCCCGTCACCTGTAAAGAGTTAGCTCTGGAAGAGGTAACACATCAAAGAACTACGCAGGAAGTCGCGGCGGACATGACATAATAAACACAAGTCATGAAAAGGGAGACAATAAATAACAAAAAAGGCAAGTGTAGAGGTAAAAGGATAAACCTTATCCAGATAGAAAGAAAGGAAAAAATCTGCAAGTACAGATACGCGTTCCTTCCCAAGGAATATAATGTCAAATAAAGCAGCAAAATAGACACCCATGCTACGAACCTAGGCACGTAATAACCTACCAACTGGTAGAAAAGGACAAACGCTAGCGCGTGAAAAACAGTAAAATATTCGCTATTAATGCGCGAAGTAAAAAAGGAAGACACAAGAAAAGGAAAAGCAATAATCGCCGTTCTCCAGAATCAAACATTCCTAAAAAGAAAAGTCTGGAGAAGCTTGTTCCCATGGCAACATTCCTAAAAAGAGAGCATAATCAATCTTGCGAATGTATTGCCTTATTCGCATCCTCCAGATTTGGTACTCACCATGCTTGAGCATAGGCACCTTTGAAGCAGTAACCATGTGTGTTTTAAATTCAGACATCTTATCTTACTTTAGCAAAACTTAACTGACCTCTTCTTGATTACAGTTTCTAGATCACAAGCTCTGATACCACTTGTTGATCCCTGTTGAGCAAACGATCTAATATAAAAACTGACTTAGAACAAAAGCTTATTAAGTATTACGCGGAATTTAACACTTAATCTTAAGAAGAAGAACAGTTAACATTCAACACCTCAAAATTATTTATTAATACGAATACTCTTACAGTATTAGGGTTTTGCAACCTTGAAGTGTATCGACCTTAGATATAAAACTTATGTATATCTAATCTAACCTAGGACCTCCTTTTATAGACTAAGGAGTCCTTTACATTATACAATACGTAACCTACAAGATAAATATCTTTTCCATATTTATCTAATACAATAAACTAAACGGACTATACAAGACTAGCAGTGGTTACAATATATTGTCCGTGGTTACACACTACTACTAGCCGTGGTTTGTCTTCATCAGTGGTTCCATCCTTCTGTCCGTGGTTATATCAACTCTGTCAGTGGTTATATCAACTCTGTCCGTGGTTCCAGTACTTAGAGTAATTCATGATTCAAGGAACCAAAAACCCAACACCATCCCATTTCAATTCCAGCAGCTTGAGTGTCTCGATTCTTGACTTTGGCTATTTTCTTCATATATTCGCTCCTTTTCGTCCGAATAAGTGTCATTCCATCAATTTTCCTTCAAGAGACCTAAAAAGTGAAAAGGAACGAAATTAAGTAGTAACGGATACAAAAGTGATCAATTAAGGGCTTAAATGACCCCTCAAAAGAGTACCTTTTAAATCCTTATCAAATATCCCTACACTTGGTATTTGCTTGTCCTCAAGCAAATGTGCTTTTGACCAATTAATTTATAAGTTAGGGATCATGAAGCATTAGTTTAGAACGATTCAAAACACATATAAGCCCCGCGAAAGTCATAATAACCACGGAAATTACACAATAGAACCTCACAAGTGGTGTTTGGATACTCTCATCTCTCGGGTGTATATGAAATATATCAAATTAGAAATGGAAGATAAACACTCATTAACCGGTCCTAGTACATAGATTACCATAGGCTTGAGACTAGATCAAACCTTCATCGCTTTGGCGTAAGCACCTAGGAAAGACTATCCAAGAGGTCTTTTAAAGGGTTGTAACATTAGGCTTACGGTAGGGAAACAAAGTGTTTAGTGGGGTAGGCGATTTAGTGGTGGCAAGTCAAAAATCTTTATGTTACAATCATGCGAAGAATGGCATTGCTAAGCCAAGACTCGACACTCTAAACTCTAGATAAATTGAAACAAACAAACATAAATTTAAAGATAGATGTAGGATGGTAGCCCCGTATGTTTTTTTTTTCATTTTTTTTCAACACTCTATTTTTTTTCTTTTCTCTATTTTTTTCGATTTTTTTTCATACACTTTTACTCTACCATCCTCTACGATAACATCAAAATGATAGGGATTTATAGGCACATCCCTACACTTGAGTTTTTATTATTCTAACACTAATTTGACCCGAATTGAAAAGATCAAAACACTTGGAGTACATTATTACGCAAATAAAGGGAATTTGAATTTAACGTTCCCTTCCCGTCATTTCATAAAATTTAACTTTTCCCATGAGTCCCAATCGTCCCAAAACTGTGTACAAAGGATATGACTCGACTTAGCAACTTTTGCAAGCAACTAGATAATTGAACTAAGGGTTTAGTATGATAACAATAATGCACTAAGAGTGAGTGCATACAAGGTAGGCTAAGGCGATTTGGGTGTACATTTGGGGGTGGATTGTAAACAATTCTCTTCATTGATATTCTGGAAAACAGAAACATCACGAGAACCGCGAAAAGGATAGGCTCTGAGGGGTTAACTAGGGGTATCGTGTACTAAAGATGAGTACAACGCAAGGGTGTGGGGGAATTACTCAACCGATGTGGAAGAAGTGATTATAATACGGGTATCAAATAAGGGTTATCCTAATGCCTCTTATCATTTAGTTATTCCTAACTACACAAGTGTAGTCTTACTAGCGATCTTGGAATGCATCACAAAACAAGTTTTAGAATCTATTATACTACCGGTTCACACTCTAAGCATTAAAGTGGAATGCTTTAATTCCTACAAATCTAAGGACGATCCTCACATTTTGGGTGGAATTTAAGTGGTAAAGTGTTTTTTGTGCTAGTCATATAACTTCCTATCCATGAGACACTTTATTAAGACTAATGGCCCACTCCTACATGTCATGAAAAATTTTAAATTTGGTGCCAAAATTACCCTAACCGATATTCCTCATGGTTTATTACACAAATGATATTGGACAAGGAAAATAGTCAAGGATAAGCATAGTTTCAAAGTTCCCGTTTTATTTTCCCTCCCTACACTTAAACTGAAAATTGTCCCCAATGTTCCCCGAAAGTATCAAAGTTATGAAAATGGAAGGTAATTAAAAATGAAAGAAACTAGTACTCCCCTGATTAGCTCGGTAGGATCCGTGTGAAGTAGTGGTCAAATCTTTCTTCAAGAAGAGTGTTTGCGTTAAAAGCTCCTTCCAATCTTATGTATCTTCTTCTTGATAAATTAAACCTGCACACTTGAAGAAAACAAACGAAACCTTAGCGTAAAATCGGCGGTAACAATATATATATGACTCTACTAAACTAGGATATAATGCTTGTGGAATGGATGTTTACAGATTTTCTGGAAAATTAAGACCGAAATTCCAAAAATTTATAAGTAGCTTAGTAAACTAGAAAAAAATAGTAAGCAGTTTCTACTCCTCCTGACCCCGTCAGGTTGCGACCCTGACGCCGTCAGGTTATCATGACAGAAACTGGTCTGCGATTTTCTGTAAAAAATTCTAGAAACTTTTTATCTTTAGAACCTGGAAAAATTTCCTGCAAAACATCCATTATGACTCGATACAAGCATTTAACTCGAACAAACACACATGTATATCTTTTAAATAATTGTAATTCTCATGTTCACGTTCTTTTTTAATACGTGTGTAATCCTCCCTACACTTATCCCTTATGTAAAAGACCTTTATATGTAATTAAGACGAGGTTAAAGACAAAATAAAGCATTTTCACAAATTCAAACATGAGAACATAGAATAATGAAAAGATATATGACACACAAATAAAAATGAAAAATAAATATACATGGGTTGCGTCCCAAGAAGCGCTTATTTTTGTTCGAGTCACGAGCTTGACTCTACCCTTATTTAACGGATAGAGGGGGGTTTTTTCTACACTTAAGCTTAAGTGTGGGTGATAGTAGTGATACACACCCTTAGGGTGGAAATTTGCTTATGTGAGGAGAGGGTGATGGGTGATTTATATGCTCAAAGAGGTGTGCTCCATTCATTCTAACCTTACCTAATTTTATGGGTGTAGCCGGTGAATCAAATCTCTCTCCTAAAAATGGATCATCTTCTATCAACTTCAAAAGATTCTTAGTTAAGGATCCATCTTGACCTAATAAACCCCGTTTAAACCCATAATGTTTCTTGTTATCAACCATGAATGGGTGATATAATTGTGTAAGGTCATGGGTTACTCCTATATTAGCTTCCACTCTACATGGACTATTTATTTTGATGGGTGGATTGGGGCCTAATTCAATTCCAAGATTCACTTCTAAAGACGGAAAATTGGGTAAGGTTTTTGGTTAAGGCTCCGGTTCATCAAAATTAGGAACTTCCCTAGGACTAAGAGAGAGGTCATGACAACAAGCATCTAAACCTACATTCTCTAGTGGCGTTTGGTCCAAAGGTTCTATATCAATCGGGGTTCCTATAGTCTCTTCTACTTCTTCCGGGTAAGTTATAGGCGATGTGTGTTCCTCAAGTGATGGTAGGGATTGTGGGCTTGGAGTTTCCACCTCATTCTCCATTATATCTAGATCTCCTAAATGTTCATCATGTGTTTTAGTATGATCTAACCCAAATACACTCCTAAGTATCTCAAATCCTTCTTTAGCCATTTCAAATTCTTGGTCCGAATCATAAGAATCATTCTCAAAAATTTGATCACTATGTTCTATTTGCCTAAAGGATTCCTCACGCGTGTCATATGTTTTGGTGAAATCTATCCCACGCATGCAACTAGGTAGTTCAACTATAACCATCCCACAATCTTGTTTGGGTTTAGGTTCCATGTTCTTAAAAACTAGCTCTTTTTGATCATGATGCCTAAGGTTGGATAAATCCTCCTTATCCATTTCCTCAAGTTGTGACAACTGATGGTTTATGCTTAGGAGGATTTTCTCAAAAAATTTCAAGAGGGTCTCACTAAAAGGAGTTGATTCTAACAATGATCGTTGAATAGAAGCCACACAAGTACAAAATTTATCAAATCCATCCAACCTTACACCCATCTCCTTTTGGATATCTCTAAGATCACTCACAAATTCATTAGAAAAATAAAAAGCAATCCAATCTGCGAAATTCAATTGTTCCTCATTTGTTAATGATTCAAATGCAACTTCACTTGCCATCGCGACAAATGAAAAGGGTTTTACGAACACAAACACAAAGAAGGGGAATAGACTACAAGGAAGATAAAAACGAGAAAAAAGCTTACTTGATAGGAATCAAGCAAGGAAACCTAAACGAGGTGAAAATCTAACTTGCTATTCTATTCCCCGGCAACGGCGCCAAAAAATTAATACGAGTACAATGCGCGTTCGGGGTCAAAGGAACTTCCTTTTCGTCGAGCAAGTTTTTCAACACCCTAGGCAGTGAACCTAATCGTTGTAGTGTAGTATTAGGGTAAGCCTCGGGAATTGATATCATTCTCTAGGGGAATAGGAATGCTAGTTAGAAATTAATACGCTAAGGTTGGCGTTGAGGAAGATGATTTTTTATCTTTTTTATGTTTTTTTTTAGAAAATGGAAAGGTACAAATCTCGGGGTTTGGATTTGGGGGTTGGTATTTCTACCGATTACTCTACTTATCTAATTATCTAATTATCTAAACTAAGGTGAGTGTAGTCTATGTATATTGTTGTGTGCTCTTATGATGATTAAAAATGTATTTACTTAGATGTTATTACTCCCTAGTTATCTCCTATTGATGATTGAATTGTCATGTCCTTATTCTTAACGCGTTGTGTTTCTAAAGTCATAGGGTATGCGTTTATCCCTAACTCTTTGAAGCTACCTAAGGTTAATGACTACGAAATCTCTAGGATTCGTAAACTTAACACTAAGGTTATCTTTGGATATTTAGCCTACAATTCCAATAGTAACTATAAGCCAAGGTTCAACAAAGACTTATCAAGCATTAATAACACAACGAATGACCTATCGCAATACTAGATCAATCACAGTTAAGATAAGAAACAACCAATCAATATTTACTAACTAGGTTTCATATTATCTAAGCAAACACATAAGTAAATTAGCCGGACATGGAGAACATGCAAGCATACACACAAACAATTGAAGACCTGATTAAATCAATGAAGTAAAACACTTATCTTGTTGTAAAATAGGGTATGGAACCCTAAGATACTGCACAAGACAGCCTTGGTTCGGTTTAGATTTTTACTCCACAAAACTACCTCTCTAAAAACTGAAAAATTCGGATCCTATATACAGTGTTACAAAATGCCACGGCGTCACTCTTTAATTGTGACGCCGTCGGGTCGCCGCCATTAGGGTTTCGTCTTGGCCCCGTCAACTCTGTGGACGGCGTCACCTCATGCTCGTGGCGCCGTCGGTTTCAACCTCTGCGCCGTCGGATCCAAATCTAGGCGTCACGAGTTGCGATGCCCTACTCTTTTAAACCTGATGCCGTCACTTGTAAATTAGCAATTTGGCTACTGAGTCGTCTCAAGATGTGTCGCGAAGGCGTCACATTTAACCAGTGACGCCGTCCCCTTTCAATTCCAGCAGCTTGAGTGTCTCGATTCTTGACTTTTGCCATTTTCTTTATATATTCGAGCGTTTTCGTCCGAATAAGTGTCATTCCAGCAATTTGCCTTCAAGAGACCTAAAAAGTGAAAAGGAACGTAATTAAGTAGTAACGGATACAAAAGTGACCCAATTAAGGGCTTAATTGAACCCGAAAAAGTGTACCTTTTAAATCCTTATCAATGAACGAGGCTGATGCCAACTTTCCTCCTCTTCCTACCAGAACCAGAAGCCACCCCACTATCAAAACGAATATCAGAAACTAAATAATCAGGTCGCATAACAACACCACCAGATGATTGAGAAACTCTGATTTCCGAGCAAAAATCTTTAGCAAAGGGACTTCATCATCCTTCCGTGGCCGAGTATCAACCAGCAATTCCATCGGGTTTTTATTCTTAACCAACGACAACAAATCCATAGCTGCAGCAAACAGACAAAAAAGAAACACAGATCACAAGAAAATCAAGATAAATTAGTAATAGGAAAAAAACATAGATACGGCATACCCACCCCGATTCTCTTGATCATAAAACACGAGATAAAAGTCATTGCCCAAAGTGTAATTGCGGCTCAACCCAACCAAATAAAGGAAAGGCTCCAGAAACTTAACAAAGGAAGAAGCATTGGTAACAAGGGAGGCAACATGTTCAACATCAAATTCAGTATCCCTAGGGGTGGCATCCTTAGGAAGATTTCTACCAACGAAGAAAGGATGAATATAAGGACAAGCAAATGAGTCAATCCAGAAAAAGTGATCGTTCCAACTTTTAAGGCAATCAAGGGGCTTGGTATAGCAAACACCAAAGCTATCGGCCGCGTTTACTAAAAGAAAGCCAGCCATGACTCCGAGATAAGATATAAAAACACCTAAACAAACCAACTGAGGGTTCAATACCAAGTGCAAAACAAATAATTTCAAATTGAGAAACCTTAGCAGCACCAATGACAGAAAGCTGCGAGATATGAATACGATAGTAGTCAAGAATCAAAACAACAAAAGAGGACAAGGGAAGGCGGAAATTAGCAAACTCAAAGAAATGGGTATAAACACCGATCTTTCCATTCGGCGCTTCACGAATACTTTTGTTAGGATCAGGAAATTTCGGATGAACAAAGCGCGGAATCGAATAATCAATACAGAAATGATCAAGTGCCTTCTGTGATAGTTTAGACTTGGTAGAAGAAAAAGTACACATAACGGAAAAAGAAAAAGGAATCAAGAATCTAACCTGACTGAGGAATTGGAAGGCGGATACGGCCAAAGGCAAGGTCGGATCAAAGAATGGTGTTCGCAACAAAAAGAGCAGTAAAAAAATGAGCTACAATCAAAGCAGGGGATATTTATACGAACGGAATGAAGATGACCCAAGAAAACCCTAAATAAAGGGACACGCGTCCAAAAGCAATCTGATCGAACAATAAAAACCAAAGACACGTGGATAAAGATGGTAGAAAGCAAAGGGCCCACGAAGTCAAATAAACCAGAACGTGAAAAGCCGTAAAACGTCCACGTGGAAAAAACATTTCCTAAGGAAAGAAAGTGTCAAGAAAACACTTAGAAAGTGCGGAAAAGAAAGTGAACCGCAAGAAGTAGTCTAAGTAAATCCTGCGGCAATATCCGCACGCAGTGCACATACTAGAATAGGGGGACTGGATGGTATAACAGTTCCCAAGGGTAGGAAAAAGAATTTTCGGAAAGGAAAAAACGCATGATGAAATCCTTAGTCAACTCAAGCCTAGTGACATCCACCGCATGCGACAATATCCGCATGCAATGAACATACTAGACTGGGGGGTCTTGATGACGTATAGTATGTACAACAGGCCTGCTAAGCCCAATACATACTCTACGCCCACTTTAGGCTCAGGCCTAATGATTACAAATCCTGGACTCAGGTCCAACAATCACAAATCCTGGGCCAACAGTAAGCCCAATGACTAAATTGGCTATGGCCCAGACCTTGAGATGCGCGCGAGGTACATAACAGGCTGAACCTTCAACCGTTAGGCCTCTCACGACCGCATCCGCGATTAACATCAACCCTTGTCCGCCAAGGGTCCTGCTCTGGCGACTAACCACTATATGCGATAATCCAGGAAGCCCCAGCGGTAAACCTCGCCTATAAAAGGGGCTCTAATCCTCATACAAGGTACAACAACTTTCTCTCCTATAATTACACACACATGCTTTTACTTTCCCTCTCAATAATGTGTACTTACTCTCATGCCGGAGTCTAATCGTGGGGTCCGTCCCCACGATAAGACTAACGGTTTACCTTTCTTGTGCAGGAACACCACTCTTATTACTTGGATTAGTACAAAACAAGCTCACCAAAGGCTTACTGGCCCAGTCCAGTAAGCTACGTCCAGAACCTCTATAACCCGTCGCACAAATTGTACTAACAACATACCTTCCAAAATCATTTGGCAAATATTGATCATGGTCCATCCCATGTTTTTCTATCAACAGATATTAGTTTCAATAATCATTTATGAGTAAAGTAGTGATAATACATTATTCATGTAATTAGTAATGTTGGATATGCTAACCTTGTTCTGATTAAAGTGATCTCAGGTATGTTACGATTGATGAAAATCCTTGAGCCAAATAAAGTATTGTCAACAACAGGAGTACCTTCACCTTATATTATTAACACGTGTGAATGGTTAATATTCACATCAATCTAAAGTAATTCATATATGATTCAAGTTTATTTTTTTTTAAATTTAAAGAAATAACTTACCGTCCCAATACTTAGCCTATCAAAGCTGTAGTATGAATACTACAAGCCCCATTGTTTCACGCTTGCTCGCATACTCATCAAACAATTTAGCCCAATTGTCCCAAAACGTACAGTCCAAGCGAGTTCCCCTGAAATATACAAATTCATTATTTCACACAGTATACTTAAATTTGTATAATAGTGTTTATAATAATAATATTAGTATTGTATATGTACACTTACTCATGATCTTCAACGACAACCGTCCTACGGATTTTAGGACCAGTAGCAGACTGAACTGGGATAATATCAACAATAGCGATAACAGACCCAATCACATCTATGCAAAAACTGTCGTAAATAAACAAATGTCACACCCCCAAATTACGTGTTTTGCAGCGGAATGGAATACCTTGGGGAGGACTGTCATAGCATCAAAGTTACAGTTATATCGAACGACCTAAAGTGTCGTTTGAAAAATACATCGTTTGATTAATTAGAATAATCAGAGTTTACAAAATGTAGGTCCCAAATGAAAATCAATGTATGCGGAAATAGGTTTGATACAAGCCAAACGATGTTTTTAAAGTGTATAAATCACATGTGAGACGCGTCGTCACCACGACTCTATGATGAGTCCATATGCATGCCATGAAGTGAAGGCCTTAGATACCTGAGATAAAACATGCTAAAAAGTGTCAACACAAAGGTTGGTGAGTTCATAGAGTTTGGTTAACAAGTAAAGCCTTAAAAGAGTGTTTATGTAACAAAGGCAAAGTTTTTGGTCAAATAGAATAGTTCGCAAAGCAAAGGCATCGTAAATCCACTCAGTTCCAAGTCCGCCCATACAAAACTTGCAACCTGTGTGTTTACAACCCACTGCTAAAAATAGTATGTCAATCATGTATGCATGTATCATAGTAGTTAGAAGTATAAATGTCACCACAAGGGTCTTCCAACAACTCGTGTTGGGATGTTCCTCCAACGCTCACGTTGGGCTGTATCCATATAAATGGCCTTCCAACATATAAATGTTGGGATGTTCCTCCAACGACACACGTTGGGCTGTATCCAAATTAATGGCCTTCCAACATATAAATGCTGGGATGTTTGTTTAAGTCTAGTCAATACACACACCAAGTCTAGAGTATAAGTAATGTTGTTTGGCAAAAGAGTTTAAATGTTTGGATAAATAAGCATATATCTCGCCCCAAATAATTTATAGGAATTTAAATGAGTAAAAGCGGGGTATGAACTCACAATAGTATGTAAAAGTTTAGAGTACTTGTGAAAGTAAATGAAAATAGTTTGAGCATGTATCTCCCCCAAAAAGTGATTGAAAATGAATAAAAGTAGGGGCTATGAAACTCACAGTAATATGTCAAAGTTTAGAATATTTGTGATAGTGAAAGTAAGTAGTTGAGCATGTATCTCCCCCAAAGAGTTTGTAAGACAAATACGTAATAGAAAGTGGGGCTACGAACTCACCTGATGTGATTGATATGCTAACAAAATGAAGTGCAAGAAAATGAGGCTCGGAAACTATCCGCGACCTAAAATGAATGATATGATACTCAATGAGTTATGATGTAATGTTATGCATGCATTTCGTATGTTATTTATACCATTCGCGAGTTTTGAAAATAATACTCTTCGTCGAAAAATACTCCTTTGACGTCTTGACCATTCTTAAAATCACTTTACAAGTATTTACGTCAAAATGTCATCCTACAATAGTTTCGTAGTGATTTATTGTGAAATTTTAACTTTTAAGTAAAATAATGTCGTCGGAAATTTCATGAAAGTGACAAAAATGACTTCGAAAAACTAGTCGTAAAATGGTGTACGTCAAACGTTAGGAAACGAACTTCGGACGGTTATGGAAAGTTTGTATCAAAATCTAGAAGTTTTAGTTCAGGAGTTTTCGTCATAGAGGTCTCGAACATAAAGATAATAAAGGTTAAAGATGGTGATTTTGTCGAATTGTGGTTCAAAAAGTGAGTTTCGGCCAAGTTTAAGCATTCGTAAATAATTTATTACAACTCCGCTATACAAACGGTTGGTCGTTTTAGAAAATATGCTTGGTGATCTTGATTTTATTAGAAGACATTTCGTTCCAAAAAGTTCCACATCCTCGTTAAAAACAACCCTCAACATGGTCGTTTTAGTTACCGTAACACTTGTCTCGTAAAAATAATATAGTTTTTCTGAAAATAATAGTTACGGCAATTTTATGAAAACATGTATATCTTAGTCGTTTCAAATCCGTTTTCTACGTATTATACGTCCTTAGCTTCGTATCAAAGTATACTAATATATTTTTCATAAGTCGAAATAATTTGTAAAGCTTAGGACTCGTTTTTGACTCGTACCAAATAAAAATAGTATGCTGAAATTTCAGAAAAATATATATATCGTCGTCAAACTTGGAAAATTCATAACTTCTTCGTTATAACTCCGTTTTAATCCGTTCAAGCTGCCACGGATTCGTTTTAAAGTATATTTTCTAAATATCAAGGCCAAAAATTCGTGCCTACTGTCGGATTTTCCAGAAAAACAAAATAAGGACAGACCACTATATATACTTGTCGAAAATAGTTTTTCTCGTACTAAACCTATTCCAATCCCTTCAAATCAACTCCAAAGCTAATCTAATCCTACCATACACCTTCTTAGGGTGTCATGGGTTCCTAGACATCATCAAGACCAACATATACCAAGGGGATAATTATAGGATGACCTTATATATATATAACTCTAAAAATCATGTAAAAATGGTATAATCAACATAAGTCTTGCATGTTTGCTATGAAAATGATAAAATACATATGTAATGATAAGAAAAGATGAAAAATGATAGAAACATGCTTACAAGCTATTATGATGAGGTGCAAAGAACAAGGTTAGCCTAAACACTCTAGGTTTTTATTTCAAAACCTTAATAAGAGTGTGATTCTAGATTGTAATTACTTGTGCTTGAGAAAAATTTTGATGATCCCTTGACAACACCCTATATGGCCGGTTTAGAGAGAAGGAAAAGAAGAGAGGAAATTTTGACTTGAACTAAAATTATTGTGATTGAAATTATGCAAGTAAATGAAGTGTATATCTAGACAATAAAGACTTTACCAACTCCATGTGACTTACCCCCCTCAAGGCCGGTTTTAGGGGGGGAATGTCTCTCAAGATACATATTTTTTTTTATTGAGTATATATAAATGTGTAAGAAAATGTATAAGTTAAAGTGGTTAAGTACAAGATGTTGTAACTTGTATATATTGGTGAAATTTGAGTAGTATTGTCTACAAATAAGTTTTAATAGGCCAAAGTAAAATATATTGTAGTTATAAAAATTGTAAAAATATTTTTCTTGCATAATTTGAGTGATAATATAATTATCGTGTAGTTTTTAAGAAAAGCGTCGTAATATTATAAATTGAACGATTTATATACAAAATAAATTTAAAACACTGAGTAAACTCAAAATATAGTTTTTATAACTAAATGTAAGTATAAAAATATATCGGGATCATATTTGAAATAACGGATTAAATATTCAAAATAATAACTCACGCGATAACGTTTATTTAATATAAAATTTTACGTTAAATGTGAAATGAAATGTCATGAATGAACTAATATGATGCAAATGATGCTAATGAAATGTAGACTAAACTTAGTCCATATGAAATGTTAGTGATGATATGATCATGAATTCGCCGCTAAACCATAAAGGTTACGTGAATTTGGAACACGCAAAGCTAGTTTACGATAAATGATGAAATTGTGAAACGTGAATTGTTTTGAGAAATGACCAAAAATTGAGAATTGTGACATTCTTCCCATGTCAGAGGAATCACGTCCTCGTGATTCAATCGATGATACTATGATTCGAACCTCGACAAGGGTTCTAAAAGTTTATGCTTGTGTATGGTCTATATGATTATGTCAATGCTCATGCATATGAGTTACTTGTCCCACAAGATACGTTCTGTGCTATCGTGAGCAATTCCCATCCTAAATACATGCTTTCTTATGATTAGGCTCGATGAGACAAGCTTTCCCATTCTCAAGCAAAATTTTTAAAAGACTTTTTGGTAACCGATTTTTGCTTAATCCCACAACTCATCAAACAAGAACTGTCATACGATTAGGCTAAATCGGTTTAGGTAACGACTTGTTTCTAGCTCGATCTTTGCAACTCATCAAACAAGAACTGTCACTCGGATCAAACTGGAAACAAGTGGTTTGAAGAAAATCTTTTGAAAATTTGGCTTGATTACGGAATTGCTTACACATATGAGACTACTACTCCCTTCATTGCATGATTCTTCCTGAATTAGACATAGGTGATCAGGCTATGTATAATTTAGGAGTAACTATGCAATGCTTGAACTAATCGACTCATATGATGTTTGGTGTTGAGTCATAAGTCCGCATGTATAAAGAATGTGCACTTATAATGATATGATGAGATGCTATGATGATGTGGTTATAGTCTAGGGTCAATGATGCAACCTAGTTCTCTATAACCGATGCTCTGATACCAATCTGTCACACCCCCAAATTACGTGTTTTGCAGCGGAATGGAATACCTTGGGGAGGACTGTCATAGCATCAAAGTTACAGTTATATCGAACGACCTAAAGTGTCGTTTGAAAAATACATCGTTTGATTAATTAGAATAATCAGAGTTTACAAAATGTAGGTCCCAAATGAAAATCAATGTATGCGGAAATAGGTTTGATACAAGCCAAACGATGTTTTTAAAGTGTATAAATCACATGTGAGACGCGTCGTCACCACGACTCTATGATGAGTCCATATGCATGCCATGAAGTGAAGGCCTTAGATACCTGAGATAAAACATGCTAAAAAGTGTCAACACAAAGGTTGGTGAGTTCATAGAGTTTGGTTAACAAGTAAAGCCTTAAAAGAGTGTTTATGTAACAAAGGCAAAGTTTTTGGTCAAATAGAATAGTTCGCAAAGCAAAGGCATCGTAAATCCACTCAGTTCCAAGTTCCGCCCATACAAAACTTGCAACCTGTGTGTTTACAACCCATTGCTAAAAATAGTATGTCAATCATGTATGCATGTATCATAGTAGTTAGAAGTATAAATGTCACCACAAGGGTCTTCCAACAACTCGTGTTGGGATGTTCCTCCAACGCTCACGTTGGGCTGTATCCATATAAATGGCCTTCCAACATATAAATGTTGGGATGTTCCTCCAACGACACACGTTGGGCTGTATCCAAATTAATGGCCTTCCAACATATAAATGCTGGGATGTTTGTTTAAGTCTAGTCAATACACACACCAAGTCTAGAGTATAAGTAATGTTGTTTGGCAAAAGAGTTTAAATGTTTGGGTAAATAAGCATATATCTAAGCCCCAAATAATTTATAGGAATTTAAATGAGTAAAAGCGGGGTATGAACTCACAATAGTATGTAAAAGTTTAGAGTACTTGTGAAAGTAAATGAAAATAGTTTGAGCATGTATCTCCCCCAAAAGTGATTGAAAATGAATAAAAGTAGGGGCTATGAAACTCACAGTAATATGTCAAAGTTTAGAATATTTGTGATAGTGAAAGTAAGTAGTTGAGCATGTATCTCCCCAAAGAGTTTGTAAGACAAATACGTAATAGAAAGTGGGGCTACGAACTCACCTGATGTGATTGATATGCTAACAAAATGAAGTGCAAGAAAATGAGGCTCGGAAACTATCCGCGACCTAAAATGAATGATATGATACTCAATGAGTTATGATGTAATGTTATGCATGCGTTTCGTATGCTATTTATACCATTTGCGAGTTTTGAAAATAATACTCTTCGTCGAAAAATACTCCTTTGACGTCTTGACCATTCTTAAAATCACTTTACAAGTATTTACGTCAAAATGTCATCCTACAATAGTTTCATAGTGATTTATAGTGAAATTTTAACTTTTCGCCGTAAAATAATGTCGTCGGAAATTTCATGAAAGTGACAAAAATGACTTCGAAAAACTAGTCGTAAAATGGTGTACGTCGAACGTTAGGAAACGAACTCGACGGTTATGGAAAGTTTGTATCAAAATCTAGAAGTTTTAGTTCAGGAGTTTTCGTCATAGAGGTCTCAAACATAAAGATAATAAAGGTTAAAGATGGTGATTTTGTCGAATTGTGGTTCAAAAAGTGAGTTTCGGCCAAGTTTAAGCATTCGTAAATAATTTATTACAACTCCGCTATACAAACGGTTGGTCGTTTTAGAAAATATGCTTGGTGATCTTGATTTTATTAGAAGACATTTCGTTCCAAAAAGTTCCACATCCTCGTTAAAAACAGCCCTCAACATGGTCGTTTTAGTTACCGTAACACTTGTCTCGTAAAAATAATATAGTTTTTCTGAAAATAATAGTTACGGCAATTTTATGAAAACATGCATATCTTAGTCGTTTCAAATCCGTTTTCTACGTATTATACGTCCTTAGCTTCGTATCAAAGTATACTAATATATTTTTGATAAGTCGAAATAATTTGTAAAGCTTAGGACTCGTTTTTGACTCGTACCAAATAAAAATAGTATGCTGAAATTTCAGAAAAATATATATATCGTCGTCAAACTTGGAAAATTCATAACTTCTTCGTTATAACTCCGTTTTAATCCGTTCAAGCGGCCACGGATTCGTTTTAAAGTATATTTTCTAAATATCAAGGCCAAAAATTCGTGCCTACTGTCGGATTTTCCAGAAAAACAAAATAAGGACAGACCACTATATATACTTGTCGAAAATAGTTTTTCTCGTACTAAACCTATTCCAATCCCTTCAAATCAACTCCAAAACTAATCTAATCCTACCATACACCTTCTCAGGGTGTCATGGGTTCCTAGACATCATCAAGACCAACATATACCAAGGGGATAATTATAGGATGACCTTATATATATATAACTCTAAAAATCATGTAAAAATGGTATAATCAACATAAGTCTTGCATGCTTGCTATGAAAATGATAAAATACATATGTAATGATAAGAAAAGATGAAAAATGATAGAAACATGCTTACAAGCTATTATGATGAGGTGCAAAGAACAAGGTTAGCCTAAACACCCTAGGTTTTTATTTCAAAACCTTAATAAGAGTGTGATTCTAGATTGTAATTACTTGTGCTTGAGAAAAATTTTGATGATCCCTTGACAACACCCTATATGGCCGGTTTAGAGAGAAGGAAAAGAAGAGAGGAAATTTTGACTTGAACTAAAATTATTGTGATTGAAATTATGCAAGTAAATGAAGTGTATATCTAGACAATAAAGACTTTACCAACTCCATGTGACTTACCCCCCTCAAGGCCGGTTTTAGGGGGGGAATGTCTCTCAAGATACATATTTTTTTTTATTGTGTATATATAAATGTGTAAGAAAATGTATAAGTTAAAGTGGTTAAGTACAAGATGTTGTAACTTGTATATATTGGTGAAATTTGAGTAGTATTGTCTACAAATAAGTTTTAATAGGCCAAAGTAAAATATATTGTAGTTATAAAAATTGTAAAAATATGTTTCTTGCATAATTTGAGTGATAATATAATTATCGTGTAGTTTTTAAGAAAAGCGTCGTAATAATATAAATTTAACGATTTATATACAAAATAAATTTAAAACACTGAGTAAACTCAAAATATAGTTTTTATAACTAAATGTAAGTATTAAAAATATATCGGGATCATATTTGAAATAACGGATTAAATATTCAAAATAATAACTCACGCGATAACGTTTATATAATATAAAATTTTCGCGTTAAATGTGAAATGAAATGTCATGAATGAACTAATATGATGCAAATGATGCTAATGAAATGTAGACTAAACTTAGTCCATATGAAATGTTCGTGATGATATGATCATGAATTCGCCGCTAAACCATAAAGGTTACGCGAATTTGGAACACGCAAAGCTAGTTTACGATAAATGATGAAATTGTGAAACGTGAATTGTTTTGAGAAATGACCAAAAATTGAGAATTGTGACAACAAAGTTGTATATTGTATAAGAAATGTCATTTTAAAATAGAATGGTTTTAAAAACACGTATCGACAGCCTCATGCTCATGGTAATTGCGATTGTCGCCCAATAATCTATTGAATGGCTCAAGAATAAATCCGTTTACATTGTTTTCGATAGGGTCTACTCTAGTCACGGTGATCATTTTGTAAAAACTGAGCTTATACTTGTGAGGCAATAGTGGCAGCCTACCACTGTTCTCGGCAAGCCCAAAGTTTGAAATCACATAACATTGGCACTCTTTAAACAACGGTTCATATCGGAACGAAAATTCTTTTTTAATGTACACCTGAATCCTATCATTCTGAAACACAAATCATAATTATAATAAGTGTTTAATGATGTATAGCCGTATAACAAGCTTACTGGGCCTGGCCCATGCTATACACATGCTGGGCCTAGGCCCAACAACGAGAAAAACTATGAACACTGGACCAACTATAAGCCCAATAATTAAATTGGCTATAGTCCAAACTAAAAGACGGACGCAGAATACTTAGCAGACCAAAACTCTAGCCACAGGCGGTATTCTGTGTCAGCATCCGCGATTAACATGGAACCTTGTCCGACAAGGGTCCGGCTCCGGCAGCTAACTACTATATGCGAGTAACTAGGAAACCCTAGCAGTAAACCTTGCTTATAAAAGGGGCTCTAATCCCCATACAAGGTACAACTTTCTCTCTCATAATAACACACACATACTCTTATTTCTCTGACAAGAATGCGTACTTACTCTCACGCCGGAGTCTAATCGTGGGTTACGTCCCTACGGTAAGGCTAACGGTTTACTCTTCTTGTGCAGGGAATTCAATCAAACTACTTGGATTAGTACAAGATCAGCCCACCAACAGCTTGTTGGCCCAATCCAACGCGCAATACTAACACCCATTACAACCCGTCACGCTTTTGTACTAACAAGTTGGCGACATCCGTGGGACCCAGTACACAACTGCGTTCAGTAAAATACTCACCATGGGCACTCGGTCCGAGCCAACTCCCGCTCTTGTATCCACACTGTGGAATACATCGAAATGAGAAAATCATACGACTTCGACGGATCTTGAAGGGCCTGCGTCTGACGTAGCCCTCCGGAAGTACTATGACAAGTACTTCGATCAGATCTTACCTATTCTTACAGAGAAAGTTCGGAAACGGGAAGAAAGAGCCAAAGCGGTGAAAGCACTGACAACTCGGGTGGATCTCCATAAAGCCTCGCATCATCATGAGTTGGAAATGCCAACGGGAAGAAGAAACTTGAGGAAACAACCCGAGTTCGCGAAGCGTCGAAACACACAGGACAGCAGCGGCCAAAGACGTACCCGGTTTAGGTCACCAAAAAGGAGAGAAGGTGAACGAGAGACGGTGTTCAAAAGGCTGCGCAAAAGCGTGTTCCATAGGCTGGGAGACAAGGAAGAAAGTGTCTCCAAAGACCCCAGAAGACCAGTTCTCCATATCGCTGAAAGAAAGAAGAGAGTAGCTATCGAGACTCTCAATCGCAACTAGTAAGGCTAAAATCCAGAGGGCATGGAGCCGAAGAGGCGCGGTCGTGGCTAGCAGGCGACTGCTCAGGAGACGGGTCAAACGAAAGTAGATATCGAAGGTTCGAAGTAAAAAAGCGGAAACACAGTAATAGCGATGATGATGACCTGGCTAGACCCTGGGTCTACAAGGATACTGATCCGTTCACTCCACGTATCCGCTACTTTGAGATGCCAACGAAAACACGTATGCCAACTAACGTAAAAACATATGACGGGAGTGGAAACCCAGAAGATCATCTCAAAATCTTCCAGGCAGCCAAAAGGAAGAACGATGGACCATGCCAACTTGGTGCCACATGTTTAACTCCACACTAACTGGATCTGCTAGGAAACCCTAGCAGTAAACCTCGCTTATAAAAGGGGCTCAACTTCCCATACAAGGTACAACTTTCTCTCTCATAATAACACACACATACTCTTATTTCTCTGACAAGAATGCGGACTTGCTCTCACGTCGGAGTCTAATCGTGGGGTATGTCCCCACGGTAAGGCAAACGGTTTACTCTTCTTGTGCAAGGAATTCAATCAAACTACTTGGATTAGTACAAGATCAGCCCACCAACAGCTTGTTGGCCCAATCCAACGCGTAATACTAACACCCATTACAACCCGTCACACTTTTGTACTAACAAGTTGGCGACATCCGTTGGACCCAGTACACAACTGCGTTCAGTAAAATACTCACCATGGGCACTCGGTCCGAGCCAACTCCCGCTCTTGTATCCACACTGCGGAATACAGCGAAAAGAGAAAATCATATGACTTCGACGGATCTTGAAGGGCCTGCGTCTGACGTAGCCCTCCGGAAGTACTGTGACAAGTACTTCAATCATATCTTACCTATTCTTACAGAGAAAGTTCAGAAACGGGGAAGAAAGAGCCATAGCGGTGAAAGCACTGACAACTCGGGTGGATCTCCATAAAGCCTCGCATCATCATGAGTCGGAAATGCCAACGGGAAGAAGAGACTTGAGGAAACAACCTGAGTCCGCGATGCGTCGAAACACACAGGACAGCAGCGGCCAAAGACGTACCCGGTTTAGGTCACCAAAAAGGAGAGAAGGTGAACGAGAGACGGTGTTCAAAAGGCTACGCAAAAGCATGTTCCACAGGCTGGGAGACAAGGAAGAAAGTGTCTCCAAAGACCCCAGAAGACCAGTTCTCCATATCGCTGAAAGAAAGAAGAGAGTAGCTATCGAGACTCTCAATCGCAACTAGTAAGGCTAAAATCCAGAGGGCATGGAGCCGAAGGCGCGCGGTCGTGGATAGCAGGTGACTGCTCAGGAGACGGGTCAAACGAAAGTAGATATCGAAGGTCCGAAGTCAAAAAGCGAAAACCAAGTAATAGTGATGATGATGACCTGGCTAGACCCTGGGTCTGCAAGGATACTGATCCGTTCACTCGACGTATCCGCTACTTTGAGATGCCAACGAAAACACGTATGCCAACTAACGTAAAAACATATGATGGGAGTGGAGACCCAGAAGATCATCTCAAAATCTTCCAGGCAGCCGCAAAGATAGAACGATGGGCCATGCCAACTTGGTGCCACATGTTTAACTCCACACTAACTGGATCCGCTAGGGTCTGGTTTGACGACCTCCCGCCAACGTGCATATCCGTATAACGTTAGAAAAATAGCGCCGCACAAATTAAAAATAATGTGCACAAAGACTATTACAAACGTCCATATCGTATAACGTTAGAATAATAGCACTGCACAAAGTGAAAACAATGTGCATCGAGATTATCAAAAACATGCATGCATCGAGATTATCAAAAACATGCATATCCATATGACGAAAAGATAGTAACAATGCATAAGTTGAAAACAACGCGCGGAAACAAAAATAAAAAGAAAGTTTGCACGCAACCATCATAAAAATTACAGGACATAGAAGACCAAATATTGTTCAAGGGATTACAAACATCCAAAAGAAACAAAGAAAATTAGTTTTTCCCCAAGTCAGCTGCACTTGCTTCGGGTTCTGACAGAATGGAAGGTACCTTACTCACTTCAGGGTGCGGATCATCTACAACATCAATCAGAACACTAGTGCCTCCAACATCATAATCATAGGTGGAAAGCGGCCTAGCAAGAACAGCAAAGACACTAGAAGAGACGAGCGCCAATGGCAAGGAAGTAGTAAAAGTCGAAGCTAGCTCACTAGTTGAAGATCCTTCCGCACCTATAACATTACGGGCGGATAAAGGATCAACTAAAAAATTGTAACCATTAGCAACAGTAGGCTGATGAGCAGCAAAACGCTTCCTAACCTGGTCAACCCTTCTCTGAACTACTCCCTGCGAACAAGATAATGAACCAGTGCCAATAATAGTGCTAGTATCCTTATCATAAACAGGAACCACAAGCTGATCTAGGCCAGGCTGTAACTCAGAAATCATAGGAGCATTCGCATGCGGCCCCTCAACCCGAAAAAGAACCATAATATCCGCAATTCCAACATCCTTATTAGACTTAAGAGTGGAAAGCAAGAAAAACTCTACATCCGCAAGGGCCTGCACGGCGGAAAGATAATGAGCTTCCGCAAAAGGGTCATACGCATCAAGATTCACAAGCTCTTTTTTCTCCCTACCATGAATAATACCCGCTGCCAATCCAACTTGCATGCCTTTATCAATGGCACGGCTGATAACTTCCGCCATTGTTGTAGAATACTACGGAGAATTCAAGCATTTGAAAACAGCAAGGCTCACGCCATTCGTCAAAAGCCAACGCCGGATGGATAACAAAGTAAGAAAGCGAGGATAAAACTCCTCATCAAGATGAAGAGCTAATGTAGATAGATCGGAAACCACCGAGTCAACCTTCTTCATAATCGCAGCCGATTTCACATCTTGAATTTTACAAAATTCTTCTTTCAAGGCATCAAATGAAGGAATTTGGCTACGAAGCTCAGAACATGAAGTCTCTAAAGTACGTATCAACAAACATGAAAGGAAGAAACAACCAAAGTCATAAGACAACGAAAAGATAAGCAAGCGGAAAAACCGGCCAAAAAACACTAATACGTACCTGGCCTGAAAGATTAGCATTCTGAGATTTAAGCAAAGCAACTTCAAACTTCAAGGTGGATGACGCACGATCTTTCTCATCGAAGGACAACCAAAGGCCCGCTAGCTCAGCCTGGAGAGAATCTCATTCCTGCCCAAGGGCAGAATTTTGATTCTTTAAAGAAATAACTTCCGCGGCAGAAGCTGCGAGAACCCCAACAGTAGATACAACTTTAGCAGACTCAACCTTAAGGGTCGAAATATCTTTATCCTTCTCCTCTAACAAATATTATAGGCTCTTCCTCTCCATCATAATATACTCCAAGCGCAAGCGGACTTCAGAGCTTAAACATACTTGTCGCGCCGTAGCAACGTTGAATTCAGCAAGAAGGCGATCATACCCCATCTCACTAATAGAAAAAAATAACAAGGAGGAGAAAACTCATCCACCATACCACGACATTGGTCAGAATCATCAAGGAGTGAATTCTTGGCAACATTCCACTTCGGAACATAAACACCAGACGAAGAGCTGGAATCTGCATCATCAACAACACGGATATCCCCAACCGGGATATCACAATCAGAAAAGTTGTCAAGGACAGGACGAACACCGCCAATAGAATGAGAATTTTCAGGAAGTGAGGAAGGGACATCCACTTTGTCCTCTTTTTCAGCAACATAGAGGAGAGTGGTAATAATAGCATCCGTCATAACAGGCACATGAGAACTGCCAAAAAAAACAAACAACAAATAGAAAGTTAGCAAAAGCGAGAAGAACAAAGCATCACATAAAGACAAAAATCAAATAACAAACCTGAGAGGAGAGCCATCCAGACGAAGCAAGCCAGAATCAGATTCAGTAGACGTTCCAGGTTCAAGAATAGGAGTAATTGATAATGAAGGAGAAGAAGAAGAATGTGTGGGTGAAGCATTCAAACAAAAATCAAGACAGTGCGTACTTTGAGCAAACAACTTCTGAATAGATTTCGAAGACTTACCACCAGTAGTAGCTCTACCGGAATCCATATGGTCACTCCTTACCTTCTTAGGAGGATAAACAGGGTCGGTGCAAACCTTCCTTCTCTTTTTCCAAGAACCTGAAGCAACATCACAAGTAGACGCTGAAAAAGTCCCAAAAGCAGCCCCAGACACTAAAAGACTAGCTTCGGTAGCAGAATGAACAGGCTCCATGACATTCACATCCACAGAATTATCACATAAACGAGAACCTCCGACTCCGGAGCCAGCGCTTACATTTCCATCAGCCCCCAATTCACCACCAGAAGATGGAAGGGCAAGAGCAACAGTCCGGCCTTTGGTAAGCTCCAGCAATTGAGGCTCATTTTCTTCTTGCGATCGAGCACCAACCTTTAACTTCATGGGATCTTTCACTTGAACTAATGATAGCAAATCCATCACTGCAAAAAGTAGAAGAAATGAAACACGGTTTAGACAACACAAAAACAGAATAACAAGTGAAGAGACATAAACATGGCGTACCTACCCTGATCATTTTCATCATAAAACTCAGGATAAGGATCCGTATTCAAAGTGTAATTGCGGCTTAACCAAACCAAGCAAAGAAAGGGCTCCGGAAATTTGTGAAAGGAAGAAGCATGGGCAACAAGGGAAGCAACGTGCCTAACATCAAATTCATTATCCCCAGGAGTAGCATCCTTAGGAACGCTCTTTCCATCATGCCAAGGATAAATAACAGGACAAACAAAGGAATCGACCCAAAAGAAATGATCATTCCAACTTTTAAGAGATTCAATGGGTTTAGTATAGCAAACTCCAAAACTATCAATTCGTTTACTAAAGTACAACGAGCCATTGTTCTTAGACTGGACATAAAAACACCAAAATAACCCAACTGAGGGTTCAATACCATGGGCAAAATAAAGAATCTCAAACTGAGAATCTTTAGCAGCACCAATAACAGAAAGCTGCGATATGTTAATATGATAATAATCAAGGACAGACACAAGGAATACAGACAAAGGAAGACGAAAGTTAGCATATTCAAAAAAGCAGGTGTACACACCAATTTTTCCATCCGGTGCCTCTCGAATGGTATGGTCAGGATCAGGAAGCTCTGGGTGAACAAATTATGGAATCGAATACTTATCACAAAAACGATCAAGTGTCCATTGTGAAAGTTTAGACGTAGCACGTGTAATAGTACACATAACAGAAGAAAAAAGGAATTAGACCCTAACCTGGAAAAAAGAACCGGGAAGATAGGAGCAGCCCAAGGATGTTAGATCGAAGAAGTGAAGAAGTATCGCTTGCAAATGGAATACAGTGAAAGCAAAAAATGCACTAAATAAAATACGGGGGTATTTATACATGCGGAACGATGGCCCCCCAAAGAAAACCCTAAGGAAGGACACACGTCAAGAAACAATCTGATCCAACGATCTAAATCAAAAGACGAGGATAAGGATAGTAAAAAGACGGATGGCCCACCGGGTCCAATCAGCCAGAACATGCAAAGCCCATAACTATCCACGTCGCAAAAAACGCTTTCCAAGAAAGTGGAGCATTAGAAAAATGCTTCAAAGGTATGCAAAAGAAATGGCTCCGTCAAACTTAAGTCAAAGCAACATTTACCGCACGCGACAAATGTTCGCGTGCAATAAATACGCCAGACTGGGGGAGTTGATGACGTAGCACTTAATAAAAAATAGGAGCATCAGAAGAACACTTCAAAAAAGCAAGGAAAGGAAAAACGCTTAGTCAACTCATGTCTAGTAACATCCACCGCACGCGACAATATCTGTACGCAATGAACACACTAGACTGGGGGAACTTGATGACGTATAGCACGTATAAAAGGCTTACTGGGCCTGACCCGTGCTATACACATAGTGGGCCCAGCCTAAAAAACAAGAAAAACTATGAACACTGGACCAACAGTAAGCCCAATAATGAAATTGGCTATAATCTAGACTAAAAGACAAACGCAGAATTAACAGACCGAAGCTCTAGCTGCAGGCGCTATTCTGTGTCCGCATCCACGATTAACACGGAACCTTGTCCGACAAGGGTCCGGCTCCGGCAGCTAACTACCATATGCGAGTAACCAGAAAACCCTAGCGGTAAACCTCGCCTATAAAAGGGGCTCTAATCCCCATACAAGGTACAACTTTCTCTCTCATAATAACACACACATACTCTTATTTCTCTGCCAAGAATGCGTACTTACTCTCACGCTGGAGTCTAATCGTGGGGTCCGTCCCCACGGTAAGGCTAACGGTTTACTCTTCTTGTGTAGGGAATTCAATCAAACTACTTGGATTGGTATAATATCAGCCCACCAACAGCTTTTTGGCCCAATCCAACGAGCAATACTAACACCCATTACAACCCGTCAAACTTTTTGTACTAACAGTGTTCAATATTTCAGATTGGACAGATATTGTTATCCAACATTGGAACAATTTCATCGATCAGAGTTATATTATGATCCTTTTTAATTGCTGTAAAGTTGCAAATAATATCAGCAATACATATTATAAACAGATGAATAATTGTGCATATGAATTGAAAACAGATCCTATAACAGAATGAATTGATTAACAAATATTCCTTGGAAAAAGCCACAAAAACACAAATAAGAACATAAGAACATCTCAACCTAAAGTGCATAAAAAAATATTGATTCAAACTTATAAGTTGGATTTCAAATAAAAATGCCGTAAAACAAAATAAGTGCGTAACAAAACATTGAATAACAAATCATCTTAAACATTTTAAGAAAACATTGAATAAATTTAATTAAGGACAATGAAATAGTCAAACCTGGTGACATTTTGAAATTGCTACTTGGAGTATTGGGTGATTTCTGGGAACCCATATTTGAACCATTGTTTCCAGAAAACCTTTGCACTTTGATGTGATTAACTATGATTTAGGGTTTCACTTGTAATCGGTATTCATAGATACATGGTAGGTTTCTGAATTAGATTAGGCGGCTTCTTAATTGGATGATTTTGATTTTGGAAATGTCGTGTGAAATGGCGGAGTATGAGTTGGAGATAATATTTTGCCATTCAAAAAATTAATAAAATCACACCGAAAATATAAAGATCTAAAAATGGTATAGATTATGCGTTTTGAAGTATTTCATTTTTGAAAAAGCAGAGTGAAAAGGGGGGGGGGATTTAATGTTTGATCCGAATCAATAGGTTTCAGTTACCTTTAATTGATAAGATTGTAGATGGTATAGACGAAGAAGGAATACCAATTTGGAAGTAAGAGTTATATAACAAAATGTGGGTTGCCTCAGTGGTTGAGGCGTTTTTCTTTTAACCTTGAAATATTAGTTCGAACCTTGCAACATACCAATTTTTTTTTGTTGAACCGGATCTTGTGCCTAGTCACCATTTTCACCTCATCAAATGATGCGCCATGTCAACATTAATGTGTCTAGTCAGCATTAGTGACGTATCATATGTAGTCCAATATATATGTATAGATTTTTAAATAACGGCACCAAAGAACTTTGCATCTGATCATAGAGTTAGTAACTAAGGCTGCCCCCAGTGAGGAGGGTCAATCCCTCCCATTTTCTCTGCCACGTCAGCTTTCTCTCTCCAGCGACGTTCAGGCGATTGGGTGCCACAGTAAGGGCGACCATGATCAAATTTTTTTTAAACATTTTTAACACAAACTAAAATTTCATTTATAATTAAAACGTTACATAATAATTCTAATAAAATAAAAACATTACAACACTTATTAAAACATTACAACACTTATTAAAAAAAATCTATGTTGTGGCGTGCCTTGATTGAATATTTGATTTTCTGCATTTTTTGTCGTTGTAGTGCGGGCAAAGATGGGTCGATTGGTGTGCAATAGAATATGATGTCTTTTTCATATTTCTTTTCTCGCTCAAATTCAATTTTTTGTTATTCTAGTGCCAATCTTTTGTCATCCATTTCCGCTTTCTTTTTCTCCAGCTCCAACTCCTTTTGCCTTTGCTCCAGGTCTTTCTTCTTCAAGTCGTAGTATCCGTCTGCCAGCTCCTTCTTCTTTCCTAATGCCATGGACTTAATGGTTTTCCATTTCTCGTCTACATCTTCCGTATAGCTAGACTTGGAACTCTCTGACGATTTCTTCTTATTTTTCATAGCTGCATCATGACCAGTTGGTCACTCAGGCACATTTGAGTTGGTTTCCGAAGTCCTTGCTTTTTTTCGACTCGCATCTTGCTTCAAAAAAGTCGGCATCTCATTATCCTTCCAAACCTCATGGTACTTCAAAATTTCCCAACAATGCTCCAATACAAACGTATGATTATACACTATTTGGTATTCTTCACACGCTCGTCTGTAAACAGTGAGGTCATTCTCACCACTTCTATAATTCCTATAAGCATTGTCGTAAATGGCACAAAACTGACCAACTCTAGGACGAATCCTATTTTTCCACTTGGTAATAATAGAGTTGTATGTTCTGTCTGCACCAACCTCTTTTTCGAAGTAAGTAATCACTTTTTGCCAAAATCCCTTGTCATTTTGGTTGTTTCCCGTTATGCTATTCTCGGACGTATCACACCAATCATTGTACAACGCGATCACTTCTTTGCGTGTCCAAAGCGACGAATCATTCTTGGTTTCTTTCTCAGCAATCTTCTTCTTAGCCTTTGTAGCTCGTTTCTTAGGTTTGACCGGTGACATCTCTTCCGAAATAGTGTTGTCATCGTCATCATTTGTAACCGAATCGTGATACGATCCATGAGCCGAACCTTGAGCCGAAACGTGATACTCTTGACTCGGATAACCTTCAGCCAGATAACCCGAACTAGTTCCCACATAAAAATCTGGATTGTTGTATAATAGTTCTACCAAATCACAAGCATCAAGATTCATACGGTTAACTGGAGAATAATGTTGATAATTTAAATAGGAAGACGTTGATGAATCCATTGCTGGACGACACACCGATTCGGGTGAGCCATACATAGATTGTTGGCTTCGACTGGAGTGGCTTTGTTGTTGTTGTTGTTGATTGTTTTGATACGGTGGAACAAATGGGCGATTCATAGGCCGTTTTATAAAAAATGAATTGTTAGTTTGTTGTTGTGGAGGTTGTTGCGATTGATAATCAAAAGTAGCGGGTCGGAAATTGACGGTTAGTGAGACACCGGTTAACCAGAAATTGGGATCCGGTGTTAATTGTGGGATGTTTTGTGCCAATCGGGATTTTTGGCCTTTTGGTTGTGGTGTTTTCCTAGACATTTTTAATAGAGAGGATTGTGAGATTTGTGGATTAAGTGTGTAAATATGTTGTGTATTTATAAGGTAGTTTAATAGATTTTTTTTACAAATGGTACAAAATTAAAGTTCAATTTTTTTTGGTTTCAAACCATTATACAACGGTTTAAATATTAAATGCTGCCATTTTTCAATCGATCGGCATCACGACCAAGTTTTGTTAAAATTAAAGGGTGATCGATTACCCGCAGTAGGGCGATCGACTTGTAATCGATCGCAGGAGTCGATCGACCCTCCTTACTGGGGGCAGCCTAAGTATTGCCTCATATTGAATTGCATAGCATCAATTCCCAATTATAACACAACAATTATACTCTACTTGAAAATAAACTAAAATTCTAATAATAAATAATTAAACTAAAAAAGATGTTCCTGAGCATGAAGCCATGAAGCAATATTAAATAATTCAAGACCAGTTACTTTTGTACTGCATTCATCCTACCTATATATTTTATTATTTTCCTCTTTATGTCTTGTCTATTAAAGTATAAAATCAAAGGAGTTTATCAAAATAAACACTTTCAAAGGAGTTTATCAAAATCGACGCTTTGAGCGAGCAAACCATTTGAGTGAAAGATGAACATACATGATCCTAGTGTACACTGTCAAAGGAGGTTTGGTTGGTCCTCCCTCAAGGTACGTGTTCCCATCTGTGTGAAGCCACTGGTTGAGATGGAAATGTAGCACAGTTTGTATAGCTCTTGAGTAGGAGGGGTAAGGATTCCTAATGATGTCATTATCCTATCCTAACTTGGTCATCGTGGTTGCAGGTTGAATGATCTTGGTAGAAAGGGGAATGGAAATGTAATTAGATGGTATTTGGTGCTCTAAAGGTGAATTCAAAAGCTGCAGTTTGCTCACAAAACTGGAGATAGTTTGACTGCAACTGTTATATCATGGTTGTTAGCTCTATGTCTATGAGATAGTTAATTCTATATGTATTAGCTTCTGGTGTTTCTATTTTGTTACTTAATTATTGAACACGTGTATAGGGTATGTCTATTACTCAGTTTCTTTGATATATAGTTTCATTGTGTTTATTAAAATATTTTCACCTTTGCACAAAAAAAACCGTTTGCTATTGAATTCATTTCACACGCATATACTCGCTACAAGACAAAGAACATGGAGAGAAAATGCTCTGCTCTCCCTCCCAATTGCTCTTTGCCTTGCTACAATATAAATAACATGGAGAGCAAATGCTTGCTCCCCTATATTTGCTCGCCCAAAGTGTCGATTTTTGTAAAACAGGTTTAGACGGTTTATTTTGGTAAAGATGGAGGTAAAGTGTTTATTTAAATTTTTTTGCCTAAAGTATACTCCCTCCGTCCTAAAATAATTGTTCACGGACAAAAAAACACAGAGTTTAAGAAAAACATCATCATTACAACTTTCTCTTTCTTACTTTTTATAGAATAACAGTTTTACCCTTAATTAATTCATTTAAAACTTCTTTAATGTTTGTAATAATAACCTCAAGTGAGGGTAATATAGCAAACTCGAACTAAATTCTCTATCCATTTTTGAAAGTGGACAATTAATTTAGAACTACCCAAAATGAAAATGTTGGCAATAAATATGGGACATAGGGAGTACTTGATAATAAAAACTAAAAGAGATACGAGGTTGAAACTAGACAATTACTTGTGAGTAGCGATGATGGTGTATATTAGCATTAATGTGTGTGTGCGGGTTTTTTATGATATATTGATGTGAAGTAAATGAGAGTGAAGAAAGTTAATACTTTAACTATTTAAATATTTAATAGATTGATCGTCTTTTTTAAATATGAGTATTTTAGTCTAACAACATTACTTATTTTTACAGTTTTTTAGTTTAGGCATATACGTTTTTTTATAGGTAGTATAGATATTTAGATTGTTATTTTCTTTTCCTTCCTAAAAACTAAAAAAGCTGTAAGTTTTGCAATATTAAAAGGAAATAAGTTGGGCCATGAATTTAGAAAATATTTGGAAGCCTTTCAAGATTATTGCCCCCACTCTGGCTCACACAAGGAATTTTGATTTTTATACTAAAATACTTTCAAGGTGACAAAAGTTTAAATTTCTTTTAGTTAATACATCTGGTAATGGAGGGTCGACCATTCGGTCGGTCGATACCCAGGACGCGTCTCCCCCTCTTACACCTCATCCATCGAGCGTGTCCCCTTTTATAAAAATGAGAAGATGGTCGCTTGGTCGACCGAGTCAATTGAAAAAAAAGTCTAGTAGCGCTTTTGTTACCGTTAGGCGTGTTTGGTAAAAGAAAATTTTTCAAAAAATTTAAATAATACTCTATAAATTTCTCCTATATAAATACCACAACACTTCTCATTTTTTTAAACACATAATATCTTCTTCAACTACTATATACACTACTCTACCCAACTTAAACAAATGAATTCCAATCAATTTTTTTTACCGACTAGAATGAGGAGGAAGAAGTTAATAGGATCGAGCGTGAGTGTATAAAAGAAGCCGCTATGCTTATTCAAACTTCTAATTCTTCAATCCAAAAAATGCATGTAACTCGGTAGATGGAGATCATTATGTTGCTCATGATCTTCCAGTGGCCGTTTATTTTTCTAAAAACCCAATATATGATGCTCTAAACGAATATCTGCAAATGTGTGAGAAACATTTTCGTGATTCTCTCTAAACTTTCTGTAAGGGTATTATGGACTTATATATAGAGAAGTCTTTGCAAAGACCTGCTTATACTGATATTAAAAAACTTTATGCTTTTCAAGAGAAGAAAAATGGGTTGGCTAAGATGTTAGGAAGCATTAATTATACGTGTTGGCAGTGGGTTAATTGCCCAAATATATCGCATGCTAAATATTGTAGGGCCATATACATTCATTTGATTTAAAGCGGTTGCATCACAAGACGTATGGATTTGGCATGCGTTCTTTGCTGTTTTTTGGGGCAAAAAACAACGCGAACATTTTACGTCAATCACCTATTTTCAATGATCTCAAAGACGGGATAGCCCCAACGATTCCATTTGTGGCTAACAATGTGACTTATGAATGAGGATATTATCTTACTGACGGGATATATCCCAAATACTATGTTCTTGTTAAGTCAATATCACAGTCGGGCTTGACTAATACAAAGCGAATAAGGTATAAGAACGTGCACGAAGCAGAAAGGAAAGATGTGAAACGAGTGTTTGGCATCCTAAATAAAATGTGGGCTATAACAAAAAATCCCACACGATCGATGTCTAATAAGCAACTAAGGGATATGATGTACACATGCATCATAATACATGATACTATTATAATAGACAAAGGGAGGGAAATCTCTCCTACTTTTATCCAGAGGGGCAACATTGTGACGATGATGTCCTACGAACTAATGAAGAAACGTTACAAGTTATTAGAGAGATACACAACTAAACAACTCATCTAAGCCTTAAAGCAAATTTAGTGGAAGACATTTGGCGTCGAACAAATGAACACTAATTTTTATTATAATGTTTTTATTTTTATTTGACTTATTAATGTAATGTTTTTAATTATTAATGAAAATTTAATTTTATCGTTTAAAAAATTGAAAATGAAAAGAAAAAGGATGACCATGATCATCATTACATGTACTTAGTCATACGGAAATTCTTAGAGAGAGAAAGTTGAGTAGGCATTGAGGTGGTGGCAACCTCAGTCGCGTACGGTCACCATTATATCCAGGTTAAAGCTTACAAAATATATATTATTAGCAGTCTTTAATGATTTGGTATCGGTAACCTTGTAAATGATTTGACAGAAATACATTTTTGTGCTTCCCATTTTAAGAAAACAACTTATTAGAACACAAAGGTATGTTTGCAAATCAACTGTAAGGTTATTTATACTAGGATTCGGTTTCATTAAGAAGGATTTAAATTGCAAAGGTATTGAGAAGACTTCATTCTAGATGTTGATTCATATTTTTTTATTTGATTCACTAGTATACATCAATTAATAGTGAATCAAATTAATAAATCATAAATTTGATTAACTAATCTTTGTAAAATTCAAATTATGGAAATGATTCACTAAATCTGTACGTGTGATTCACAATTATACTTATATCGCAAAATCGTCAAATTTTTAACATTGATTCAATTTCTTTTTACACATATTAGATTTTAATCATATTTGAGTCTTCTCAATGAAGGATTTAAATCTCTCTCAATAGATTCAAATTCATTTATAATATTATATTAATTTGTAGTAGGTCAATGGTACACATTTATCTATACTACTTAATGTTGACACTTCCCTCTTATTAAATTTTTAAGACTTCTTAAAATAGATTTGTAAGTAAATACAAGTAAAAAGCATCATTTACAAGTATTTGAAGCACAAATATAACTAAAAAAACACTATTTAACACATACAATTAATACACAATTTAATTTACTCATTCACCAAAATATACAACTATTTAACCACAATTTATAATCTAATTAAGCTTTCAAAACAAAATTATGAAATCCATCAGCTTGATTTAGTATCAGTGATGATGATCTTATGCCAAATCAAGTTGAACAAAATGATGTTCGAAACATCAAGCGGAACTAAGGAAGAGTTTGAAACACATTTGTCCTATACATGTTGATGACGTATAGTCTATATCCGGGTCATGAACCCGACTAAAGTCCAACACTAACTTAGCCCGGTATGAACTGGGCTACGCTGATTAGATGTTGGGGCTCATGAAAGCCCAAGCCCAAATCTATTTACGGAATAGATATTGGATATCTCCTAAATATGGAGATAATCATTCCCAACCAACTTAGGCGGGATACGCCGAAGGTTGTGGAATACGGAACCAACAAGGATTTCGTGCGTATATAAAGGGAATCATATCCCTCGTTTAAGGTACGATCTACAAACCCTAACTCTCCTTAAAACCTAAACCGATTACTTACTCTCACGCCGGAGGATAATCGTGGGAAACAATCCCACGGTAAGCCTAACAGTGTCTTTTGTCTCTTAGTGCGCAGGTCTCAAGCAACAATTCTCAATTGGTATGAGAGCCGGAGCTTCAAACAAGGAACGCCCAACTTTTGTATCAACAAGTGGCGCCATCCGTGGGACCCTACACTAAGAACCAAGACTAGAATGACGAAGCATGGAAATCAGCGATCGCAGTCAGACCTTATGGGAAAAAAGTCGCAAAGTGGACTAACTCCTAAGCAGACCTCTGGGACAACCAGCGCTGCTAAAAACAAGGGATCAGGCCAAGACTTGGTCTTCCCTCTGGTGGAACCGCGCTCGGGAACAACCCAAGCCACTACAATTACCACGAGTGGAGTAGATCCACTGCGCACCGTCCTTACTACTCCTTTTCAATCGATGCTAGAAACCGATCTGACAAAGGCACCAGATGCACCTGACCGAAATAAGGGTGTAGTGATAGAAACAAACACACTCGCTCTTGAGGGGGTCGCACCAGAGCTAGCACCAGAAGATTTTGTATCCCAAAACTACTGAAACATTAACGCGCCTCATGCAAGAGGAAGAGAAGAAGAGATCGGTCGGAACTTGAAAGCCCGAGCTCAATTTCGATTCTGAATACTAGACTTCACCACTGCGCCCGTCGAAGGAGAAGCGCGGAGAGACAGCCGACCCCAGTATTCAACAGAATCGGGAGGAGAATCGAGGATGAGGAGACATCTCACTCGCATCATCTGAGTGAGAGTGATGAAGATGAAAAGCGTACCAATGTTCACACCAGACTTGGTAGCCGCAGAATCCTAGACAGACGGGACGCCGCTATTCCCCAAGTGAAATTTCTCCAGTACAAACTCAGAGGACAGTCGGCATAGCGCCAAGAAGGAAAATTAGTCCTCTGAAAATTCCTCGGACAACGAGGATAGCGAAACTGACACCGGAAGTCCAGAAATAGATATAATGACCGAGGAGGATGAAGATATATCCCTCCTTGGCGCCGTCAAAAGGTGGATGCGTTTACCTGGCGCATCAGTGACTTCTCGAAAGCAAAAGAAGGCGCATGCACGCCAACGTAAAAACTATGATGGAACAGGTGACCGATGATCACCTCAAAATTTTTGAATCACCGCGACAATTGAAAACTGGCCACGCTGTGTGGTGCCACATGTTCAACTCACACTAGTGGGAAAACGCGAACGGTTCAGCAAGCTTCCACGTAGAAGCATCAATGGCTTTGAGGAATTGAGAGAAAGGCGTTTAGCCTAAATTTTACTCGAGGAAGAAGTGCGCCAAAATCTGTCGAACTTGCTGTGGTAAAACAGCGCCAAGGAGAATCTACAAGCGCATTCATGGAACGCTTCAAAGATGAATGCATGAAAGTTAAAGCATGCCCGGAAGTATTGAAAATCTCTGGTTTCATGAACGGGATTAATAATCCGAACTCATCAGAGGTTGAACGACAAGATTCCTGAAACTTTTGATGAACTCATGAAACGCTCTCGGTCCTTCGTCTGGGAGGAAGCCGCGGCGATAGCAAAAGGAACTACTCGAACTACCGGTCACAGGAACAACCTGGGAGACAATCCAACGACCGGGGTGGTAACCGTAATAGGAGCTATCGCAGCCAGGGGAGCGGGAGGGATAATGATAGATACACCCCGCTGATCAAGACCCCAAAGGAAATACTCGCAATGGAAGGTGCGAATTTTCCAAGACCGCCGCAGATGCGCACTCCAGAGGATCGGCGCACTGGGAATGGATCTTGTGATTACCATGCACAAAAGGGCCATACCACTAACGAATGTGTCCAACTGCGCCAGCTCATCGACAAGATGGTTAAAAAAGGTAGATTGGATGACTTAGTCAAAAACATTAAAGAGGGAAAGGATAGACAAAAGAATGGAAACAAGAAGGAGACACCCAAAGATAAAGCCGACACGATCTACATGATACAATCATGGCAGCGGATCACTAGACAGAAGGTCACCCAGGAGTTTTCCCGAAAAAGCGAAATCTCTTTCCACTACTCTAACTGCGGGACAACGCAGTAGTAGAGCCACTCACCATTGAGATCAGTGCTTGGAGTCACGACATCCATCGCATGTACGTCGATAGTGGAGCATCGGCGGACATCATGTATGAGCACTGCTTCAAACGGCTGCGGCCTGAAATCACGCAGCCAATTAAGCCAGTCAGAACGGCGCTAACTGGTTTTACGGGTGAAAAGATATGGCCCATGGGGCAACTACGATTACCATCGGCATTGGCAATGCGGAACACTCTGCGCCAGCTTGGATGGAATTTATGGTGATCAAGTCCCCTTCGCCATACAATGGCATTATAGGAGACCGAGATATCACCATGCGCGCATGCCATCAACAGCGCGGGATGCTTAAATTCCCGGTAAAGGGGCATTGTTACTCTTTACAATGCCACGGTACCAAATAGAGAATGTAACACGGTTTACATGCAAAAGCGGCACCGATCGAGCAGAGCGCACCAAAGTCCCAAACCTAAAGGTTGCGATTCACCGAATACCCGGAGAACAGGAAATAGCCATCGGAGGGTCATTGTCGACAACGGCAAAAGCGGCCGTGTGCGCGCTCTTGCAAAAGAACTTGGACATTTTTGCATGGGAGCCAAAACACATGACAGGGATACCACGCTCAATCACAGAGCATAAACTGAGAATCCGACAAGGGTACTCACCAATACGCCAGAAGATGCGCGGCCAAGCCCCAGAGCGCGCGCAAGCAATTCTGGCAGAGATACATAAACTGGTTGATGCGGGAATTGTTGGAATCACTCCTAAACCTTATTCAAGTGTTAGTTACTCATATGTAATAGTTAGCTTATTATGGCCTTTATGTTTGTTATTAGCCTTAAGCTTATGTAGAAGGCCCATAAGCCTAGGCCTAGCCCAATAAGGAAAGGAAGGGAACTAGGAGTGTTGCCCTAGCTTCCCTCCTATAAATACCTTATGTAAACCTTCATTTGAAGGTTGGTTGTTCAAGTTTTCTTTTCACTCACTCTCTACGCATAACCGTATACTCTATATTGTGTGTGTGTGTTTGGATACTTGTTCAATCGCCTCTCTATCTTTCTTATAAGCTTGTGTGGTAAAACTAGTGACCTAACAGTGGTATCAATCGCCAAATAGTTGGGTGCACACTTTTGTTTTTGAAGTTTTTGGTTTTGGTTATACGCGTAAAGATAACGTGATCTTTGGTACGCTTCAAAACTCGTTTTTTACACTTTTTAATCCAAGATTCTTGTACTTTCAACGTTTTAAGGTGTTAAAATACTTGTTTTGGCAAAAAGTTTCAAACTTTATCGTGGATAACCGTTTTGAACTTGATTTTGTTCGGGGTGAAGTTCTACTCGTAACCCGTTTAGCGCTTTGGTTCATCAAGATTCACATTTTGTGTTATTTTGGTACTATTGAAGCTATTCCATAACAAAAATCTGGTTTAGAAACATATTTGGGCAAAATCAAAGTTACGAGTAAACCTACGCGTAGTAAAACCCTAAAACTACGCGTAAGTGCCTCCTTTGTTTGATCTTCATTTTAGTGGTTTATTCGTGTTTTCTTACTTGGATAAGTCTGAAAATACGTCGACTTTGGATATCTTTTGCACCGTGATAGTGTAAAAGATCATTTGGGCAAAAAACCTAAAATTACGCATAAGCATAAGCTTACGCGTAGAAATCCTACGCCTAAGATCTTTCTTACGCCTAAGCTTAGTCTTACGCATAAGAAAATCCTACGCCTAACTTTCTACGGCTAACTTTTGTCTACGCCTAACTTTAGTGCTTTTTCCTACTTACGCGTAAGCTAAATCCTATGCGTAACTCATTATTGTTACGCGTAACTTTGGTGTTTTTACGCATAAGTGCTACTTGGTTCTTGTATTTTCTACGCCTAAGGATACTTCATCAACAAAGGTTCATTCGACTACAAAGATCCATTTTACCAACACAAGTTTATCAACATGTCACAACCACCATACTCTAACTATTTCCCTTACACTTATCCTCATCCTCAGCGTCAACAACAACTAACTCCACAACATCAACAATGGAATCAACAACAAGCAATTTATCAACAACAATTTAACCAACAACATACTCCACAACTTGTTGCAAATCCACAACCTCAAATGGTTCAACCACCACCAAGTCTTCAAGCTCAACCGTACACAAATGACTTTAATCAACATCCATCAAGGATCACTATGAAGGAACCCACTTGGTTTGCAAAGATGTTTGAAACTTTAAGCAACCAACAATCAATTCATGAGGCTGGTTCACTTGATAGACCTCAATGCTCACTCCAGGAAACTACGATCAATGGGTGATAAGGTTCTTTAGGTTTTGTGATCTAAAGAAGCCACATGGAAAGTTCTTAAAGAAGGTTATCTTGGAAGGTCCATTTGAGATGCCTACTGTCATTGTACCAGGAGATCCAAATGCCATTCCACCAAGAGATGAACAAACGAACATTGCTACTGTTGCCGACTTGAATCCTCAAGAACTTCTACACTATGAAGCAGATGAGCTTGCAATGGAATATATCCTCCTAGGATTACCAAACCTAATTCTTCGTAGTGTTGATGCTCAAAAGACTGCAAAGAAAATGTGGGATCATATTCATCTTCTTATGGAAGGATCTGTACTCAATCAGGAAGATTTGGAATCCAAAATTTACTTGGCTTATGAATACTTCATGATTGAACACGAGAGACACTAGAGTCCTATCATCACCGATTTTCAGACATCATCAATGATTTGGATAAACACAACATCCACATGCCAAGAATTGCGGTGAATACTAAGTTCCTAAGTAGTCTTGGTCCAGAATGGGAGAAGTATGTCATTTTTCTCCGTCAAGCTAAAAACATGCATCATCTACCTACGGATTGTTGTACGATTACTTGAAGCCTCATGAAAAGGAAGTTGATAGGGAAAGGATTCTCCGTGCTCAAATTGCTCCAACCACACATCCGGAAAATCAACAACTTGCCTTATATGCTCAACAAAATTATTCTCCTCAACCGGCAACTCAACCAACTGCTTCAAACCCACCAAACGATCAATCACATCAACCTCAAAAAAATCAATTGGTTCCTTACAACAACAATGATCAAGCACTTCATAATGAGGAATCCGATCCGTTCGAAGCATTGCAACAAGGATTTGCTATGATTGCTAATGCCTTTAGCCGTTATACCAACAAATCCAACAACCGTATTAGTTCCTCATCTAATACAAGGAATCAAGCTGTTGTAAACAATGGGCGAGTTGAAGTTCAGAATCGTGGTTATGATCGTCAGATGGGCGGTGGTCAAGGGTTTAATGTTGTGGGTAGGAATAACAACAGAGCTCAAGTGGTGGAGCAGGGAAATGCTCAGCATGGGTTGAATGGTCTTCGATGCTACAACCGCAATGAGAAGGGACACTGGCTAATGCATGCCCAAAGCCAAGGACTAAGGGCAGTGCTTATTTCAAAGAGGCTCTTCTTTTTGCCCTTAAGGATGAAGCTGGTGGAACTCTCACAGACAAAAACGAGCTTTATGGCAAATCTTGACTCGGATGATGATATGGAGGACTTGCGGGCCAATGCAAAAGTTATGTTGATGGCTAATATGCAGGAGTTACACATGAGTGACACAGGCCAGTGTATGACAGCGATGGCTTGTCTCGGTACCGAACAAACCATATTTATCTCGATCTCATATCTCGCCAACATCGCATCCGGCAAGGCTCGAATGTTCAAAATGAGTCATCCACATCTCATTCGACGATTTTCAACTAGACCCGTAGTTATATTTGACGATCAAGATGACCAACCGGTTTCCCTTGATAATCAAATTGACTTCGTGGTCATACTTGAGGATCTCCGTAATGATCATGTTGAGACTCACGTTGAACACGCCGAACTTTTGCCTCATCCAGATTTTGCTCGTTTAATACAAGACCAACAAACCATAGTGAAAAATGTCATGCCATTAATCAGGACTTGAAATGCAAAATGCACTTTGTTAACCAAGGATTTTGAATGTTTACAAAAGCAACTCAACTTTTTCAAAACTCAAGAAAAACGTGAAAACGGTTTTGAAGCAGCCTTTGCCAAATCTTATCAAATCGAAAAATATTTAGAAAGGACAGATCGTGATCTAGCCGAAGAATGCTTTGTTGTTCGAAATAGAACAACTGAAACATGAACATAAAAAGCAAATTAACGCTCTCACCTTGGAAAATCAAAAAGCTAATTCTGAGTTGTTAACTTGTCAAAAAGCAGTTCTCTGCATACAAAAAGCATTCAACGAAACGAATAGATGATCATCTTGAAGAAATCATCGGCTTGCAAAACAAACTTAAAGAGTTTAAAACTGTTGTTTACAAACATGGCGAGTCGGTCACGACCATTGAAAAGTTTACTTTAAAACCCAATCCAAATGGATATGGACCGAATCTTGCCGATTACAAACCTAAGCTTTCAACAAAAGCATTCAAACCAAATCCTGAAGTTTCCAAAGTCAGAATATAAAGTTGATAATTACATTTATGAATGTTGTTGAATATCATCGCCAAGAGGAATTAGATGCGAGACGAGAGTCGATCAAAATTAGAAAAGTTGTTTACAACAAACCTTTTAACTATTCAAAAGCGGTCACTTTCGTCACACCAACGGATTCTTCTAACACACCAAAAGTTATCATCAAAACACCCGAGTCTTCTAATGTTAATCCCCAACCAGATTATGCACAAATTTATGGTCCTTTACCTTCCATCCGTGAAGTAAATTCAAAACCTGAAAATCGAAAAATTCTTAGATATTTTGACATCTTCATGGGTGACCTCAAAATTTTACAACATGAGATAGAATATCGTTCTGAAATCAAAATTGATCATTTTCAATCGCCTCTGGTGCGAGAACAAAGAGACATTTTTCGAAAAATCTTTTACCTAATGTTAAAATTTGAAAAGTTGTGCATTAGCCGGGAAAAGGATTTTCATAAGGAACTTGGAGTGATGAAGGTCGTTTTCGAGAAAACTAAAACATCTATTTCTAATACTAAACGTAAAAGAAAATGTTGAGAAAAGATGTTGATCGACTCTTGGAAGATGTCATCTGTGTTGATGTCCATAATGTTGTGCTATTGAATTCTTTGTCATATGCATTTGATCATACCTCTGCTGATATGTTGAATCTGTGGATAAATGTTGAGAACACCGATAATGTGCTTCAGATCGAGTCCTTAAAAGTTGAAAACAAACGATTGTCAAACGAACTTTCAAATGCAATTCGTCGCCTTAATTGGTGTCAAAAAGATATTCACGATCAACAACTTGTTTTTCAACACAAAATCAACCCAGCGTGCAAAATCTTCTCGATCCTAAAATTGAGCAACTGGATGATCAAAACGTGTCTTTTAAGTGTCAAATCTCAAAATATGAACAAGAACTTGTAAAAGTAAAAAGGAATATGGTGTCATATTTGATTTACTCAAAAAGACTCGTGATGAAGCATCAAATGAACTTGATCATTATCTTGCACACACTAAATAAGTTATGCATTTTGCCGAAATGTTTGGTCTAAAAATCAAGATCCGATTCACACTATCATCAAGTTAAGAGGAATGTTAGGAAAGTATGAACAACTTCCGCCAACCATCATTAAGAGATTAGCCCCAGGAACACTTAGTACTCATGAACCTAGAATCTCTACTGCCAAATCACAAGTAGCTAACGTGCTTCCTTCTACTAAAATAGGAATAGTTGAGCCTTTTCCAAACGTCCGCACTTCACGTTCTAGAGCACTCAATCAAGAATAGGAAGTTGCGACCTAAGAAAAGATCAATCAAGAATGCTAAAGTAGAAGAACACCCTAGGACTATGAATAAGACACACGTTGCTTCCACTATAGATATTAAGGCCGTCGCAAATGTAATAGAAATAGTTAAGTACTTTTGATATTCACCATGCACCTTGTGTTATTTGTGGTAAAAGTATGAATTCCGATTGCCATGATAAATGTGTTGCTAAAGCTATCATCTCTCGTTTAAGGAATCCTAAGAACCGAATACCTCTAGGCCCACTAATCTTTCTAAGTCTGTGCTTGGTAGACCGCTTTCTTTAGATTCTAAAACGCATTGTTGTACCAGTAGCTCTGGCTTTCACCTCCTAAGAATGTAGTACCACCTAGTGCATTCACTAAGACTAAAGCAAAGAGTAGTTATAGATGGCAGAAATGGATATATAACACACTAGGATTTAAGTGGATACCTAAAGCTATTGATGTGTGTATATCTACTATAAGTGCTACGGAACCCTCTAACATTTCGGGTTCCAAATCTACTTCTATTCCATTTGTGTCGCCTCAGGTGTAATGCAGTGATACGATCATTCTCTGGATTGTTGATATGATGTTCCCGACACACATGACAGCAATCTTAAACTGTTATCAAACTTTATTGCAAAGTTCATTGGCACTTTGTCGCTGTGTTCGGGAATGATCACTTCGTATCTATCATGGGCTACGGAGACTATGTCAATGGGAACATCGAAATTAGCAGGGTGTACTATGTGGAAGGCCCGGTCATAACTGTTTTCGAGGTCAATTTTGTGATGGAGATTTGGAGGTTGCTTTCGGGAGAAAACTTGTTTCATTCGTGATCTACAAGGAAATGATCTTATGTCCGCTCGTAATTCAAGTCTTTACACTATCTCTATGCAAGACATGGTTGCTTCTTCTCCCATCTTTTCAAAGGCAACATCAACAAAATCCGGCTATGGCACCGCCGCTCTCACATCTAAACTTTCAAACCATCACCAACCTTGCTCGACACAAACTAGTTGAAGGACTCCCACGGTTTTGGTATTCTAAAGATCACCTTTGCTCAGCTTGTGAACAAGGCAAAAGCACTCGTGCTCATTTTCCTTCATAGGTGGAACACAACTCAAGATGTGCTTCATCTTCTTCACATGGATTTGTGTGGCCCGATGCGCGTGCAAACGATCAATGGCAAACGCTACATCTTAGTAATTGTTGATGACTATTCACGCTGGACTTGGGTCTACTTTCTTTGAAGCAAAGATCAAGCTCCACAGATGATCATCACCTTTCTCACAAAAATACAAGTTCAGCCTACGTAACACCGTCGCTCGACTAATCGAACGATAAAGGCAACCAATTTGTTAATCAAACTCTTCGTGAATTCTATGAGAAAGTGGGAATTCAAAGATCGCAAACATCTATTGCACGCACACCGTAACAAAACGGAGTTGTCGAAAGACGAAACTGTAAAGCCCCTTTTATCACTTATACCTTATCTTTATCACAAGTACGACACGAACCAAACACAAATACGTTATGCGTATGAATAAGAAGAAAGGAAAGAACTTGGTGACTTGAATGATAGAATTTGTATGTATGTTTAGAGAGATAGAGAGAAGAAATATGAAAACAATAAGTTGTATATTGCTTCAAAGGAAAAAAACACACACACACACTCAAGCACACCCCTCAAATGACATACTTGAGGGGTATTTATAGTATAAGACAAAGGATGCCCTAAGGCTTGGCCATGGGCCTTGAAATGGGCTTGGACATGGATTGGGTTACATGAACTTATACAAGGCTAACTTAACTAAACTTCTAACCATTTAGCTTAGCCCAATCCATGAGCCCTTTGACTATTCTAGCATGATATCTAACACATGTTACAAAGTTCCTAAACGTGAATGACCATCACTTCTAATAAAACTATTAAGGCTAACAATCTCTCCCTAAGGGGTGGTCATTCAAAAGATGCTCCACTTGATAAGATCTTTACTCTTCTCGAGCTTGAACTTTGTTGTAGATATAGAATAGTCTTGATTCTTTGTTCCTTCATGCTTTGTGATCTGATAATGTGGTTGTTTGCCGTTGTCAACTTCGTTGGATAGGTGTCTCCTCGCTCTTTCTCCACCATGCTCACACTTCTATTTGACTTTTGGTTACCAATGATGTAGTTCTCGAGTCTTTAAACTTTGTGTAGCGTTTGATTGTGATGAGAACTTTCATGTGTCGTTGGTATGAGCATGTGGTGAGTCTGCACGATCCATCCGCTCTGGAGCTTCCATAAGAAGAAAACATAAAAAAAGGTTAGTAATAAGCGGATTCCGGCACTTACAAGTTTGAATTTCGAGGGTGTTAAGAGCATAGTGTGAAAACACGTCTCTAATTCTCACAAGGGCCGCCTCGAACCGGAGTCCCACAGAGATAACACGATATACCGAAGTACACCTACAGCTCGGATGAGTCGCCGAGGTACACCGGCATCACCCCATGATCAGAGACCGCTTGAGACACACTGCTTAATCCACGAGGAGTTACCGAAGTGACTGCCGTCGAGGTCGCTTGATGTTGACCCCGGCAGAGTTTCCATTCAATCACTGAAGATCACAAATGTGAAACTTCTCATAAATGTTCTAGCAGATTGCTAAGATCTGCGTAGGACTCTATAATATATCACTTGTGTCTTTATTGATGAACAACAAGCTATGTCATGTCAAGTGTTCCTATGAGATCTTTTGATGAATCTCGTGGCTCTAGACTCAATAGTGCATTTTGGTTTTCCTGAGCGGAGACTAGGGAGAGGTCTCCTTCTTCAATACCAACAATCTCTAAGAGAAAGTCGATAGATTATGTAGGGTTTCCAGTGAGAATGAAACAAATCCTTTCAAGAGGAATTGAGTGGCTAGAAGGTTAGGTGCGCGTGCATCACCGGGTCCATGACGCCTTTGTCTTCAATACCGTGTCATCTTAGTGACAACCAAGTAGCATATGTATTGAACCCGGCTTGCCTAAGGTTGAATATGGAGGGCTATTTCTTTTCACCCTTTCTTTTGCTTTTCTTTTTAATTCTTCAACCCCTTCTTTCTCCTTTCTCACATTACTCCTTTTTTCAATCATACCTAAGGACTTCTAATACTAACTATTTGTGATGTCCTTGGGTAGATCCCTCCGGCTCTGGCGGATCATAGGACGAATTTCCTATCCATAGTCACCTTATAACTCCATGACTGTCCTATTGTTGCCATAAAACCTTTTTTCTTGAAAATCTCTCAACGTGTTTATGATTATAAAACACATTTTGATAACACCTTGAGAGTTTTGTATTTTCATAAACACTCCTCCTTCACATGTGCTTATATTGTTTTAACAGAAATCTGCACATAGAGGGTAGAGTTTGCACTTTTTGAATTGATCAACTTTCAATAGACAAGACCGATTCGAGACACGTTTACATCACTAGTGAACTAGATTGAAATTATTACCCGGCCTGGTCAAGTCCAAAGAAAGTTTCTCAAAATGGTACATTCTACTTAGACAAGTCCTATTCGAGACACGCTTACATCACCGTTAGACCAAATTTGAAATTATTACCCGCCCAGAACAAGTCTTTTCAGTACTGACTTTATATTATCGTCAATTCATTGGTTTCAACTGAGTCGAGCTCTTTTGAGATTCAAATACCGATCATTAAACATTTTGATCACATTTTAATCACGTTTCTCCCCTCAAAAATAGCATATCTATGATGTTTTTGAAACAAAATGATTAAAAGAAATGTTTTTCGGAAAGCATTTGGAGAGAAACCGATTTAGCATGAATTTTGGAACAACTTTGGTTTAATACTCCCCCTTAACGAAAGCATGTTTTTCATACGAAAATTTAGAATCAATTAAGGGTTTAGAGGGAGTTATCTTGGTACCAAATGTGAGAGATTTTGAAAAATCTTTTTGAAAAATTTTGAATCAATGGTACGCAAGATGAAGATTTTAAAAATCTTTTGAAGATAATGAAGAAGAATTATCTTCATTTGTTTTAGGATAAGTGCTCGATATTTATGAAAATCGATTTTGCGTAGCACTTTCCTTTCTTTAAAGATCGGGTTGCAAGCTCAAATACTTACAAGCCATTATGTTTTTAGGATAAGTGCTTGAAAAAATATTTAAAACCTTTGATTTGGTTAAGCACTTTCCTTTCTTTGAAGCGCGGGTCCTGAACTGATGTGTTCAGAAGCCATTATTTTGAAGTCCGGGTTTCGTACTAAAGTATACGAAAGCCATTATTTAAGAAATTTTGAGAAACGACATGTTTTGAAAAACATATTAAAGAACTCTCGCTCAAGCATCTGTACATACCCGTATCATTGTTGAATGACATTTCTAGAAACGTACAGAATATCGATTATACGAGAGACATGTCGTGAGAAGAATATTTTTGGATTTTTGATTTTATATTGTTTTTGTATTTTTGAAAGTTTTATATTTTTATATTTTGCTTTTGTTGGTTTTATAAAAGAAATGGAAAATCAAAAATAGAAGATAGAGAGAATGAGAAGAAGATTTTACAGAATTGGAACCCTCTGATGAGCTGGGTTCATAGATATTTGAATCACCTGCAACCAAAGAAGAAGAGTTTTCACAAATAACAAATGTGTTAGAAGTACATGTTTCCTCACGCCGAGGGTGATCACTATCAACGGTTGTAGTGGATTCGACTTCCTTAACATGATGAGTTTCACTATTATCCGTGTTGGTGCAAGTATCAAAAATCTTTCCTGTGGGAATCCATCTAAGACCTATTGTGTTGAAAACTTTTCCCGTGGGTTTCCACCTAAGGTAAGATCTAGGAGTTGTTTTCTTATCGATGCAAAGAAGACTCTTTTTTAGAAAAACTACGCCCAAGAGATCCACCTATTAGGTTTCCTTTTGATGTTCATCTTGTCACCGGGTTTGTTTCTATTTGGTGTCTTGGTGGATTGTGCCTCGCACGAATTATCTTTCTTGAGATATTGTAAGGCACATGCATCATGATTAGTGAAAAAAAGATACATTTTTACATGTAGTACGACAAATTCAATATTCTTGTTTAAAACAGCAGCTTTAACTTTGTCACTACAGTCTTTTAAAAGTTGATTCTTGTTCGCAAAAGACTTAGAATTCCTAGTGTTGTTTTCTAAGGGCATAGCATTTTCTTTTGTGCAACTACTCTTAGATGCAAGCCAATCTCTAGTCTTTTGTAGAGTGTTCCTAGGTAATGGTTTACTACTACTAGAAGTGCCTTGAAATCTTGTAGAATTCATCACCCTAGATGTTGCACCTAAAATTCCGTCTTTTCAAGTCTGTGCCTTTTTCCTAGCTTCTTCTAGATAGTGATTGTTGACCATGTCGTTAGAACCCATTGCATTCTTTAACTGGATTTTTGGTTACATTCCGTGTACTATTCCTAGAAATGCCAGGTGTAAACACTTTTTCTTTCTCAAAAAAAGGTGTTTTTCAAAAGCTTTGATAATTTTTTTAATAGGCAAAGTCTGTGGAGTGATCTGCTTTTGACAAATCATTTTTCTCATTGAACTTTGGAGGAAACCGAGAAATAGACATTTTGGTTTGAAAACCGGTTTGGGAACATTTGGTTTCTCCTCACCAATGGTTTTGCAAACTTAGTATCCACAGCCTTTCCTTTTTGACATCCCAACTGAGCTCTCAAAAGATCATTTTGCTCTTTCATGTCCTTGTAGGCACGCCATACAGCTTTGTCATACTTGCATTCCTCAGATTTTCTATCAAGTTGTTTAAAATAGGACACGTTTTCTTTTTCAAGTTTTTCAAGTTTTTCAAGAGCTTTTTCGTATTTTGAAACAATTGGAGGTCTCAGACCTGGAGTCTTTCATGATCTTCAACAGAATATGTTTGCAAAATTATGGACATAATATCAGTAGTCTAACATCTTCAAGAGAGAGTCATTTAAAGTTTCCAAAACTTTGATGTGTTCAACACTTTCATTAGCTTGCTTTTACCGGATTTATGGTCCTTGACAAAGTTACTGTCAAGCTTCTTTCAAAAACGCTTGTTCGAAATGAATTACCCTCGCGACCGATGCCAGTCAACAGGGAAATTTGAGTTTCAAAAACTTTCTTTGTTCGATGTCAAAACTAGAGAACCCGTTGTTAGGTGTAATAGTGGTTTTAGTTTTAACAGTGTCTTGAAGATCCACAATTCTAGTTTTTACATTGTCTAAAATACTTCTCGCATCACTTGTGTTAAAAGGATTGTTTGAAGACATTTGTTCAATGTTCAAAAGAGATTTTGAGACAACGACTGGTTTTGAAACAGGTGTTGACTCTTTGTTTGAAACACTTGGTGTGATGGAAAATTTTGACTTTTCTTTTTGATTAACAAAAGTAATTCCAGAAAGTTTGTTCCATTTGTTATAGTCAATAGGTTTGATTTCCGGACCTTTTTGTTTCATTCTTTCTCTGCTCTCCTTAGATAGTTCTAACGTTTCAAGAGAATCATGCACAATTATGGGTTTATGCAAAGGTTTTCCATTGTGCAACACATTCGAGATTTCTCGAGCTTTCTTGAGAAACGAAGAAGGGTCGCTACCAAGTGCCATTCTATTGTTAGTATGAAAACGCGGATTTACTTGATTAGAAAGCATCTTGATTGTTTGAGCAGAATGACCCGCTGTAAGAAGCAAATTTTCCAAAGTTTGATTTTTTCATTTTATCAAGAATTTCATCAAGAAGAGAATCTTCTCGTTTGAAAAATCAGAATCAACTGCTTCTTTTCTTTTTCAAGATTAGAAAACATTTCTTTTTGTTTAGAAAGTTGGTTATTTAAATCATAAATTTCCTTGTTTAGAGATTTAATTTTCAAGTTCGAATTCACATCAAGTGTGTTATACTTGATTTGCAATTCATTTTCTTTAGAAACCAAATTTCTATAACCAATTTCTAATTCTCGATTCTTTTGTTTTTCTGAATTCAAAAGCTTTTATGTTCTCCTTGTAACTCTCAAGCTCACGGTCAATTTAGCATTCGCGCCTTAACCTCGCGATTGACCTTACTCACTTTCTCAATCTCAATACCACAATTATTGATTAATGATTCAAAATAAGCACGTGTTTCCTCATCAGTCCTCAAGATTTTGTGCACACGCCTCCATTAGGATCCACATCCGAGTTTCAGAGTTCGTATTGCTACAACTCGGATTGTCCATATATGTATCATAAGTAGGTGCCGATGTCACGAATGCCGTTCATCATGAGTAAACCGACCTAGAAACATTACTATAATTTGGTACCTCATTGAGTGGATATGTGTCATAGACCGAGGTGTATCAAAAGTACCACTTGATGTTGTGTCCGCGGATTGATTCTATGACCGAGGTTGCGAGTATTTTTGCTTTATCGCCCGTTTTGGATTCATGAATGCATATTCCGCATCAGTCAATTCAATTCCGACTTCTTTCTGTGCTAACATCAACATGTACCTGGAGCCTTTCAAGCTTCGTCACCGCTTGACACTAGATTCAACTAAAATAACCTCAATTTTGGCTTTGAGGTTCGGAGGTAGCATTCTCTGAACCAAAGTCATATAACAGCTTATTCCCATGTTGATATCCCATATTCGATTCATAATCTGACCCCTTGATGTCCAACCAATGCGCCTGCATATTGCATCCTGATTCCCCATTTGTATACCCGTAGCAAATCCATTCTGATTCCCAATAACATCAACCATTTGTCCTTCTTGACCCATATACTCGGTTGAGCAAACTGCGGATTATACGATGAAATCCATTGGTTGTTGTTATTTGGTGTAGTTGGACTAATGTTAACTTCATTGAAGAATCCTTTTAAGAAAGCAGTTATGAGACGATCTTCCTGGGTTGCCATTGATGAAGGTATGTATGATAAAGTTGATGTATGATCGATTCAACGATAAAGGAGTTGTGGTTGATGAAGATTAAGCTCGGTTGAGGTGTATCTGAAAGTCGTACTCGTAACCTTGGTTCAAAAAATTTTCGCCCAAAATTTGAAATTCACTATAAAAATCAATTCTAAGGTCGTATGAAAAATTTGAGTTATGACAATTTTGACGCCAAATTTGACCCGAAAATTTTGAATTTAGGCCCAAAAATTTGAAATTTTGACCAAAATTTTACAGCTTAAACCAAAATTTGAATCTCGCGTAAAAATTGAACGTTTAGTCTCCTCAAAAATTTAAATTTTACTCAAGTTTTCCCGCCAAAACAGAGAGGAGTTACGAGTAGAATTGGTGCTTAGGCGTAGGATCTTATGCGTAGGATTTTTATGCGTAGGATCTTAGGCGTAGGATTCTTATGCGTAGAAAGTATCTTACCCGTAACCTTAGGCTTATGCGTAGACAAAAAAACTTAGTCGTAAAACCTTACGCGTAAGTGTGATCTAATGCGTAGAGTTCTACTCGTAAGAGTTTATGCTTATGCATAAACTTAGGTTAGAAAACCAAAATCCTTTACACGCCACACAGTAAGGGATATCCACAAGTCGAAGTGTTCCACACACTTATCCAAGTGAGGGAAGCACCGAGTAAATCAAGTAAAGCTCAAGAATCTGCACCAAAAAGTTATGAGTAGGACCTTATGCGTAGTTGACTTTCTTACAAGTAGAACTAGGGTTTTGACCTACTCGTAAAAAATTTCCAACGATTCAAACGATTTCTCTTGCAATGATATCCTTAAAAACACTCGAATAACCCAAAAATGTTGACCTTTTTCACCCAAAGTGCTTAGAAAAGTTACGAGTAGAAATGACCCAAGAACCAAATACGAAGTTTAAAAACTTAACCAAAACGCAAGTAAAGCTTCAACTTTTTGCAAAAACTAAAACTTTAGCACCAAATAAACCTTAAACCACAAGAATCTTGAATTTTTAAGTGCAAAAATTAAAGCTTTATGCGTATCAAAGATGTAAAACGTGAGCTTAACGCGTATCTTACCAAAACTTCAAAACAAACACAAACACTCCTAAACCATTGTTAGGCGATTGATACCAATTGTAAAGCCCTTTTATCACTTATACCTTATCTTTATCACAAGTACCACACGAACCAAACACAAATACGTTATGCGTATGAATAAGAAGAAAGGAAAGAACTTGGTGACTTGAATGATAGAATTCGTATGTATGTTTAGAGAGATAGAGAGAAGAAAGATGAAAACAATAAGTTGTATATTGCTTCAAAGGAAAACACACACACACACACACTCAAGCACACCCCTCAAATGACATACTTGAGGGGTATTTATAGTACAAGACAAAGGATGCCCTAAGGCTTGGCCATGGGCCTTGTATGGGCTTGGACATGGATTGGGTTACATGAACTTATACAAGGCTAACTTAACTAAACGTCTAACCATTTAGCTTAGCCCAATCCATGAGCCCTTTGACTATTCTAGCATGATATCTAACACATGTTACAAAGTTCCTAAACGTGAATGACCATCACTTCTAATAAAACTATTAAGGCTAACAGAAACCGAACGTTAGTGGAAGCTGCAAGAACAATGTTAATCAATGCTAAACTTCCAGATTACTTATCGGTAGAAGCTGTATCTATGCGATGCTATACTCAAAACCGTTCTATGATTACAAAACGCCACAACAAAACACCTTTCGAACTCGCCCATAACAGTAAAACCGAATCTAAAACACTTTCATGTATTTGGATCTCTTTGCTATCCGAATAATGATCGTGATGACTTTGGAAAGCTCAAAGCCAAAGCCGACATTGGAGTCTTTATCGGATAATCGTGATAATTCCAAAGGTTTCCGAATCCGAATCGTCGCATAAAAAGTGATGGAAACGATTCATGCTCATTTTGATGAACTTACGGAAATGGCTTCCGAGTATAACACTTGGAACCCTGACACAACCGCTTAAACTTCCCTCAAACCCCATCATCACCTGAACAAAGCCCCGGCAAATTTTACTCATCAAAAATGGAAAGGTTATTTGCTCCACTTGCTCGATCTATATTGATAAACGTGCTCCGTGTGTATCCGCCATTTGCTCTCAACCTGATAATACTCTTATACCGATACACCTCGCTACAACAACTATCGTTGCAGATGCACCTACACCGCTTGACTCCACCAACAGCTTGAACAAACCGCTTCCAACAATGATGAACCGGCCGATGATGTTCTGAATGAAGTACCCCCACCTGCAGATTTTGATCCAAATGCGTTCTTTCCCGTTTGCTAATGAGATCGCCGCACGGATGTCGCGAAATCTTCAACAAAACCATTTGAATCCTCGAGACCGCACAATGTATATCAACATCAACCCTCCACACATAGATGGACTAAAGACCATCCTCTGTAAAACATTATTGGCAAACCCGAATCAACCAGCCGTTACGAGACAAACGCCTTCACACTGATCGGTGAACATTGCATTTATGCACTCACCGTCTGCCAATCTGAACCAAAAAACATCAAAGACGCAATGACAAAAGACAACCGGATTGAATCCATGCAAGAAGAACTCAACCAATTCAAACGCCTTGAAGTATGGGCACTGGTTGAAAGACCAACAGAGCCTACGCTCATTGGTCTAAAATGGATTTGGAAAAACAAATTGGATGCAAGGACATGTTATCCGAATAAGTCACGTCTGGTGGCTAAGGGTTATCGCCGTGAAGAGGGTATTGACTTTGAAGAATCTTTTGCCCGCTGCTCGCCTTGAGGCCGTTCGATATTTCTAGCATTCGCGGCTCATATGAATATGACGGTCTATCAAATGGATGTCAAAACTGCGCTTCTCAATGGACAACTTAAAGAAACGGTTTATGTCAACAACCGTGATGGATTCGCTTGATTCCGAAGTCAATCACGTCTACAAACCGAACAAAGCTCAGATGGTCTCAAACAAGCTCCTCGGGCATGGTACGATAAGCTATCATCCTTCCTCATTGCTAATAATTTCACCAAAGGTTCGGTTGACCCAACTCATTTTATACAATATCACGGGGCACATATCTTAATTGTTCAAATTTACGTGGATGACATCATTTTTGGGTCTACACATAAAAAGTTTTCAATCGCTTTTGCAAAACTAATGAAGAAAAATTTTGAAATGTCCATGATGGGTGAACTCACGTTCTTTCTAGGACTACAAGTTCATCAATCACCCCGTGGTATTTTCGTGAGTCATACCCAAATATGCCCTTGAATTGTTAAACAAATTTGGAATGAAAACCTGTGACACCTATGCCACACCAATGGCTCATACCAAGAAGCTAGACGCTAATTTACATGGGAAATTGGTGGACCCTACAAAATACCGTAGTATTATTGGGTCTCTCATGTAACTAACAACTAGCAGACTGATATTGTTCTTTGCCGTATATCTTTACTCGTTATCGCGCACCAACCAAACCCACCTCTCGAGGCTAAAAGAATCCTCCGATACATAAAGGGAACCATTAACTTGGGATCTGGTATCCGAAGGATTCTGGTTTTGAACTAATCGCTTTTTCAGACGCCGACCACGCAGGATGCTTAGACTCACGAAAAGCACTTCAGAGCTTTACAATTTCTGGTGATAAATTGGTGTCATGGCAATCGAAGAAGCAGGATTGTACATCGCTGCCATCAACCGAAGCAGAATATGTAGCCATGTCCGCGTGTTGTGCTCAAGTCATCTGGATAAGAACACAACTCAAAGACTATGGTTACGTATTTGACAGAATCCCGATGTATCGCGACAATCGGAGTGCCATTGCGATCTCGCGTGCAACTCAGCAAAGACTCGAAATCAAAGCACATCGATCTTCGATATCATTTCATCAAGGATCACGTGGAACGTGGTTGAATTATATTTTGTGGGTACGTAATACCAATTGGCGATCTTCTCACCAAAGCCTTGCCTCCCGCTAGGTTTAATGAGTTGGTTTACCGGATTGGTATGAGGTGTTTGACTCAAGAGGAATGGATGACCTCCTAAAATGCAGTCTTAAAACCCTGCCAAACACCAAAATCTCTTTTGTAAATAATTCTTTCAAAAACAAAATACAAAAGTATAAAATCTGTTAAAACAACAAAAATATTCTTCTATCTATTTTCTTTCAACATTGCAAGTACGTTTCTTCCGTCAACACTATAATCTTTCATTTTTTCGATCAAGTGTTGAGGGGGAAAAATCTACACTTTAACCTGCATTTCAAAACATCTGTACTTGCATGTTATCATATCTCGGTTGTTTCTTTTAACAAATGGTGGTAAATTTTCCGGTACAATGACACTCCTCGGACTAAATTTATAACCTTTCATTATTTTCTCGAAGTTGAGGGGAGTGTCACAAAGTTTCTTTTCTTAAAATCTTTGTTTGGTAACCAAAATGGAAGTTAAAAGGCTTTGTATGAAAAAGGAAAAGGTGGAGGGACCAAAACTGTCAAAATGTTAAAGTTAATTTTAATAAAAAACACCTCCCACCTACTTTTTTACTTCACATTTAATACACACAACCATACTCATCCTACGCCTAAGATTGATTCAAGATATCTGTTGATTTGATCATCGTTGTGTAAGTGTTTTTACGATCTAAACATGTTTTTAAGATAAGGTCTTGAATTTTATTCAAATCCAACGGTTAAAAATCATGTTACGCGTGATTATGTGTTCCACGCGATAAGCGTATGAACACACAATCATTGTGTGGACGTTTTTGGTTAAATGGATAATGTCAAAACGTTGTTTATACATCAAGGATACCATTTCAACCATCCAAACCCACCCGTAAAACACGTATCAACGATTTTTGAAAATTAGGGTTTATGTGTCGATTTGGGTTTTTCCAAATGTAAAGTGTTTTGGTATAAAAGATTGTTGGGTTATGGTCTTAAGTTGTTGAATTAATGATTCCCATTGTTATTAACCACCCAGAAACACGAATTGTTTATCAACTTGAAGTTAGGGTTTAAAGTTCATACTTTTGGGTAATTTCGATTCACAGCGAATTAGATGTTAATACTTGGCCTAAAGACTCTAACAACACTCTAGACCTACCAGAATTTGTATGGTGCAAATCCCATGGTTAAATTTCATACGCGTAAATCTTAAACCCTTAGGGTTTTGACCTACGCGTATGACTTTCTACGCTTAACTGTTTAACAAGTGTTCTTACCATGTTTTGTTGATATAATGAATGTTTGTGTTAATTTTGATGATTTGATGAATTTAGTTCAGGCTTTGCTACGCTTAAATATTCATAATCAAGGTCATTTGCAACTCTACGCATAAGGATTACCCTACGCGTAGTCAAGTTATGCGCGAAGAATAATCCTACGCATAACTATTACGCGTAAGGTTCTACAATGGGACTACGCGTATCCTGTGAAGGATATGCGTAAACAATGACCTCTACGCATAGGGTCTACTCTTACGAGTAAGCCTTACGCGTAAGGTCTTTATACGCCCACGCGTAAGCTCTACGCATAAGGTCCCCTTTTCCTACGCTGCAACATTTCTTACGCCGCGTTAGATCCTACGCGAAGCTTTCGCTCTACGCCAAGTATATCATCACTCGCCACGCTTAACCTTGCCAAAACTACGCTTAAGCCTGGATTGACCTTCATAATGAATTGTTACGTGTACAAACTTGTAAATAAACTAATCATAACGTCACAAATCCAATAATGTCACTAATAAACTTAATCGTTTAATATGTTGTGAACAATAAGTGATAACATAAACTTTAAAACTTAAAGTTAACTAACTCAAGAAAACATTTCATGACGTCATTGGACTATTGAACAAACAAGTGACTTAGGACTCGTAACAATCATTGACATTGTACATTCAATAGCTAGACAATAAGACCTTCTATTGACTAACACTATGTCTTTCGATATGTTGGTTCTTTTGGCTAATGTTATTTCAGATCACGACATGGTTGAACAAATGATTGTGGATGCATCAGAAGTTCTTACAATTGCCGATATCTTCCGCAGGGTTATCCGAGAAAGATTGGAAAGAACAACCTTAGGGTTGACTTTGATACCCTCACTTGCTCGTAATCTTCTTGCTTGATTGCACGTGGATATTCTCGTGAATCATCCCTACCGTAACATGCTCTCACACTGCCACAGCTCTGCAGGTCTACATTCAACAATTCGGGATTCTATGCAGAGGATCACCGGTCAAAGTGCAAAGTGAATGTGACACTTAATCACAAACAAGTCACTATCACTCCTGCTGACTTACGGGCTGTTCTCATCATTCCCGACATCGCTCCAACCGACTTCTTTGCTACCCCCATGAAGAGACAGCCTGAAATTCTTGATAGATATTTGTTATGATGAAGCTTCAGGAATCATTACTAAGCACTCTCACGGAGTCAAGTATATTCCTCAACCATGGAGAACACTCTACATGATCATCACTAAATCGGTCTCTGGTCGTGATAATGGCTATGAGCATCCCAAGCTCATGGAACTACAAATTTTCTGGTCGCTGATCAACAAGAAGGACATTGAAATCGGCACCGATATGGGAGGACATGATGGTATTTCACAAGAAGCTTGGCTCCAAGATTCCCTATGTCAGATACACCAAACCGTTGATCCAGAGAGCACTTGGACTTCATCCTGACATCCCCATGAGGCTCAATGACCCAGATAATCACGACATATTGACCGAACCCATACTATCCTGCCGGAATCAAAGAATCGCCAACAAAGAAACAGGGTTCGGTTTTACCTGATCACCTTCTAACCACCGAAATCAAAAAGCTTGAAACATATAAAAGGTATCGGTTAGCCGTAAAAGAAGGCAAAGTTGGTCATCTGGATGAAAAATCTTCTGGTACACTGATTCTCAGATACCAAACCGTCAAGTTATCTCACACAAGCTAGCCACTTGTGAATGACTAACCGTAAGAGACTTAAAACAGTTCAGACACTGATTCTCTGATAATGAAGGCTTAAGGGTATGTGTGTGGATAAAACCTCAATATCGATATCAAAAATAATCACGAAGATAGATTCAAATTCCTTTAGGAAAAAGAATAATAAATCAAATCCCGTGTGTGATCGTTGAAACGGATTAGTCAACCCGAATCGTTTCCCAAAGAGGTGTGAATGCCAACGCCATTTTTGGTTTGGAATTTAATGCTCGATGTTATAATTTGTGATTTTGGTTTTATTAAACTACGGAATAGGAAAGTAATTAAGGAATCTATTTTACGGGAAATCCTAAGTGCGAATTACTAAAAAGTAATTAATGAAACGTAATTAAAAATGCAACTACGTCTAAATTATATCCTAAAATGCCTAAAATTACTTTTACTCTAGAAATGTAATTTGAAAACTATTTTAGAATTAAAACTATTTTTAGGATTTTTCTGGATTTTATTTAAATTAAAAACTAATTTTTAACTATTAAATCTAAATTAAAATATTAAAAATATGAAAATTAAAGAGAAAAATGTGAAACTATTTTTATAAAATCTAAAATACCATAAGAGACTTTTCAAAACAATTTTTTTATTTTTCTGATTATTTTCCTATTTTCTACAAATTTAAAACTATTTAAATCTAATTAAAATTGTGAAAAATACCAAATAAAAGGGAAAAAAAAGGGAAAAATATTTTTTATGCTTTTTATATTTTTCTAAAACTGAGAAAATTGAAAAATTATTTTTTGGAACTTTTTCTTAATTATTTGCAATAAAAGCTATTTAAAAGGATTAAAAACTATTTTAAATTGAGTCAAAAATAGCAAACAAAGGACCAAAAATTATGAAAAACTCAGGAAAATATTAATCTAAATCTATGAAAAATATAAAATCTATAGCTTATGTGTAAGATATTGAAGTCAGAGTGTTAACTGCCACCAAATAAGCTAAGGAAAATAAGCTAGAAAGAGAATTAAGCTACCAAACAAAGGACTAAGGCTAGATTATGCTAGAATAAACTAATATCAACTAATTACACCTAATCCTAACAAGCTACAAGCTCTACCTGTTGATTTAAGCCAACTGTCTACTTAAGCAAAACAGTTTCTAACCCCTAGGTTTGAGCTTATCCACAAGCTTATCAGAAGATCTAATGTTAAAAACAAAGATTCAGTCCTCAAGACCACCTAGCAAGCTATAACTAAGCCAATTCTCAGGCTCTAACTCACTGAATTGAGTTCAATGCAAAGGTTGCAAATAACCTGATTCACACTCCAGTTTCGGCTGAGTGTGAATGAAGGGAAGTGCAAGCTGATTTGAACAAAGCTTATTTGAAGATTTAAAGGACTTGATAAGATTTGACAAAAAGCAATTATCAATACTAGACCAATTGAAAATGTAATTCCCAAAGTTTCACACACTTAAACTCAGAAATGAAACAGTGATTGATTCACAAAGTTTGATGAAAACTGTTTATCTCAACCTGCTGACTTTTTGAAAACAGATTATATGTTGACTAATTTAAGTTTTGATTCCAACTTGTAAACTGATTATGATATTATAAGCTTAAACAAAGTTATATTAAGCAATTCCAATGATATAAGAACCTAAATCCAGCTTTTGAATTTGAAAATTCCAACAGTTAAGTAAATTGGAACCTATTGAAAGTGATTTTGACTATTATGATCTAGGATGCAAGTCTAACTACTGGAATTAACTAGATATACCTAATTACTACTGATGCACTAATAATATATCCCTACTTTAACCTCTAACACAGATTTTAAAGCAATTCCAAACACTAGTTATCTAAACCAAAATGCAATTAATCCTAGCCTATTCTATGATCTGATTCATGACAGCAATAAAATGATCTAACATCCAGATACTAAATGCAAAACTAACCATATAAACTAACAGATTCAAGTAGCACAGATTATGTAATGAAACAGATGAATAAAATAAATTTAAGCATGAACTTACAAGTGGTCCTAGCCACTATGGCTTGCAACCAATGAAACAGTGATCCTCTAACCTATTTAACCCCTAACCTACTCCAATTCCAGCTCAAATTTAACCCATATCCAGCTAGATCAGCAATCCAGGACCACTTCTGCAGCTTTGATTTTTATTGATCAATGAAATTTTTTTTGAGTTTGAAACAAAAGTAAATTCACAATAAGCTATCACAAGCTTATATGAACATATCAAACAGTAGCTAAGTGTGAATTATTCCATAAAACAGTTTCATATGTTTTTTTTATTTTTCAATTATTTAATCTGATTTTTTTTTGTATTTTTGAGTATGATGAGAAATGAGCTAAAAACAGATTATTAATGTTGAAATAAGCAATAAACAAAGAGAATAAGCAGATTTAAAACACAAACATTTAAACAATTACTTGAAAATTTAAAGCTAAGTTTTATTAATATAAGAAATTTGAGTACAAATAGTAGATTACAAATGCTTAACAAAACTTAAAACATGAAAATGAAATTAAAACTAACTATGCTACTGAAAAATAAAAAGAAATGAGATACATCAAATGTGAACGAAAAGAGGCCTATTTATAGCTGAGCACAAGGTCTTGGAAGCTTCTGGAATGCACAAATGTGTGCTTCTTTGAGTCATTTGCAACCATTAGATCACCTTCTACGTATCCCACTTGATATCCACCCTTGGATCATGAATGCCACGTCTCTTCGACCAATAGGAGAGCAGAGAGTGGCATTGAGCACACGGATAGCTGACTTGGCAATCACGTGTGTCAGTGGGTGTCATAATGTGTCAGATATAAGTACGGAATTGCCCTTAATTGGGGTGAATTTGCTCTATTGAACGAAAGGGTAATTTAGGGTTTATGTAGTAGCAGTTTTGGGGAAGATTTGGGCGCGAGGTTTATTTGGTTTATTTAATATATTTCAACTTTGTTTTGACCGGGTATAGGAGGTTTTGACCTGGGTCCAAATTGTGGGATACGGGTTGGGATAATGAGTTGGACTCGGGTCTATTTGATTTGGGCTTGAACCGGGTATATTTGATTGGGCCGTGAGTCATTATTTGGATTTGGACTAATATTGTGATCATTTAGTATACCAAGGACCAAAAGTGTAAAAGCTGAAACTCCAGGGACCACACATGTAAATCTGAAAATCTCATTCAAGGGCCTTTCTTGTCAATCTCAAATTAACCAAGGGCTGAACTTGTAAATTCTGAAACTTGGAGGATCATTCTTGCCAAAAGCTCAAAGTTCAGGGACTAATCTTGACATTTCTTCAAACTTGATTAAAACTTTCAAAAATCACCCTAAGAGAATAAAATCTTCCAAAATGCACAATCCCGATCTTCCCACTCAAACTCTCTTGATCTCTCGTGCTCTGATTTACGCCCGATTTGGTTCCAAAGATATTTTACATATCCGTACCTGCACAAGCACAAACTCAAGAAAACCACAAATATTAGAAATAAACGGCTCTTTCTTGGTTGTTTTGGGTCAGTTTTGATAATGAAAAGGTATGTGTTTTAGCACATACCATACACCTACTCGAAGGACCAGAAGAGGCAGTGCTGGAATTGTTACAAGTACAGATATTTATAGGAAGCTTCCCAAAGGAACCTCCTCCGTAAAAGGATTGTTCCCGTAAAGGAAGTTGAACCTATTCCCACACCTGAACCGCAAAGAAAGCCTGTGGACGAAAGCTCCAAGGTACTCGACACGATGAAGAGATTACCTACTCTGAATCTGCAACCGTAACACCTCCTTCAAAGAGCTAAACCTCCAAGTCCGCCAAATGACAAAGAAAAGGGAAGACTCGTATTTGTACCGTATGATGAAAGCTCAGATGATGAAGAAGAGCAACCGATATATCATACAGAAGAAGTTTCATATCGTTAGACACCTTCAAAAAGATGAAGAATTTGCTAAAGACCAAATGGGTGGTCCCGGAGGATCAAGTGGTGCGCCCACTCAACCTTCTCCCGATGCGGTTAATCAACCCGATAAGGAGCCGTGCCACCACTCTTATGCAACAACAAAAGCTTGTGGAGGATACTATCGAATATGAGTTTGAGGAACCGGAACCTGAGAAGTCCGAAAAAGATCAAGATGTTGATTATGATACGTTTCTTCTAGATAGTCCTCAAGCGATCAAAGGAAGAAACCTCTGAACCTCCGAAGGATCCAGAGTCTCCTCATATCTCTTCATCATCAGATTCGTCATCTCACTCCTCGCCACCACCATCAAAGAAGTCAACCAAATCATCATCCAAATTCGTGAAGAAACCATCTAAATCTTGGATTTCTCAAGCTCATGAACGGATTACCAAAGCCGCCAAACAAGTCGAAAGAAAAACGTGCTCAACAAAAAGCTAAATTTCTTTTGCCGATCATATACAGCATATGTATGACGAGCATGAAAAGATAAAAGGAGAAAGGAAGTTTGTTCAGGAATTCATGAAAAATCACCGCCAAGAGGAACTGAACGAAATGATCGAAGGCTACACGAAAAAGTACCTTCTGGAGTACGTTCTTAAAGTCACAAAGGAGTTGTTCACCAAACAACTTTATCCAAATCTCATGCAGACGCCAAGCAAACTATTCGATCAACGCCCTTAACCGTCACAATCAATCCAACCGATCCCGTTGTTTTCTCGGATAATGAATTGGTGGCCAAGCTTGTCACACAAATGTCTGCACGATTTGGGACATTTACTTCTGATGAAGGAAAGCTGTTTCAAGCATTGCCGGACTACCAACTTCAAGAAGCTTGTAGATTTGAAGCTGAAAAGTCTAAACGCCCTAGAGACGATGAAGACAAGGATAAGGATAAAGACTGCGACCTAAACGCCGAAGCCCCTCTGGTGAATCTTCTTTGATGCAACCTCCTCCACAACGGGCTCCTGTTCAACAAAAATCTCCTCCTCGTTCTTCTATTGAAAAACCTCAGGATCTTCCGAGTTACCACCCCCACTCGTAAAAACCGATGATCACTTTGAGTATACGGGTGGTGACGATGAAGAGGTCCTTGAGCCCCGACAACAACCCACCTCTCCCAAACAAGTTCGAAACCGTAATCATCATCTAGGCCTTCGAAAAAGAAGAAGAAGAAGACGCCTCAAACCGACGTCGTATCATGGCTAGATGACGATAAAACAGAGGAATTTGAATGGTTTGCTAATCTAGTTAACAACACTCCCACCCTCGAAGAAGGTTAGAATTTGGTAGACGGTTCTACATTGGAGCATGCAAAATTTCTGCAAGAAAAGTTCCATGTGAAGAAAATGACGAAATCTGAAATGAAGCGAATCAAACCTCTTCATCCGACAACCCTCCATACTACACCGATTGGACCAAACCTCTACCAACACTTGGACAAACAGCTGAACCAAGGATTCCTTTCAGATACTTCTTCAACAAAGACCCAGATTTTCTTCTACACTGCGATCTATGATTCAAGAAAATATGCTACGCCGCGATTGACACTTCCATTCCCAGCAGCTGCCTACTCAAACTGCATAGCCATTGAGGAACGTGCCAATCACTTGTTCTCCAACACAGTTGAGGCATACGCCCGAGATGCATTGTATGGGATTCATCATCGCCGAACGCCGCCTAATCTACTATAGAAGCCGCCAGTTCGAAGTCTCAACATGCCGTGCATAGTTCTAAAGATATCGTTGCCATCATACGCGTTGACCTTTCGTCTAAGTGGGACTACACATTCCTAAAGAAGATCGTAGTCAAAACGACAAGATGAACGGACTATGATTTTCTCGAGGTCGACTTTTGAGAATTTGTCTCTCAATGACATCGAAGACATGTATCTTGCCAAGGTACGGGGTCGCATGAGACAATTCTCAAGTGCATAACGCGAATTTATCAAGTCACTTCTCATCTTCATAAGACGCATTGTCATCAAGGTACGTGTAGAAGATCTCCACTGGCCGTTGAATCTTATCGACGCGTGTCAACTTCACACCTCCAAAGCTTGATCTTCCGATATCAACCAGCCTATCTCAATATACACTCATCAGCAACCTTTGCGTTGTTTACCGTAGTGAACTTCAAAGAAACTGCTTAATGGCGTGTAGCGAACTCCACAAGTTCGGGATCATACTTTGAAGCTGGTTAGGGATGGATTGGCATACAGGTTGAAGGATATACGTAAAATCGGGTCTCCTAAGCGGTGAATTCTCGGGAAAGGAGGGATGTGAGACGGATCATCACAATGATTGATGAACGGTTGTTTCAAGGGATCGCCGTTCGATTGAGAGTTATGTCGGTGGTCGACCGTGATTAACATAACCGATTTCAACGCCCTGCGCACACTCCCGGGAACATCACTGCACTTCCTGGTACCCCTTGAATTGCTTCCTTCATATAATCTTGGATGTTTGATTGAATATGTCAATGGCTTGTGCACACATTACAGTTGTACAACCCGCGACTTGAAAATAAAGGACCCTGTGGTACGCGTCAGTGCCACAATCCTTATAAAAGGAGCGAAAGCTTCTTCCTTTTGAGTAAAACCTATCAAACCTTTCATTTTTCAAGGTTTTGCTCAAAAGAACAAGTACTTTCCCTTATGATTTTCAAAACCTAAACCGTTTATATCACTCGTTGAGGGGGAGTACTTGAATTAAAAATTTGTTCAAAAATTGTTCTCAGTGGTCATTCTTCCCGCAACACTCGAAATGGTCATATTTATTCTCAAACGTTTCAAAAATAACACTTTAATATGCCATTTTTTAGGGGGAGAAAATATGTGATAAGAAATATGTTGTGTAAAATGCAAATGAATCTGTGTGCTTCAGACTTAACCAACGAATTGACGATGCTTAACTGTTAGTAACTCGAAAAGACTTGTCCTCGACGGGTAATAATTTCAAGCTAGTTCGCTAGTGATGTAAACGTGTCTCGCAAAGGACTTGTCTGAGTAGAATGTACCATTCGAGAAACTCTTGATAAACATGAACTCCGACGGGTTTGACGACCTTTCGAGGATTGTCTACACCTTCAAGGTAGTTATTAGAGCTAGTTGTCACCTAAATGCTGACAATGCAACTCTTAACTATGCCACGAACCGTGTCTCGCGGGGAATGTCTATCTTGAGTTAATCAATTCAAAAGTGCGCGCTCTTTCCTCACTGTGCATTTTAACCGTTAAAACTATTAAGCACATGTGGAGGGGAGTATTTATGCAAAATCTTATCTCAACAAAGGATACTAAAATGTTTTTCATTCATAAACACTGTGAGAGATTTTTCATATCAGTGGTTTTATGGCAACATAGGTTAGTCATGGAGTTATAAGGTGACTAAGGTTAGAATAACTGTCTATGATCCGCCAGAGCCGGATGGATCTACCCCAAGACATCACAAATAGTTAGTATTTAGAAGTCCTTAGGTATGATTGTAAAAAGGAGAAAATGAGAATCGGAGAAAGAAGGAGTTGAATAATTAAAAGAAATGCAAAGAAAAGGGTGAAAAGAAATAGCCCTCCAGATTATTCAACTTAAAGCGCATACCGGGTTCAATTCATAAGCTACTGGTTGTCACTTTGTGACGCCGGTATTGAAGATTAAAAGTCGTCATGGACCCAGTGACGCATGCACTAAAACTTCTTATCCACTCAAGTTTCTCTTAACAGAAGCTTGTTTCATTCTCACTGGGAACCCTACGTAAACTATCGGCTCTCTCTTAGAGATTGCTGGTATTGAAGAAGGAGACCCTCTCCCTAGTCTCCGCCAAGGAAAACCAAAACGCACTATTGAGTCTAGAGCCACGAGATTCATCAAACGATCTCTTAGGTACACTTGACATTTAATCACCTGATGATCAACAAATAAGGTTATCAGTGGTTCATATCGAGTCCTTCACCGATCTTAGCAATCTGTCGAGAACATTTATGAGAGGTTCACATTTGTGATCCTCAATGAATGAATGGAAACTCCGCCGGGGTCAACATTAAATGTACTGACTACAGGTCGAATTAAACTTCGGCAACTCCCCGTGGATTGCGCTTAGTGGTCTCAAACGGCTCAGTCGTGAGGTGATGCTTCGTGTACCTCACGACTCATCCTGAATCGTAGGTGTACTTCGGTACATCGTGTTATCTCACTTGTGGGACTCCGATTCAGGAACGGCCTCTGTAAGAATTAGAGTTGTGTTTTCACACTATGCTGTTAACACTCTCGAAGTTCAAACTTGTAAGTGCCGGAATCCGCTTATTACTAACCGTTTAAATGTTTTCTTCTTATGGAAGCTCCGGAGTGGAATGATCGTGCAGATTCTTCTCATGCTCACGCCAACATCATCACTAATGGAAGTTCTATCCAAAAGCAACACAACAGTCGGAATGATTCTTCGTCAATACAGAGAATCTACAAAGTTAAAGACTTAAAGAACTCCATCAGATCGAATTCCAACGCCAAAAGCGTGTGAGCATGTTGAAGAACGACGTGGAGACTTTGTACTCGAAAGCGAAGCGACTGGGGCGTTAACTTGATGCTGACAACAACAACATACTATCACTTTCATCACAAAGAACAATGATCAACGAACAAAATTTAAAGATGACGTCAAAGCATAACCGTTCAAAGTAAACTATCTCTACACCGGGAGATTGTTTAAATCAAGGCAATTCTTCTCACAAGAAAGAAGAATGTCCGAAGACGTCAAAGCTACTATTACATCAACGCCTTCACCGTTTTTCATCACCAACACTTGAGTGTTTGTTACTCATATGTAATAACACTTGAGGGGAGATTGTTGGAATCACTCCTAAACCTTATTCAAGTGTTAGTTACTCATATGTAATAGTTAGCTTATTATGGCCTTTATGTTTGTTATTAGCCTTAAGCTTATGTAGAAGGCCCATAAGCCTAGGCCTAGCCCAATAAGGAAAGGAAGGGAACTAGGAGTGTTGCCCTAGCTTCTCTCCTATAAATATCCCTTGTAAACCTTCATTTGAAGGTTGGTTGTTCAAGTTTTCTTTTCACTCACTCTCTACGCATAACCGTATACTCTATATCGTGTGTGTGTGTTTGGATACTTGTTCAATCGCCTCTCTATCTCTTATATAAGCTTGTGTGGTAAAACTAGTGACCTAACAGGAATCATGCGTGAAGTCTACTACCATGACTGGCTTTCTAACCCAAAGAATGGTCAAAAAGAGCGATGGCGGTGCTGCGAATGTAGACTTCACCTACCTTAATAAAGCATGCCCACATAGATCGCTATCCATTACCGAGATAGACTGAAAATAGAGTCCTTGTGCGGATATCCTTTAAAGTGCTACCTCGACGCATACAAGGGATATCACCAAATACAGATGGCTAAGGAAGACGAGGAAAAACAACCTTTCATACAAGCCAAGGCGTTACTGTTATACAAAATGCCCTTTGGCTTGAAGAATGCGGGCGCTACCTATCAGCGGTTAGTGGATCATGCTTTCCAAAAATAGGTGGGCCGCAACCTGGAAGTCTATGTGGATGACTTGGTTATAAAGAGCCATACTGAAGATGAGCTTGTGCGCGACATAGAGGAAACGTTCAAAACTCTACGAGAGATTAACATGAAGCTCAATCCGAAGAAGTGCACATTCGGCGCTACTGAAGGCATGTTCCTAGGATACGGATAGAGCCCTGGCGGCATAAAACCTTGTCCAGAAAAGACAAAGGCGGTCACCGAACTTCCTTCACCCGCGCAAGACGCTAAAGGAAGTCCAATCTCTCAACGGAAAGATGGCCGGCCTAAATAGGTTCCTATCCAAGTCGCAAAAAATCCTTACCCTTTTCAAAACACTCAAGAAGTGTATATAAAAGGGTGATTTCCGGTGGACCACGAGGCGGAAGAAGCCTTCACCCCGGCTCAAACAAACATTCTAGCAACGCCCTAACACTTGTCGCACCCCGACCAGGGGAAGAGCTGATCATGTATTTATCAGCAACTCATGGAGCAAAGTTGAGCGCTTAGCAGCTACAATGATAGGATTCGGTACAAACCCCTATCTATTTTGTAAGCAAAGCGCTCAAGAAGACGGAGATGAACCACGCCATGGAAAAATTAGTTCGGCATTGGTGTTTGCCGCCGTTTACTACGCAGTACTTCCAAGCACCCATAGCAGTAATCACAGACCAACCGATCAAGCAGGTCATCTCAAAACTTGATGCATCAGGCCGACTACAGAAGTGGAGTGTATTGCTAGGTGAACACAACATCTCTTACAGACCGCGTACCGCAATCAAAGGACAGATTCTGGCTAGTAGCCAACCACGTGTTGGGCGAATACGTGGCTAAAGAAGAAAATATGATTCAGTATCTCGACAAGACCAAGACACTGATAAAAGGCTTTGATAGATTCACCATCAAGCAAGTTCCTAGAGGAGAAAACCGCAAGGCAGATGCACTAAGTAAGATCGCCTCGACAAGCTTCGCACACCTGTCAAAGCAAGTGCTGGTGGAAACACTGCAGAGCAAATCCATATCGGAGATGGAAGTCTCCACAGTAATAGAGGAGGAAGGTCCTACATGGATGACACCGATAACGGAATTCCTAAACAAAGGAATGTTACCCCAAGAGGAGAAGGAAGCTCGCAGGATACGGCGCACAGCACAAAGATTCAACTCTCGAGACAACATACTGTCGCCGACGCTCCTTCCTTCAACTATGGCTCCGCTGTGTAGGCCCACTACAAGCAAATTACGTGCTGCGAGAAATCCATGCAGTTCATGCAAGATGCACTCGTGACCACGGTCCGTTGTGGCGCGCCAGATCGTGGTACTACTGGCCAACCATGCACCGTGATGCGCGGGACTTAATACGGAAGTGCAAGGATTACCAAGTTCATCGACCCGTCCGCCGCCAACCACAAAGACGAGCTAACACCAATCACATCCCCATGGCCATTCTACAAGTGGGGTATCGACATTGCAGGACCTTTTCCAGTCGCAACGGGAGGATTAAAATTCCTCATAGTCGCCATAGACTACTTCACTAAGTGGATCAAAGCAAAGCATGGTAACAATCACCGGAACACAGTGAAACGCTTCGTCTGGAAAACATTGTATGCCGCTTCGGTTTACCTGGCGAAATCATCTCGACAACGAGAAACAATTCTCGCTAAAATCCTTTCAAGGATTGGTGCGAGAAGTTGAACATCACACAAAGACAGCACGCGTTAAACACCCACAAACCAATGGCTTAGTAGAGCGCGCAAATCACAGCCTGAGTGAAGGAATTAAAGCGCGCCTGGACAGGCACAAAGGAAGATGGGTGGAGGAGCTCTCGCATGTTTTGTGGGCGCACCGCACCTCAATAAAAACCAGCACGGGAGACACTCCCTTTTCACTAGTCTATGGGACAGAAGCCGTCATACCGGCCGAAATTGGAATGCCAACTATTCGCACCGCTGAAATTAATGTGGCAACTAATGACGACGAACGACGTATTGATTTGGACCTGCTGGAAGAAAGGCGCGAACGCGCATCTATAAGGGAGGAAAAATCAAAGTCAAGGATGAAAGGATACTATGACGCCAAAGTACGCAGTGTCTCATTCAGCATCAGTGATTTTGTCTATCGCGCTAATGATGCGAGCCACGCATAAGACACGCAAGCTCGACCACAGTGGGAAGGACCCTACGAGGTTACTGATGCATCAGAACGGGCTCGTATAAGTTACGAGGCTTGGATGGTAGAGAGGCTGCGCCAAGACATGGAACATCTGCAACCTCAAGAGATGCTACCTTTAGAGTGGCTACGCCCAATGTGCGACGCTCATACACTTTAATAGAGTACCAAATAACCATCTATGCATTTATTTTTTATTTCCTTAGTATAATGTCTTATTTTCTCAAACACACTTGCAAGTATTAATAAAACGTTGCAGTTTCTAGCTAACTCCGTGACACATTTCAATTTGTTATTTCCGTATATTGTACGTCTTAACAATTTCTTATTTTTTACCTACATGGCGTGCATGCAATAAATAAACCCACGATGGTAAAAGGATAAGTTCACCTACTAAACAACTTGTTGAGTAAGAGGGTTGCAAACCTATCAACATCAGATCACGTATCCTTGTTAAACACCTTATTCTCAAGACGTTGGAATAAGTTTATGCGCATCTCACGATGGGTGCGCAACATCGCACATGATGCACGCTTTAACAACTTAAAACCGAGACACTTGATTTCTTCATGTGATATTTACAAAGACGCTGCATATCATAACATACACCACTATGATGGAAAATACTTAACAACACAAGTAATTTTGGGCAAAGACAAACAGACAAGTATGTATAGCAACGATAAAAGATGATTTTATTAAATAACTACGAGTTATTACAAAAGGGTTGCTACTTTACAACACATACACCTACCAACTATTACAACGCTCAATAGATGAGCCTCCCACACGTTCGAGTATCTTTTGCCTCGTCAAGCTTCTTCAACAGACCAATCCTGCCGAGACACAGAGCAACACTCACCGCACCAAGACCTTGATCGACTTAATGCGCCGCACCAACCCCGCCGCACAAGATTGCTTTCCTTTGATACCTTCTTTTGAGCAAGTCGAGTTGCATGCTTCCATTCCTTCAAAGGCACTTCTTTCTAAAACAAAGGGATTCAAAATATCCTTGACGCGCGAAGACATGGGGTTACGGCACTTGAAGCCGTGAGTCATGGGGTTTCAAAAATAACTGGGCTTATGAACTCCCCGCAGACGATGACGGCAAGAGTCAACCCCACCATGATGACGTCTATAGGATAATCCTGATCACGCTCAAGTTCAGCAATCATAGGGAGCTCTAACTCCTTCATCCTTTGCATCGCAGCAACTAGGTGATCATACGTCTTAGCATCATAATTCGGTACCTCGTTAACGGGTACCTTTAGCAGTTCCGATTCATGCAATTTCTCCACGGCTTCTGCTTTGCCGCGCTCCAGAGCGCACTGAACTACATCCCCGAAGACAGTTACCACTTCTGGCGACTCCAGAGTATGAAGAGCGGCTAAGCGAAGACCATGTCCTACGAGCCATCTACGCTCAGCTATAGTAGACATCAATTGAGGATACAACTCCTCGTCATACTCAATACTCAGTTTGCGCAGTTTTGCTTCTTGTACCTCCAATGCCTTGCTCACAGTAGCGCCAAGATCCTCTACCTGAGCAACCAACTCCTTCTTACCTTGCCCAAGATACTTCCCCAGACCCACATACAGGAAGCTTTATATTCTGCGCAGCCAGAGACGCTCTGCTTATCTGACTCAACAGCAGCATTTTTTCCTCCGCTAGTCCTTGGGCATACACACTCATGGCATCGGCTTCCACCCTGGCACTTGCCAGCTGGGCTTCCAGTTGAGCGATGCGCGAACTGTCCCCGGAATAACTGGCCTTCAGCCGCGCAGCTAATGAGGCCTGATGTGCTGCGGCCAAATCCAGTTCTTCAATAAGCCGTTCCATTGGCATTTCTCCAGCAGTCGAGGGCTCAGCATTCGGACTCTTCGGCACAGAAACTTCGGTACGCACAGGGCTCTCAAGCGGTGGTGACTCTGCGGATTGTTCAAACCTACAGACAATGAGCAAAGTTCACAGTTAAAAAAAAACAAAAAAAAGGGGGAATAAACAATTCCATAACACTTACGCAGGAATGGAAGTATCAGGTGATGGTGGGCGTGACGCAACATCACTGGAGGACGTCTCTACATTCAACACCACAGGACGCTTCTTTCGGGAGGAAGCAGCGCTATCACCACTTCGCCTCCTTTTGCGCATTAATCCCTGGCTTTCCCCCTCTTCCGTCTCCTCCACCTGCTCTACAACCACTTGCGCAGGTTGCACTGGGGGGGAGGGAACTGTAGAACTCGGCACGCTTTGTAAGGTTGTTGCTTCCAGAGCAACGGATGAACTTTCCCCTGCCTCCCCTAGGTCCAGATTAAGGGTACGCCCTGCTGCTGCAACAAGCACGGGATCTTCTCCCTCCTTCAACGGACGCGTTCGAATTCAAAGAAGCATGTATATAACCCAATCTTCCCATCGGGGAAGTCTGCTATTGACGCATCCGCAGCCGGAACTTCCGGATGTACTGCGCTGGGAATATAGTAATGACGTAATTGTAGCGTCGCCTCGCTATGTCTGATGTGAAATCAGATAATACCTTAACCATTTTTCAATATAACACACGCTACGTTACCTAGTGAATATTCGAATAGGGTGGTTGGGAATGTTTGTAAGTGTGATAATGGCGGATAGAGTTTTTCTTCTTACTGTTAGGAGAAATGGTAAAAATGAAGCGTCTAGTTATATAACGTCCCTCATCCACACGATGAGTGACACGTGGACCCCACCAACCCTAATTCTGTTGTCAAGATTGCTTGATGGGACACGGGTGCATTAACTTTCCCCCGATTTACGAGGCGCCCATTTTTTAATCCAATATCTAGATACAATGTACCGGTTGGTATATTTTATGGCTTCTTGGCTACGCTTCGACGTTTTTTGATGACTACGGTTATTAGTCTAGCATCCGCAGTTAGTTACTACGCATACTAGACTGGGGGACATGATGACGTATAGTCTATATCCGGGTCATGAACCCGACTAAAGTCCAACACTAACTTAGCCCGGTATGAACTGGGCTACGCTGATTAGATGTTGGGGCTCATGAAGCCAGCCCAAATCTATTATATTGGATATCTCCTAAATATGGAGATAATCATTCCCAACCAACTTAGGCGGGATACGACGAAGGTTGTGGAATACGGAACCAACAAGGATTCCGTGCGTATATAAAGGGAATCATATCCCTTGTTTAAGGTACGATCTACAAACCCTAACTCTCCTTAAAACCCTAAACCGATTACTTACTCTCACGCCGGAGGATAATCGGGAAACAATCCCCTAAGTAGCCTAACGGTGTCTTTTGTCTCTTAGTGCACAGGTCTCAAGCAACAATTCTCAATTGGTATGAGAGCCGGAGCTTCAAACAAGGAACGCCCAACTTTTGTATCAAAACATGTTCGAAACATCTCACAGGCGTGCATGATGCAGGTTTTACTGACCAGGTTTTAATATTTATAAAGTTTCGTTATACCTATGGTCTACCCTAATGCACTAACGGGCAGTGTACCCGGTCGTGTGTAGTGTAGTATTCGGTAAAACGGAGGTCATCCCAAGAGCAATGTGTGTTGGATTAATACTAAGTCTAGGTGTCACAGATTTTAATATGAATTAATTAATTAACTAATAAAGAAAATGAAGGCAAAGGTGTAATCAATAGAGGACAGTGGTGCTAACCTAGTTATTCATCCTAGCTAGTAATGTCTACGTCTAATTACTTCCAATTACTTCTGGTGTGTCAAAGTCGAGAGGACGCATTTTGCTCAATTCTCCCTAACCTATCAGCAAAGATTCCACCACTGGAGAAGTCAGGTGTCCCCTCATAAGTCCAGTTGTTCCTGGTCCCCTAAGCCGAGTCATTAAGTTCTGCTACATGCTAGACTTATAATAGTGAGTGCCCGGGCGTTAGCAACTTAAACACTCACCCCCTAATTCTTAAGTTCATCCAAATGGTAGTTGATGAGTTGGTCAAATTGCACAAGTAGAAAGGGTCGTCAGATCTTACCCTTCCCGTCTTAGTTTACTCACTTAGGGTCAGTTGGTCATATCTCCTAAGCAACTAGCCTCTACCGCCATTCAAAACTACCGAAACAAGGGTAGCTACCAATAAACTATGCATGCATACACTTAGAAATAATTATACGGAAGTAATGTAAACATAAACAAAACAATTAAGGAATCATAACTAGGCCAGCACCAAGAGGTGCTTAGCCACTCATATTAACCATACAAATCAATTCAATATTTAATGTTACGAAATACATGAATCGAAAGTAAAGAAAAGATACAATGCTAATGCTTATCATAGGGGAGTGATTTCTCCCTTGGAGATAGCTCCGTATGCTCCTCTAGACCTGCCTTTGGCTTCTTCCCATGTTCTTTGGTTGTGGTGTGTGAAATGGGATGCTCTAAAATGCTGGAAATCGTGGGGTATTTATAGGCCAGATCTTGGTTACAGCGTAACTAATAAAATAGTTACGCCGTAATCATCTATTTCTTCATAAATTGCACTAGATCTGCTGGTTACGGCGTAACCTTAGAAGTAGTTACGCCGCATCTTCAATAATTCTTGTTACCCATAGTTTATGCACGAGTTGGCTACGTGTTATCAGCGCGGAACCTCATTTGACCTAATATAGTTACTGTAATCTTTTAGGAGAGTTACCGCAATCTCTGATAAGTTGGCTTTCTGAGTTACGCTTTAGTTAGGCGTAATGTGAGAGATGAGTTACGCCGTAACTTCTTCAAAGTGAGAATACTATGATAAATCTTTAATAATTCTCCAATTCCGCGGCCTCTTAGCTACAATGCTCATAATTTACCTGAAAGTGGAATATAATGGAAAACAAGCCGAATCAATATAAATGATATAAATTACAAGCATTATTGGGGGAAATTGACACTTAATATTTAGGATAATTTGATGTTATCAAATATCCCCCCACTTGAACTCTACTTGCCCTCAAGTAGACCTTATTAGATAGATTCCTAAAAAGATATCTCCCATTACCTGGAAAATATAAGTTTACAAATCCCTAATGCTAGAATAAAACAAAGCCGAACACCTCACGAAATGGGAACGAAACACTCAAATCTCTCAACTATTCTAAGTGTCAATTTCGGGGTGATCACTCAATCGCACAGTCATAGCATGTATTCTATCATAATCTTGGTGGATACACAAATCTCCACCACTAGAGTTAAGGGCTAAACAATTTTCGAAGGCAATATGGGTACATACGACAAAGGTTAAGGTGACTCTCATCATTACTAACATGTCACGGCAAGTGGACAAAATCAATGATACATGACCAAATCCAGGACCAAGACACCAAAGATTGCTCGCTGCATCACCTAGACACGTTTCATGACTAAAGGGTAGGATAAGACATGGGATATATAAATGGTGTAAAATAAAAAATCAAGCAGATAGTCTAAATCTATAACCAAGTCATCACCACTTACCGTCCGCCCAAAGTTCAAGCTTTGAAGTTAAGAAACCGGATCATGAAATACTAGGTAGATGTGTAATTAGAGGACGTCATGATGGGCACACTACCTTTTCTTCAACTTTTGGCGCAATTACCAACTCTAATCTTCTCATGTGACCGAGGTGGCCTCCTCGATACTTAATTTATATAAAGCTCATAACATAGTGCTTATAACATTGCACTTTACAAAAAACTAAATAACATAACCTTTTTTTTTTCAACATAAATATAACAACTAAACGTAACATCCCCCCACTTGAGATGAACAATGGGAATTCGGGGGGTCTTCAATGATCTTTAAGAATATTTCGTCGACGAAAGCGTGATTCCCGAACCTTTAAACTTGAACCTTGAAGTTAGGCCAATGATGACTTCCCAATCACAAATAAAGGCTACAGGGTAGGCTAAGGTGTATAGGTGTATCGAAACAATATATTGGGTTAACAAAATGAAAGGAATGGCTAAGATGGGTGTATCTAGGGGTATCTTTCACTAAAGGTGAGTGCAACAAAAGGGTTTCACATGGGGGTCGAGAAGTCGAGGTGACTAATCGATAGACACAATAATGGTAATATTTGGGTGATAATCCTATAATACTGCCTTCTTAAACTGAAAAGTCCAAATACATTGAGCTAACTCAACATACCTCATTTATGGTCTCAAAATGATACAAAGGCCAAGTTCTAAAGTTTACAAGCTACCGGCACACTCATAATTTGGTGGATTTGGGGTAAAATATTGGAAACGGATAAGGCTAATCTAACCATATAATATCAAGGGTTGTATGTGCTCGGCTAAGGTTTAATCTAGTTAGGTTAAGAAAAACATATCAATATTTTAAAAATGGCATAATTTTCCAAAATAAACTAGAAAAACGAGGGCAAAATAAGGTTCAAGAGACAATTCTACTCCCGTCCCCCCACTTGAATTGTACAAAGTCCCTTTTGTACTAAACGTTAAATAGAGGTGAAGAGAAAAGTAGAATTAGAGCAAGAACTTCCTTGAAATTTGCTCCAAAAAGAAAGAAGGCCCACGAAAAAGAGTCGTGCCTTCGTATAAGCATCCATGAGCAAACTTCAATCCCTGAAATCACACTACCGACAAGCATAATTCTAAAAAGAAAAAAATGGAAATTGAAAAACAACCCTAACTCACTTTCGTAGGAATCACGGTTGCATTTAGCACATGCAAAAAGCCTTTTAAACCACTTGGTGTCCCAAGTGGACGAGTGAAGTCTCGTGAGGGTTTACATGGAACACACCCACAAAGTTTATTTAAAATACTAATACAAGGTTATTGTGTTTAAAATGAAAGAAGTAAAACAGAGGATAGTTACGTCGTAACTCTTAGAAGGAGTTACGCCGTAACTAGGTAAAACCTGGCATACGCTGCAAGAGTGTAGCTACGACGTAACCACTGAGATGGGATTACGCCGTAATTGGTAGTGCATCCAAAATTCTGCTGCAATGGATTTGTTATGGCGTAACCACTGAGATGAGTTACGCCGTAACTATAGTCAGATCAGCATGCTACAATAGCAATTTCTCTTCGTTTCCTGCAAAAATGGTTAAAAACGTAAAACCCAACAGAAATGGAAATAAATCAAAAGAAAGGGATAATTCGGGTTGTCTCCCGAAAGAGCACTTTTCTTTATTTACGAGTCTTTAAATTAGACTTAGAGCCTCGTGGCTTTATGGTGGCCTTTGGACTTGGCCAACTTCCTCCATGTCTTTCATCAAGTTATGCCTGACCCAAGCGACATTGGTAGCAGTGCGGAGGTATTCTTTAGTCTCGATCTTTCGAATTTTGCAAAATTTTTCTTCCGGTCCTAAATGGTATCGAGTGAACTCATACTTTTCGGCTATAATTGGTGGCGGGCTCTTATACGGAATGCCAAGAAGTTTGCATCTTCTTTTCTCGTGTACTTCATCATCGGGGTCAATGAACCCATCTTCACCTTGTAGCTCGAGGTAATCAAAATCATCATCATTGAAATCGGTATCTTTAAGTTGGTTATCGTCGAGTAAATTTTCCACAAGCATTTATTTGCATTCCCCTTTTTCCTTCCTCGATGAATCCTCGGTGTCATTATCTGATTCTCCATTTGGAACTTCGTTGTTTGGTTGATCTTTACTCATACACCCACTCCAGATTTTCTCCTTAGTTAGCGCGTCTATTTTTTCGTATTTGATTCTGACCCAATCGTCAAATCCTAGATCATCTGGCCAAGGCAATTATGTTCTTTCCGAGTCATTAGTCGAGGTCCGTAGGAACTCGTCTTCCCCAGCTCTCTCAATGCTGCTTCCCCTGTTACATTCATAATCAAAAGGGTTGCAGGAAGCCCAAACATTTCTGTCAGTGGTTTTAATTTGCTCACACCAATGACCTTGAGTTCCTTCGTCATCGTTATTTCCAGAAGGAATATCGTTGAGAGGCTTAATGGTCTTTCCTTTACGAATATGCTTTTCATATTTGAGCTCGAGATTTCTCAATAAGACCGAATTAATTATTGCGTCACCGAACCTTACCGAGTACCAATCTCTGAATGATAGGTCCCCAAAATCAACGTCATGTCTTCCCAATTCATATAGGCATATCCAAACTTCGTTCTTCACATTTCCCCCTCCGTTCTAATACTCACGAAAGGGGTTGCAAGTCGGCCATGCTTGTGTGAACTCATCTTCCGTGATTAGTAACGGTCTGCAGTAGTGCTTGATAGGTGGTCCTTCCACTTCATTAATTGAGAACTTGGCTAAACTTTCTTCATCGTTAAGTGTAGTCCATATGTATCTGCCATCATTAACCCTCTCCTTATCGACCACACCATCGCAGGTCTTCCGAGGGTCACAAGAGGCCCATAAGCTGTAACACTCTCCATCGTCAATTGCAATAGCCTTACACCAATGATTCTTCCTTTTAGAGTTGTCAACCTTGGTAGACTTGTCATTGCTTGTGTCCTGGTTACGCCGTAACTCTGATGTTTGGTTACAGCGTAGCTCTCTTCTGCCTTCAGTATCATCATTTCTATTAGACACATCGGAGGATTTGTCATTTTTAGAAAATACGACTTTACATACTGTAGATTTGTTCTTTTGTGCCTCATTTCTCTTTTGTACCTCGTCGCCAAGCTTCCCAATCATAGTTTCCAAGTTCTTTAGTGATACGTCATGGCTAGAAAGGCTTTTGTTTGTACTATCTTGGAAGTTTTCAGCATTCTTCTTTGCTTTTCTGCCTGCTCTGGTAGAATCCCAAGGTACTGTTAATCATTTCCTCCAAGTTAGTTCTTCTTTCACTACGCTCATAATATGGTGGGGGTCCTCCATGATAGCTATTACGATTGTCCGCGTAGAATGGTCGATTTTCTCCATATTTAGCTTCTTTGATCGTATTTTCTTCGTCAATGTTAGGACAATTCTTAGTTAGATGTCCTCCCCCACAGCTTTTGCAACCAACTTGGATGGCATTAACTGTTTCTTTGATTTTAAGCATATCTCGACCTAGATTCTCTAGCTTGTTAGTTATGGCCGCAATTCCATCAAAACTTCCGCCTTGGTTTCTTTTGCTTCCTCCATCGTGCCATTTTTTAGAATGATCATCCATTTTTTGAATGGCTTCAATTGCTAGAGTAGGAGTCATGTTCGGGATTGGTCCTTGATAGTCCAGCATTTGTCTTGTAGTTACGTTGATTCCTTTGTAGAAGATGTTGACTTTTTGCTGGTTGTTCAGATCATGTGTAGGACATTTGTAAAGGAAATCGTTGTATCTATCCCAGGCTTGATACAATGTTTCATTGTCTTCTTGCTTGAAATTATGGATTTCCAAGAGCTGGTTAGAAATCTTCGATGGAGGGCAATACCTCTGGATGAAGTGCTTCTTTAGTAGAGCCCAAGTATTAACTGCCCTGGCGGAAAATCTTTCAATCCATCTTCTGGTAGCCCCAGTAAGAGTCATGGGGAATACCCTTAGCATAACAGCGTCATGAGACACACCCGAAATGTTGAAAAGGCTTGCGATGTATAGGACATTTTCAACGTGCTCATACGCATCTTTGTCCGTGTTTCCTGAAAAAGGGTTAGCACAAAGCTCCCTCATAAATTGGTCTTTTATTTCAAAACGGACATCAACTCCAATTGCCGGTCTTACGAGACCCGACCCTTGTTCTGCCCTCGTCAACGCCAAATATTCCTCAAGAGTGAGGTCATCAATGTTGAAAACTTCCATGGTACCTAAAAACTTGAAAGGTGATCGTGAGAATTTAAAAATTTTAAAACAAAACAAAAATGAAAGACTTAATAGCAATCCTAATATAACTCCCCGGCAGCGGCGCCAAAAACTTGATGCAGGTTTTACTGACCAGGTTTTAATATTTATAAAGTCTCGTTATACCTATGGTCTACCCTAATGCACTAACGGGTAGTGTACCCGGTCGTGTGTAGTGTAGTATTCGGTAAAACCGAGGTCGTCTCAAGAGCTATGTGTGTTGGATTAATACTAAGTCTAGTTGTCACAGATTTTAATGTGAATTAATTAATTAACTAATAAAGTAAATTGTTGGAATCACTCCTAAACTAGAATTCAAGTGTTAGTAATTAATATGTAATAGTTAGCTTAATTATGGCTTTTATGTTAGTTATCAAGGCTAGGCTTATGTAGAAAGCCCATAAGCCTAGGCCAAGCCCAATAAGTAAAGGATGGGAACTTGGAGTGTTGCCCTAGTTCCCTCCTATAAATAATCCTTTTAAACCCTCACTTGAGGGTTGGTTGTTCATTTTGTTCATTCACTATACGCATAACATTTCTCATTCATACGTGTGTGTGTTTAACGTGTTCAACCGATCACTCTTATCTTTCTTTCTTACATATTGAGGCTTGTGTTACAAATATGGGAACCTAACAGTGGTATCAATCGCCAAATAGTTGGGTGAAAAGCTTTTGTTTTTGAAGTTATTTGGTTTTACGCGTAACACGGGTTACAAACTTTTCACGCTTAAAAAATTCAATTTTTACACTTTACAATCCAAGATTCTTGTACTTTCAAAGTTTTTAGGTGTTAAAATTTCAGTTTTAAGCCAAAATTTTCAAACTTTACGTGTAATTCTTCGTTTTTAAGCTTGGTTTCATACGTGTGTTTATTTCTACGCATAAGGTGTTTAGAAGTTTTGGATCATCAAGTTTCACACTTTTGTGTTATTTTAGTGATATTGAAGCTGTTTCATCACAAAAATCTAGTTTAGAAACATCTTTGGGCAGAAATTAGTTTTTGGTTAATTTCTACGTGTAAGAAAACCCTAATCATACGCGTAACTCATCCGTGGTTTGATCTTCAGTTTTCGTGGTTTACTCAGTGTTTTCTTGCTTGGATAAGCCTGAAAACACTTCGACTTTGGATATCATTTACACTGTTATAGTGTAAAGGATTTTTTGGGCAAAACCCTAATTTTACTCATAAGCTCAAACTTATGTGTAGAACTCTTTACGCCTAAGATTTTTCTTACGCCTAAGCCTTGTCTTATGCATAAGCTAATCCTACGCATAAGTTTTCTATGTCTAACTTTCAGTTTACGCCTAATCTTAGTGTTTCTCAATTCTTACGCTTAAGCTAATCCTACGCGTAAATATCACTTTTACGCGTAAGTTTGGTGTTTTTATGCATAAGCATTACTTTGCCTTAACGTGGTTTTTACGCCTAAGGATACTTCATCAACAACGTTTCATTTGACTACAAAGATCCATTTTACAACACAAGTTTTACAACATGTCTCAACCTCCATACTCTAACTACTTTCCGTACACGTATAATCAACAACAACAACAACAACTTAGTCCACATAATCAACAATTCAATCAACAACAACAAATTTATCAACAACAATTTGTTAGGTCACCATGTTATCACAACAATATGTATTTCTAGAGAGAGAAAGTTATAGAGAGAGAAAGTGGAAGGAACTAATGAATGATTAGTGAAAATGATAATTGCAATTAGAACCAACACCCTCTCCTTCAAGAGGGGTATTTATAGTGTTTACATAAGTAGGGGTGTTTCCCCTTGGTTCTAGAAGAACCTTCTATCACAGCTCATGGGCTTACTACATGAGCTGAGAAACTAATTACAAACATTTATAAACCATAATTAGTAACGACCTATTACAAATTAAATGACCTACACTTGATAATAAAACATGTTCCTAACAATCTCCCCCTAAGGGTTGGTCATCATTTGTTGTCTTGCTTAGGTCGTTTGACGTCTTGAACTTCTTTGGCGTTCATAGCTTATGACGTCTTTGATTCTTTGCATCTTTGTTCTTTGTTCTTGTTATTTCGATCAGTTGTGAAGTCTGCCTATCATTAGCATCTTTGTTGTTAGTGATGAAAATCATTACCAGCATGCTCATACTTCTTGTGAAGTTTGTGATTCATTTATTTGAAGCTCTTATTCTTTAACTTTGATCTTTATCTCATTACTTTGCAGATTCTTTGACTTTGATGTAGTATCTTTCTGAAATTTTCATTGCTTTTTGAGAGAACTTCAATTAGTGTTGATGTTGGTATGAGCATGTGAAGAATCTGCACGATCTTTTCCACCCGTGAGCATCCATAAGAAGAAAACATAAACATGGTTAGAAATAATCCAGCAATTACAAGTTTGAACTTCGAGAGTGTTAACAGCAAAGTGTGAAAACACATCTCTAATTCTCACAAAGGCTGTTCCTGAACTGGAGTCCCACAAGTGAGATAACGCGATGTACTGAAATACACCTACAGTTCAGATGAGTCGCTGAGGTACACCGAAGCATCACCCCACGACTATAGACCGTTTGAGACACACTAAGCATAACCCACAAGGAGTTACCGAAGTGACCTGCTGTCAGGGCTGTTTGATATTGACCCTGGCAGGAATTTCCATTCAATCACTAAGGATCACAATTGTGAATCCCCTCATAAATGTTCTGGCAGATTGCTAAGATCTGCGTAGGACTCTGGAAAAATGTCACTTGTGTCCTTATTGTTTGAACAACAAGTGATGAAATATATAAGTGTTCCTAAGAGATCTTCTGATGAATCTCATGGCTCTAGACTCAATTAGTGCTCATTGATTTTCCTAACCGGAGGCTAGGGAGAGGGTCTCCTTCTTCAATACCAACAATCTCTAAGAGAGAGTTGATAGATTACGTAGGGTTCCTTGTGAGAATGAAACAAGCTCTTTTGAGAGAACTTGAGTGGCTTAGAAGGTTTAGTGCATTGCGTGACTGGGTCCATGACGACTTTGTCTTCAATACCGGTGTCATCTTGTGACAACCAGTAGCATATGAATTGAACCCGGTGTCTGCCCTAAGTTGAATAATTTGGAGGGCTATTTCTTTTCACCCTTTTCTTTACTATTCTTTTTAATTCTTCACCTTCTTTCTTTCTCCGATTCTCATTTTCCTCCTTTTTCAATCATACCTAAGGACTTCTAAATACTAACTATTTGTGGTGTCCTTGGGTAGATCCCTCCGGCTCTGGCGGATCATAGGATGTTTATTCCTAAACTTAGTCACCTTTTAACTCCATGACTATCCTATGTTGCCACAAAACTTTTTCTTGAAGATCTCTCAAGATGTTTATGATGAAAAACATGTTTTGGTAACACCTTGAGAGTTTTTGGTTTTTCAGAAATACTCCCCCTCCACATGTGCTTATGAGTTTTGACTGAAATCTACACAGTGAGGGTAGAGCTCGCACTTTGAATTGATCGACTCTTGATAGACAATTCCCCGCGAGACACGATTACGTTGTATAGTTAAAGAGTTCCATTATCAGCTTTTAGGTGACAAGTAGCTCTAATAACTACCTTGAAGATTTAAACTCTCCTTGAAAAAGAGGTTAGACCCGTCAAAGTTCATGTTCAATCAAGAGTGTCTTGGAGTGGTACATTCTACTAAGATAAGTTTTGAAAGACAAATCTTTTCGATTACTGACATTCAAAAATCGTCAATTCATTGGTGATATCTGAGTCGAGCACGTGATGAGATTCCATAACTTCCTGATCAACAATTTTAATCACATTTCTCCCCCTCAAAAATAACATATGAATGTTGTTTTTGAAAAACATGTTGATTAAAATATGCTTTTTGAGGTGTTTGAAATTCCTTTGGGAAGAAACGGATGTCAAGAACATTTGAATTTGAACAAAGATTTTGCGTTACAGACAGTTAAGAAGCTTTTCGCTCCTTTAATTAGGATTGAGGCACTGAAACGTGCCACAAGGTCCTTTCGTGGAATCAGATTTTGTTTTCGTTGAACAAAAGTACCCCCCCTCAAATATGGAAGTATATTCGAGAGATAGCCTTCTTGAGTCGAATTTGAAACAGTTTATTACATGTGGTAAAAAACATATTATCAGATTTGTTGTGCTTGTAAAAAATTCGAGCTCAAGGTTTAACGGAAAAACATAATCAATTAATATAAGCATACGAATGAAAGTAAAGAGTTAGAGTTATTACAGACAGATGTTTAAATGTTTCAGTAATGTTCCAAAAAACTAACTAACTGCAGTACTTCATTCAGGTCGACGAAACGTCAAGATATTCGGACCCTTGCTCTTCCTCCAACATAGCCTTCAAGTCGTCGCATTTGAACTGGAACTTGAGTCGTGAATCAATTTTCTTGACAAACTTTTCAGCTTGCTTAACATCGCTTCTCTTCCATGTCATGTTCCGCAACCAGCGTTGTTTTCTTCCCGCTTTCAGATCTTCAAGAATGTTGACAAGCTCAACCTTTACCAGTGTCAACGTATCATCACTGAACTTGTGAATTTCTTCGTATCCCATGAATTTGACAATGTTGTTCCTGATGAAGTGTAATCCAAATGGTGTTGTGGTGAATGAATACGGTTTCTGGTCATAAATGTCGGGTGGTTGGAGATCAGGTTTGGTAAGATTCAGACGTTTCTGATAACTTTCAACACCAAGATGAAGATCTTCAACTCTTGACTTAATGACAAGATTGTGGATGAAAATGAGGATTGAATTGAATATATCATATTGTAAGCTTCCAGGAAGATGCTCAAGTTCTCCTTGAACTTTGAGAAGATACATATCTTCAATATCATTGAGATTCAAAACCTGTAGTCACTTCGTTGAAAGTGTACTCGTTGTCGTCAGCTCTGCGAACCTTGATGTTAGTTTAAAAATTGTACCCGTATTTATCCATAATCTCTGCACTTTTAATGGACAAGATCCGATGGTTATAGCACACTTTGTGTTTAGAGGTGAATGTGAGCCGCCATTTGTAAAACCATTTACGCATATTAGGCCAGTGGAAGATGCCAAGTTCTGCCTCATCATTATAAGTAACAACCCGAAGAACTAAACAAGTCAGCAACTTCTTCCTCCATTCCCTCTTGAGTGTAAACCGCACATGAAACTTGACAATGATGTTGCATACCGTTTCTCTGGATCTGTGTTGCCATACATCAGATATTCTAAATCATGATTAAAGAAATAAGGTGTGGGTACCTTGAGATTGTGAGTATGACCCATGAGTGGTAAAGGTTGAGAATAGTCATGAAACTTGAACGTTTTGGGAGCACTGGAGGGCAGCGAAACATCCCAAGTAATGTTCTCAGACATTGCTCGTGCAACTTCCTCAAGATTGTATTCAAATTGAAGCCTTGAAGTGGTGGAAGTCTTAAATTGTGTAAACCCTGCTCGACGAATAGTGGCAATATGAGACAATTGAAGTTTCTGCACCTTCATGATCTTTTTCAAATTCTTTGTGAAACCCACAATGGAAGCTTCATTAGGAAGATCATCTTCTGGATGAGCATCAACCATATCTTCAAACCAGTCAAATTGAGTCGTGGAAGAGTCAATCCATTCTGGGGCATCATCTTGTTGCATGTTGAATGGTGGCTGATATGACTGAGAGACAGTCTGTTGTGGAGGTTGATTGGAAGATTGTGGTTGAATTTCATCTTCAGGTGAAATATCATGAGAAGTGGTTTGAAAAACTGAAGATGACGGTGCAGTGAATTTGGAACGTTTGTCGCGTGGACGTGACTCATCATCTTTATCATCGGGTCTGCGTTTACGAGGCGGGATATCTTTGCACGATGCAGATGCATTTTTCTTATCAGCCCTCTTAATGGATTTGAGTAGAGCGTCTCGAAGTTCCACTTCTTCATCATCATCAATTATCTTCTCCAGAAGTTGACTTTTGAGATCAACGACAGGCAACGTTGAAGGTTTTGTTTCAAAGTTCATCAACAAGGAGCAACTCAACCACTAATGGTTCAACCACCACCTAGTCTTCAAGTACAACCTTACACAAACGTTTACAATCAACATCAATCCAAGAACACTATGAAGGAACCGTCTTGGTTTGCAAAGATGTGTGAAGCTTTAAGTAGCCAGAAATCAATTCATGAGGTAGGATCACTTGATAGACCTCCAATGCTCACTCCCGGAAACTATGATCAATGGGTAATTAGGTTCTTTAGGTTTTGTGATCTAAAGAAGCCACATGGAAAGTTCTTAAAGAAGGTTATATTGGAAGGTCCATTCCAGATGCCTATTGTCGTTACACCCGGAGATCCTAATGCTATTCCACCAAGAGATGATCTCACAAACATTGCAACTGTTATTGACCTTTCTGTTGATGAACTTCTACATTTCGAAGCTGATGAGCTAGCAATGCAATATATCCTTTTAGGATTACCCGATCCAATCCTTCGAAGTGTTGATGCTCAAAATACTGCAAAAGCAATGTGGGAACATATTCATCTTCTCATGGAAGGCACTGAACTCAATCAAGAGGATATGGAATCCAAAATTTACTTGGCTTATGAACACTTCATGATTGAACCAGGAGAGACATTAGAGTCTTATCATCATCGATTCTCAGACATCATCAATGATTTGGATAAACACAACATCATCATGCCAAGAATTGCAGTCAATACTACGTTCCTACGTAGTCTTGGTCCTGATTGGGAGAAGTATGTCATTTTTATCCGTTAAGCAAAGAATCTTCATCATGCTACATACGGATTGTTGTACGACTATTTGAAGCCTCACCAAAAAGAAGTTGACAAAGAAAGGGCTATCCGTGGACTCCCGGCTCCACCATCACTACCGGACAATCAACAACTTGCTTTATGGGATCAAACTAGTTATCCTCCTCAACCCGCTCCTCAACCAACTACAACAATTACACCATATGATCCGTCACAGCAACAAACTCAACAAACTCAATTGGTTCCATACAACAACAACAATGATCAAGCACTTTATAGTGAAGCTAATGAGGACTCCGATGCCTTCGATGCATTGCAACAAGGATTTGTTATGATTGCTAAAGCCTTCGGCCGGTATACAAACAAATCCAACAATCGCATTCGTTCCTCATCAAACACAAGGAATCAGGCTGTTGTGAACAATGGGCGTGTTGAGTTCAGATCGTGGTTATGGTCGTCAGATGGGAGGTGGTCAAGGGTTTAATGCTATGGGAAGGAATAACATGGGTGCTCCACAAAAACAGAGAGCTCAAGTGGTTGAACAGGGGAATGCTCAGAACGGAATGAATGGTCTTCGTTTCTACAACTGTAATGAGAAGGGTCACCTAGCTAATGCATGACAAAAGCCGAGGACTAGAGGCAGTGCCTATCACAAGGAGGCTTTACTCATGGCTCTTAAGGATGAAGCTGGTGGAACTCTCACAAACAAAGAACAGAGCTTTATGGCAGATTCAGACTCAGATGATGATATGGAGGACTTGCAGGCTAATGCAGCAGTTATGTTGATGGCTAATATGCACGAGCTCCACATGAGTGACACAGGCCCAGTGTATGACACTGATGGCTTGTCTCAGGTACCCGAACAAACCATATTCATCACTGATCAAATATCTCAGCCAACATCTGAATCCGACAAGGCTCAGACTGTTCAACATGAGCCGTCCACATCTCATTATGACGATTCTTAACTAAACCCCGTAGTTACATTTGATGATCAAGATGACCTTATGGTTACCTTTGATACTCAAATTGACTCCGTGGTCATACTTGAGGATCTAAATAATGATCATGTTGTGACTCACGTTGAACACGCTGAACCTTTGCCTAATCCAGATGTTGATCTCTTACTTAAAGACCAACAATCCCGAATGGAAGAATGTTGTGCACTGAACCAGCAATTACACACTAAAAATGCACTGTTAACCAGGGATATTGAATGCTTAAAACGGCAACTCAATTTTTTCAAAATTCAAGAAAAACGTGAAAAAGGTTTTGAAGTCGCTTTTGCTAAATCACACCAAAACGAAAAATCATTAGAACGACATATACGTGATCTAGCCGCATCGAAGAATGCTTTGTTGTCTCAAATAGAACAACTGAAACATGAACATAAAAAATAACTTAACGCTCTTACTTTGGAAACTCAAAAAGCTAAGGCTGAGTTGTTAACTTGTCAAAAACAGTTCTCTGAATACAAAAAGCATTCAACGAAACGAATAGATTCCTATCTTGAGAAAATTTCCGACTTACAAAACAAAATCAAAGAGTTTCGAAATATTGTTTATAAACATGGTGAATCAATCACAACTATTCAAAAGTTTACTTTCAAACCAAATCCAAATGGATATGGATCGAATCTTGCTTATTACAAACGTAAGTTTTCAAATAGAGCATTCAAACCAAATCCGGAATTTTACAGTGCAGAACATAGAATTGATGATTCCATTATGAGTGTTGTTGAATATAATCGTCAAGAGGAATTCGATGCAGATGACGAGAGTCGGTCAAAAATGGAAAATGTTGCTTATAGCAAACCTTTTAACTATTCAAAAGCCGTCACTTTCGTCGAACAAAAGGATACTGTTGGGATATGAAAGTGCTGAAGATATGAAAGTACTGTAAGCTGCAAAGTATTGGAAAAAGTCAAAGAGTCAAAGTACTGCTAAAGATAAAGTCAAAGTACTGCACAACGAAGTCAAAGTACTGCAAGAACAAAGAACTGTTATATTCGTTTATGGAAAGTATTGTAACTCTAGAATGTTCTGTATTAGATTACTTGTCGTACAAGGATACAATTTGTAAACCGAATAGGATATCCTTGAGCCTATAAAAGGACTCCTAGATTGGCATTAGAGGTATGAGTTTATGAGTTTTTAGAGTTACGAATTCACAAGTTATTTAGTGTTTTAGAGAGAAGTTTCGATATTCTTAGAAGTTTTTAGAGTATCTGCATAATAAGGCATTTAGAGTTAATAATAAAAGTTATTCTTCTTAGCTTTGTGCAAGTAAATTCGCGTACTTGATAAAAGATTGCTCAGTGTTTCTTTGTTAATAACTTAGGATTTATCCGAGGTTATTAAGCCTTAACAAGCTATTTAAAGTTAGTTTGATTAAAGTATATCGATCCAACAAGTGGTATCAGAGCTTGTGTGAAAACTCTGCCTAGGAAGAAACCCTACTACAACAATATTCAAGATGTCGACTGAAGCTGTTCCACCACCCTCAATCACCTCACTCAGAATTCCAATTATCAAGAAGGGAGAATATGATCTCTGGTGCATGAAGATGAGGCAGTATATTGCCATTACAGACCATGCTCTATGGAATGTAATTGTTAATGGCAATGAAGTAGTTCCAGAACCCATTGATGTTCCTGGACAACCCAAAGCACCTAAGCCAGTCTTAGAAGCAGCAACCTTAAGGAATCAAGAGAAGGCACTCAACATTCTCTTGTCTGCCATTCCAGATGGTCATCTTCTCAAATTTCATGATGCTAAAGATGCTAAGCAGCTCTGGGCTGCTCTCAAGACTAGATTTAGAGGGAATGAAGCCTCTAAGAAGATGCACAGAAATTTGCTGAAGCAACAGTGTGAAACTTTCACATTTGGTGACAGAGAGAGTCTTGATGCTGCATATGATAGGTTTCAAAATCTCCTCAACATGTTGGAGTTATACAAGGCAGAAGTATCAGTTGAGGATGATAATTTGAAGTTTCTAAGGAGTTTGCCATCTACATGTCATGTGATTGCTACAATGATCAGAGGACAACAAGGTTTGGATGTCATGGACTTTGATGATCTCTATCATCAACTGAAGGTGTATGAGCATGAGATGAGTGGTCAAACAAATTCCAAGTCTCACAGTATTGCGTTTCTATCATCTGAAAAGAAGGGCAGTACTTCAATCAAAAGTACTGCTTCTCCTCAAAGTACTGTTTTCTAAAAGACTGCTGTTTACACCCCCCCATATGCTCAGCAGGCCCCACCAACCACCACTATGCACTCAGATGAAGTTGTGTGCTCATTCTTTGCACAGCAAGCTAGTTTACATGTCACTTATGAAGAAGATCTAGCACAGATTGAAGAAGATGCACATGAAGAAATTGATATCAGGTGGCAAGTTGCTATGATCACTGCAAGGATCAAAAAGTATATGAAGAAGACAGGCAAAAGCATTGATTTCAAACCAAAACAGGGAATAACTTTTGACAAATCCAAAATTGAATGCTTCAATTGTCAAAAGACTGGTCACTTTGCAAAGGAGTGCAGGTTTGCTAAGTATCAAGCAACAAACATCCGAGAAGCCAAAACTTGAGCTAAAAGAAATTCCATTATGAAACAAAGGCTTTAGTTGCTCAAGAGAGTTATCAGAAGTTTCTGGAGTGAAGAGTTTGATGATGAACCAGTGACTTACTATATGATAGCAGTGGAAGAAGTAGTTGAAGAATCAGTGGAAGCATTGGATTGGAGCACTGCTTTTGATGAGAAACCTGAACATGCTGCTTTGGAATCTGATGATGGCTTTGGAGGATGTGATTGGAGCAAGGAAAGTGAAGATGATCCTTTTTCTTCTGCAATGGTGGCTACTTCACCAAGTTCATCTCCTATCTCTGAGGTCTGCTCAAATTGCTATGATTTTTATCAAAAATTACTTAGCAGTTATGTGATTGAAAGAGATAATTGTGTTAGGGCTAGGTCAGAGGAAGCTGGTTATCAAATAACCTTAGAATCTATGGAAGCCAAAATCTTAGCACATGAAACTAATGAAGTAGCTTGGGCTGAAAAATATGAACAACAGGATTACCAGTTAAAACTTAGTGAATGGAAATTAAACTGTAAAATTGCTGAAATTGAGAAATTGACTAAGGAAAGAGATGAATTGTTAGCTAAGTTTGTCTGCTGGGGTGAAGCGGTCTGTCACATGTTACTTATGTTCAAAACAAAAGAGCCTACCTTAAAACTGGATTAGGTTTTGGAATGGATTTTAGTAAACTAGAAGAAAACCAACCTAGTGATCAGGATGAAGGTGATTTTGAGGATATAACCACTAGTGATGATGAACTCATTAATTATGTAGACACATCTAGTAATGAGGGTTCAATAAGTGATACACCTCCTGAGTATAAGAAAGACAATGAGTATCATGCAGTTCCTCATCTAACTGGCATTCATCAACCCCCTAGGCCTGATGTTTCTCGTTTTGGAGTAGACAGTCTAGAGATTAGGAAAAAAGTAGCTCAATCTAGGTCTAAAACCCCCAAGAAGTTGTTGAAAATAATGTTCAAAATCAAGCAGTACCTTCAAATCAAAGTACTGCTTCACAAGCAGTACCTTCTGCAAAAACTTTTCAAAATAGTACTACTGCTAACCTTTTGGGATAACTTTGGTCAAAAACAGGTTTCATCATTCACCAAGAAGGAAAAATAATTTTGGGCATAGACATAAAAGAAGTCACTTTGGAAGTATGGGTCAAAAACTATGCTTTGTGTGTTTTAGTCCTACTCATTTAATCAAGGATTGTGAACATTACTCAGAATACCTTAGCAAATTTCCAAAGAACAGGTCTGCCAACTAGAAACCTAGAGAGCACAAACCAGTTTGGAATAATTCAAATAGGGTCAATCACAGAAATTTCTCACCAGATCATAGATACCCACATCAAAGAAGACCTTTTTCAAAACCTTCAGTATCTCACAGTACTTTCCAAGTACTGTTAATCTGGCCAGTACTTCTCAAAGTACTGCTCAGCCAAAAACAAGTACTGATCACACTACTTGAATAGGAATCCTAGGAGATCTCACTATCACCTAGAAGGTATTACAATTCCACATAGGGGATCTAGATCACAGGAACCTAGTGTTAAACAAATGGGTTAAGAGGGAAGTACGCAGAGGACAAACAGTACTTTCAACAAAAAGTGAATCTAATGTTTTTTGTGATAAAGAAAGAGAATGAATTTGTGAAAGAGAATTGTGTTGAAAAACCAGAAAGTTTTGAAAATCCACATGCTAAAAATCAAAAGATAATTCGGATCATGTTTTTGAAGATAGTGGAAATTACACTTTGAAGAATTTAAGTATGTAACTCCACAAGGGGAACACAAGTCAGTAATGGCTTGGTTTCCTAAAGATCACTAACTCTTTTCTTTTGTGGCAGGGCAACCCAAAGAGGAGCTTAAAGATCATCTAATTATGGATAGTGGTTGCTCTGGAAGTATGACAGGATACAAAGAGATCCTGTCTATTTTTGAAATATTTAGTGAGAAGAGTTGCATTTGGGAATGATCCCAATGGAGGAAAGATTACTGGAAAAGGAACTATCAAAGCAGGGCTTATAGATTTTGAGAATGTTAGATATGTGAAGGAGCTTAAGTTCAACTTATTGTCAGTCTCTCAAATCTGTGATAAAAAGCATCATGTGTTATTCACTGACACAGAATATCTCATCCTTTCATCTGACTTTAAGCATGTTGATGATAACTTGGTAGTTCTTAGAGTACCAAGAACAAATGATGTGTATAGTTTAGACATGAAGAGTCTACATTCTTATGGGAGAGCCACATGTTTGGTAGCTAAAGCAACAACTGAAGAGGCACATCAATGGCATAGAAGATTGGGCCATGTTAATTTCAAGAATATCAACAAACTGGTCCAAGGCAATTTAGTTAGGAGACCTTCCCAAGACTTACAAGAATGATCAATCATGTTTGGCATGCAAGAAGGGTAAACAACACAAAGCTTCCAGCAAGAAGCTTGAGGAGAGAACTATTACAGAACCTTTGGAGCTGTTACATATGGATTTGTTTGGACCTGTCTCTCGCAAGTTTAAACAAGAAAAAGATTGCTTAGTTGTAGCAGATGATTCAGTAGATTCAGTTGGGTATTTTTATTGGGTTTTAAAGATGATACTTTTGATGTTATTCAGACTCTCATAATAGCCCTTGAAAATCAATTGAGACTCAAGGTTAGAGGTATTAGATGTGATAATGGGACTGAATTCAAGAACAAGCTTATGGATAAATTTTGTCCAAACAAAGGCATAAAGAGAGAATTTAGTATTGCAAGAACACCACAGCAGAATGGTGTTGCAGAGAGGAAGAATAGGACTTTGATTGAAGCAGCAGAACAATGCTAGCAGATTCTCATCTACCTATTCAATTCGTGGGCTG
>OU343216.1:30728415-30842660 GCA_910596185.1 Chrysanthemum makinoi | reverse complement strand
AAAAAGGGTGACCCTAGAAACAATAAGATAGCATACATGATTGGGTACTTGTATAGGGATCACACTTACATAGACTATAAGGCACCCATGAACATAATGTCTAGGCTCTATTACAATTGGATCATGAGCGAAAACTAGGACCTAGGAGAGATCCCTTTTATCCTAGGAAAGTAAGTAACTATGTCGGGAGAGCTAGAGGATTGCATGTCTTTGTAGGTAATTTCACATATAGGTGTGATTTCATGATCTTGGAAGATGTTAAGGGCATCATTGATGGATTCTTAGGAGATGTGATACTTGGAAGACCATTTATTGAGGAATCCATGATGATTTATGATCAAGAGGAAGGAATAGCCAAGTTCTCAAATGGGACCGAATGTGTTAAATATGTAATGCCCTACAAAAATAAAAGGTTTAAAGGCATTGATGAGCTAGATGTGGACAACATTCTGGCTTTTGAAGTCGATTGAGAGGACAAAGTTTATTACACTGCTTGTCTAGAGTTAGGCCCTGAATATATTCGTGACGAAAGAAGAGTTAAGGGAATCGAATGGGCATCTAAGATATGCGGAAAATAGGAGCACGACTTCGAGTCTAATTACAAGACTTATACATAAAGAAAAGCGTTTCGTGGGAGGCAACCCATGCCTAATTGTTTGCTTGTTTTGTGTGTCTTATATCTTTTTCATTTTTGTTTATTCTCATGTTTGATTTTGTGAGAATGCTTTATTTTGTCTTTAACTTCGTCTTAATTACATATAAAGGTATTTTACAAAAAGATAAGTGTAGGGAAGATCACATACGTTTTTGAAGAACATGAACAAGAGAATTATAATTAGTGAAATTGATATATATGTGTGTTTGTTAGAGTCAAATGCTTGTATCGAGTCATAATGGATGTTTTGCAGGAATTTTTTCAGATTTTAAAGATGTAATTTTTTCAGGATTTTTCCATAAAACTTATGCAGACCACTTTAAATGTCAGGACAACTTTGTGGCGTCGGAGATTAAAGACTGACGACGTCGGAATTTATGCAGAAATAATTTATCATTTTTTAGTTTTTCTGTGCTACTTAAAATTTTTGGAAATTCCCGGAATCTTAATTTTCCAGAAAAACTGTAAACATCCATTCCACAAGCATTATATCTTACTTGCTTTCTAGTGTAGTTGTGTGACATATATAGTTTTACTTGGCCGATTTTACCTTGAAAGTTTTAGTTTGTTTTTCTTATAAGTGTGCAGGTTATATTTAGCAAGAAGAAAAAACACTCATTGGATGAAGCTTATTACTTATGCATTCTTCTTGGAAAAGAATTTGACCGCAACTTCATACATATCCTACCGAGCTAATTAGGGGAGTACTAGTTTCTTTTCCTTACTTACCTTCCTTTATCATAACTTTGATACTTTCAGGGAACATTGGGGACAATGTTCAGTTTAAGTGTAGGAAGGGAGAATAAAACGGGAACTTAGAAACTATTCACTCACTTGATTATTTGTCTTGTGTTTGGTAATTTGTGTAATAAACTATGAGAAATATTTGTTAGGGCAACTTTAGCACCAAATTTAAAATTGTTTATGACATTTTGAGAGCTAAACTTTAGTCTTAATAAAGCGTCTCATGGATAGGAATTATACGACTAGCACAAAAACCGTTTATCACTCAAATTTCACCCCAAAAATGTGAGGTTCGCCACTAGATCTTTAGAAATAAAAGCAATCACCTTTAATGCTTAGAGAGTGTACCGGCAGTATAATAGATTCTAGAACTTGTTTTGTGATGCATTCCGAGATCGCTAGTGAGACTACACTTGTGTAGTTAGAAATAACTAAATGAAAAGAGGCATTAGGATAACCCTTGTTTGAAACCTGTATCATCGGTTGAGTAATTACCCCACACCCTTGCGATGTACTCATCTTTAGTACACGATACCCCAAGTTAACCCCTCAGAGCCTATCCTTTTCACGGTTCTCGTGATGTTTCGGTTTTCCGGAATATTAATGAAGAGCATTGTTTACAATCCACCCCCAAATGTACACCTAAATCGCCTCAGCTTACCTTGTATGCACTCATCTTTAGTGCATTATTGTTATCATTACTCAACCCTTAGTTCAAATATCTAGTTACTTGCATGGTTGCTAAGTCGAGTCATATCTTTTGTACACAGTTTTAGGACGATTGAGACTCATGGGTAAAAGTAATATTTTATGGAGTAACGGGAAAGAACTATAAATTCAAATTCCCTTTGTCTACGTAATTAAATACTCCAAGGGTTTTAATATTTTCAAATCGGGTCAATTAGTGTTAGAGAAATAAAAACTCAAGTGTAGGGATGCTCCTATAAATCCCTTATATTTTGATGTTATAATAGAGGATGGTAGAGTAAAAATGTATGGAAAAAAAAAAAGAGTGTTAAAAAAAATAATAAATAAAAATAAAAAATACGAAGAAAAACATACGGGCTACCATACTACATGTATCTTTATGAGTATGTCTTTAAATTTATGTTTGTTTTGTTTCAAGTTATCTAGAGTAAGTGAGTCGAGTCTTGTCTTAGCAACGCCACGCTTTTCATGCTTGTAACATAAGATTTTTGACTTGCCACCACTAAATATCCCCCATCCAACAAAACCCTTTGTTTCCTTACCGTAAGCCTAACGTTACAACCCTTATAAAGACCTCTTAGATAGTTGTTCCTAGGGGCTTACCCATATAAATTGATTGGCCAAAAGCACATTTGCTTGAGGACAAGCAAATACCAAGTGTAGGGATATTTGATTAGGATTTAAAACGTACGCTTTTAGGGGGTCATTTAAGCCCTAAATCGACCAATTTAATATCCGTTACTACTTAGTTTTTTAGGTCTTTTGGAAGCAAAATGCTGGAATGAAGCACATTTGGACGAAAATGAGCAAATACATGACGAAAATGGGAAAGTCTCGATCGAAGCCACTCAAAGCTGATCAACGACCTACGGACGGCGTTCCAACCAAAGGGCGGCAGCGTCCCTCTATGAAGACTTGATCAAAACATGCGTGGCGGCTCAGGTGAAAATTCGGTCTTATAACTTTGACGGCGCAATCCGCTTAAAGATAAAGGACGTCACTCACAGTTTTTAACTCAGACGGCCCAGATCTAGAATCAAGACGATGTCCCAACTGAAGACCGACAACTCTAAGGTGACGACGTCCCATCGATGACTTGGCGCAGGCGAAACCCTAATGACGGCGTAGCGTCCCATGCAAAAGGTAGTGGCCGTAAGCCCTTGATTGTAAATCTATATATAAATTGATTTTTTCTCTATTTTGAGAGGTAGACTTTTGGAGAAAAACCCTAAATCGTTTGTAGTCCGAATTGGACAGTTATCTTAGGGTCCAGACCTATTTTACATCGAGATAAGTATTTTAATCCAAAGTATCATTATGTCTATCCCGTATTCGATTGATTGTGTGTATGCTTGCGTGTCTACCATGTCTAGCTAAATTTCTTGTGTGTTTGCTTAGATCTATGAAACCTAGTTATTGATTATTATTAGGTTGTTTCTTATCTTAATTGAAAATTGACTTAGGAGTGCAACTAGCCATCATTCGTTGTATTTTATGCTTGAGTATGCTTTATGATGATATGGTCTATGGATGAAAAAGCTTAGGCTTGCCGACTTCGTAGGTCATATATGAGAGATAAACTCAAAGAACTAGGGGGCACGCATACCCTACGACCTTAGGAATACAATGCATTAAGATAAGGCGTGACAACTCAACCGACCAAAAGATAACTAGGAAGTAATAGTATCTAGGTAAACACATTTTTAATCATCATACGAGCACACTTCAATTAGACGTAGCTACCCATAGTAACTAGATAATTAGATAAGGAGACAATTAGATAAGTAGAGTAATCGGTAGATGATGAGTGCGTATTCACTCATCATTTTAGGTCAAAAGCGGCTGCGCAAAACATCTAAAACACTCCGAAATGCATCAAAATACTGAAAATATCTCAAAATTGTGTTTTATATGTTTCAGATGCAAAATGTTTAAAATCAGATGAAAAACGAACAAAGTTTGCAAAATTGGCGTTCAGTCCCAGGACTTTCAAAAATTGACTGAAATAGTCCCTGAGCACGTATTTTAAAAAGAAAAGTCACCAAAGGTCCTTTTGAAATCATAAGTTGTCATAATTAGTCCTTTGGTGAAAAATTTCAAAAGTTTGAGAAATTACAGTTTTGATCCTTGGAATTTTCAGAATTGTCTTGATTAGTCCTTGGGATTTCAGTTTTGGCAAATTTGATCCTTACACTTTTAAAGATTGTCAAGATTGACTCTTGGAAAAACATTTTCAGAATTTCATAAGTGGTCCTTGGAATTTCAGATTTTACATCTATGGTCCCTAAATGTTAAATGGGTTTCAATATCCATCCTAAGCCTAACTTAAACCAAAGCCCAATTACAACCTGGTCCAACCCATTATCTACCCGGTCAAACCCAACACCTAGACCCGAATTAATAAACAACCCACACTTGACTCTCTTCTTCCCTTCCGCCCTAAACACCACAGAACCCTAGACCAATGCTTTCCTTGCACACACCAAGGAACCTAGCTTTCTCTGCTTCTGGGGTATCCCACCTCCCCAAGACACTCCACCCCACCTCACTCTTTTACCTAGCTTCATCAAAACCCATAACCACCTTCAACCCTTTACCCGGATTTTCCCAAAACCCAAACCCACTACCCCTTCCCCAAGATCTCCACCTCAGCAATCCAAGTCTAAAAGACCACGATTGGGCGGCTCAGATGATTTCTCAATTGGTACCTACTTATTGGATGGCTCGGATTGAGAAGAAAAACACAAGAGTTGAAAGCGAAGACTTTTCTTTTAAGAATTGTATAAAGAGAAGTTAGGAAATTGTTAGAAGACTTGTCTAGAATTTTTGTTTAGTTCTAGTCCATTGCTTTCTTACATGTACTTTTTAAATTTCAGTAATGCCATTCGATTTCATGTTTTTAGCTCAGTTTTATTTTAAGTTAAACAGTTTTGATATTTTTTAGTTCATGTTTGTGAGAATTATCCATTGTACTCAAAATATGTCTTTAAGGTCAATTTGAGGATTGTTGTGTGTTATAAAGTCAGTTTTTTTTAGTTTCTAAAGTCTGTCCTATTTCAAGATTTTATTTTTTCCTTAGCTTTCTGCTAAAGAAGGTGTTTAGGCGGCTTAGTTGTGGGTCAAAGCTTCGTTTGACCCATATTTAAGTCTAGCAAAGTATTTGGTGTTGTGTCTTAAGTTCTTTTTTACAAGTATTGAAAGTAGTAATGGTTGGAAAACAATTTTTCTAAGTTTCTCGTCTTAACGATTCTTTGTCATAAGCGGCACTCTACTGTGGAGCAGATCAACATTGTCCCTTTTGCAAAAGCTTAGATTTAGGAAGTTAAAATTAGAATTAGGATCTCATTTGGTAGTTACAAGTAGCTTATAGATAGGTATTCATGTATTTATGCTTATTTTGGATTTTTGTGTTTGCTTAATAGCTTAAAAGCGCCATTCAAATTCCCTCTTGGGGCTTTCATTGACCCACAGCCCAGACCTCTGCACCATTTTCAAAGCTTATTTATAAGCTGTAAAATGCTTATTAAGGTGATCTTGTGGGGGCAAAAGCTAGCCCCCTTGCTTGTTTTCAAAAATCCAAAAGCCCATAAGCTCAATCCCTTGGTGGCATAGTTAGATTAAGCTGTAAAAGCTCCCCTATGGTACATTGAGGCTGATCTGATGTGCATGCAGTTCTATTAGAGCTTCAAGTGCTTAATATCTGTTTGCTTAAAGTGGTATTTGAATCTGCACTTAGACCTCTGTATTAGATGTTTTGAATAGTTAGAACTAGTTAAAAGTACTTGTTTAACCTATCATTTAATCCCCTATTTGCCATTGTTCCAAACATCCCTTTGTTTTTTTCACTATAGGCTGCAGAGTAGGATGTCGCATGAGCTTAATTAGTTTATTAGCTAGCTTATTTAGGGTCCTTTAGTTCTATTTAGGATTAGTTAAATTAATTTTGTGTCACTAGCTTATTTGTTGTTATTTGGATAGCTTTTGATCTCTTGATAAGCCTTTATACTCATGAATGTTTTCTTATTTTGGTCTCTTTATTTGTAATCAGCTTTTACACAACTTCTTTGAGTTTTGAAAAAGGCTTTGTTTCCCAGATGAAAAATCTTATTTTTTGTTTATCTATTAGTTTGTAAAAAGAAAAAATAATAATAAAAATAAGTGCAAAAAGTCAACGCCGGGATTCAAACCTTTGGAACCGGTCCACCTCCAACGAGCACTACACCAACATCCCAAACGGCCGGCGCCCTTGAGTCTTTTTCTGTTTATACTTTGCACAATTAATACCTTAAATACACTTGGTAGGTTTGCTTATCGGCCAAGTTTGGCTTATTTTGAGCTTATTCTCCAAAGAAACCATCAACACTTTTAATTTTCCTAGGATTAGCATCATTCAAAGTACTTTTAGTGATTTTTCCAAATTTTTCTTAATTAGTTTAGCATTTTTAATCATTTAATTAGGTAAAATTAGTTTTTAATTCGTAATAAATAATTTAAAACTCAAAAAAATATTCCGCTTTTTCCTAAAATTATTTTTGGTCATGTAGAACGTAGGAAAATTGTTTTCACACTCGTAGGACTTAAATTGCATAATTTTCACGTTATTGGCTCGGTTTGTTTTCCCGTTTTTACGTTTTTGCACTTTATTACCCTAGGACTTAGTGTAGCTTAGTTTTATCATTCCTTAGGCTTAGTAATAGTTAATTTGTAGTTTCTTAGGGTTCCGCCTTAATACTTTCCGTTAGTTAATTTGTAGAAAACGTAATTCAAACCAAACAAATCATTAAAACCAATTCAAGTTCAAATCACGAAACTCAACGACACCGTCAATTTCACACCTCGTTGGGACACGACCCGGGGAAATCACTTTCCCGGTATCACTTTTATCACACCCGTAAGGTTTGGTACGTTAACCTTTTTCCTAAAGGGTTAATTTGTCGAATTTTACGGTTAATTTGATATACGTTGATATTGTGTTTTTCACCACTCACTTCACACGAATCAAATTTTGGCGCCGCTGCCGGGGAGGTGTGTTGCGACAATATCGTGAAGTTTTTGCGATTAGTGACTTGAAGATCCTTCCTCGTGAAGTTACCGTTTTTCATAAAATCCAAAAATCCAAAAATATTCTTCTCATTCCTCTTATTTGTTGATTCTATTTCTCTTACCCTCTTTTGCCGTTTAATTCTATTCTTCGTATCCTCTCGACCATTTGATTCTATCTCTTTAACCCTCTACATGTTTAATTCTCATGGCGGCGATCGATTATCGTCGTTGTTTTCATTGCAAAGGACGTATGGAAGAGGATCAAGTTTATTGTCTCAATCATGAATGTGTATGTAAGCGATGTGGTAGGGATGGTGCAAGCAAATATTGCTATTGGTGCGAATTATCCGATAAAAACTCTCTCGATGCTTCTCCAAGTTTTTCGACCACCCCACAACCGAGATTTGTTCTATTGTTTGAGCCTAAACCGTCTAGATTTGGTCCAAATCTTTGCGATTTGATTAGGTTAAGAGAAAGAGCAAGAACCGGAGACTTAAAAGCGGAAGTGGTGGAAATTGCTAGCTCTGAGAGCACACCACTTGTCCCACCTCCGGAATCTTCAAAACATTTTTCAGACGAAATCATGAACATACTTCAAAATTGCTTGAATGAACTTCGTCAAGATTCAATTTCGGGAAATACCGTTTTACCTACCATTTGTGATGTTGTTGAGCCCTCGATTCCTACTCCCGTGCCCGAGATATCGTCGTTCGATCAAGAGTATTGCTACGGTTGTGGAGAGGTGTTACCGAAAGGTTTTCGTTGTTTCAAATGTATGTGCGAGTGGTGTGGAAACTATCTTATTGATGGATGTTGTTCGATTTGCGCCGAGAATTCATTCGCTTATGATTCTAACCCGAACTCTTTCGATTATCCTCAAAACAATTTCAACTACCCTCCGCAGAATGTATACGAACCACAACCGTACTATCATCATTTCAGTGATTCATCGTTTCAAAGTTTCTCTCCTCAATACCTTCATTGTGCTAAGTGTGGGGGTCCTCATGATGATTATCAATGTCAATCGTGGAATCAAAATTACTATGGACCTGATCCTTGTTATAACACTTCCGGATTTGACCACATCCAACCCCACAACTTCCCGTCATTGATCAATTTCCTCGTATAATCCTTGAAGAACTTTTCGAGGAACAAGCAGCTCGCAACGAAAGATATTTAGCCGATGAACGAGCGGCTCAAAAGCTTATCCTATTTAACGAAGCTTGTCGTCTTGATGACGAGGATGAGGAAGATTGGGAGATGACAAAGGACAAGGTGCATATCTCAAGCCCACAAAGTACCGCACATGTCCACTCTCCGCCCTCATATTGCCTATCCACCATAGAACCTTCGGATAACCTTTTAATGGGGGACGAGCATCTTGACACTATTCCGGAAACGGAACCGTCTTGTGTTGAGAGCCTTGTCCCAACCCCAAGTGAGTCCGAGGTTATTTCTGGTGATATGTGTGATGACCTTCTCGATGATGATTCTTCTCCCACCCCGAAAGAACCTGTTGAGGTGATCTCCGAGTCTGAAAATGATTATACGTCATTTGATGATTCGTTATCATGTGGAGACATCGAGTATGTGGAGGAAATTCCTTCTGAGCTCGTCAGCTTGGAAGAAGTGAGAGATATTGATCCCGATGATCTTGATATGGACACTGACTTTGAAACGGATGATGAAGATATTCTTGTTGTGTTCGAGAAACCTTTTGCTATGACATTCACTAATCCTCTGTTTGACTTTGATTCTGAATTCACTCTAGTTTCGGATAATCCCATCTTTGACATTCAGAATGAGGATAGTGACTCTTACATGGAGAACCTCGTTATATCTCCATCTTTTCCCAAAGATAAGAATAGTGGCAATCCTACTTCGACGTTAGACCTTCTCGAGGAGTTCGCCGATGAACTCGCTCTCGTTGATCATTCTCCACCGGGAGATGATGATGTGCACTTCGACTTTGAAGCCGACCTTACCGAATTGGAAAATCTTATTTACAATTGGTCTTCTGATAATTCGTCAAGTGACACTCGTATAGGAGAGGTCGACTTTCTTTCTCCGAATGACTCGATACCTTCGGGTTTTCAGAGTGACGATTATGGCTTAGGTCCATCATCCACTCGTCCGCCTGCTAAACCACCGGATGATGGAACCTCTTCTAAGCCCGACACGGATATTGTGACTTCTCTTGCGGTGGAAAAGATTTTTGAACATTCCGTTAATGTTCCTCAATCTAATCTTTTGCCCACCTATCCCACCCGTTGTCAAGTAATTGACACTTTGCCTTCTCCTCCCATTTCTTCTCCATGTCTTAACTCCTACGAGAGTGAAGATACCATCTTTGACCCCGGCATTTCTCATTCTCTTGAGCCGGGAATATATCTCATCGGTGTGGAACTTTCGCGTGCTTCAAATGTTTGTCCAAACATCTTGAATGAAAGTCCGATGGAGATTTTCTCTTCCACTTGCTCCCCCCATGGACCAATGAATGAGGTCGAGTCAAGCTAGCGACTCGAGGAACAAAAACAGTAGCACACTATATGGGTTTTCACCCGTATTTCTGTCTTCTTTCTACTTTCTACCACCCTAGTGTGGGGGAGTTGCCCATTTGTTGTACATAAGTTTTCCAAAAAAAAAAAAATTCAAATAATGGCCGTAGTATTTCCCTTTTACGTTCTATGTTTCGGAATAACAGCCGGTACTTTGAATATTGAGGGCAATATTCATTTCTAGTGTGGGGGAATTCTCACGAATTTTATCATGTAAATATACCGCCATTTCCCCCATTTTTTGGCCAAATTTTTTTTTATGGTTATCAGTCCGCCATGTCTAAAAAAACAAAAAGATTGGCTAATCCAGAGCAAACGGCTCTTGGTAAAGATTTATCAAATCCGTTGACGGCTTGCAATTTGCCCAAAATTGTATGGTGTTCATCTCACCATATCTTTAATTAGTGAAGAGTTGGCTAGCACGCAAGTTTATGGCTTGTGGTAAAGGCAGTTGGAAAACCATAATTGGTAATCGACTCACCAAAGATAATATTGATAATTTATCTAAGAGTTGGCTAGTCAGAGCAAAGCGACTTACGGTAAAGACAAATCAAAACCGTTGAAAGCTGGTGGTTTGCTCAAAATCACATGGTTATCAGTGTACCATAGTTCTCACTTGAACTAAAACATTTGGCTACTCCAGAAGTAATGGCTTTTGGTAAAGAGACTCAAATCCATTATGTTTTCTCAAAAGATTGCTAGGGACTAGCAATGTTTTAGTGTGGGGATTTGATGAGTGCTTATTCACTCATCATTTTAGGTCAAACTGACTGCAAAACATCTAAAACACTCGAAATGCATCAAAATGCTGAAAATATCTCAAAATTGTGTTTTATATGTTTCAGATGCAAAATGTTTAAAATCAGATGAAAAACGAACAAAGTTTGCAAAATTGGCAGTTTCAGTCCCCCGACTTTCAAAAATTGACAGAAATAGTCCCTGAGCACGTATTTTAAAAGAAAAGTCACCAAAGGTCCTTTTGAAATCATAAGTTGTCATAATTAGTCCTTTGGTGAAAAATTTCAAAAGTTTGAGAAATTACAGTTTTGATCCTTGGAATTTTCAGAATTGTCTTGATTAGTCCTTGGGATTTCAGTTTTGGCAAATTTGATCCTTACACTTTTAAAGATTGTCAAGATTGACTCTTGGAAAAACATTTTCAGAATTTCATAAGTGGTCCTTGGAATTTCAGATTTTACATCTATGGTCCCTAAATGTTAAATGGGTTTCAATATCCATCCTAAGCCTAACTTAAACCAAAGCCCAATTACAACCTGGTCCAACCCATTATCTACCCGGTCAAACCCAACACCTAGACCCGAATTAATAAACAACCCACCCAGCCTCTCTCTTCTTCCCCTTCCCGCCTAAACACCACAGAACCCTAGACCCTGCTTTCCCACACACCCAAGGAACCCTAGCTTTCTCTGCTTCCCAGGTATCCCACCTCCCCAAGAACACTCCACCCCCACCTCACTCTTTTACCTAGCTTCATCAAAACCCATAACCACCTTCAACCCTTTACCCGGATTTTCCCAAAACCCAAACCCACTACCCCTTCCCCAAGATCTCCACCTCAGCAATCCAAGTCTAAAAGACACAGTGGACGGCTCAGATGATTTCTCAATTGGTACCTACTTATTGGATGGCCTGGATTGACAGAAGAAAAACACAAGAGTTGATGACTGAGAAGACTTTTCTTTTAAGAATTGTATAAAGAGAAGTTAGGAAATTGTTAGAAGACTTGTCTAGAATTTTTGTTTAGTTCTAGCCCATTGCTTTCTTACATGTACTTTTTAAATTTCAGTAATGCCATTCGATTTCATGTTTTTAGCTCAGTTTTATTTTAAGTTAAACAGTTTTGATATTTTTTAGTTCATGTTTGTGAGAATTATCCATTGTACTCAAAATATGTCTTTAAGGTCAATTTGAGGATTGTTGTGTGTTATAAAGTCAGTTTTTTTTTAGTTTCTAAAGTCTGTCCTATTTCAAGATTTTATTTTTTCCTTAGCTTTCTGCTAAAGAAGGTGTTTGGAAGCAACTTAGTTGATGGTCAAAGCTTCGTTTGACCCATATTTAAGTCTAACAAAGTATTTGGTGTTGTGTCGCAAGTTCTTTTACAAGTATTGAAAGTAGTAATGGTTGGAAAACAATTTTTCTAAGTTTCTCGTCTTAACTGATTGCTGTCACAAACAGCAGCCTACAGCAGTCAACTGTCCCTTTTAAGCTTAGATTTAGGGAAGTTAAAATTAGAATTAGGATCTCATTTGGTAGTTACAAGTAGCTTATAGATAGGTATTCATGTATTTATGCTTATTTTGGATTTTTGTGTTTGCTTAATAGCTTAAAACTGCCATTCAAATTCCCTCTGGGGATTTATGACCCCACACTGACCTCTGCACCATTTTTCAAAGCTTATTTATAAGTTGTAAAATGCTTATTAAGGTGATCTTGTGGGGCAAAAGCTAACCCCCTTGCTTGTTTTCAAAAATCCAAAAGCCCATAAGCTAACTCCCTTTGTAGCGTAGTTAGATTAAGCTGTAAAAGCTCCCCTGAAATGAAACTGTTCAGGACTGCAGATCCACAGATGCTTGTCAGCAGTTCTATTAGAGCTTCAAGTGCTTAATATCTGTTTGCTTAAAGTGGTATTTGAATCTGCACTTAGACCTCTGTATTAGATGTTTTGAATAGTTAGAACTAGTTAAAAGTACTTGTTTAACCTATCATTTAATCCCCTAGCTGCCATTGTTCCAAACATCCCTTCGGACTGTTTTCACTGTAGTGCTAGAGTAGGATGTCGCATGAGCTTAATTAGTTTATTAGCTAGCTTATTTAGGGTCCTTTAGTTCTATTTAGGATTAGTTAAATTAATTTTGTGTCACTAGCTTATTTGTTGTTATTTGGATAGCTTTTGATCTCTTGATAAGCCTTTATACTCATGAATGTTTTCTTATTTTTGGTCTATGTTGTAATCGCTTTTACACAACTTCTTTGAGTTTTGAAAAAGGCTTTGTTTCATAGAAAAATCTTATTTTTTGTTTATCTATTAGTTTGTAAAAAGAAAAAAAAATAATAAAAATAAGTGCAAAAAAAAAAAGTCAATCCTTTGCCGAGGATTCGAACACAGGGACAGTCCACCTCAACGAGCACTACACCAACATCCCAAACCAGCCGCCCTTGAGTCTTTTTCTGTTTATACTTTGCACAATTAATACCTTAAATACACTTGGTCAGTTTTGCTTATCAGCCAAGTTTGGCTTATTTTGAGCTTATTCTCCAAAGCAACCATCACTGTTTTTAATTTTCCTAGGATTAGCATCATTCAAAGTACTTTTAGTGATTTTTCCAAATTTTTCTTAATTAGTTTAGCATTTTTAATCATTTAATTAGGTAAAATTAGTTTTTAATTCGTAATAAATAATTTAAAACTCAAAAAAATATTCCGCTTTTTCCTAAAATTATTTTTAGTCATGTAGGACGTAGGAAAATTAGTTTCGCATTCGTAGGACTTAAATTGCATAATTTTCACATTTATGGCTCGGTTTGTTTTCCCGTTTTTACGTTTTTGCACTTTATTACCCTAGGACTTAGTGTAGCTTAGTTTTATCATTCCTTAGGCTTAGTAATAGTTAATTTGTAGTTTCTTAGGGTTCCCTTGCCTTAATTACTTTCCCGTTAGTTAATTTGTAGAAAACGTAATTCAAACCAAACAAATCATTAAAACCAATTCAAGTTCAAATCACGAAACTCAACGACACCGTCAATTTCACACCTCGTTGGGACACGACCCGGGGAAATCACTTTCCCGGTATCACTTTTATCACACCCGTAAGGTTTGGTACGTTAACCTTTTTCCTAAAGGGTTAATTTGTCGAATTTTACGGTTAATTTGATATACGTTGATATTGTGTTTTTCACCACTCACTTCACACGAATCAGTAGAAGTACCACCCCAAAACTAATTGCCCCGAGATATTTACCTTAGCTTTCTAAAAAATATAAAAAGATAAAAAAAAATAATCATTCTCAACCCCACCTTCTCATCATACATTTATTACTAGCATTCCTATTCCCCTAGAGAACGATATCAATCCCCGAGGCTTACCCAATACTACACTACAACGATTAGGTTCACTGCCTAGGAGGTTGAAAAACTTGCTCAACGAAAAGGAAGTTTCCTTCACCCCGAACGCGCCTTCCGCGCGCATCATTATGTGAAGTATTTGAAGGTTTTTACAAAAAGTAAGTCAAAAATCAAAGGAGCATCCAAGGTAACCATGAATGAGCAATGTTTGGTTGTGCTACAAAACACAACACCCTCCAAGGAAAAAGATCAAGGAAGTTTTACTTTACCTTGTGTTATTGGTAATTCATCTTTTGGTAATGCCCTAGCTAACTTTGAAGCAAGTGTGAATTTAATGCCTTATTCTACTTATGTTAAATTAGGCCGTGAACTTGCCCTTTTTGAGCATAGAACTAGCCGATAAATCAGTAAAAGATCCTATGGGTATTGTGGAAAATATTTTGGTAAAAATTGATAAAGTTGTCTTCCCCCTTGATTTCATTGTATTAGATATGTCTGAGGAAACTAAAGTCCCCTTTATTCTAGGACGCCCATTTTTAGCTAGTGCTTGTGCAAAAATAGACGTTTTCAATCAAAATATTTCTTTAAAAGTAGGGGATGACAAAATATTTTTTGATTTTAATAAGTCAGATGGTTCTGCTTCTTGTTCGGTTTATTATATTGAAATAGTTAATGCACCAGGTTGTGAGAGTCTGCAGGATAAACAAGTTGCTGAAAAAATGTATGATGAGATGGAACCTATGACTCTACAACTTATCCTAGATGTCACACCATCTAATGATGAATGGGAAGCACCTGTTATCAATCCGTTTTTGGTTAAACATGCGAAAGAGATTGAAGATGATCTTGTGAACATTGCAATTATTGAAAGTGATGTGGATTATAATCATATGAGGGATGGAAATAAACTCGAATGATTACTTGCCAAAGACCCCTTCTCGTCCTTTATGTAGGGTAAGGAAAGCCCAACTAGAGTAAGGTCAAAGGAAGAATTAATTCCATTCGTTCATCCTAGACAAAGGAGGACTTCACATAGAATGTTCAAGTCATCTGATTCATCAACCAAACCTGGTAGGGAGGGGAACAAAATTGCCATGGTATAACTTTTATGTATCATATTCCTCTCCCGTAGAATATTTACACCCTTATAGTGTTTATTTCTATTATCACCCACACTTGAATTCAAGCGGGGGAAAAACACTTTCTTACATAGTAAATAAGGTGGAGTCAGGCTCGTGACTCAAACAAAAATAAACGCTTTGTGGGAGGCAACCCATGCTTATCTTTTATTTTATATCATTTTATTTATGTTTGTTTACTGTTTGTGTCAGGTGGTTGATACGGTGTATCCAATTTCATGGATACGACGTATTCCACCCCTGAGGTGCACTTCAGTATTTTTAGTATTTTTAATTTTCAATTAATAAGATGCTTCGAGTTTGTTTTTCTGTGGTATATAAACTTTAGCAGGTTTAATGGTCTTGATATTGTTAATCATATTACTCGAGTTAACCCGAACTCTTACTAGGGTTGGGTTTTGGGTTAACCTGAATAACCCGCATAAGGAGTTTTTAAACTTTTTCATATATTTCTTTGATTATTTATAAAAAGTTGTCGATTTTTTTATTTCTATATTATAATTTGGCTTATTCGGGTTAACTCGAACCCGATTAACCCGCGAGTACAAGTAAGTTTTTTTCTTTCCCGTAACCCGATTAATACGACCCGAATAAGGCGTATTCGGGTTGTGTTTACCCGAATAGCAGCCTTACTCTCTACATTGCGCACATTAATGTATGGGTATTTATTGTTTTCTTATGAATAAACAAAAGTGTAGTTGAGTTTAGTTCAGTTTTAAGTGTGATCATTATAGAAGGTATTTGTTTAAGCTTATTTTCAGCTTATGTTAAAACGATCTATATATTTTCAGTTTATGTTTCATAAGTCTATGGGTATGTTTGGCATACAAGATTGTTGAGAGATTATGCTTATTTTTTCAAAAAATAAGCTATTTAAAAAATAATATTTGTTTGACACACAAAACTTATAAGAGATTAATAAAAAAAAAAAAAATCTTTCATAATCTCTGAAAACCAAAAGTTACTTCATGTAGCTTATAAAATATAACCTCTTTTTATAATCTCCATCTCTAGTTCCAACAGTTAATTTTGTCAAACATACCCTATATATTTTGGTTGTTTATTATAAGCTTATATAAGCTTATTATAGCATAATAAGCTTATATAAGCTCGAAAAATTCAAAATAAGCCGGAAAAAATAAGCTTATTAAATATGAGCCGAAACCAAGCGGAAAAATAAGGTTAAACAAACACCTAGTCCATAGATAAATAAATAAACAAAAAACATATACTGAAAGGGTTGAAAGTGATGCTAATGTAGGAACACTATACACCAGTACCTGTGTTCAATTGATGGATATAAATTTAGTAGATCACCTTCCTCCTTCAATTCAAAATGTTCATATATTATGGATGTTTTATTCATATAAAACAACATCGCAAAACCTTAACTACAAACATAAATTTTAAGAGAGGCAATAGAAATGAAAACAATTACTCAATCAGAAGACATTCGAAGGAGAGTGTCGTTGTTTGGTAGCAAGTGGATCAATGATTTTTCTCCAGCCATCGTAGTCAATTGCGTCATCACTCACTGGTAGCAAAAATCCGTTAACAAAGAAGAAAGGTGTGCCATACACCCCTCTTGAACAACCGTACTGCAAAAACAACCAGAGTTTTTTTAGTAGAAATTCCAGTTCTATCATTTATGACATGGTGCAATTTATATTACACGATGGTCGACTAAAACCAATGGCAGTTGTAAAAGAACACATATAGCAGAATCTGTGTATTTCATTGGGTCTAGATGCGGCATATTTATACATTTGCATATGAAAGTATCTATAATCAGTAAAAATAAAAATTAGTGAATATGAAATGGGTCGGACAGGCCACACGTGTTAGAAATCGCCAAAGTATTTAATGCGGAGCATACAACATGTTAACTTAATCTATTACAAAAGTTTAGATTATTGTTTTTACTGATAAATGTCTTGTAGTCATATTTAACGCTTTAACTAGTTATGAGTAAATTATTAGAGGTGTACATATATGTGTTTGCGGGTCGACCAGCTTGTTACCACCCAGACCTGTTTTGAATTTTTAAACTCCTATCCAGCACATATGAGTATATGACCCGCTATTTTGTCAGTTAAAATGCAAAGCGTATAAGCCAAGCAAGATGCGGAAAAACAGCTAAAGGTGGAGTTAATTTATGGATTATCATAAGCTGTGGTAGTACAGTTTCTGCATTAGTATAACTCACAAAGCATAGATTGATTACCTTAAATGAAACCCTAGTTCTGGTACCGGTTTTCGAGTCCTTGAATCCGGATGTAATGGCATATTTCAAGGAGTTCCCAAGAGTGCTTGATGCAAACCCTATAACTTGATCGAGAACAGCTTCTCGAGACTTGTTCAAGGTCTCTGCATTGTAAAATTGCTCCTGTATATGCATGACATGTAAAGTTTGGTAAATAATCTAAGCAAAAAAGATAATGAGTTATGCATATACTGAAGCACAAAATCAAGGACTTGTATTATAAGTTAACAATTAAATAAGGGGCACATAAAAATAGATCCGTGATCTTTAATTTGGATAGTATGCTCCTTAACATAAAGATTAAATTAACATATGTTTCTTTTTCGTGTAATTTTACATATGTGAAATGATTAGTCTATTATATAGTAGTTGTAACCTGATGCTTAAAAAAAGCGTCCAACAAATGGTAGGTAGCTGAAGCATTTAGCTCGTTGACAATGTGCAAAACTCGGGAAGTAACGAAAGCATTGTCATGGTATCTGCAACAAAGGAACACCTTAGCTTGTCAATCGTGTGGGCTCGAACACAAATCAGATGTCAAGTTAATTGCAAAAACCTATCATAGTCTAGTTTTATAATTGAATGTATATAAAAAAGTATATATAACATCGAAAAATAATAACACCGAGAAAAATGCAAGATAAAAAAAACAGAAAATGAAAAATAACCACACATTAAAATCTGGCCAACTTCCAAATGGTTCAGTACCATAGCAAACTGAGAACCAAAAACAAACATAGAAATTTTGCATTTTAAGGCAATTAGTTCGCCTTGAAGATTCAGAGCTAGAATTATAAAATTAGTCCTTTGAAACTAGAAGCCGGTAGATAATGTCAAATATTTCCCAATAATGAGTTTTCTTATAGCAACTCAACGTCTGATACATTTAATCCTAACTAGATAATCACTTTGATCTAAACATTAAAACTAGTTATTGTAAGTTGTAACTTCAAATCGCAACTATCATATCAAGCGGACATCCAGATACCTCCTTAATTTGAAAACATAGAACTAATGGTTTTTTAAATCAGAAACACAACTACATGTTAGCATGGACGGAACCAGGGTGGGTCCCGGGACACCCATGAAATTTTGCGGCGTAGTGTTAATTTTTGTAAAAAAAACTCAATTTTTCTAAATGCACCTAGTCCAAAAAAAAAAAATTATGTTCTTCGTTTTGTATAATATTTCACAAATGCACCTAGTCAAATTGTCTGTCCCTACATGTTAGCAGCTACGCACCCGTTCAGTCACTATAAGTTTTCTCTATGAAATGAGCTTTTAGTAAAGTAAATTCCAATAAAAACTGATGTCATAAAAAGTCCTTAACTTTAAATCAAGAAAAGCACTTTACAGTCACACCAAATCCATTTGCTTCACAAAGATGCATCTTTGTTGTTAGTCATCAACTTTAATGATATTTTTTCTCAAACTTTACCAAAATATCTACAATTTTTTTTTTTTTTACTTTTTTAGTAACTTGTTTGGTCCTCTAGAAGTGCAAGATGAGGCCAACCCATGTTGTATGTGCTATCACTTTATAGCCAAATAGCACTCAATACATTACATGTCGTGTTATCCATTTAATTTATCCTTTTCTAGCATCAAAATAAATATCAATATTTGCAAAGTTTCGGATATATTTTAGGTTACATATTAAAGTCGAATAAAAGTTTAAGCAATACTTGCACAGTTCTACTCATAATAACATGGTATGAAACTGTACTTTATTTCCTTTTCCTTCTAAGACACTTCATCCCTTTATTAATTCCATTTTGGTTCAAAAACGACATACATAACGTGCTCTATCAACTAAGCTAATAGCCCCCCTTGGCCACCCTACTATGACAAAAGCGAATTGTACGTTTAGGTTCGTTTTTGCTACACTGAAAGTCTCAAATGAGATATAGTTCGGTAGATTTTGAAAAAGCAATCCTATTACATAGTAAAGGTAAATAAAAGGAAATGCGTATAGTAAAAACATTTAAAGCTAACAAATATCTAAATCCTTAATAATTAAAATATGTTATTTCTGGATAGAGTATTGATTGGGATGCTTAATTGATATGTTTAATTATATGCCTAAACGTATGTGTCAATATTATGTTAGAGTTGAGATCAATATAGAACTCATATTTGTCATAGAACAAATGAACCAATCATAACCCTCCATTTTTTATCTAAATTAATACAAAATCATTTTCCATTTTTTTTTTTAAAACAACATATCTTACAAACGGTAAATCTTCAAAATATAAAAAATACACCATCGTGACGAGAATTAAATTATCTTTCTATAGATATGCACTTTTACATATTTTCGACAAATATTTTTTTTCAAAAATTCCGTCCGAAAAAATCATATATGAATTTTACGAATCATATATGATTTTAAAAAATCATGTATGATTCGATTTTTGCGAATCATATATGATTTTTACAATCATATATGATTCTCCAAAATCATATGTGATTCGTAAAAATCGAATCATATATGATTTTCACAAATCATATATGATTTTTGTTGATCGAAATTTTGAAAAAAAAAAGTTGTTAAAATATATAGTAGTGCATATCTATAGAAAGATAATTTAATTCTCGTCACGATGGTATAATTTTTATCGCGTAACGATTAACGTTTTGCGAGATATTTAATTTTTTAAAAAAGGGTGAAAGTTTATCATAATAAAAAAATGAATGACTATTATTGGTTAATTGGTTCTAGGGTAAATTTTGGTTCTATATTGAACTTTTGCCTATTATGTTATTGACAGCCTGTGGACCAAATTTCTTCACTGATCAATAACTTATTCTCACATCTATTTAGACACATAATTAGTACTCGTAATATTTTTAGGTCTCTCAATAGTAACAAGCTCTGATTCGCATATAATTTGAATCTTCTCATTAGTTTCAGTCATATTGCTCAAAATAGTTTATCTACTATAAGAATCAAGCATATAACGACATAAACAAGCAATTCAAATCACGATAGCAGAAGAAAGACGTAACACTCACGGTAAAGGAAACGTGTGAACGATGAGAGACACAACTCTAGGTCCATAATGATCAACAGCTTGTTTAAGTGGAGCCCAAGAATCCCTACTATCAGGACACACCGGGTCGTAAAAAGCCTCGATCATCACGGTAGCAGTCGAGGCCGCATGTTTCTGGTACACGAAACCATCGTATCTCGACGGGATTATAGCCTGTGATCGAACCAAAACTGTTGTGCAACTTAGAATGAGTAGGAAAGGTAAGGGCAGTATGGTTTTTGGCATTGTTGTGTGTTTATGGGTTGTAACGATGTCAACAAGGATGAGTTTAAAATGGTTGCATAGTGAGTATATGAAATTGCTTTTTATATTCGTTCATCACGTGTAATAACCACTTATCAGCATATTGTGGGAATCTTGACTTTTAAGTGAAGCAAACTATGAGAATATCATGGTAACATCGTATTTTAGCTTCTATGGTTATGAAACCATCTCTCTCTAAAGATTATTGGAATATAACAGAGTTAAAATCGATGGATCAAATACATTTTAATAAACATTGTGCATTTAAGATGTATTTAAAAAAAATGATGGTTTTTCAAAAATTAACACGACTTTGAAAAAATATACGAGGTTTCCGAAAACCCACGTACCCCCAGTTCCGTACTTGTAAAGGAGACATACATTGATTAATATTTGTTTTCTTAAAAATGCAATTATAATCATTTATATTTAAAAATAAAATATCTCATGAGCCGTTAATAGTTAAAAAAAACAAAATCGTTGCGACAATCATTTTCTTATCTTTTAATAGATTGCCACTTTTATATATTTTTGATGAATTTATTTATTTATTTTATTTTATTAACGTTTTCTTCTACAGTATTGAGATTCGCATTACATATCACAAGTGATTTTACACTAATTTGGATGTTCGAACATTGAATAGTTGATCAACGTGATAATATTCGTAAAAAAGTGCTCTCTCTCTCTCTAGGGGCGACATCCGGCCACTTCTACCCTAGCAAATCCGGTATTAATTCTTCCTATCTATCCTGTTAATTCTTTAATCTCGTTGGGATTACTGATTTAACGATTAGGGTCTGATTTGTTAGGGTGGAAAGTCGGTTTCTTGCCTATTTTTCTGATCGCCCCTTTTGTTCCTTATCGAAACCCTAAAATGCCTTCCTGCCTAGCGATCATCCTTGTCAGGGTTGTCGTTATTTTCTTTTAGGGTTTTGGTATTGTACTGGTTCGATTGGTGTTCCTCATGATCTTTATTGTATTATTTTTTTGGAGGTTTGGGTTGCAGATCTGCTGGTCTTGAATGATATACGAAACCCTAATTTAAGGTTTTGTTTATTATTGATCCTGCATGATTGTGATGTTCCTTAATGATTATTGACGAAACCCTAATTATTTAGGGGTTCGTCTATACTTTTGAATGGTTAGTGATCATTAATCTGGTTGTGATCATGCATGTTAACTTGTTTTAGGGTTGGTTTGTTGATATATTCATCTGGTCCTATTATGTTTCGTGGGTTTCAAGAGAGCTGCAAGTTAAGTTTGTAGGGTAACTTATTCAAAAACCCTAGTTACGATCAATTGGTATTCTATTCTCCATTGATCGTTTATGGGTGGATCGATCTACATACTTGGTTTCTTATTCCGTTTTGATCGATGCTGCTTTGGTTTACTGGAAGTTAGGGTTTTGACCCTATGTTAGTCCCATGATGTTTTGGGTTCACGTTAGTGGTTGTTCCTAGGCATGATGGATCACCATCTGTTGATTATTATGGCTGCAAGTTGGATTTTAATCCAAGGTTCGATCAATGATGGTCTTATGCATGTTGCTGCTGCTTGGTTATTGGTATTCGGTTTAGCATCTCAACGCACACGTTTGGAGTGAGTTTATTCTTGCTGCTCTATCCGTGGTTTTAGAGTCTTCCACCAATCGTTGTGCGAAATTTGTGAACTGATTCTTATTTGATGGCTACATGATCATGGAGTGGTATGTTAGGGTGTACTATACCCTATTGTTAGTTTAAGGCTGTATTTGTTTGCTATGGTTTGCATTCGGATATGCGTTAGCAAATAGATTTTATGTTGAAGATGGCATGGATTTCTCTACGTTGATTCTTCATGGAAGTTAAGATGGACCACCATAGTGATATAGAAGACTCAAGTGTTTTTCTTGAGTAGTTTTGTAAAGTTTTATGTACTTGTGTCATTATTGGTAGGGTCATTTTATTGTTAGTTATAGGAATGGTGTGTCATTCTTATATTCGAGTCTGTAAGTGTCCTTAGGGATTGAGGTGAGGGACTCACTCTCATCCGTTGTACTTCAATTTATTTGGTTAATATACTTTACCAGGGTGCAGGATTACTCCCCTTTACCCAAAAAAACGTGATAATATTCGCATGATATGACATGAAGTTTTCAAGATCATGAAATATCTCCGGGAACTCACTTGATGTTAGGAATTATTTAAAATAAATGTAATAGTATAGAGCGGTTCCTACTTATAAGGTTCTTGCTGTTAGTATTAGTGTTTCTGCTGATAGTGCACTTTCTGCGGATAATGCAGTTCCTGCTGATAGTAGTATTTATGTGGATAGTAGTATCCGTATTATTAGTAATTAGTTAGGATATGCATGAGTTATATTAGGAAGAGATAATGTATATCTTTTACACGTTTTGTAAACAGCTGTATTAGGGTTTCTTATAGTATAAAAGAAACCTGCGGCTATGAGTTAGGTACGCTTTTGAAAAACATTCTTAGTGAATCAATATAGATCCATAGAGGATCAAAAGTTTAGTTGTTATTATCTTCTTTAACTCTTGTGTTCATATTCCGCGTGAGCATAAATTTATTAGAGATTCTCCATAGTTTGCTTGTGATTACACAGGTATTCTATCTGTTTCTTAAAGGCTCTAAAGATCTATCTAGGCTCTAAAGATCTATCTAGGACTGATCTAACAAGTGGTATCAGAGCCTGAAAGTGAACCTTTATAGCATCTTGCCTATGAGGATTTTAATCAGGTGGATAAGTGGGATTTGGAGGAGTTGGACATAAAGTGGCAGATGGCTATGCTTTCTGTAAAATTCAACAGGTTTGAGAAGAAGTCTGGAAGGAAGATCAATTTCCAAGGAAGGGATGCATCCAGGTTCGACAAGAAGAAGGTCAGGTGTTATGAATGCAATCAATTGGGTCAGTTTGCCAGGGAATGCCCAGATAAGAAGGGAAGTGACAAGAAAAGATACTATGCACTCAAGCTCAAGGAACATGAGGAATCTAAAGCTCTGGTGTCTGTGGATTCAATGCTTGATTGGACTGCTCATGAGACTGAAGATAAGGAGGGTAGTTCTTCTCAGTTTAGAATGCTTGATGAGACTGGAGATGCTGCTGAGTAATTTGCCCTCCTAATGGGTATCTCATCTCAGGTAAATACTTGTATATTTGGTTGTAATGATAAGTATGATGCCCTTAAAAGATAATTTGATGACATTGATGGCCAATATTGTAACATATTGGATTTCACAAACACACTAAACCATAGGATCAAATAGGCGTATAATGTGTTTTAGAGAGAGAAAGTTAGAGGTTTAGGGAACTTTAGTGAGAGAAAGAAAAATCTTATTATGAGCTCCAACTCTCTACCTTGGGAGGTAGAGAGTATTTATAGTACTTACATAAAACGCCACCTGACGGGCTGTGGATCAGGCATACAGTGGGTAAAGACCCGTCCTTCCTCCACGGTGTTACTTAACTAAATACTACTTAACACTAAATAACTACGACTACGAGCTTTCTAACGATTACATATACTTGAGGTGACCGAGACTTTAACTACTGGATTTTCCAAATCCTAACAATCTCCCCCTAAGGGAGGTCACCTCAAACATACATTTAAATTACATAGAAAACAAACAAATATATCATTGAGATTGTTCTTGGATTCTTGTTCTGTAGCTCGTAGTATTTGATTCTTCATTTTTGCATGTTTAGGATAAGCATGGAGTGACTTTTTGGACCGACATGCTCACATTTTGGATCATGATTTCTTCTTATCAGAGTAGCGGAAGCTTTAGATAATTCATGATATTGGCATAAAGAAAGCATAGCGAAGCATGGAGTGAAAATATCCGAGTCATTGATTCACCAATCATGATTTCTTTAGATATGAATGTGTTGTGTGAGCATGCGGCTATGGATTGACCGCTCCATTCGATCGACAAAAACGTCGTACACTGCATACAACAGTTAGCAATAAATCGCACGGAAGTGTCTTTGATCACTTTCGTTGAATTGAGGTACACGGCCCACGGTTCCCCGTTGATCAGTACAAGTACTGCCTGTGATCAGGTATAATTCGAAGAATTTCCTTGACAGGGTTTCGCTGTTCTAGTGTTCTCAAACCGGAACGTCTCAAAGAAGACAACACGGATTGAGTGAACCAGCGAAACAAGATTCACTGATTGATGGAAAAAGATTTGAAAAAAAAATCGTGTATTGCTCAATAGAAATTGTTTTTGCAATAAAACGAAGGTTTTAAAGAAAATCAATTATCAATCACAAACACCTTTTATTTTGGGAAATAAGTACATAGTTGATGTGCTAAAGAAAAGAGTTTTTAAGCACAACGACCGGTTTTTCAAAGATATCCGTCAATCCATAACCTGAACCAGGATTGATTCAAAAAATTGAATCTCTCCATTGTTTACGTCAGTTGTCACATGGTTGATCTATTGGATAGATCTCACATGCCACCCACCAGGAGCTTGTTTGATGTTGGCTCCAGAAGGCTTTCCATCTTCATCGTGAATATGAATGCATATTACTTAGATGTTCTGGCAATACCACAAGGATAATGCGTAGGACTCATAATATATAATCTCTCTTTCCACATTGTGTGAAACAGAGAGTCTTCATTGAAAGTGTCCTAAAGAGATTTATTGATGATCTCGTGGCTCTAGACTCAATTGTGCATATTTGGATCCTATATCGGAGACTAGGGAGAGGGGCTCCTTCTTCAATATCAACAATCTCTAAGAGAAAGTCGATAGATTATGTAGGTTCCCGTGAGAATGAAACAAGCCCTTTTAAGAGGAACTTGAGTGGTTTGGAAAGTTGAAGTGCAAGTGCGTCACCTGGGTCCATGACGTCTTGTCTTCAATACCGATGTTACCTTGGTAACCACCAGTAGTATATAAATTGAACCCGGTTTCTGCCCTAAGGTTGAATAAATGGAGGGCTATTTCTTTTCACCCTTTTTCACATTCAATTCTTTTTCATTCTTCAACCCCTTTAGTACTTACCGAGACTTCATTACTAGAACCTTGTTGGGTTTATTCGATAACTAGCTCAGTCTCATCGCACTTTTCCCATATCTCATTTTTCTCCTTTTTCATCATACCTAAGGACTTCTACACTATCTAGTGGATTATCCCGGGGTAGATCCCTCCGGTTACAAGGATCATGGGACCTCAACCTAACCTTATCATCCTTATATCACCATACATAAAATAAAGTTGGTCGGTCTTTTTGGTATCGTTCATATGCCATTGGAACCAGTTGAAAACCATTTGAAAAATCAATCAAGATACTTGTGATATAGAATCAAAGCATTTTGTATCTTAATTGTTTTGATATTTTAGAAATGCTCCCCCTCAACATATGCATAATATTTTCGAAATTGTTTTAGCACATGGAGGCAAGAGATCTTTGAAATCGTTAGATTAAGAGTGAAAGGTCCAATCTTTTGATTAACATTTTCTAAAATGATCATCATCACTTCCCAATCAATTTGAGTAGATAAAAAATTTTGAGGAAGGATGAGGTTTTCAAAAGTTTGCTCCCCCTCAATATGTGCCTCGAATTTTGAAAGAATTTTGCACATATTAGAGGGAACCTGCACTTAGAGACAAATCAGTCACGTTTCAATAATTTGAGGTTTAAAATAGTTGCTCCTCCTCAACATGTGCATGGAAAATTTGAAATTGTTTGACACTTGTGGCACATGCGGGGAGGCAAACATGCTAAACACTTATGAAACCATTTATCGAACTATCAGTTTAGATACAATTTAAATCACAAATTCTCCCTCGATCACAATTATCAAATCATTTGAGATTTGTGATCTCTGTAGATTTAAATTGATTTTGAAGGATTTTAAGGAGAATTGTGACTTGATTTGTGAAAACGTTTTAACTGATAAGGATCTGATTTTGAGACTTTAAACTCAAATGATTAAATATGCATGATTATCTTTTGAAAAAAAATTGTATGACAAATAACTTTTTGATTTAATTGAAATCATTCTCCCCTCAATCAATGACATAAGTTGTTGATTGAGAGATAGATGTTTTGACAAATTTTAAGTCCTTGATGATTATCAAAAATAGAGTCCGAGTTATTTTTCAAAACAACTAGTTTTCATTAGATAGCAAAGATTAGTTTAAAGAATCAGAGCAAGGATTTTGAAAACCAATATAAAGTATGGCTCTGTTCTATCTTTGAAAAGCGGGTTATTGCCTGAAATGACAATAAACCATTTTTTCTCTTTCTCCCAAATTATTATTATTTTTTATTATTTTTATTTTTTTTATTATTTTTTATTTTTTTTAAACATTCGAACAACATCCAAAGTCCCGTATCATTCTTTGAAAGACAGTATTAAGACCGTAGATATTATCGAATCGAGAAAAGCATAACAAAATGACAATATTTTTGAGGATTTTTCACATTTTTATGGATTTTGAAAGTTTTATAATTTTTTATTTTGCTTTTTGGATAAATATATACAAAGATATAGATGAAGGAAAGACCTTTACTCCTCGTCTTCCTCCTGAAGACGTTTTAGTGTTTCTGGTTGAAGGCTTTTCAATCCAAGTCGTGGAAGAATAAACTCAAAACGTTCTCTTGGAAGAGCTTTGGTGAAGATGTTCGCTAACGGTATTCGACTTCACAAAATAGAGTTCCACTACACCGTTTTCCACTTGCTCCCTGATGAAATGATGTCTGATGTCGATGTGTTTTGCTCTTGAGTGTTGAACGTTGTTGCATGAGAGAGCAATAGCACTTTTATTATCACAGTACAAAGGGATTTTGTTGAATTCAAAGCCATAGTCAGATAATTTTGATCTCATCCAAAGGATTTGAGCACAATAAGATGACATGGCTATGTATTCAGCCTCGTAGGAAATAGAAGTACTCATTTGCTTCTTTGAAGACCGACTTACAAGCTTATCACCCAAAAACCGAAAGCACCTCCCTGATGTACTTCGACGTGTATCTTGACATCCTGCATGATCGGCATCTGCATAGGCTGTTAGTGACATACCGGTGTCCTTTAGGTACCATAGTCCCATATTGATGGTTCCTTGGAGATACCGAAAGACCCTTTTAACCGCTTCAAGGTGCTTTTTAGTAGGCTTAGCCTGATATCTAGCACACATGCACACAGCGAACAAGATGTTTGGTCTGCTATTTGTGAGGTACATCAGGGATCCAATCATGCCACAATATTTCGTTTGATCTACCATGATCCCTGAGTGGTCCTCATCCAGCTTGGTTCGTTCAATCATGGGAGTGTCAACGGTGTCACATGATACAAATCCAAATTTCTTTAAAATCTCATTTGCATATTTAGATTGATTTATGAAAATGCCTCCGGGACTTTGTGAAATTTGTAATCCCAAGAAAAATGACATTTGTCCCATCATAGACATTTGGAATTTGGAACCCATTTCATTAGAAAAAACGATCACATTCATTGGGGTCAGTCGAGGCAAAGATAATATCATCTACATAAATTTGAACATGAATTAAATGTTTGCCTGACTTCCAGGTGAACAATGTCGGATCAACTGCTCCTTTGCTGAATCCAGTGGATAGAAGAAACTTTGACAGTGTATCATACCATCCTCTAGAAGCTTGATTTAAACCGTAAAGAGCCTTTTTCAAGTGATAGACATGAGTAGGATGCTCTGGATTCACAAAACCCTCTGGCTGGCTGACGTAAACCACCTCTTTCAAATCACCATTAAGAAAGGCTGTTTTCACATCCATCTGATATACGACCATGTTCTTACTAGCCGCATTAGCCAAGAAGATTATGATAGCTTCGATACGAGCAACAGGAGCAAAAGATTCTTCAAAGTCAATACCCTCTTCTTGACGGTATCCTTTGGCAACCAATCGAGCCTTGTTCTTTAGGACATCACCATGCTCATCAAGTTTTACTTTGAAAATCCATTTCAGAGCAATGATCATAGCACAATCTGGAGCAGGTACTAACTCTCATACATCAAGTCGATCAAACTCATGAATTTCTTCTTGCATGGCATTGAACCAGCAGTCTTCATTCATGGCGGTTTTAATGTCTTTTGGTTCGACCTTAGAGAGTATGGAGTTGAAGAAGCACCATAAGGCATCGGTTGCAAGTTGTTTCCGTGTGGATACTGGGCGAGAGGGGTTTCCAATGATGTTGTCCAATGGGTGATCATGTGTCCATTTTCTAAGGTGTTCATGTGGTTGTTGTTGTGGAACTGAAGTAGCAGAGTCGATGTCTCCGGATGAAGATGGTTCTGATGATGATTCAGGAGCAAAGATATTTTCAAATGGAGCTTCTTCGGGAGTAGCAAAGGGATTAACTTCATCATTGATGCCAGAAACACTTCCATGATGAACATTTGATGAGAGATGATTTGTTGATGAGATAGAGTGATCAGCATCAGGAGCTTCTTGACTTAATGATATTGAGACTGAAGGGTTCACTTCATTCACAAGGATAGGAGCAGCCTCTGTTGATGGGATGACATTTCATCAAGACATTCGTTCATAGTGTTCATCAAACATTGGATCAAACAATTTATTTAAATCATCTTCTGATGGAGGTACATATGGAGTTGCTGGAGATGAGTTTGGTACAAGAGATGAACCAATGGGACTGTTTTGAATTGTCCAGGAGCCATTTGACCGGTCAGCTCATCAAACGTGACGTGAATTGTTTCCATGATATTTCGGGTTCTCTTGTTATAGATTCGGTAACCTTTTCTGTTTGGTGCATAGCCTACAAAAACTCCAATGTCCGCTTTAGCTCTCAATTTTCCTAAATCTTGACCATCATTAGTTGGATAACATAAAGCACCAACACACGAAGGTATGATAGATCAGGTTTTCTATTGTGGACAAGTTCATAAGGAGTCTTTCCATGAGAAGTGTGAATTAGAGATCGATTTTGAGTGTAACAAGCAGTGGCAATAGCTTCAGCCCATAGAAACATTGGAACCTTTGAGTAAATCAGCATTGTCCTTGCGGCTTCTACAAGAGTTCGATTTCGTCTTTCAACTACACCGTTCCGTTGAGGAGTTCGAGGGACACTTCTTTGGGGACTGATTCCAACATTTCCATAAAATTCATTGAGTTCTTTATTAACAAACTCAGTTCCATTGTCAGTACAGACGATTCGAACTGTTTTGTTGAGTCGGATCTGAAGTTATTTAATGAGTTTAATGATGACATCTGGAGTTTCATCCTTCGTCCTCAAAAACTTAACCCAAGTGAATCTGGAGTAGTCATCAACCACTACTAACACATATCTCTTCCCATTAATAGTTTGCACTCTCATTGGGCCGCACATATCCATATGAAGGGTATAAAGGACTTCCATTACAGAGTTTGTGGGTTTTGGTTTGTGGGCATATTTCGTGCTTTTTCCCGTTGGCGCTGAACAAAGATGATATTTTTTATATTTTAATCTGGGTAAGCCTCTGACAAGATCCTTTCTGGAAAGGTTGTTTATGGTGCCGAAGTTCAAGTGATTGAGACGACGATGCCATAACCATGACTTTGTTTTAGAAGCCTTTGACAGCAAGCAGATTGGAGAAGACTTCATCATGTCTTCGATAGAAATGGTGTATAGGTTAGAACCTCTAGTACCTCTTAATAATTCCACAACATCAAGCTGTCTAACGAAGCAAGTATGTTTTCGAAAGGCCACCTCTAGATTGGAATCACAGAATTGACCAACAGAGAACAAATTATGACCAAGACCTTCCACATAATATACCCTAGAGATTACACTTTTGCCAACTACATAGTCACCATAACCCATAATTTCTCCAAAATGGTCGTTCCCGAATCTAACAGTCCCGATGAATTTGCTCACGAAGTTCATGAGCCACGACCGGTCTCCAGTCATATGCTTGGAACAGCCTGAGTCCAAGTACCACAAAACGATTTGAACGATCTGCAGTTGAACACAGACAAGAATGGATAACTGGATAATTGGGATCCCCATGCAAGAATGGGTTCCACTTGGTTAGTAACAGGAATTGGAACACCCACATCAGAAACAGAAACCTCCATATCAGAAGTAGAAGCAATGGAATCATTGGGAATAGATGCAATGTCTGGTGTCGTATTTGACCTATTCAAAGTATGTTCACTTCTTAAGGGAATAGTTCTACCGTAGGCATCCATTTTCTAGTGGGCATAGTCTTAGCAGTTTGAGGGCAAACTGATTATTCTTATGGCCAAAAGGTATCCAATAATAACCTATCTTTATAAATGTTCTTCGTGGGTTTCCTTGTTTTCTAACAATCTTTCGTCTTTGCCTTTTAGCCTTCTTTGGACGATTATTAGCATTAACAATTTTAACTAGGCATTTTACACATTAGACAAAGCATTCACACCACATTCATGATTATCAACAGAATTCAAGCAGACATCATTACAATGTTTGCAAATAGTATCGAATGAATTAATTACAGATCGCCTATGGCTAATACTAGAATCAACACGATTCGTTTTATTCGACTCAAACTTAAAGTTCCTAGATTGGTCTTCTACTCTTTTCCAATGCACATTTTAGCTTGCGAGGTCCTATCATTCCTTGTATTGTCTTGAGACTTTGACATGCTTGCTTTAATGTCACCTGATTACTCCTGTAGAGGGAATTATGGGAACATTAGTTGGTTGATCTACTTTTTGCATTCCTGAACTAGACGTGCAAGGATCAGTATTACTAGACGACACATTGATGTTCACTTTCTTAAAACCGGGCCTAGAATGGTTTGAATGCTTGGCACTAGGCATAGAACAAGGCATCACGGCTTTGCCTTTTGCACCTAAGGATTTAGGACATGTTGCAATTACACATTCTAGCGACTCTTGAGATCGTTTGGCCTGGAGGCAAGCAAACCTAATTTCACTATCAAGAGGTTTGTTAATGAAATCCTCTTCGACAATCTCACGGAGACATTCTAGACTATCCTTAAGGTAAGCAAAATAGTCATGAAAAGCATGTTCATTATTCCTAAGATGAGGAGGAATATATTTAACCGTCAGTGTATTTGCAGTCTAAGGGTGACTTTGAAACAACATTCTTATTAAAACCAAGTGGCAGTTTCCCATTTCCACGACTTCTAGATTCTCAATTTCCTTTTGTAAAGACGTTATTTTTTTCGTTGTTTTGGTCACGGGTGACTTTCATTGAATCATATAACTCTTTAAAGTGTCGTTTAACTTTTTCATTTTCTTCTAGAAAACTCTCGTTTTCCTTTTGTAAGGCATTAACTAATTTTTGAAGATGAAAAGTTTGAGAGTGCTGAGAATCTAAAGGAGGAGGCATTTGGGATCCAGTCACATTGTTCTTTTCACCCTTCAATTGAGAGATTTGGGCTTTCAACTTTTTGATCGTGTTACAATGAGCTCGAATCTGTTCATCACGTTTGCTAATTTCAAAAACTGCATCAAATTCAAGAGTATCCAAGGATGTCTTGATATTTGAGGTTTTAACATTTTCTTTTAGATGTTGATATTTTAGTTGTAAATCAAAATGTTCAACTTCTAGTTTAGAAAGATGCTTTGCCAAATTATCGTGATCATCCTGATCAATTTTCTCATTAAGTTTCGAATTAATCTTTTCAAGCTCAATGACACGATCATGAGAGACTTTTTGAGCAACAGATAATTCATGAAATTGAGAAGCATTAATGGAGCAATTTGTAGCAATGTAAAACACATCTTGAGCAATACATTCAGAAATAAGATTCTCATTCAAGGTATGCAAGTTCTTCCTCTCAATCTCATTATATTTTAATGCTCGCTCATAGTCACTAACCTCAACTATCATTGCATCAAATTCCTTTTCCATTCCTTTAATATTTGAATCTATCCCCTTTTTAAGCCTCTCAAAATGATCTTTTAGTAGTTTAAAGAAAGGCATGACCTCAGTTATATAGCATTCTTTTGTTTGCTCAAAACCCCTTCCCCCTTCAGTTATCCCAGTGGGTGTGATCCTTTTCTTACAAGTTTTCTCAAAATCGACAAATAGTTGAAGAATAACATATGGACTGATTAAGGTCTTGCTTTTAGTGGCAATAGTCCTAGGAACTAAATGCATTGGTGTATTGGGAGGATACACAGTCGTTGAAGGCATTTTCCTAAAGGGGGGGGTCGTTTCAACAAGATTCTCTGCTTTTTGCTTATCCAAATCCTTTTTCCAAAACACTTGTTCGGGTGTTAACAACGTCTGAGGCTTAAACATGTTCAAGGGAATCCAATTCTCCTTCTTGTAATCATGGGGTGTGATATTTATTTTCTTCTCTTTACATTTAGGATCATCTAACTTCTTGTTCATCTTTTCCATAGTGACTTCATCAGATTTCTTATCTTCCTCAGTGCACTCAGCGCAACTAGGTTTCTGTCTAGGTTTAAGGATTTCATTGCCATCATAAAGTACCTTATGAGCATTTCTAGCCTTCTTAATGACCTCTGGATTTGGTTCCTCAACAAGGGGAATGCTATGCTTATCGCTTAAGACTCTATGCTTAGTGATCATGTGGGCAGTCTGAATGGTGTCCCCTTGTATGTACAACTTATTTTCAAGTTTGTTCTTCAAAGTTTTTAGATTAGAAAAATCATTTAAAAGTTTTGATTCCTTAGCATGAAATTCCTGCTTAAGCACTTAAACATTTTCTTGAAGTTCTTGTTTTTGCTTAGCGGCTTTTTGAAAGCTTTTCTTGTAATGAGTTTAACTCTTGTTTTAACACTTCTTCTCTAAAATTACTTTTTCTCATAATTATACGCATTTGGTTATCCAACTCCTGCTCACGGTAGTTAGCTCAAACTTAGCACGTTGTTCATAAATGGCAACTCGTTCTTTATAGGCATTAAGTTCAGAGATAACAGAATCATCAGGGGCACATGTAGTGTATTCATCAAAAACATAGTCATCGTTGACTGCAGAAGATGCATCACTTGGTACAACTTCACTTTCACTTTGTTTCACATATTGATCATATGGGACAACATTGATATTACCCATATCTTCAATATTTGACTCAATAGTTTCAGTTGATTGTACTTTGTCATGCATCTTTTGCATATCAGAATCATCGTATAGTTTTAGTACCTCAGAAATGAGTTTGTCTTTGGATGGACCAGCTTGTGGTGATGAAGAGACTTTAGGAGAGACCATTGGAGAAATTCTAGCCATGAAAATGGTTTGTGCAGTAGGTTCATCATCAACATCAGAGTCGTATGCATCACAATCGGCTACTTGAAAGGCATTCTGATGATTATGGCCTATCTCCTGAATTGGCTGCTCATCCACATCCGCATCATACGTCTTGGCATTTCCCTCAGCAAGAAATAACAACTCTTCTTCATCCAAAGCTACACCATTATCCCGGGCTTGAACAAGCAACATCTTATCCCTGAAGTATTCAGCATTCTGAGGGCGTTTTGGCGATGTGCGGTTCCTTGCAATGTGTCCCTCACCTCCACAGTTGTAACACTTGATCGTCTTAACTTGTCCTCGATTTCCATTTCTTCCCTATTTCGATTTGTCACAAAGCCTCTACCAACTCCACCTCTTCCTTGTTCATACTGCCTTTCTTGAACTGGTTATACTATAACCTTCCCATCTCTGACAGTGGCTTGATTGTGTGGATTAGACGCCGTTCTCGAGGTTATTGCTGGTGTGGGAGAGAGTTCATGTTTTGACTAATCAGGAGAGCCAGTTGATTAATGAAGTTACCCACGTGTGCATCAGCATCGGCTTGTTTGAACATTGGATTCGGAATGAGTTTGTGAGTTCCATCACCCATGGGTATAACTTGTGAAGCTTTAGTACTAATCCCAATGTTTGAGTAGAAGGCAGTTGAATCATTTGATGAGCTTGTCTCTCCCGGATTTGTTTTGAATTGTTCAAGAATCCTCTTTTCAAACATGGCATGTCTCTCATTCCGAAGAAGGAAGGCATAGAGTTGCTCATAGTTTGTATTCTTCAATCCTTTGGTTAGCTTCACGGAGGTGACAAACTTGTGCCATTCGAGATTCATGTTGTTCACAAACTTTGAGTTCAACTGAATGTTTGGCATAGTCATTCCGATGTTCCTCATGTCATTAACAAGCTTGTGGAATCTCACGTAATACTCATAGACACTCTCATCTGGTTTCATCTTGAAGTGTTCAAATTCATCATATAATTGAGATTCTCTGTCTTCCATAGTTAATTCAGAACCTGAGAGAAGCATCTTGGCATTATCCCATACGCCTTTGCTTGGTGTTGTGATTGATAAGCTTGTAGATGTCTTTTGGAAGACCTTGTAATATGATGTTAGTAGCCCTGATATCCGCATCAAATATCTTCTTCTCCTTATCATTGAGCTCATCATACGTTTTTGGTCTGTCTATTCCATAGATCATTGTTCCATCTTCAGCTGTATCAATTATGTCTCTAGTAGTCTCAACCCTATACGGTCCTTCATCAATGGATTTGAGAATGTTGACTCCATTTTCCTTTCCAAGACAGTACAATCTGATTCGTTGAGCACAAGAGTCGTAGTCACTCAAGCATGGGTGGACGAGTATCGAACCGCTTGAACATCCTCGAAAACAGTGAAGATGATTGTAGGAACGTTGGTAGACATGTTGACAGATTAAACGGGATTTTATAACTCTATGATTAAACCGGGAAATAGATTCTTTCACGGATTTTACTAAATCAAGAGAAAACCGTATTACAGAGCAGAGTCAACCAAGTAAGCTAAGAAAAACTGAACCAAGTCGCTAAGCACCAAGTCGCTAAGACACAGTCAAGTCGCTAAATAACAACTCGCTAAGCACCAAGTTGCTAGCAAAATTTTGACAGCAAGTCGCTAAGCACTAAGTAAGCTAAGTTGTCAAGTCGCTAAAGAGCAACTCGCTAATCACCAAATCGCTAAGTTGTCAAGTCGCTAAAGAGCAACTCGCTAAGCACCAAATCGCTAACACCAAGTCGCTAACAAACTTAAGTACAAGTCGCTAACTTTCACCAAGTCGCTACTCGTAGTGGAGAATCCACTAAGTGTACTATTTGTCGGCTTGTCTCAATAGACAATTCGCTAGCTCAACTCGCTAAGAACTTCAACTGTAACTCGCTACCAAATTACAAAGCAAGTCGCTACCAAGACAACTTATCCGTGGCTTAAGTCGCTAGCTAGAAAAAACACATAAACACCACTTTTCAATCCAAAAAAAACCCAACCACGATGATTCAAGGTTACCAAATCAAAACCCAAGCACATACAATGATTCTAAACACAAAACTACACCCAGGATTCAAACTTTAACACTAGAAATGATCCAAATGATGCAAAACCACTAAACTTTTTCAAACTCTAAAACCACCTAAAAGTCACTAGAAATCCAAAAATATGTAAGAGATGATCAAACCATGGCTCTGATACCATTTGTAACATATTGGATTTCACAAACACACTAAACCATAAGATCAAATAGGCGTATAATGTGTTTTAGAGAGAGAAAGTTAGAGGTTTAGGGAACTTTAGTGAGAGAAAGAAAAATCTTATTATGAGCTCCAACTCTCTACCTTGGGAGGTAGAGAGTATTTATAGTACTTACATAAACGCCACCTGACGGTCGTGGATCAGGCATACAGTGGGTAAAGACCCGTCCGTCCTCCACGGTGTTACTTAACTAAATACTACTTAACACTAAATAACTACGACTACGAGCTTTATAACGATTACATATACTTGAGGTGACCGAGACTTTAACTACTGGATTTTCCAAATCCTAACAAATATAAACAATACTTTATTCAGGTTCAAGCCTATAAAAATACAGTTAAAACTTTGGAAAAACAAAAGGTTTGGTACCAACAAAATCAATTGGTCTGTGAAGAGAAAATTAGGGTGCTAGAAAGAGATTTAGAAAACACCACTAACTCGTTAAAATTTTCTAAGAATGAAAATGTAAAAGTAAACTTAGAAAAAGAGGATCCGAAGGTTAAGTTAGAAAGTGAGGTGGCTAGACAAAAAGAGTGGCAAGAACAATCTAAGCATCTTAATAAGTTATGGAACAGTTCTATGTCTGTAAAAACTAAGCTTGGGTTGGGTTTCAAGGACTATATAGGTCCAGATGATGTATATGACCCTAATGACTATAGTGTTTTTGACCCTGTCACTGATGCTGAGGAAGAAAGGTATCGAAAACCTGTTAAGTTTTTAAAAGCAGGGGAAATGCATTCAGTTTCTTCATCAATTAATGGAATTGTTAGGCCACCCTCCCCAAACACAGACTTAGATGAATCACATATGACCTATGGCCAAAAGTCTAATGACTTATCCGAAACTGGAAGTGAAACTAATGACTTTGTCTCTTGTTCTTTCAGTGATAAGACCTCAGAGACTCATTCCAATGACTTTGCCAGTTGTGATTCAAGTGACAAGTCTGCTTTACCCAAGCCCATTGACCCGACCCCAAGAGTTCCTGCTAATGAATCTACTTCAAAAACAGTTTCTTTTAAAAACATTTTTTGTTCTTTTAATTCTGTTAAAAACAATTCAGTTTTTGGTTGTGGTTTGAATAAGTTTTTTTGTAATAAGACATCTCATGTTATGAACAAGCCTTTTAAGAAGAAATCTTGTTTTATTTGTGGTAGTACATTTCATCTTATTAAAGATTGTGATTTTTATGAGAATCAAATAGGTGTGTGTATTGACCAACAGAAGCCCAGACCAATATGGAATAATGTGAATAATATTCCTCCATTTGTTCCTACTGGAAAAGATGTGAGGACTGGCAGACCCAATCCTACTGGTAAACCAGTTCCTCGCCGGTTAGCAGTTCCTACCGTAACCCAGTCCTCTGGTAAGCCGTTGTCTTGGGTAAACAGTTCCTCTGGCTGGTAATCCAGTTTCTGCTGATAGACCCTTTCCACCATATTGGAGAAGAAATGTTCATACGCCATTAATCAGATCTACAAGCGCTTATTTTCAAAATTGATTTAGGCCTTTTTATAATGACCCATTCTATAAAGGGGGGCCAGATGGGATACTGTTGTTAAGCCCTCAGCAGGTTGCTCTTGGAGACAATGCAAACCACACTTAGGGAAGGAATCCAAGAACAATGGTGGATATCATCAATCTACAGGTTTTTCATGTATGATCCACAAGGCAGGCCCAAGTCAGTCATGACTTGGGTCTCCATGAATACTAATGTTGTTGTATATTTTTTCTAACCTGTAGGATGATCCTCATAAGAATAAAGATTTAGGTATTGTTTATAGTGGATGTTCTAGGAGTATGACAGGGAATAGAGAAAGACTGCATGATTTTGTTTCTCCACATTGAGGCACTGTTACTTTTGGAGGAGGAGATGGCAAGATAACTGGGAAAGGAACGATTAGGACCTCCAAGCTAGACTTTGAAAATGTGTATTATGTGTAAGAACTCAGAAACTTCAATCTATTTTCTGTGTCACAAATCTGTGACAAGAAGAACAGTGTTCTATTCATTGATAATGAATGTCTTGTGCTTTCTAAAGACTGTCAGATACCTGATGACAGTCAAGTAGTGCTAAAGGTTCCAAGGAGACACAATCTGTATACATTCAATCTTAATGATGTTCAGCCTGAAGGAGATTTGGCTTGTTTGGTGGCAAAAGCATCCTTGGATGAATCTAACAAATGACATAGAAGGATGGCTCATGTAAACTTCAAAACTATCAACAAGATGGCAAAACATGGTTTGGTCCATGGACTTCCTTCCAAAGTCTTCACTAATGAGCATAATTGTGTGGCCTGTAACAAGGGAAAGCAACACAAGGCTTCTTACAAGTCCATTTCTGCAGTCAGCACAATATCAGAACCTCTACAGCTTCTTCACATGGACCTCTTTGGTCCTACAGCTATCAGAAATTGATCACAAGTATTATTGTCTGGTGGTTACTGATGACTACACCAGGTTTTGCTGGGTATTCTTTTTGGGGACAAAGGACGAAACATTTTAGGTTCTTCAAACTTTTATTGCCCTGATTGAAAACCAGCTGAATAAAAAGGTTAAAGCCATAAGGTGTGACAATGGGACAGAGTTCAAAAATGCCAAATTAATAGAACTCTGTGGGTCTAAGGGGATAAAAAGGGACTACAACAATGCCAGGACTCCTCAACAAAATGGAGTTCTGAAGAAAGAAACAGAACCCTTATTGAAGAGCAAGATCTATGCTTATCGATTCTAAGTTACCTACCATGCTCTGGATGAGCAGTCAGCCTGCACTGTTATGTTTTAAACAGGGTTTTGATAACTAGTCCTCACAATAATACACCTTATGGACTTCTGTCTGGGAAGATTCCTACCATTAGTTACTTTAAGCCTTTTGGTTGTCATGTGACTATCTTGAACACCAGTGATCATTTGGCCAAATTTGAAGGGAAAGCTGATGAGGGTTTTATAGTGGGTTATTACGCTCATAGTAAGGCTTACTGAGGGTGTATAATATATACGCCAAGAGGATAGAAGAAACACTGAATCTGAGATTTCTTGAGGATAAACCTAATGTTAGGGGGAAATTTCAGTCGAATGGTACTTTGATCTTGACTATTTAGCGATCATTTAGGTTATACTCGCTTATAATCTAATCATTCTGTAGGTCCACACGTTTCACAAACTAACATTGTAGGTTCCTCAGATGATGATTCAGACTCAGATTGTGATGACCAACCTATTGTTGTTCCTTCTTTTTGTAACACCCCGTGAACGACACGACTTAAAATCATTGAAATTTAAACTTTTACGCGGAAACGATTTGACTTAAAACTGACATGTTGTTGCTAATCATTGAACTGATAAAATTGTGTAACAAACTGACTCTTGAAAGTATTTTTACATGAAACTAGACTTAATTACCTTCGAAATGAAGGGTGGCACGACCCGTGACGACTTACGGTTAAAAAGATATGATTTTTCGAAAACTGACTTCGACTAGTTCTCCAACTAGTTCTCCAAACTAGTTCTCCACTAGTTCTCCAAACTAATTCTCCAAACTAGTTCTCTACTAGTTCTCCAAACTAGTTCTCCAACTAGTTCTCCAACTATTTTAACCGCTTTACAAACACTTAACCATATACATTGTTTTTCCAAACATTCTTGACCTGTTTGACCCAAAATGGGTTAAAATAGACCTTGTCCCAAACACCCCTTTTTCTGCATATCCTTTTTATATACTTTTGACCCATTTTCCGGAAAACGACTTCTATAACGTGACATAACACCAAAACTTCAAGAAATCGTTAGATCATTATAAATATCAAATATATGCATAAACTTGGTCATAATGACCCACGGAAACGTGCTTTACAAAGTGACGGGTATTATGCCAAAATACCCGTTTTGACCCGTTTGCATACACCACTTAAACATAACTCTTTAACATACATTAAAACCTGTAAAATGTCTTTTAAAACATTTCAAATACTTGACACTACAAAAATTAAACCTTTTATGACTCTCGGGGAACAACTTTGACTTCGAGCTCAGTATTCTACCTAAGCTCCTATTTGCATACAAACCTTCTAACCTTCTCTTTTCCAATCCTTAAGCCTTTTCCAATTGCTTTACCTTCTTCAAAATTGAACCTACAAAATGGTTAAACAACTAAACCGTAAGCTTTCGCTTAGTAAGTAAAAGACATAACAAGTTATCATATCCCATTAATCACAATTTGCATCATAAGTTTCACTTAACCCATCATTCATAAGACATAAGATTCTACATACCTTGCTAACTTCACAACTAGGCTAGTCACATCTTTTCTAAACACATAATCACTAAATACACATCAACTCTTAAACTCCAAATGTCATCAATAGCATATCAACTATGCTAAACTTAATTAGCTAGTTTAACCAACTAGCCACATCTTCCTCTTAGCCAAGTATAGTAGTCATTAGGCCATTCATAATATTAACACAAACAATAATTTAATACTTAACTCATAATACAAATATGATAAACTCAATATAACATCTTGTTATAATCAATTTACTTACCTCTCATCCAAGCTAATTAAACCAATAGCATCATCATCATCATCAAAACCTACTTCAACATAAAAACAATATGAATATTAAGGGTTTATACAACCCATAACTTGCCCAATTTCCTTCTTTAACCATCAATTGATCATATCTTGATCATACGATAAAATACCCAATTATTCTACATAAACCCTAATTCCATTTCATCAATTAACTCAATAATACTTAACCCATATTCATCATAACTTCGTCAATTAGTTTGTAAACATCATTTACCCATTTTCCCCAATTAGGGTCCAAGAACCCTAATCTCTAAATCATCAATTAAACACTATTGGAGAGTCACTTACTTGTAGGAATCATGAATACTAACTTCCTTCATGATATAGAACGTTAATTCTCTTCCAATTTAATCATAGAGCATCTTTGGTTTTTCCCTCTCTTATGCACAAACCGACATCACCACTTCTCCACCATTTTCTAGAAACTTCACCTAATTATGATAATTATCCACCCTTATATATGTGGCAAGTTTTCCTAATCGGCAGACTTAATCCCTCAAGTCCCATTATTCATATTTTGGCCACTAAACACTTTATAACACTTTATACCTTAACAACATGGGCCCCTCTATTTTCCATAACTATTACACAAAAATTATCGTCCCATAATTGTTAACTATTAGATTGACTGTCGAGTTGACTAGTCAATCACGCTAAACTCTCGTCAATACATCTAAAGTGGGGCCTACTTGTAATCCGGGATATGGGTCTAACAATTCTACCCCCTTATTTAGATTTAAGCCCCGAGAAACTACTATAACCAAACTAAACACAATCTCATTCTACATCAATCTCAAAATATACAAAATCATACACATTGCGTTGCAACAATCTACGTGATCTTGAAACTCTAAACATACTATAACCCACTTATAACGCTTGATCCATTCTATCGCTGGCTTTATTTTTATAATCAAAAGGTTCTTGCTAATGTCATTGATGTCACATAAGACATAAATATACACTACTAAACATGTCCATAACTAACTCACTTAAAATTTGTCCACATATTTGATCACTTACGTACCACTTTGACTTTACATAAGTCAAATCTCGTCAATGCTTTTCTTACTCTACTATCATCATTCTACAATCTCATCAATATTTTTACTATAGCATTTTATGTATCATTATAACTTTCTCATAATTCATAAATTTAACGACCACCATGGTCCTTTTTCACTTTATACATGCCCTCACGGCACACTATGACCTTATCTCAACTCTTATTTTATTCTTATGACTTCCGTAGTCATTTCTCATATTACTTTTCTTTAGACACTTTCGCCAAGGACGATAAGTAACTCGAAAAATTCAATTAATTAACTCTATAACATCAAGATTTAATTCATATCATCACCTTTTTCATAAAGGTGTTAACTATATCTAGCTCTTATCATGCTTATCACTCGCTTCAAGGCACATCTAGCTCTATCTTTAACTTATGATCTTTTCAATTTATAAAATAACTTTCGCTTTAGACATCTATTTTAAGGTTTTACACATAACCTCACTACTATCATAAACTCGCTTTCTCATTTCTTATAGTATTGAACATATTTTAAATCTTTTCTTTCTCATTTCTTAACTATACTCATGTCATATTGGATACACATAAGCCCACTCATTTATACTTCCTCATTTACATGGAAAGGTGATAACGCCTAAAATGAACATGTTTTTAGTAGCGTTATTGTTGGTTTTGTGCATGATAATCGGCTATATTTACTCATAACTGTTGCAAAAGTGCAAAAGATGCGTATTGTGTATGTATATGTAGCCAGGTATCACGAATGATGAAGAAATGAAGTTTTTTATGCACATTTGGAAGATTCTAAAGAAGTAAGTCGAGCAAGGAAGCTTTTGGACTCAATGATTAGGAAGCATAATGATTTCTAAGTATCTACAGCAAGGGAAGATCAAGTTTTGCCTTGGAAATCATCAGCGAAAGCAAAGAATGGAGCGTATGAGCAAAAAGTCAACAAAAAGTCAAATCAGCATTACCCAGCCGTTCGGTCGTAACCCGTAACCGGATTCGGCTGGGCATTTGGTCAAAACGCAACCGATCCGGTTGTCATCGCCAGCTTCCGATCGTTGCAGTAATCGCACTGATTACACAAAGTTGCATTTATTGTTGCCTTAACTCCCCATAATCATATGAGGCCGATCATTTCTTGCAATTAACTTGTGGAGAACGTTTTTTGTCAGTTGAGCAAGCATTGGAGGCTATATAATGAACCTAGTCCTAGTTTACTAGGTGTGACACAACCAAAAGTTTATTAGTTTACTTCAAAACTAATACCAATCATTTTTTCAAGCCCAAAAGTCTAGTACTGTTGTCAACGTCCAGAAGCAAGGAGGGAACAATTCTCATCCATAGTTTTGGTAGTTTGGAGTTATATGGTGAATCTAGGTGATTGGAGGCACGTGGTTGCTACAATCCACGAATTCTAATTCTTGTAATCACAAAAGTTTAGGTATTCTATGAACTTTGTTAAGGATTTCTATTCTCTTGAATTATTTGAGTTACTTTGTTATGATTTGTGTTTAGTTATTATTACTGTCATGGAGTAGTTTTGGGATATACTTGTGTATGGGATGTAGTTAATCATATTAGTGTTCTCAAAATATGATGCATGTATATATGATCTTGTTTAAATGAGTTTGTTGGAAAAATACTAGTCTTGGTTTGATTTGTTGATAAAACATGTTTTAAGAAAAAGGACCGAAAGGATTTCTCTTGTGTTTTATTCCAAAAAGTTGAGTGACAAACTAGTATGGGGATATGGTGATTGACAACCACCATATTTGCTTATTAAAACAAGACTAGGAACATTTTCATCACGAAAGGGTTGAAAGATTCGTAAGAACAAATTTAATAAGAACATGTTGCAAACAAATGGAATTTTTAAAGGATAATCATTAGGATAAGGACCGAAAGGATTACCTAAATTTTTTTGTTCTTAGAATGATTTTTACAAACATATACCATGGTTGGAGATCATTCGCTTATGATTTGTGCATCACATCAAGAGTATACACCAAACCTTCATGAACACTATTTGTGATTGATTATAGACTACACACAAGTATACATATTTCTTATTATTGAATTTCGCTATAACATCATTATTTGAGGAAGCCTTGACAAGCTTTCTTGTTGGAATCTTTTCATCGAAAACAATTTCAATCAAAAAATCCCTTGGGACGATCTCGACTTACCAAACTTTGCTATATCGGACTAGTATACTTGCTCTTATGTGTTAGTAGGTTAGACGGTTAAATCGTGTTTATAAATTTTTAAAACTTGCACCACACCCAGCACATCAAGTTTTTGGCGCCGCATTGCGGGGATTTTTCTTTGATTTTCTTTAAAATTGGTAGTATTGGAATTGAATTTGTTGAAAAGAAAAAAAAAAGAGAAGTTTTGGTAAAAAGCTAGCCGATTCGGTTGGTGAGCCAACCGAATCCGGTTAGACTTTCTGTGTAAAATTTTCATTTTTCGATTTCATGGTTTTAGCTTACTTAGTTATTTGTGTTATAGTTCCTAGAGTAATTCTTGTCATTTTAGATTTTATTTGCAGATTATGTCTTATAGTTTCATGAATTCTTAGATTTATTTATATTTTCTTTACATTGATGTTTATTAGTTATTAAGTTTTAGATTAATTTTCATTTTTCTAGTAACTTTTCAGTTTTGATGGTTTAATTATCTTAATAATAGATTTTAATTGGTGGTTAACTTATGTTTTTAGTTTAATGGTTTTATTATTAGTATTTAATTATTGGTTTATGAAGAGTTTTTATTAATTAGAGTTTAGTACATCTTTATGATTCCTTAATTGCATTTAAATTATGTTTTTATTAAAAAAAAAAAAAAAAAATTGGTGTCGATTAAACCGATCGGTTGCAACCCGCAACCGGATCCGGTTCGATTTTCTGGTTTAGTTATTTCAACCAACCGATTCGGTTGGTGAGCCAACCGAATCCGGTTGGAGTTTCTGTGTTGATTTTTATCATTTTTAGATTTTGAGTTTTAACTTATGTTTTTAGTTTTGTTAAGTATCTTAACTTGTTTAATATATGTTTCTATAGTTTGTTCTTGTTTTTACTAACTCTAACGCTAATAGTTCGGATTTTATTTTGTCTTGTTTTGTTTTAGTTTGTCTAGTTAGTATGGATAGTTTGAGTGGAATCTCGGAATACCTTCGTAACCTGGACGAAATGTTCAAAGATACCGGAAGTTCATTGGAAAAGATTGGAGGTATATTGGAAGAGAGTAAGAAAGATTTGGGGATTGATAAGGTTAATATAGAAGAAACGGGTGAAAACAAAGTTCAAATTCCCAAGAAGGAAAGGGTCGTAGTGTTCACACAAGCACCTTTGACGGTGTATGATTCGCCATTCATGAGGTTTGGTACGCCGTGCAGCGTAGAAGGAGTAAGTGCTTGGGACGCGCAACTTAATATGGCTTATGGAGAGAATTACATTATGGAGAAGGTTCTTGACGAAATTGGTCATGTACGTTTGGACTATAAAGAATATGGAAGAAGGATGGTCAAAAATCTTAAAGTCAATATTCATGGTCACATTTTTGAAACAGATTTTGTTGTGTTAGAAGAAGGGAATTCGGATGAACCCAATGTGTGTTTTGGTAGAGATTTTCTTGTAACTACCAAGTGTAAGCTTGATTTTGCATTGGGAGAAATGAGGATTAATATAACTGATTTGGAAGAAGGAAAAGAAGTGAATGAGATGTTAGTGGAAGTATGTGCCAACATGGAGGAGAAAGATGTGGAGGTAGTTAAAATGGGGAAAGCAAACCGGAAGAAAACTTCATCAAACAAACTAACCCCAACAACAACCACCACCAAAAATGATTACACACCATCGTCACCTCCCACTACAAACACTTTCAAACCCTTAACCGACAAAAAAAGAAGCTATTTTAGAAAACCTAGAACAAAAGTTTCTTGAGCTAAATGAAAAGAAACCGGTGATAGAGGTACTCCAAGATTATGTGCTCTACCGTAAGAAATTGGATGCGGTAATGCTAGCGAGGGCTCGATTGGAAGATAAGAATCTAACGGAGGAGGAGCGAGATCGACTTTTTTAGAGGCATGCCAAGGAAGGAAAAGGATCCCGGAAATTTTGTGTTACCAATAAAAGTGAATGGGACTACACCAGTTTATGCTTTAGCCGATACCGGGTCAAGTGTTAATGTGATGCCCTATCCATTGTTTATGACTTTAGGTCTAAGTAATCCGCAACCTAATCATTCGAAGCTTACTATGGCGGATAATTCTCAAGCCAAAGCAATGGGAGAGGTAAAGAATGTGAGAGTGCAAATTGGCTATCAACCGTATTTGGCCGATTTTCTTGTCCTAGATATTCCGGTGGACAAAAGTTTACCACTATTGTTGGGGAGACAATTTCTACGGACTTGTGGTGCAATTATAGACATGGGAAGAGGCACTATGACTATTGATGATGGTATTTCAAAGCAAACATACTATCCGAAACCAAGAGGCCCAACTTTGGAATTTGTGGAGGATTTGGAGTTCATGGAAGCAAATGATGATTTGACGTGTTTTGAAGTGGGACGTGATAACCAAGGAAACCCAATGTTTGGACCATTAGCTCCGCCTTATTTTGATATAGAGGACGAAATGGAACGTGCATTGGCGGTAGAAGCATTCTATAACCCGTTCAAAAACATACTAGTCTACAAGAAGTTGACCGACTTTTTAGGTTCTTTACCGGTGCAACTTAATAATTTGGAGTGGAAACCCGAAGGGACGGGTATTTACAAGAGACAAGCTGGAGATGGAGATTGGCATGTTAAGTTCGATATACTTTGTCCGGAAGGAAGAAGATTCATGAGGAAGTTCAACACTTTTGAAACCTACCGTGAGTTAACCGGAAAATTTCAAAGCGAGGACATCCTAAGACAAGAGTATTTCGAGGAATTCTAAGGAGAAGACAAGGGACCGTAATAAACAAGCAATTATTTGCTTGAGTTCATGAACTATTTATTTCTTTTTAATTTGATGCATTTAGGATTTTTATTTCTTATTTCAGTTTTACTTTTTTTTTTCTATGATTGAGGTTATTTGGTTAATACATTATGACTATGAGTTTTAGTTGAGTTTTGGTTTAGTCCATGAGAATGATGATTTGAGTTTTAAGTTTGGATGATTGTTGAAATTTCCAAATGGTGAATGAATGTTGTGTGAATCTTTAACAGGATTTTTGAGTAAAAAATTTTGTTGCTTGGAGGGTAAATGCCTAAGTAACATAGAAAAATGCAAAAATTTGGCAAAATGAAAACCGAAACGGTTGTGTCCATGACTGAACCGGTTGCATACAAGTATATATACCAAAAATTCACTTTTCCAGAAAAAAACATACACACACACACTAATTCCCAGCTGGGTTTTGCAAAATTCGTCCAAGAGAAGCTAATTGAAGATTGTTTAAGTTGTAGGAAGACATCATGGCACCCAAACAAGTAAGCATATACATTCAATTAACTCAATTAAGGTTTGATTAGAACATTTGATTCAAATTGCATATTAGGTCACCAAATTGGGGTTTTTGTTATAATTCGAATTAAGTTGTAATATTTTTGGATTGAGTGGGTAATTGATATAGGAATGCATTGCAAAAAGAATTGTAGTGATTGATTCACCATGGAATGAGTAGTAGATGATTGAATTTTCGGATTTGATTAGGTTGTGCAAGTGAATCAAGTTATGATGCAATTGGTGATTCCTAATGGTAGATGATGTGTTTTTGTGAGTAATAGATGCCACATTATTGATTAGAACTTATGATTGAAGGATATAGGTTTATCAAGTTAAGTTCTAAGATGATGAATGTGTGATGACTTAAGGTTTGGAAAGCGAATTTAGAGTAATTCAAGGATGTAGAAATCATTGGGGATGATAGAATGCGATCTAGGAGTGGATTGGACTTAGAAATTCGAGTGAATATGGGTTTTAAAGGAAAAAGCCTTGTGCAGATTGCATAACCAATCCAGTCAATGCAAAGTGCAACCGTGCGGTTGGATTTGGTCAATAGAGTAACCGATTCGCGGCTCGCTAACCGAATCCGGTTACGGTTTCTGTGTTGGAAATTTTTGAAATTTTGAAGTGGATCTTAGAGGGTTCCATGAACCTTCTTGTTTGTTCTAACACTCTTATATGATCTTATATTTATGATTTCTACAGAGAATTGTTGTAGGTAGCTCAAGTGAGGAGGCGATTCCAATGAACCCGCTTGTTACGAAGTTTTGTCAAAGGAACGAAAAGAAGAAAGTCAAGTATAGCTTGAAGACGGAAGCAAATGCCAACTTAAAGTTCAAAGATCTCACCGATGGGGAGAAACATGCTTTCCGGGAAAGGTTATCAAAATTTCAAAGTAGGACATGTTTGGTTTCGAGGGTGATTGATTGGGATTTGTTTGCGGAATGTGATTGTGAAGATGAGTTGAGAGGAATGATGCGGACATCTTATGTGTATTCAGGGGATGGTGATTCGTTCAATGATTTATCATGGGAAAGAGCATTTAGCGCCAATGAAGAGGTCTATCGAGAATGGTGTATGGAGTTCTTTTCAACCATGTATTTTGAAAGGAAGGTGAATGTTCGGAACTTGATGAAAGAAGTTTGTGTTTGGTTTAGGCTTTGTGGAAGGGATCATGCTTACACTTTGCCGGGTTTTGGCGTGGCTCTTGGTTTGTATGAGCCACATGAGGTTAATCATCGATTATTTGAAGCTCACTTTTCGAAGCTTAGGAGGTTTGAAAAAGACTATCCTAGTATTCCCGCTTATTGGAATCAAGTGGGAGATCCTTCTTGCGCTAGGAGTAATGCCTCGACCATCAGGAATCCATTAATGAGGATACTTCACAAGTTGATAGTGACCGGGCCGTTTAATAGGATTGGAAGTAGGGACAAATGTCAGAAACCGGACTTATGGATTATGATGTTATTGGAAGAAACTAAGGACGGTAATGTAGTTTGGCAGATAGCCGAGTATTTGTCTAGGAGGGCCCCGGGAATCAAGAACAATAGCAACATTTGTAGGGACATTTTGTGACGAGGTTAGCGAAGAATCTTGGGTATTATGTTGATGAGGAATTGGCTAAGTGTGGAGAGCCAAAGTATAGTGAGATGTGGACTGCACAAGGTTTTGGGAACGCTTTGAATAGGAGATTGAAAACCTTGGGGTTATGGATTGAACCTCAACAACAACAACAACAACAACAACAACAACAACAGCAACAACAACAACCACGACAGAAGGAGAATATACCAATGGAGAACGTGCAAACGGGTACTTCCAGTAGTTTTGATTCAGGTTGGGGAGAGTGGAACCAGCATTTAGATGAGATTCAATGTAGGGATGTGTGGAGAGACTCGATGTTGTTGAGAAACAACTACATCAATGAATATACAATGCCTATCTTTCAAAACATGGCTCGTGAAGCCAATTATGAGTTACCACCCTACAATCCACCCAATGTTCCACCATATCCTTTCCCATATACTTCTTATCCTGGACCTTATCCGTATCCATATCCTGGGTACGCACCATTTCCTGATCCAGTACCCCCATATGGTCTATTACCTGAGGTTCGTGGAGCAAGCTACGATGTTGGAGGATCGTCATCAGGAGTTGGAGGAAAGAAGAAGAAGAGGAGAGTTCGTTCGGAGTTTATAGACGAAAACTACGTAACTGAAAGTGATGATGATGATGAGTATGATGATGAAGAAGGAAACGAGATGAGCGAGGACGACGAGTGATTGTGGATCATTTGTGAATGATGGTTTCAAAGACAATGGTTATGATGTGTTAAACAATGTTATTTCTGTTTCTTTTTTAACTATTTCTTTAGGATTATTATTATGTTTTGCTTGGTTTTATTTTGTTTTTAGTAGCATTTGTGTTGTTTTGTTTTGTTTTGTGCATTGTGTTTTGCAGTTTTGTTTGCAGGATGGATGTGTTGGAAGCTTATTGATGGTCAAATATTTGGAGTTGGATAACTCACATGCTTTCTTATGACCCAATATGCGTATTGCATACTCTATCTTGTGGTATCTTTTAACTATTTCTTTTTCCCATTTTCTTTACTTTGAAGTTCATTTTATTACATTGAGGACAATGCAAAACTTAAGTATGGGGGAGGGAAGAAAATAGGAAAATGATACGCATTTTTAATTTTTAGATAACTTTTGGATACAAGTGATTAGAAGAAATTCGCCCTTGATGGTCTAGTTATTTTCACGCATTATTGATAAATATTAAAAAAATAACTTGGGAATTTCAATGGTAAAATGAGGTTTTTGAAAAATTTTGGATTTGAACCAAATTACGGAAGTAATTCATTTTGGATTCGATAGCATTTTCTAGCATGCATAATAGCCTTTTTCCACTTAATTGTGAGGTTTCTTTTTGTATAAAATGCATCTTTTGTTTTATATTTGCTATGAGTGTGCCGGTGATTGTGTCGATTCTAGAACTTGTACTAGTTATGCATTACGGTTAAAATCACTTTCGAGTGATATAAATATGTTCAAATGATAAGAGGCATCTTAGGATTTTACCCAAATGGCCTTCCATTTTACATCTAATGATTTATTAGCTAACCACATCGGTTAGTTAACCACCTTTATATGGACCCATTTGTTAGTGCTCATCTTTAGCACTAGATACCCTTAGTATACCCCTTTTGAGCCATCCTTTTCATTTGTTACATCTAGAAAAATACAAAAAGATTTTACATTTTAAACTTTAGCCAACCCTTGTCATGTCTAATGGTTTGTTGCTAGTTGTTTGGAAAGTTGGATTGTTTTTGATGATTATGAAGAAGCTACACTTTGTTTGTAGTGTGTACCATTATCCATCATAGATGAAGGAGACGTCTTTCTTGATTTTTTTTGGTGTATGCTGACACTAAGTGTGGGGGAACTTTGAAAAAAAAATAAAAAATAAAAAAAATAAAAAAAATAATTTTGGTTATAGCCAATGAGCTAAATTGAATTATACATATTTGCGGAGAACGATATTTGAAGAGGTGAAATAATCATTTACGGGATTGTGGTTTGTATGATTGCTAGCAACATGGAGGTTTAGACTTGACTTTATTTTCTTTTAACACCAATTTCATAAACCATCCCATGCCTTATCCATACCTTTTATGAACCCTTAGCTTTAACGATATAACCCGAATAAAAGCCCTCTTTGATGAATTTATTTTCTTTGTTTTGATACTTGTACAAGCTTATGGTAAGAAGCATTGATCATGACTAGGCATTAAGTGATTTACATATACCCACCAATATATGAGTGTTGAGTGAATTCTTAAAATCATTCGTGAGGTGTTCTAGTTATGTTATCTAAAGTGTTTGGTTCATTTTTAAAGTTTTTCACATATTAAAAGCAAAACAATAATTATCTCTCTTTTGGGATGATTGTTACATTTTCGGAACCATGATGTCAAGACCATTGAAATCAATCTTTGCAAATGTTAGACCTACTCGAGAGCGAGTAGAACTTAAGTGTGGGGGAATTTGATAACGCCTAAAATGAACATGTTTTTAGTAGCGTTATTGTTGGTTTTGTGCATTATAATCGGCTATATTTACTCACAACTGTTGCAAAAGTGCAAAAGATGCGTATTGTGTATGTATATGTAGCCAGGTATCACGAATGATGAAGAAATGAAGTTTTTTATGCACATTTGGAAGATTCTGAAGAAGTAAGTCGAGCAAGGAAGCTTTTGGACTCAATGATTGGGAAGCATAATGATTTCTAAGTATCTACAGCAAGGGAAGATCAAGTTTTGCCTTGAAAATCATCAGCGAAAGCAAAGAATGGAGCCTATGAGCAAAAAGCCAACAAAAAGTCAAATCAGCATTACCCAACCGTTCGGTCGTAACCCGTAACCGGATCCGGCTGGGCATTTGGTCAAAACGCAACTGATCCGGTTGTCATCGCAACCGATCCGGTTGCAGGCACTGCAGTTACACAAAGTTGCATTTATTGTTGCCTTAACTCCCCATAATCATATGAGGCCGATCATTTCTTGCAATTAACTTGTGGAGAACGTTTTTTGTCAGTTGAGCAAGCATTGGAGGCTATATAATGAACCTAGTCCTAGTTTACTAGGTGTGACACAACCAAAAGTTTATTAGTTTACTTCAAAACTAATACCAATCAATTTTATCAAGCCCAAAAGTCTAGTACCTGCTGTAAAACGTCCAGAAGAAAGGAGGGAACAATTCTCGTCCATAGTTTTGGTAGTTTGGAGTTATACGGTGAATCTAGGTGATTGGAGGCACGTGGTTGCTACAATCCACGAATTCTAATTCTTGTAATCACAAAAGTTTAGGTATTCTATGAACTTTGTTATGGATTTCTATTCTCTTGAATTATTTGAGTTACTTTGTTATAATTTGTGTTTAGTTATTATTACTGTCATGGAGTAGTTTTGGGATATACTTGTGTATGGGATGTAGTTAATCATATTAGTGTTCTCAAAATGTGATGCATGTATATATGATCTTGTTTAAATGAGTTTGTTGGAAAAATACTAGTATTGGTTTGATTTGTTGATAAAACATGTTTTAAGAAAAAGGACCGAAAGGATTTCTCTTGTGTTTTATTCCAAAAAGTTGAGTGACAAACTAGTATGGGGATATGGTGATTGAAAACCACCATGTTTGCTTATTAAAACAATACTAGGAACATTTTCATCACGAAAGGGTCAAAAGATTCGTAAGAACAAATTTAATAAGAACATGTTGCAAACAAATGGAATTTCTAAAGGATAATCATTAGGATAAGGACCGAAAGGATTACTTAAATGTTTTTGTTCTTAGAATGATTTTTACAAACATATACCATGGTTGGAGATCATTCGCGTATGATTTGTGCATCACATCAAGAGTATACACCAAACCTTCATGAACACTATTTGTGATTGATTATAGACTACACACAAGTATACATATTTCTTATTATTGAATTTCGCTATAACATCATTATTTGAGGAAGCCTTGACAAGCTTTCTTGTTGGAATCTTTTCATCGAAAACAATTTCAATCAAAAAATCCCTTGGGACGATCTCGACTTACCAAACTTTGCTATATTGGACGAGTATACTTGCTCGTATGTGTTAGTAGGTTAGACGGTTAAATCGTGTTTATAAATTTTTAAAACTTGAACCACACCCAACACATCAAAAGGCATCCCAAACGATGTAAATCAAGAAATACAAACTTATGGTTCGGTGATTCAGTTTCACTATTTAAATGAAAAGGCATCCCAATCCATTAAAATAATGAAGTTATAAATCATCCTACTTATTCACACCCAATACAACACTCATACTTACTCACTATCCATCTTTTCTAGCCTTAGATCCAATCTCAATAAACTTTTATACATGCCACGAAGGCAAGCTATATAACATGCCATGATAGGCAAGCTAACAACCATGCCCTGAAAGGCGAGCTATACCACCATGCCATAAAGGCAAGCTATCAACCATGCCATAAGGCAAGCTAACATCCATGCCACATAGGCAAGCTAACAATCATGCCATAGAGGCAAGCTATAACACCATGCCATAAAGGCAAGCTATCAACCATGCCAAAAAGGAAAGCTAGGCCATCCCGAAGGACACCATAACTAGAGCATTGGATCCAAGCTATCTATATCTTATCATGTTTACTCACTTTATCTTTATGTACTTTTATCATTAAGTACATACTATTATCTTATTGCCTTACGCAATCTCAACTCCCACTATCGCTTTTACTTTTATCAAGACAAGTTCTATATAATACTTGTCAATTATTATACTTTCATTTTCACAATGCAATCTACTAATCATCCGTCAACCTCAAGTTGACTCACACATTTTATCTGTTGGAATCACTCCTAAACTAGATTACAAGTGTTAGTAATTAATATGTAATAGTTAGCTTAATTAGGCCTTTATGTTTGTTATTATGCTTAGGCTTATGTAGAAGGCCCATAAGCCTAGGCCCAAGCCTAATAAGGAAAGGAAGGGACTAGGAGTGTTGCCCTAGCTCCCTCTCCTATAAATAGTCTTGTAAACTCCCATTTGGGAGTTGGTTGTTCATTTACTTTCAATACTCACGCATAAACCTTTCTTATATTCCTACACGTATTGCTTGTTTGTGTTCAACCGATCTATTCTCTTCTCTACTTATTATATTAATGCTTGTGTTACATAAATGAGAAACTAACATTATCTTCTATCTATCACAACTTTATCCTACTCAACTTTATTTTCTTGTTCACATACTTTATTCATCTCATCTATTCATTGGCATTAAAGCCATATCATGCTACTTCACTCTTTAAGCTTTAATCATGCATCAAGCATTCATTACTAGCATATTCTAATTATCATGTTTTATATTTAACATGATCTTATCACATCATAACTATGCACTTTAACACTTCTCATCTCTTTTATTAAGCACGAAAGCAACCATGCTTCTATGATTTACTTACTATTACATCAATTCTTTGTTTCAATATAACTACCACAATTAAACTTTATCTTATCTTTCTATGCATCAAGCTATAAGCATACTTCACTATCATATCATACTTCATTATCTTTTTATGCTTCATCTCAAGCTTTCTCAAATATTATACTTCCTCATATGCTTACCATATTATACATGTAAATGTATCCATCTCATCTCATATACTTCTAAACATCATGCTATCAATCACATACATGTGAAACCTAGACACGTAATGAACTACTATAGACTTATTATCACACATTGTTGGATCGATATACTCTTGATCAAACTAACTATGTAGCTTGTAAGGGCTTAGCAACCTCGGATAAATCCTAAGTTACTAACAATGAAACACTGAATTTAATCTATTAAGTATGCGGAAACTACTTCAATAAAGCTAAGAAGAATAACTTTAACTTCAACGATTTTATTAATACTTTAAACCTGCTTGATACACAGATTCACTAACAACCCTAACAACTCTAATATTGAACTTGATAAACTCTAATATTCTCTCTAAAAGTCGTATCTAATAGTCGTTCCTCTAATGCCAATCTAGGGATAAGGAATACCCTAGTCGGTTTACAATTATAATTCTTGTACGACGAGTAATACTAATCTAAACTAAGAATATTCTAGAATTACAAAGCTTTCCATAAACGACATAGCAATTCTTTAGCTTTGCAGTACTTTGATGTTGAGCAGTACTTTGACTTTCTTCTTTAGCAGTACTTTGACTTTCTTCAGCACTTTGACTTTCTTCAGTACTTTGTCTTTTATATCCCAACAATCCTCCCCTAACTTGAATTCTACTTGCTTGATTTCAAGTTCCTTTGTATCTGTATCTTTTAACATCTTTTGTCTTCAAGGAAAGATTGTGTCTTTATCTTCAGATTTATTTTGTACTCTCTGTGCTTATATTATCATCATCAAAGTAGTCTTTATAAGCAATCCTTTTCAGCAACAATCAACAATCTTCATCTTTTCAGCTACTCAGCAACATATGGCAAATTGTACATCAGATCATAAAGTTTCAGTCTATTCTCATCACTTCCAGGTGTGTAAACTCCTGTGAGAGGTGAATCATTGAAAATTTAATGGATTTTGATGTCTCTTTACCAAAGCCATTAACTCTGGAGTAGCCAATGTTTAGGTGTGTAAAACCATGGTACATTGATAACCATATGATTTTTAGCAAATCATCAGCTATCAACGGATTTGTTTTATGCTTACCAAAATCCGTACCCTTTTGGACTAGTTAGTTCTTGCAACCATGGTGAACTAATTACCATATAAATGGTTTTTCCACAGCCTTTACCACAAGCCATTTTTCTTGTGGGCTAGCCAACTCTTCACTATTGCAGATATGGTGAGTTGATTACCATACAACTTATTGGCAAGTTGTCAACCATCAGCGGATTTTAGATACCTTTACCAGAGCCGTTTGCTCATGGATTAGCCAATCCTTTTGTTAGACATGGTGGACTGATAAACTTTTGTTATGTTAGTGCAAAACACTTTTTCAAATTAAAATCATCTCAAAAAGCATTTGTTGCTGATAACATGTGCTTCAAAAATCATTTTGCACTTAACAGAAACTGCTTATTTATTTTCATTAACGACCTTTACTGGTTTTAAGCTGCAAGCGTGCCAGTCTTGTTTGTTCAGATACTTTGAATAAAGTACTTGATTTTTCAAAAATTTATATATATAAGAACCATACCAGTATTTATGCATCATCATCAGCCATAGTTGTCCATTTGATAAATAATTCAATGACCATAAGGGCTGTTTCATTCTCCTCTTCAACCTCCATACCACGATCTAGCATTCTTCTCATAAGATTTGTTGTAAGTTGATATCTTCTTTCTGCTAACATATGAATCATGGTTCCATCTTCTAACTCCAAAACATGCACTCCTGATTCTTCAAAGAATCTCTAGCTAGTAATTTCCCAAACTTCTTGGTTTTGCCAGATTTCACCAGTGCTTGTCTCTTCTGTTTCCCAGATAGTTATCATATCTTCCAGCAAGACTAAGCCAACTCCAGTTGAATGAATATGCTCAAAATACTCTTGCACTAGTTGATATAAATGAAACAGATCCTCTCTATCTATCATGTGCAGTATATCCCAAAGCAAATTAAATACTCTAAAGCTTTCATCTTCTCTATGGAACATCAGATAGTCTCCATCCTTTGATTTTACAACTTCAAAAGTAGACATCTTAGACTTCTTTGCTGCAACATCTTAGACTTCTTTGCTGCAACATCTTTGGACTTAGGATGCTCAAAATCTACAACTATTAAGTAATTTCTCAACTCATCAACTGTATCTGATCTCAATTCTACCTTCTTTGATGGATGTTCATCATCAGTTGTTCTCTTTCTCTTTAAGCTCCTTTTCCTTTGCATCCTCATTCTGTTTTTCATCATCCTTAAAAGAAATAATACTATCAACTTGCTTTTGATATGCTTCACTAACAGCTTCATACAAATCTTTCATCTCTAAATATTTCAGCTTCTGTAATCCAGTATATCCTTGACCTTTCAGATATGCCATCATGGCATTTCTTTCCTTAGCAATACTAGGTGGTCTTTGTGGTATAACAACTGGCTTTTCTGGTATGACAACTTCAGCATCTAATTAAGCTTGTAGCTTCCTAGCAGCTTCTTCATTCTTAGCCACTTCAATAGCTCGTAGTTCTACCAAAGTTAGCTTCTTCTTCTTCTTTGTTTCAACCAGTTTACCTTTACCTTTACCCTTTGGATCTAAAGCAGGTTGAGAAGCTTGAGGTTGTTCTTCAACTCCAGGAATACTAACACCTCTTGGTCTTGATAAGTTTTGCAATATCTAAGCAATAGTCTCATCATCACTTGCAGTGTGCTCTACTTTGCGTGTATCAGCTTCCTCTTCTTGTAAGACTGTTGAAGGACCAACTTCTTCTTCAAAATTTAGGGTCCTTGGTGTAATTAGCTCTTGTCTATATGTTCCTTGAAGAGCAGCAGTACCTTGATCACCAACACCTTGATCATCATTACTTTGTACACCAGCACATTGAGGCTTAGTACGCTCAATACTTTGAACATTAACCTGAGCTTCAGTACCTTGAGGTTCAGTACTTTGAATAGCATCAGTACCTTGAGGCTCAGTACTTTGAATATTAACTTCTGGTTCTTCATAATTTCCAGCATCTTCATTCAAATTCTCTTGCTCCAATATCCTCCCCAATTGGAATGAAGACTGCTTGTGAACCTTCTTGCCTTTAGAAGCCTTCTTAAACTTCTTGCCTTTCTTCTTTTGTGACTTCACCCACAACCTGTGATGTTGAACTAAAGGCCATACAAATTTCTTCAATCTTATACATGCCCTCACGGCACACTATCACCTTATCTCAACTCTTATTTTATTCTTATGACTTCCGTAGTCATTTCTCGTATTACTTTTTTTTAGACACTTTCGCCAAGGATGATAAGTAAATCGAAAAATTCAATTAATTAACTCTATAACATCAAGATTTAATTCATATCATCACCTTTTTCATAAAGGTGTTAACTATACTAGCTCTTATCACGCTTATCACTAGCCTCAAGGCACATCTAGCTCTATCTTTAACTTATGACCTTTTCAATTTATAAAATAAATTTCACTTTAGACATCTATTTTAAGGTTTTACACACAACCTCACTACTATCATAAACTCGCTTTCTCATTTCTTATATTATTGAACTTATTTTAAATCTTTTCTTTCTCATTTCTTAACTATACTCATGTCATATCGGATACATATAAGCCCACTCATTTATACTTCCTCATTTACATGGAAAGGCTTCCCAAACGATGTAAATCAAGAAATACTAACTTATGGTTCGGTGATTCAGTTTCACTATTTAAATGAAAAGGCATCCCAATCCATTAAAATAATGAAGTTATAAATCATCCTACTTATTCACACCCAATACAACACTCATACTTACTCACTATCCATCTTTTCTAGCCTTGGATCCAATCTCAATAAACTTTTATACATGCCACAAAGGCAAGCTAAATAACATGCCATGATAGGCAATCTAACAACCATGCCCTGAAAGGCGAGCTATACCACCATGCCATAAAGGCAAGCTATCAATCATGCCATAAGGCAAGCTAACATCCATGCTACATAGGCAAGCTAACAATCATGCCATAGAGGCAAGCTATAACACCATGCCATAAAGGCAAGCTATCAACCATGCCAAAAAGGCAAGCTAGGCCATCCCGAAGGACACCATAACTAGAGCATTGGATCCAAGCTATCTATATCTTATCGTGTTTACTCACTTTATCTTTATGTACTTTTATCATTAAGTACATACTATTATCTTATTGCCTTACGCAATCTCAACTCCCACTATCGCTTTTACTTTTATCAAGACAAGTTCTATATAATACTTGTCAATTATTATACTTTCATTTTCATAATGCAATCTACTAATCATCTGTCAACCTCCAGTTGACTCACACATTTTATTCGTTGGAATCACTCCTAAACTAGATTACAAGTGTTAGTAATTAATATGTAATAGTTAGCTTATTTAGCCCTTTATGTTTGTTATTATGCTTAGGCTTATGTAGAGGGCCCATAAGCCTAGGCCCAAGCCTAATAAGGAAAGGAAGGGACTAGGAGTGTTTCCCTAGCTCCCTCTCCTATAAATAGTCTTGTAAACTCCCATTTGGGAGTTGGTTGTTCATTTACTTTCAATACTCACGCATAAACCTTTCTTATATTCCTAGGCTTATTGCTTGTTTGTGTTCAACCGATCTATTCTCCTCTCTACTTCTGATATTAATGCTTGTGTTACATAAATGGGAACCTAACAGTGGTATCAATCGCCAAATAGTTGGGCGAACAATTTTGTTTTTGAGTTTTTCTTTCCTACACGTAAGTCTCGGTGTTCAATCTTCAAACGTTTCAAAACTCTAATTTTTTCACTTTAAAACTCAAGATTCTTGCTCTTTAAAGGTTATTTGGTGATAAACTTGAAGTTTTTGGCAAAAAGTTTGAAACTTTACGTGTATTTCATTGTTTTTAAGCTTGGTTTTATTCATGTGGCTAGTTCTACGCGTAAGGTGTATAAGAGTTTTGGATCATTAAGCTTCACACTTTTGTGTTATTTTGATGATATTGAAGCTGTTTCATCATAAAAATCTGGTTTAGAAACATTTTTGCATAGAAATCTTAGTTTTGGCAAACCTACGCATAACAAAACCCTAGTTGTTACGCCGTAAGCATTTCAAAGTTTGATCTTCAGTGTTTTTCGTTTACTCAGTGTTTTCTTGCTTGGATAAGCCTGAAAACACTTCGACTTTGGATATCTTCTACGCTGGAATAAGTGTAAAGGATTTTTGGGATAAAACCCTAGTTTTATGCCTAAGCAAGGTTCTTACGCGTAGAATCTCTTTCTGCCTAAGCATAAACTTACGCATAAGCACATTCTTACGCCTAAACTAACTTACGCTTAAGAATTCTACTTCTAAGCCTTTGTTTACGCATAAGCTAAGTTTTTCCTCTAGCTTACGCAAAGCTATCACTACGCGTAAGTTCACTCTTTACGCGTAAAGATTGGTTTTACGCATAAGGTTCTTTCTTTGCCTAAGCTTGGTTTTTACGCATAAGGACTCTTCATCAACAAAATTTCATTCGACTACAAAGATCCATTTTTCAACACAAGTTTCAAGATGTCTCAACCACCATACTCTTGCTATTTCCCTCATGTGTATCCTCAACAACAACAACAACAACTCAATCAACAACAACAATCACTACAACAAAAGTGGCTTTTTAGGACCCTTTGTGTGGGACGGTATGATAATGGAGTCCTAAAAAACTGTTTAATAGGACATATGAGCGTTTAGGGTCCTTTTTAAATATTTGCTACTTAGGCGATGTCCTAAAAAGGTATATAATAGGATGGTCGATGATTTGGGGTCCTATTATCATATAACTTAAAATGACACTTAAAATATGGATCCTAATAAATTACCTTTATAAGACGTTTATTCATTATGGTTGTATTATAATAAACCATAATAGGACACTTGAGTTTTGAGTAATAAGACATCAGTTAGTTAAAACGCTTATTCACAAAAAGTTTTATTATAGCCAAATTTAATAGGACCTTTGACACGTGGGTATTATAACGTTAACCTTTATAGGACGCTTATGTATAATGGTTTTATAACATCATTTTTTTAAAACGATTATTTGCAAAAGTTTTCTTATAACAAAACTTAATAGGACCCTTAAATGATGCTTATTAATTATGGTTTTATTACAATACACCATAATAGGACACTTGATATATAAGTCATAAAACATTAATTATTTAAAACGCTTATTCGCAAACGTATTATTAAAACATAACTTAATATGACAGTTGACACTTGGGTCTCATAGATTGATACACCATCATAAGACACTTGATATTTGAGTCATAAAACATCGGTTTTATGGAACACTTATTCGCAAACGTTTTTTTATAAGAAAAGTGAATAGGACCCTTGACAATAGCGTCTTATAACGTTAACCTTTATAGAGCGCTTATTCATAATGGTTTGTTTATGATACACCACAATATGGCACATCTTTTTAGAGTCGTAAAACATCCGCTTTTTATAACGCTTATTCAGTTTTATAGAACCCTTAATTGCAAAAGTTTTATTTGAAAAAAAATTAACAGGACCCTTGACAACTGTGTCTTTTAACATTAACCTTTATAGTACGCTTATTTGTTGTGGTTTTATTATCCTACGCCATAATAGAACACTCCTTTATTTGAGTCATAAAACATCAGTTTTTAGAACGCTTATTTACAAAAGTTTTATTTAAACATTAGTTAGTATGACACTTGATACTTGGGTATCAAAACTTGATACACCATAATAGGACACTTGTTATCTGTCTTTGTATTGTTATATGTCTCAATCTTTTGGAAGTTATGTATGGGTTATCTATCTTTGTATTGTCCTTATCATTTGGGAATTATGCAAGTAGGTATTCTGCTGTCATGCCGAAGGATTCTGCTGAAGTAGAAGCGAGAATATCTTTGAAGAAGAGATTTTGCTGAAGATTAAAAGCGTTGCCGTGTTTCTGTGAAGGGTGGAAGCGACTAGGATCGACATGCGCTTTATTATTTAAATGCTAACCCATCATTATTCTTGAAGCTGCCGAGGTTAGCATGGGTATTAATGTACTGCTCAATATTGTTTAGTGTTTAGTCATTAAATGCATGCTTGCACGTTTAGTCGATTGAGTAGTAATAGTTTAGGGTTCCTTGTCTATAAAAGGAACTTAATAGTTTGTAATAAAAAAAACAAATTCGAAACATAGAGTTTCAGTTAATAAAAAGATCCATAGAGGATCTAAGTGTTCTTAGTTATAACAGCTTGTATTTACATTCCGCTATAGAATACGGGTTGTAGAGATTTTCTATTAGTTTGCTTGTGATTACCACTACTACAAAAAAGGCTATGGACACCCTTTAATCGAGACTGGTTTTATAAATACCGGTTCCTATAATAGATAAGTAGCTGTTAAAGAAGTATTAACCGGTATCTATTGTAGAAAACATATAGGCACCGCTTCGTTGTATACAAACCGGTCTAACTAGTAACTTTTTTTTTTCTCTAGTGTACGAGTATTTCCTTACATATTGTCAATTTAACATTATATAATGCCAAATAATTGGCTTCACTTGTATACATACCTCCGATCTTTTTCAGTTATCATTATTACTTGCAAATTGACTTGGTCAAATAGGAAAATGGCTCCAATTTTAACACTTCCCACCATATATGTTCCCTTATTTCATTAGGAGGTAGCTTAATGAAATCTAACCGACATTGATGATATCAAAATCTTTTTCTAGAACTTTCACTTATATAAAGTTCTTGAAACATACAAGATTATCAAAGGATTATTCATTTTCATTTTTTTTATATAAAAATAAGCTATTTAGAAGGGTAACTCCAAATACATTCATCTAGTTAACTTTATTTCTCACAATACATCGCATTCCCTAAAGTTTAGACATATACATCTCTCCGTAAATCAAAGTTAACTACAATACATCCATCTGTTAATTTTAGGACTAACGGTACAAATTAGTTCTCTGTTATCTTCTAACGTGAGATAAAATATATACACTGTTAGTCTCTCCATTAATGTTTTTTGCATCGTTAGCCCTAAACAGTTTTTTGAAATAAATTATACGTTTTCGTCCATTTTTATACATTTTCTTACGTTTTCGCCAATTTCTATACGTTTTCATCCATTTTTACATTTTCGTCTATTTTATACGTTTTCGTCTGTTTTTATACGCTTTCATCCGTTTTATACGTTTTCGTCCGTTTTTATATGTTTTCGTCCATTTTTATACGTTTTTCTTACGTCTTTATACGTTGTTCTTACGTTTTCATATGTTTTCTTACATTTGGATATGTTTTTATCCGTTTTCTTACGTTTTCAAACATTTTTATACGTTTTTATACGTTTCATACATTTTTGTCCATTTTCATACGTTTTTGCATGTTTTTATGCGTTTTCATACGTTTTTGTCCATTTTAATACGTTTTCATCCGTTTTCTTACGTATTTAGTTCGTTTTTATACGTTTTCATCCGTTTTTGTACGTTTTTCTAACGTTTTCACAGTTTTTATCCGTTTTCTTACCTTTTCATACGTTTCTATATGTTTTCGCCCGTTTTCATACGTTTTCGTCCATTTTTATGCATTTTCATCCGTTTTAAAACATTTTCGTCCGTTTTATAGGTTTTTTATACGTCTTCGTCCGTTTTATACGTTTTCATTCGTTTTTATACGTTTTCGCCCGATTTTATACGCTTTTATACATTTATATACGTTTTCTTATGTTTTCATCCGTTTCAATACTTTTTTCTTTTATCGTTTTAATACTGTTCATATGTTTTGTCGGTTTTACACGCGTTCTCCCTCCGTTTTTATATGTTTTTGTCCAACTTTATATGTTTTTCGTCTTTTTATAGGTTTTCATCTGTTTGACTTACGTTTTTGTGTGTATGAAAACGGATAAAAATGTATGAAAACATATAAAACACAATAAAAAATGTATGAAACCATAAGATAAACCGACAAACGTATAAGCGGACAAAATGTATAAAAATAACAAAAAATGTGTGAAATTGTATAAAACGGATGAAAATAGATGAAAACGGATAAAACATATGCATACATATGAAACGTATAAACACGAACATAAACATATAAAACGGACTAAAACCTATGGAAACGGACGAAAACGTATAAAAATGATTGAAACCATAAGCAAACGGATAAAAACGTAAGAAAATCGTATAAAAACGGACGAAAACGTATAAAACAAAAACGTAAGAAAACGGACGAAAAGGATAAAAACGGAAAAAAAGTGTTAAAACGGACGAAAGCGTACAAAAACAGAAGACAACGTATAAAACGGACGACAACGTATAAAAATGGCAAAAAACGAAATAATAATAGTAGTAGTGGTGGTGGCGGCGGCGACACTAATGATAATAAACAAAAATATTAAGGCGAGGTTGTCAGGTAGGATCGTACGATCCTACGATCTCACCACAAAAAATGATCAGGATCGTAACAAGATCGTAATTTAAGTAGGATCGTAATAGGATTGTAGGATCGCAACTAGGATCTTAGGATAGGTTACGATCCAATCATATTATTAACCTATTTTTTAGCTCTTTTCTCCTATATTAACTTATAATTTTGCTATTACGCTATTTGAACTTATGACTTTTTTTATCGTTCATTTACATTCGTTTATCATATAAAATATTATATAGAAATATATAAAAGTATATAACTACAACCCTTATAGAGAAAAATATATATTTTAATAGGATCTGACGATCCCGATCTAATCCTACGATTATGATTTTGTAAAGCTGAAAACAATCTTAGGTAGGATCCCGATCCTCACAAATTGCTCCGTATTTTTTAGCAAATGTAAAGTGAAAATCTAATTTATTAAAAAAAAAATCACGCCTATTTTTTACCCTAAAATCAAAATTACACCACTTTGGCTTTTCATTTTCCCATCACAAGCACCATATCTTCCTCTGCGAATCTCGATCTCACGCTTGACAGGCTAATGCCTAATACGTATTTCATTTTAAAGTTTTACCGGGGGAAGTATCTCTAATGATTCTTGCATCAATCGCACCCCTAATGTAACTGGCGTTGATTTGGTGGTTCTCGCAGCGGTTTTTTCTTCATTCAATCGAAAAAGTAAATAATACCTTTTGAATTTATATAGTGTTCATTTTGGACTGATTTAGATGAATTTATATTTTCTCTAATTATTTTGTTTGTGTTAGGTTTATTTCCTTTAATTATTTTGTTTGTGTTGGGTTCGACTTCTAATTCATTTACAGTTATTGAATACATGTGTACTGTTTTTGTGCTTGGGTACTGTGAAATTATTGAGTTAATGTTGATGTGCTTGGGTAGTTTCAGAATACTTGGGTTTGCGTTTTTATGCTTGGCTATGCTTAAATTACCATAGTGTCAGCCAAAGAGTAAAAATGGATATTGCATCAAAAAACATAAGACATACTAATAAACAGAGTTACTTCTCTGAGTTATTATGGATTTATTATTTGAGATTCAAAAAAGGTTAATGAAAGCATGATAATTGAAGTCTCCACCTTAAAAAAACTACTAACTAGAGAAACATTATAATAAAGTTTGGTGACTATTTGGAGGGGAATACATATACAGATGGATTACATGCTTTATATATTGATATAAAACCCTTTACTTATGGACAATCAAATAAGAACAGTGGCTAATATAATAAATTTTTATGTAATGTTGTGGGAAGAGTTAGGCCTAAATAAACTACAGCAAAAGGTTTTCTTAACTTTATAGATTAAAATGAATTGCAGTCAAGATTCCTAGTGGTTCTCTTTATTTTCTAGACTAACAGGAACCGTTACTTAAAGATGAGCCAGGGGCTTATATTTAACAAAGCATCAACGTTAGTAATTGGACCTATTAGAGGGTGTCGAGCACCCTCCAACCCCCCTCTCAACTACTACTCTTCATCTTATTCACTTAATTTAATAGAATGTCATGGCAAAAGTTTGGGCCCAAGAAAAAGGGGATAGAATTCCTATTTTAGTTAATGAACACGGACAACCTATTAACGACAAAAGTAGTCATCTGACTCATTTCATGGGAACACTTTCAAGGAGTGGAAAGTATTGTCCGATTTATAAACCATGGAATAAAGTTGACGCCGCAAAAAAAAAGCTTTGCTTGAACTCTTAAAGGTACACAATGTTAAATTTGTATGTTAATGAATAAAGTATTTGTTTTCTAATGTGAGCTATTACATTTTTTAGACAAAATTTGATATTCCGGAAGCTGGAGAAAAATGGATATTGCAATCATTTGGGCGGAAGGTGAAGAACTGGAGGGTAAGAGTTAAGGAACACTACCATGATCCGTCTTTGTCAGTTAAGCAACAAATAAGATCTAGGCCAAAGCAAGTGCAAAGAAAACAATGGAAGAAGCTTGTGAAGTATTGGAATAAAGAAAACACTAAGGTGTGAAATACTCTTCCACTTTAAATAACATTACTTAATTTCCCATTATGATATTTTACTTTCCTGCTGCAGAGTTTAAGTGAAAAAACAAGGCGAATCGGGCAAAAAAGAAGATGATCCAAAGAACCGGTAAAAAAGTTATGCTCGCAAAAGGGAAGAGTTAAAGGTAAGTGTATGGAGAAAGTGGATTGTTAATGTATCCTGTGGATATCCACTGTTAATATTCATTTTCTTTTTATTCATACAGACATATTTGGGACGAGATCCAACTCGATTGGATCTTTTAGTGCATGCTTCTCCAAAGATGGAAATACCAAAAATGATGACACTGCAAAAGCGATTGTAAGTAATATGCTTTTGTGTTTGCAAAAGTGTATTAATAGCATAAGTTAAACACAATATGCTTTTCTTTGTAATACATGCTTTTACTATAGTGTTCATGTTTATATAAAATGCAGATGATATGAAACGACTTAGTGATAATCGCCGAGGGTTCGATTGATAATCCTGACGGATGATATTTTTTCTACAGTTATGGGTAAAGATCAAAATGGTGATGCAGGCATGTATGGTCTAGGTGTTCGTGCTTCTGCTGTTTGGGGTGTAATACCAAGTCGTTTAGCATGTCATAGAGAAAACCACGAATTGAAGTCTAGATGTGGAGAACTTACTAGTGAAAATGAAAAGTTACGAGCCCAGTTATCACAGAAGAATGGGTCGACGGATAGTTCCATTGTTCCACCTCTTACATCACAAGATTCTTCTGTTGTAACCAATGAACCTCCACGCTTACGGGTATGTTTCTATTATAAATCGTTCCTTTCTAGTTGTTATAGCTTATTTTATCTTTGATAGCTAATGAACCTAGGCTACAAGCTTATGTATCAGTATTATGATTTAGATTGCTCATTTGCCTTTTAAATTTGTTAACTCGGTTATTAAGGGGTGTTTGGTTCTGTGTTGTTTCAACTGTGGTAGTTGCCTTTTCACTTGTTTATCTGCACACTATGACCTCTAGGTGATATTAGAACTAGTAAAACTATAAAACCAATGTTTGAACTAGAGAAAGTAAAAATCAAATTACCTTCCTCTCACATCCACTGTTGGGACATGTGAGGATCAAATCTCACCACTTGGTCTAAATCTTGTTCATGTATCTTAAATTAGTGTTATCATAGCTTAAATAATCATAATTAGTGCATACGGATCAAACAAGTTTCATTAAAGTCAAAGTTTAAGTTCAAAAATCAAAAAGTCAAATCAAAAGTCAATGGTATGTTAGTCAGAAACTCAGATCTTGGGAGAATTTTTGTGAATTTTGTGTTGAGATTCAAGTCTTGAGATTTTTACATGTTGAAATTCCCCATCTAAGCTTTTGAATCCCACAGTTAGCTTATTTTTATGATTTTTCTCTGGCTTAGGTGATAGTTCAAAGTGGCCGCAGGGGCTAACCATTGCCCTGCACCAGGCATCAGCTCAAACCCCAACTTTCCATGTGCCTTAGCTTCTTCATTAGTGGGCCACACAGTGAGCTTATTGGTTTTTTGAAAGCCAATAAGCTCATCTATAAAGTTCAGGGCTTATTTCAAACTTTTGAGCTTATTAGATAGGTCTGCAGATAGCTTTTAGTTTGTCCAATTCCACCCATACACTGAGTGATCATGTTGACCACCCAAGTTCAAGCCCTCATCAAGTGCTTATCTATGGGACCCAAACCTTTAGTCCTAGCTTTTTAGAAACCTCAATAAGTCACCTTTTCATATCAAGTCTCACTTTGGATCCCTGTCAACCCTAGTGGGACCCACAAGGGCTGCAAGGTTGTTGGTTTTGGCCTTTTTGGCCTGTGATATTTGATCAAGTGATTATTCTGGTCTATAGCTTATTCCTTTAGCTTATCTGGTAGTTTTTAGCTTAATCTAGTTACAACTCACGTAGTTACAGCTTATTTAGCTTATTGTAGCTTATTTGTAACTTATTTAGTATACACCAGCCTCAACACTGCATTATTACACTGATCAATTTTTGACCTCCTTTGTATACCCCAGCCTCCATACCTGCAGTATTACATCTGTTTAACCTAATACATGTGTCTTGACTATAAATTGATAAATGTTTGTTGAAAACTAAAATCTAGGTCGGGGATGAAGTTGTCCTTAAAAGCATTCTAAACTCAACCGAGACTGTAGCAAAGGATGGGTGAGGAGCTTGAACCCAAATGATATAGTTGGTGGTACAGAGATTGGACGAGGATGGTGTGAAGTAAACGTTCAAGTACCAACAAAAAGAGATGAAGTGTTGGTGAGACCCTATGGGTTATTTGCCACAATTGAAGACTGTGTTGGTGCAACCATAGCATGTCCTTGTCCTTTTATCTCGGTATGTCTTTGTTAATCTTGTGATACCAATAATTTTACTAACATGGAGCTTAATGCTTATACATGGGTGTTTATTTGTAGGTGGTCCGTGAGGATTGAGAGAGATGATGCATGATGACCACGGACTAAGCTTCTTGTTGCGTTAATGTATTGTTTAATGTTAACAGACTTTATGTTAGATTCTGTCTACCTTATTTATGTTTAGTGATTTTGTTATGACAATTGCTAATTTGAAATACAATTTCGTTTTATTCATTTAATATTTAGTTGATGTTTTATTCATATCGTAATAATAGAGTGTGCATGGTGAAAATAACGTCCTATCATATGACTTGTCCGGACTTTGAAATTGTCCTATTAAACTTATTAACCGTCCTAACAATTAACTTAACATTGTAAAAGTGTCCTAATATGTTGTTATTAGGGCGTTATTTAGGTTGTTAATAGACATTTTATACGACCAAAAAATTGGTTTCATAATCTTCTTTGTCATATTAGAACCCTTTTCTTGGTGCTAAAATAGCTATAATGTTATATGATAAGCGTCCTTACAATTATCTTTTAAGTACGCTTGTATGTGTATCAAAAGATTAAAATTAGGTAACAACGTTTTACAACATTGTAAAAGTGTCCTAATATGTTGTTATTAGGACGTTATTTGGTTGTTCATAGACATATTATGCGACCATAAATTTGGTTTCATAATCGTATTTGGGATATTAGGACCCTTTTCTTGGTGTTAAAGTAACTATAATGGTAAATGATAACCCGTCCTAAGATTAACATTAAAGGACGCTTGTATGTGTATCAAAAGATTAAAAGCAGGTTACCACATGTTAGAACATTGGAAAAGTGTCCTAATATGTTTTATTAGGACGTTATTTGTGTTGTTTATAGACCTAAAATGCGACCATAAAATTGGTATCATAATCTTATTTGAGTTATTAGTACCCTTTTCTTGGTTGCTAAAATAGCTATGATGTTACATCATAAGCGTCCTAACAATACTTTTAAGGATGTTTTTATGTGTCTCAAAAGATTAAAAGTAGGTAATCACATGTTAAAACATTGTAAAAGTGTCCTAATATGGTTTTATTAGGACGCTATTTGTGTTGTTCATAGACATATAATACGACCATAAAATTGGTTTCATAAGGGTTAGGACGCTTTGGACCTATTACAACCGCCTTACATGAAACGCTTTCATCCTTGGTCCTATTAAATGAAAGGTCCTAAAAAGTACCATTTTATGACGCTTATGGGGGTCCTAAAAAGCCACTTTTCTTGTAGTGAATTTTACCAACAATTACAACAACAACAACAACAACAACAACAACAACAACAACAACAACAACTTTAACAACAATTTCCTCAAGGATCAATTCAACAAAAAATGGTTCAACCACCCCCTAGTCTTCAAGTACAACCTTACACTAACTTTCACACTCAACATCCATCCAGGAATACTATGAAGGAACCGTCTTGGTTTGCAAAGATGTGTGAAGTTTTAAGTAGCCAACAATCCATTCATGAGGCTGGATCACTTGATAGACCTCCAATGCTCACTCTCGGAAACTATGATCAATGGGTGATACGGTTCTTTAGGTTTTGTTATCTAAAGAAGCCACATGGAAATTTCTTGAAGAAGGTCATCCTGGAAGGTCCATTTCAGATGCCTACTGTCACTGTACCCGGAGATCCAAATGCTAATCCACCAAGAGGTGATGTCACTAACATTGCAAGTCTTGGTGACCTCACTACTGATGAACTTCTACACTTTGAATCCGATGAACTAGCAATGCAATACATCCTTTCAGGATTACCCAATCCGATCCTTCGAAGTGTTGATGCTCAAAAGACTACTAAAGTAATGTGGGAACATATTCATCTTCTCATGGAAGGCACTGAACTCAATCAAGAAGACATGGAATCCAAAATCTACTTGGCTTATGAACACTTCATTATTGAACCAGGAGAGACATTAGAGTCATATCATCATCGATTCTCAGATGTCATCAATGACTTGGACAAACACAACATCATCATGCCAAGAATTGCAGTCAACACTAAGTTCCTGAGTAGTCTTGGTCCTGATTGGGAAAAGTATGTCATTTTCATCCGTCAAGCTAAGAATCTTCATCATGCTACATACGGATTGTTGTACGACTATTTGAAGTCCCATAAAAAAGAAGTTGACAAAGAAAGGGTTATCCATGGACAAACTGTTTCACCTTCACTTCCGGATAATCAAAAATTAGCTTTGTGGGCTCAAGCATGCTATCCTCAATTCCCGAATTTGCCAACAACTTTCACAAATCCTCCACAACCAACTGCAACAATTACACCATATGATCTGTCACAGCACCAATCTCAAGAAACTCAATTGGTTCCATACAACAACAACAACAATGATCAAGCACTTTACAGTGAATCCAATGAGGATACAGAAGCTTTCGATGCATTGAAGCAAGAGTTTGTCATGATTGCCAGAGCCTTTGGCCGATACTCAAACAAATCCAACAATCGCATTCGTACCTCATCAAACACAAGGAATCAGGCTGTTGTTAACAATGGACGTGTTTAAGTTCAGAATCGTGGTAATGTTCGTCAGATGAGCGGTGGTCAAGGGTTTAATCTAATGGGAAGGAATAACATGGGTGCTCCACAACAACAAAGGGCTTAAGTGGTTGAATAGGGTAATGCTCAGAATGGGATTAATGGTCTTCGTTTCTATAACTGTAAGGAGAAGGGTCATCTGGCTAATGCATGCCCAAAGCCGAGGACAAGAGGCAAGCGCTTATCACAAGAGGCTTTACTCTTGGCTCTTAAGATGAAGCTGGTGGAACTCTACAAACAAGGAACGAGCTTCATGGCAAATGCAGATTCTGATGATGATATGGAGGACTTGCAGGCTAATGCAGCAGTGATGCTAATGGCTAACATGCACGAACTCCACATGAGTGACACAGGCCTAGTATATGACACTGATGGCTTGTCTCATGTACCGGATCAAACCATATTCATTACTGATATGATATCTCCGCCTACATCTGTATCCGACGAGGATCAGAGTGTTCAACATGAGCCGTCTACATCTCATTCCGAGGATAATCAAATAGACCCCGTAGTTATATTTGATGATCAAGATGACCTTATGGTTACCATTGATAATCAAGTTGACTCCGTGGTTATACTTGAGGATCTGACTAATGATCATGTTGCGACTCACGTTGAACAAGCTGATCTTCCGTCTGAACTCATGACCTTACTTAAAGACCAAGAATCTCGACTGGAAATATGCAAGGACTTCTATAAGCAATTAAAGGACAAAAATGCACTGTTAACTAGGGATATTGAATGCTTAAAAACCAACTCGACTTGTTTCAAACTCAAGAAAAATGTGAAAAAGGTTTTGAAGTCGCTTTTGCTAAATCTTACCAAAACGAAAAATCATTAGAACAACAGATACGTGATCTAGTCGCATCCAAGAATGCTTTGTTGTCTCAAATAGAACAACTGAAATATGATCATAAAAAACAACTTAATGCTCTCACTTTGAAAAATCAAAAAGCCAAGTCTGAGTTGTTAACTTGTCAAAAATAGTTTTCTGAGTACAAAAAGCATTCAACGAAATGAATAGATAACTATCATGAAGAAATTGTTGACTTACAAAACAAAATCAAAGAGTTTCGAAATGTTGTTTATAAACATTGTGAGTCAATCACAACTATTCAAAAGTTTACTTTTAAACCAAATCCAAATGGATATGGACCGAATCTTGTTGATTACAAACCAAAGTTTTCAAATAGAGCATTCAAACCAACTCCTGAAGTTTATAGTGCAGAACATAGAATTGATGATTCCATTATGAGTGTTGTTGAATATAATCGTCAAGAGCAATTAGATGCAGAAGATGAGAGTCGGTCAAAATTGGAAAATGTTGTTTAAAACAAACCATTTAACTATTCAAAAGCTGTCACTTTCGTCACTCAACAAGATTTTTCTAACACACCTTGGGTTATCACACCTACTTCCGAGTCTTCTAATGAGGGTCACCTTTCCAATACTGCACAAATTATTGGTCCTTTACCTTCACTCAGTGAAATAAAACCATTAGCCGAACAATGTAAAGTTATAAAATATTTTGAAACATTCTTATCGGACATCAAACTTTTGGAACGTGAAATTGAAATCAATTCTGAAATAAAAGTTGAACATTTTCAATCGCCTCAAACGCGTGCCCAAAGAGATATTTTTCAGAAAAGAATTTTACCACATGTCCTAAATTTGAAAATTTGTGCAATATATTAGGAAAGGGATTTTCACAAGGAACTTGGACTTATGTAAAGAGTTTTCGAACAAACAGAAACATCGATTTCAAATACTAAACTTAAAAAGATAATGTTAAGAAAAGATGTTGATCAACTCTTGGAAGATGTTGTCTGTGCTGATATCAATAATTTTGTGTTATTACATTCTGTTGCATATGCATTTGATTATATCTCTGCTGATTCTGTTGAAAATGTTGAGAATACTGATATTGTGTTACAAATCAAGTCCTTAAAAGTTGAAAATGAGCGATTGTTAAACGAACTTTCAAATGCAAAACGTCGTCTTCAACGGTTTAAAAAATATTGTCACACTCGTAAACTCGCTTGGCAAAACAAACTCCACCAGTTGCATACCAAAACTCTTAATCCAAAACTTGAGCAACTGGATGATGAAAATTTGTCTTTGAAGTGTCAAATTTCAAAATATGAACAAGAAATTTCAAAAGTTAAAAAGGAATATGGTGTCATATTTGATTTACTCAAAAAGACTCGTGCTAAAACAGATAAAGAATTTGATGATCATCTTGCATACACCAAAGATGTTTTACGACACGATGGACTCACTCGTTCTGAAAATTTAGATTTGTTACACAAAAGCCATGATCTAAAAGCAGAGTTGGTAACACTTAAGCGAGATAGGGATAGTAACACTGTAGTAACTGCACCTACACAGATTCAAAATGACTCTAGTACATCTAATGACAAACCACAAGAAACTAATGTGCTTCCCTCTACTGAAACAGGAATAGTTGCCTCTTTTCCCAAGGCCCGCACTTCACAGCCTTGGAGCAATACAAGGAAGAATAGGAAGTTGCGACATAAGAAAAGAACAATAAATAATGCTGAAGTAGAAGAACACCCTATCACTTTGAATAAAACTCAAGTTGCACCCACTTTAGATATTGCGTCTGACAAATGTAATGAAAAAAGTGATGTAACGAATGTTGAATCATTAAGTACTCTTAATGTTTTGTTTGAAGCCTCTTGTGTTGGTTGTCGTAAAAGCATGTTTTCTGGTTGTCATGATAAATGTGTTGCTAAGGCTATCTTGAATCGTAAGCGGAATAATAGAAAACGGAATACCTCTAGGCCCACTAATGCTTCTAAGTCTGTGCTCGGTAAACCACCCTCTAGTGTTCCGACTACGCTCATTAATGTACCCTTAGAACCCACTTCACCTCCTAGGAAGAACTTATCACCTAGTGCATTCACTAAGACCAAAGCTAAGACTAGTTGGAGATGGCATAAATGGTTACATAATACACTTGGCTTTACATGGATACCTAAAATCATAAACATGTGTGTTTTACCTATAACTGCTTCGGAACCCTCTAACTCTTCGGGTTACACATCTACCTCTATTCCATCTGTGTCGTCTGTATTGAATGCAGGTGATACAGATCATCCTCTGGGTTGTTGATAGTGGATGTTCCTGGCACATGACATGCAATCTCAAACTGTTATCAAACTTTATTTCAAAGTTCATTGGCACTGTCAGGTTCGGGAATGATCACTTCGTAGCTATTATGGGCTACGAAGATTACATCAATGGTAACATCGAAATTAGCAGAGTTTATTATGTGGAAGGTCTCGGTCACAATCTCTTTTCAGTCGGTCAATTTTGTGATGGAGATTTGGAAGTTGCTTTTAGGGAGAAAACTTGTTTCATTCGTAATCTACAAGGAAACGATCTTATGTCTGGTCAATGCACATCAAGTCTCTACACTATCCCAATGCAAGACATGATTGCTTCATCTCCCATATGTCTACTTTCTAAGGCTACATCTACAAAATCCTGGATATGGCACCGTCGTCTCTCACATTTAAACTTTCAAACCATAACCAATCTTGCATCTTACAAACTTGTTGAAGGTCTCCAAAGATTTTGGTATTCTAAAGATCACCTTTGCTCAGCTTGTGAACAAGGGAAAAGCACTCGTGCTCACTTTCCTTCAAAGGTGGAACACAGCTCACAGCATGTGCTTCATCTTCTTCACATGGATTTGTGTGGCCCGATGCGCGTGCAAAAGACTAATGGCAAACGCTACATCTTGGTAATTGTAGATGACTACTCAAGATGGACTTGGGTTTATTTTCTTCGAAGTAAAGATCAAGCTCCACAGATGATCATTACCTTTCTCACAAAATTCAAGTTCACTCAGGAACACAGTCAGACAAATCGAACAGACAAGGAACGAATTTGTGAATCAAACTCTTCGTGCATTTTATGAGAAAGTGGGAATTGAGCATCAAACATCTATTGCACGAACACCAGAACAAAACGGAGTAGTTGAAAGGCGAAACCGTACGTTAGTGGAAGTTGCAAGAACAATGTTAATTAATGCTAAACCTCCAGATTACTTATGGGCTGAAGCCGTGTCAACTGCATGCTATACTCAGAATCGTTCAATGATTACCAAATGCCACAACAAAACACCTTATGAGCTTATCCACAACCGTAAACCGAATCTCAAACACTTTCATGTCTTTAGATCCCTTTGCTATCCGAATAATGATCGTGATGACTTTGGTAAGCTTAAAGCCAAAGCTGACATTGGAGTCTTTGTAGGATATTGTGAAAACTCTAAGGGTTTCTGGATCTGGAATCGTCATACAAGGGAGATTATGGAAACGATTCATGCAAATTTCGATGAGCTTACAGAAATGGATTCTGAGCATAACAGCTTGGAACCCAGACATAACCGTCTAAGCTTCCCCCAAACCCCATCATCAGCTGAACCTAGTTTACAACTAACTCGACGTCAAATGGAACAGGTATTTGCTCCTCTGTTTAGTGATGATATTAATGAACGTGCTCTAGCTGTATCAAATGTTTCCGCTGCTCAACCTGATCAAAATCCAATACCTAATACACCTGCTACAACAACTACTATTGAGGAAGCACCACTAGTTGATTCTACAACAACAATCGAACAAACCGCATCCAACGACGTTGAACAAGCTGATGATATTCTGAACAATTAAGTACCTCCACCTGCCGATTATGATCCAAATGCGTTCTTTAATCCGTTTGCAAATGTCTCTGCCACACCTGATGTTGTGGAATCATCTACAAGCCATTTGAATCCTCCCAATCTGCAGAATGTATATCAACATTAACCTTCCACACATCGTTGGACGAAAGACCATCCTTTTGAGAACATTATTGGCAACCTGAATCAACCAGTCGTAACTAGACAACGTCTTCACACAGACGGTGAACATTGCATTTATGCACTCACTGTCTACCAATCTGAAACTAAAAACATTAAAGATGCAATGACCAAAGACAACTGGATTGAATCCATGCAAGAAGAACTCAATCAGTTTAAACGTCTTGAAGTATAGGAATTGGTTGAAAGACCAACAGGGGTCTTCGTCATTGGTCTCAAATGGATTTGGAAAAACAAATTGGATATTGAAGGAGCCGTAATCAGAAATAAGTCACGTCTGGTGGCTAAAGGTTATAGACAGGAAGAGGGTATTGACTTTGAAGAATCATTCGCTTCGGTTGCTCGTCTTGAGGCTGTACGAATTTTTCTGGAATTTGCGGCTCACATGAACATTACGGTCTTTCAGATGGATGTTAAAACTGCTTTTCTCAATGGACAACTGAAAGAAACGGTCTATGTTAGCTAGCTAGAAGGATTTGTTGATCCAGAGTTCCATAATCATGTCTACAAACTGAAGAAGGCTCTCTATGGTCTCAAACAAACCCCTCGGGCGTGTTATGATAAGTTATCATCCTTTCTTATCGCCAATAATTTCGTCAAAGGTTTGGTCGACCCTACACTATTCATACAATATCACGGGGCACACATTTTAATCGTTCAAATTTATGTGGCTGACGTCATTTTTGGGTCAACACATCTAAAATACTCAAACGCTTTTTCAAAACTAATGAAGAAATATTTTGAAATGTCCATGATGGGTGAACTTACGTTCTTTCTAGGACTACAAGTTCATCAGTCACCCCGTGGTATTTTCCTAAGTCAGTCCAAATATGCCCTTAAAATTTTAAACAAACATGGAATGACAAGTTGTGACACCTATGCCACCCCAATGGCACACACCAACAAACTGGATGCTTATTTAAATGGGAAATTGGTTGACCCTACAAAATACCGAAGTATCATTGGGTCTCTCATGTATCTAACAGCCAGTAGACCTGACATTGTATTTTCAGGATATCTTTGCTCCCGTTATCAGTCAAGACCAACTGAGAAACACCTCTCTAAGACTAAAAGAATCCTCCGATACATCAAGGGAACCATTAACTTGGGGATCTGGTATCCGAAGGATTCTGGTTTTGAACTAATAGCTTTTTCATACGCTGATCACGCAGGTTGCTTAGATTCTTGGAAAAGTACTTCAGGTGCTCTACAATTTCTTGGTGATAACCGTGTCATGGCAATCGAAGAAGCAGGACTGTATATCGCTGTCATCAACAGAAGCAGAATATGTAGCCATGTCGGCGTGTTGTGCTCAAGTCATTTGGATGAGAACACAACTCAAAGACTATGGTTACGTATTTGACAGAATCCCAATGTACTGCGACAATCGAAGTGCCATTGCGATCTCGTGCAACTCTGTTCAAGATTCTAAATCAAAGCACATCGATCTTCGATATCATTTCATCAAGGAGCACGTGGAAAAGGGGACCGTTGAATTATACTTTGTGGGTACTGAATACCAACTGGCAGATCTTCTCACCAAAGCCTTAGCTCCTGCTAGGTTTACTGAGTTGGTCCACCGGATTGGTATGCGGTGTTTGACTCCAGAGGAACTGGATGAACTTTTAAAACAATCTTAAAACCAGTCAAACACCAAAACCTCTTTTGTAAATATTTTCAAAAACAAAATACAAAAATATAAAATCTGCTAAAACCACAAAAATATTCTTCTATCTATATTTCTTTTTCAACATGGCAAGTACAAATCTTCCGTCATCACTTTAATCTTTCAAAATTCTGTATTTTCTCGGTCAAGTGATGAGGGGGAGAAAGTAAATATTTTTCGGTTTCATAAAACCTTGTACTTGCATGTTATCTTATTCCGATTGTTTCTTTGATAATGGTGGTCACATTTCTGTTTTACTGACACTTCCAGGACTCAAATTTATAAAATTTCATTATTTCTTAAGTCGAGGGGGAGTGTCGTCAAGTTTCTTTCCAAATATCATTCTTTACGTAACCTAAATGGAAGTTATGGGCGTTGGATGAAAATGGTTAAGGTTAAGGGACTAAAATTGTCAAAAGTCTAAACTATTTTTTACAAAACATCTCCACCAAATATCTCTTCACATTTATTACTACATTTAATATTTTACCAACCTTCATCCACGCTCCAAAATCATTACACAAATCCGTGTTATAAATCATGTTTGGGTGTTTGCTGTTAAAATGGTTTTGATTTGTTTGATTACAAACAATGGTTTTGATTTGTTTCAAGATCCAGCAGCTTGAATTGTCCCTAGGCATGAATTTGTGTTCTACGCATAAGCTTATGAACACATAATCATGTTTGGGTGTTTGCTGTTAAAATGGTTGTGTTAAAATTAGGGTTCATACGCGTGATTTGGGTGTTTTCATAAGAGAGTGTTTCTGGTTAAAAAGATGGTTGTGTTATGTTTTTGACATGTTTAATTGACCAAAACCTTGCTTGAAACATACCCAGAAACATTAATTTGGTGAAAACTAAGAATTAGGGTTTATGTTCATACGAATTAGGTATTCTTGATTCATGAAGGTTTTGATGTTAAAACTTGTTTAAGTCAACTCATTTGCCCTCTAAGATATCCCAGAAAAAATTTGGTGTCAATACTATGGCTAGATTTCATACTCGTAATTTTTGAATCCTAGGGTTTAAGTTTTACGCGTAAGCATATCCTACGCATAACCAGTTTTGATTGAGACTTCATCTTAAACTAAAAGGGATTGAATAAATGTGTTAATGATGATGTTATGATGAATTTGTTTCAGGTTTTACGCGTGAAATATTCAGAATCACGGTTAACTGAGTTTCTACGCATAAGGATCACCTTACGCGTAGAGTGTTATGCGTAAGAGAAATCTTACGCGTAACCTTTACGCGTAATGTTCTACAAAGGGGACTACGCGTATCCTGTGAAAGATATGCGTAAACAGTAAGCTTTACGCATAAAGCTTTACGCATAAGGTTCACTCTTACGAGTAAGCCTTACGCGTAAGCTCCCATATACGCTTACGCGTAAGCTTTATTCCTAAGGCTCTCTTTTCCTACGCGTAAGTCAAGATCCTACGCATAAGCTTATGCTTACGCGTATGACCACAACTGTTTACGCATAAGCTTGGAACTTTACGCCTAAGCCTTATGTTAACCAAAATTATGAAGTGTTATGCGTACAAACTTGTAAATAAACAAATCATAACGTCACGAAACCATAATGTCATTAATAAGCTTAAATGGTTAATATGTTGTGATAATTAGTGAAAATTTGGACTTTAAAACTCAAAGTTAATAAACTCACGAAACTTTTCACGACTACCTTGGACTATTGGTCTAACAAGTGACATTGGACTCATAACAATCGTTAACATATCATATTCAATAATTCGACAATAAAATCAACTGTTAACTAACATAATGTCTTTCGATATGTTGGTTCTTTTGGCTAAATGTCTTTCAGATCACGATATGGACATTCAAATGGAAAATGTTGATGCACCAAACGTTCTCTCAATTGAAGACATCTTCCCCAACGGTTACACAATGAAGATTGGAAAGAATAACCTCAGAGTCGACTTTGAAAATTTCACTTGCTCGGAGTCTTCTTGTCAGATTGCTGTGGATATTCTGAATACTCACCCATACCAGAACATGCTCAAAAACTCTGCTGTTGTGCCGGAGATCTATGTTCACCAATTATGGCCCACGATACAAAAGGTCAGAGGTCAAAGTGCTGTGACGGTGACGCTTAATAACAAACAAGTCACCATCACTCTTGCAGATTTAAGGGTTGTTCTTCTTCTTCTAACCATTGAGCCTACTGATTTCTCTGCTACTCCTACAGAAGAGGTCGTTCTCCAGTTCATGGTTGACATCGGCTATGATGAAGCTGTTGGGGTTATCACAAAACACTCCTCAGTAGATCTCAAGAATATTCCTCAACAACATGGAGAACATGTACATTATGATTGCTAAATCCGTTTCGGACGTACATTGGCTATGAGCATCCGAAGCTCATGGAACTTCAAATCTTTTGGGGCACGGTCAACATGAAACACATGAATTTGCAGCTCGATCCTGGGACGACATGATGACTTACTGAAAAGGCGGCTCCAAGATACCTTATGTCAGATACACAAAATTTTTGATCAATAGGATTCTTGAAACCAATCCAGATATTCCCCAAAGACTTGACGATCCCAACCATCACTCCGTGCTGCTTGAACCCACACTCAACATAGTAAGATTCAAAGAGTCAACCATGAAGAAATAGGGTGTAGTGTTACCAGATCATCTTCTTTCTGATGTTATCAAAGGACTTCAATCGTACAAACGATATCTGGTAGTAGTTGAAGCAAGCAAAGTAGGGTTCATTGATGCAAAGTCTTCTGGTCTACCTGTTAGGAAGACCAGGAGAGGCAATGCAGGAAGTGTTACAAGCACTGAGAGTTCCCTCAAGTATCCAAAGAGGAATCCTTCTCGTAAAAGGAAAGTTCCATTAAAGGAAGCTATCCCCATTCCTAAACCAGAACCTAAACTAATGGACAAGGACTCGGAGGACACTGAAATGGACGAAGAGGTTTTCTACTCTGAAACTCCAATCGATGACACTTTGACAGTAGCCAAACCTCTAAGTCCCAAGGCTGATAAAGGAAAAACTCTAGTGCAAGAGCAGGAAGAAGAGAGCTTAGAAGAAGAGCCACTGGATGAAGACAGAGACTATAGAAAGAAAGTGAAGAATCTCATACTACAACATGTTGCTCAGGAATTTAACCGTGAACAAACTCGTAGCCTCGGAGGGTCAAGTGGTGGTGCACTAACTACACCAATTTCCGATGCGGTTAGTCAACCCGATAAGGGAACTGGTACCACCACCCACGAACAACAACAAAAGCGACTTGAGGATTCTATCACCTATGAATTTGAGGAACCAGAAATGGAGAAGTCTGATAAAATTCCTGATGAAGATGCTGAGGCTGCAGCTAAAGAAAAAGCAGAAAAGGAAGCTCAAGCTCAAGCAGATGAAGAAGCCAGGATTAAGGTGCGAAGAAATGGCTAAAACTGAAAAAGAAGCCAATATTGATTATGATGATTGTCTTCTAGATAGTCCCTTAAGCTCAAGGAACAAACTTCGAGCCACCAAAGGACCCTGAGCCTCCTCATGAATCATCATCGTCAGACTCATCTTTTCACTCATCTCCACCACCATCCAAAGCCACCACAAGATCCGCATCCAGTAAAGAAACCTACCGACACTTGGGCATCACGAGCTAAGTCTAAGACTGTTAAAGCTGTCAGGAAAGCAAGAAAGAAGAATGTAGTCAACAAGAAATTAGATCATCTTGCGGACATAATCAATCTACTTTAGAAAGTGATAAACGAGATGTTGGGAGAAAGGGAACAAATTCAACAGCTTCTTAACAGAGATATCCAAGGGGAAATGAACAGGACTGCCAGAGAGTATACTCACAAGTTTCTTCTCGACACTGTCCCTGGCGTGACAAGAGATGTTCCCCACGGACAACTCTATCCGAATCTCATGCGATTGGCCAAACAAACAATAAGATCACGCCTTTACATTACAAATCAACCCAACTAAGCCTATAGCTTTCTCCGATCTGAGACTTGGTTTCCAAGCTTGTACTTCAAATGTCAAAGCGATGCACACGTTTACCTCTTACGAAGGTAAAGCTGTTGACACATTATTTGGATTATCAACTTAAAACGTCATGCAAAGCGGCAGCTAAAACGGCCAAGCGTCCAAGAGACGATGATGATCAGGATAAGGATAAAGATAAAGAATCCAAATGCAAGAAGTCTAGTGAATCCTCCTCCATGCCTCCACCACCCCCAAAGGACCTCCACCTAAAGAAGATCTCATCCACGTTCTGCTGCTACTGAAAAACCTCAAGACTCTGGGTTACCACCATCAACAGAGAAAACCAGTGATCATTTCGAATACACTGGTGGTGACGATGAAGAGATCCCAGAGCCCCAACAACAACCCACCTCTCCCGACACAACAAAGAAACCAGAGTCCTCTTCAAAGCCAAAGAAGAAGAAGACTAAGACCAATGTTGTCTCCTGGCTAGATGACGATACAACCGAAGAATACAACTGGTTTTCTAGACTTGTTGATGCTACTCTCTCATTACCAGAAGGTCACGAAATGGTAGATGGCCGTACTATGGAGCATGTGAAGCTGATTCAAGAAAATATTAGAGTGAAGAAGATGACTAAGGCTGAGCTAAGGGGAATAAAGAATGATGCCTTTCAACTGCTTAAAGACAGCTCAGAAAGTGCAATTGAAGTCGACTACCACCTCGACAACATTGCACGAGCCATGTCGAACAATATCGATTGGCTCAATCCCGAAGCTAACATCGACTTCACAAGACAAGATAAAGCTCCCTACTACACTGATTGGACCAAACCTCTACCAACAATTAGCCGACCGGATCAACCTCAAATTCCATACCGTTACTTCTTCAACAATGACCTCGAGTTTCTTCTATATGGTAGCGATGTTACAAGGAAGTACGCTAAATCACTCACATTTCCTTTCCCAGCGGCAATCTACTCTCACAATCCAGCCATCGAGGAAGAAGCTACACATATGTTTTCTAAAAAAGTGGAAAAATATGACCTTGATGCGATGTATGGGATTCATCATTGGCTGAGCGAAGAATCTTCTCTGTGCCCGAGTTCTTAAGTCTAAAAAGGAAGTGTATAGTGAAAAACGGATCATTGCAATTAAGAATGTTACCCACTGCGTCGAGAAGTGGGACTACACATTCCTCAAGAACATTCGGTCAAGCGACAAGACAAAAGGATTATGAATTACGTGGCGGAGTTTTCACGGAGAAGCTATCACTAAATGACATTGAAGATATGTATCTCGCTAAGGTGCAAGGACGAATGCGACATTTCTCCACAACTATCCAATGCGAGTACATCAAGTCATTATTAATCTCCATCAGTAGCATTGCGATCCAAGAACGTGTAGAGGACATTCAGCTTGCTGTTGAATCTTATCAAAAATGGGTCAATCTCACAAAACCTCAACTAGACTTTCCCGAAATCAACCGACTTCCTCAATATACCCTTATCAAGAAACCATTTGGGGTAGTCTACAGTGAACTACACACTACAATTGTTTCATGGCGTGTAAAGAGCTTCACAAGTTTGGGGATCACACGTTGAAGAAAGTTAGGGACGGGCTAGCATATAGATTGAAAGAGATTCATGATGGCATTGGGTCACCGAAGCGATGGAATTCGAGGGAGAGAAGGGATGTTAAGAAGCTCATTACACGGATTGATGAAAGGTTGTTTAGGCGGGATCAGTTCAGAACATTGGAGAGTTTTTGGTGGTGGAGTCCAAGCATATCTCTCACGCAGCTATCAACGTCGAGCAAACGCATTCCCGGAGTTATTGCTAGAATACCTGATTCTCCTGGTACCTTTTGATCTGTTTCTCTTATCATATTTTGGATGTGTGATTTATATCTAACTATGGCTTGTGCACACATAACAGTGTACAACCCATACTTGTAATGAAAGGACCATGTGGTACGCATCAGTGCCACAATCCTATAAAAGGAGCGAAAGCTTCTTACTTTTGAGTAAAACTAATCAAAACTTTCATTTTCAAAGTTTTGCTCAAAAGAACAAGTACTTTCCCTTATGATTTTCAAAACCTCAAAAGTTTATATCACTTGTTGAGGGGGAGTATTTGCTTTAAAACTTTGTTCACAAAATTGTTCTTCTTGGTAATCTTCCCACAAAACTCGAAATGGACATATTCGATATCAAATTTTGTTAAAAACAACATTTATATGCCATTTTTGAGGGGGAGAAAAATTATGTGATAAGAAATATGTTGTGAATTACTACTGAATTGTCGTGCCAAAGACTTAACCAATGAATTGACGAAATATTAAATGTTAGTAACTCGAAAAGACTTGTCCGGGACGGGTGATAATTTCAAGCTAGTTCGCTAGTGATGTAAACGTGTCTCGCAAAGGACTTGTCTTAGTAGAATGTACCATTCGAGAAACTCTTGATAGACATGAACTTTGACGGGTTTGACAACCTTCGAGGTTTGTCCACACCTTCAAGGTAGTTATTAGAGCTAGTTGTCACCTAAAAGCTGACCAAGTAACTCTTTAACTACATAGCGTAACCGTGTCTCGCGGTTGTATATCTCGACTTGATCAATTCAAAAGTGCGCGCTCTTCTCTCACCGTGAAAATTTCTATCAAAATACTTAAGCACGTGTGGATGGGGAGTATTTCTGCCAAATTCTAAACTCTCAACAGTGGTACTAAATGCTTTTACTCATAACCACTTTGAGAGATTTTCAAGATAATGGTTTTATGGCAACATAGGTTAGTCATAGAGTTATAAGGTGACTAAGGTTAGGAATAACCTTCTATGATCGCCCTTGAGCGAGGAGGGATCTACCCAGGACACCACCAATAGTTAGAATTTAGAAGTCCTTAGGTATGATTATAAAAAGGAGAATATGAGAATTGGAGAAAGAAGGAGTTGAAGAATTAAAAAGAAAAGTAAAGAAAAGGTTGAAAATAAATAGCCCTCAGTTATTCAACATAGGGCGGAACCGGGTTCAGTTCATATGCTCTTGGTTGTCACTTGATGACACCTTGATATTGAAGATCAAAGTCGTCATGAACCCAGTGACGCATGCACTAAACCTTCTTAGCCACCCAAGTTTCTCTCAAAGCGTTTTCATTCTCAGGGGAACTCTACATAAACTATCGGCTTTCTCTTAGAGATTGCCCGTATTAAAAAAGGAGACCCTCTCCCTAGTCTTCGCTCAGGAAAACCAAAGCGCACTATTGAGTCTAGAGCCACGAGATTCATCAAAAAATCTCTTAGGTACACTTGACATTTCCTCAGTTGTCATTTGTTGGGAATTATGTGAAGTAGGATTTCTGCTGTCATTACTGCCGAAGGTTTCTGCTGAAGTAGAAGCAGAATCTACTGAAGAAGTGATTCTACTGAAGAGTACAAGCATTGCCGTGTTATTCACTGAAGGGTGAAAGCTGACTAGGATCAGACATGCGCTAATAAACACTTGTATTAAATGCTAACTCATTATTATCTTTGAACGGCCCGAGGTTAGCATGGGTTTTATTGTATTGCTCAATATAGTTTAGTGTATTAGTCATTAAATGCATGCTTGCATGTTTAGTCGATTGGGTAGTAATAGATTAGGGTTCCTTGTTTATAAAAGGGACCTCATAGTTTGTAATAGATAAGTCATCGGAAACATAGAGTTTCAGGGAATAAATAGATCCATAGAGGATCTAAGTGTTCTTAGTAATAAAAACTTGTGTTTACATTCCGCTTTAGAACACGAGTTGTAGAGATTTTCTATTAGTTTGCCTATGATTACATAGGCACACTAGATCCACAGTGCTAGATCTTTCAAGGTCTGGAGGTGTGTACAACGTGTGTAAAACGTTCATCACGTGGTTTCGAGCCTCGGGGAGAGTCTCTACGATACCGAGAACCTTATTTTCCTCACCCACATACAACCAAAAACTTATTCACAATGCCTGGAACCGATGATGAATCAGATGTCACAAACACCAACAACAACAACATCATCAAAAAACCACCTCATGCAGCAACTTAGTCTCTCCAACAGTAATGGCAAGTTTCCTTATCTGAAGAAGGAAGAATATGATCTGGACAATGAAGATGCAGAACTGGATCTCCAATATTGATTGGAATCTATAGGAGATAGTAAAAATGGCAACGACCTAAAGACCATCCCGGATCTTGATGGTAAGTTCACCATTGCTCCTCCCAAAACTGTTGAAGAGGTTTTGGCGTGCAAAAGAGCACAAGGTAAGACAATCCTCCTTCAATCAATTCCGAAGATCACTTAGGTGATTTTCACCACATGGTTGATGCAAAGGACATCTGGATGGCTCTTAAAGCTAGGTTTGGTGGTAATGAAGAGTCCAGAAGAATGAGGAAGTCCATGCTTAGACAACACTTCCAAGAGTTCAATATTTCTGAAGAAGAGGGTATCCACAAAGGATACGACAGGTTTCACAAGATTCGAGTCAGCTAAACCAGGTGAATGCAAAACGACAATGATGATAGCAACTCTAAGTTCCTTCGATCTTTGCCTCCATCTTGGTTGCATGTGAGTATAGCCCTGAAAGCTAAAGGTGGGCTGGACATGCTCACTTTTGACGAGCTATACAACACACTCAGATCTCTTGAACCTGATGTCAGATCTCCCTACCGTGCAACCTCCTCTGGTCATTCAACCTTTGTTGGGACATCCCACTCGAATATGATGATGCATGCTTCAAGTCCATCTTATTTACCATCATCATCCTATCGTCCCACTCCTTCACATCCTCAAGCTAAGACTGGAAGTATATTGGAGGATGTCCTTCACTCCTTTGTTGCTGATTATGACACTCAGCAGCATCTTGTATATGAAGACTTTGACCAAGTGGACCCACTTGAGATGGAGGAGATGAAGCTGAAATGGCAAGTGGCCATGCTCTCAGTGGATATCAAGAGGTTTGAAGAGAAGGCGGGAAGGAAGTTTGGATTCAAGGGAAAGGATCCAGCTCGATTTGACAGGAGAAAGGTCAAGTGTTTCTCTTGCCACCAGATGGGTCATTTCTCGAGGGAATGCAAAGACAGGAAGAGTGGAGAGAGTACCAGCTACAATACCTATCAGAGAATCGAGAAGGAGCTAGCACCGGCTCTTGTCACCTTGGATGAACAGGTCAACTGGGGTGCTCATGAACCTGTGAATGTGGAAGCTGCGTCTGAGAGAAGCTTGGCTGGCCAGGTGCACTTCAGAAGATAGGCATGATCAGTTGCCTTCATGGGTCTTTCGGTACACAAGCTGTATATTTGGTTGTAGTGAAAGATATCAATGAACGAAAGAAGAAGCATGATACTATGAAACCTAGATACAATGCATGCTATGTTGATAATGAAGCTTATAAACTTTCGTTAAAAACATTAGAAAGACAAAAGGTTTGGTTTCAAAAGAATCATATTGCTTATGAAGAAAAGATTAAGGTGCTTCAATTTGATCTAGATATTGCAAAAATTAACTTGAAACGCACTGAAAAGGAAAAAGCTGATACTATTACTGAGAATCTAGAGCTTAAAGAGAAACTTGTTGAGGAAATAGCTAGACATAAACAATGGTTGATATCAGGTGACGATCTAGCTAAAGAACTCTATAGTAGTCAGTCAGTGAACTCTGGAATAGGTTTAGGTTTTCAAAAGTATGTAGGTTTGGAAGCTAGGAATGATGGGCGTAAATCTACACCTGCAAGCTTAGAACATTTTAGAAAGGAAGGTGATTTGCATGCTGTCCCTGGACCTATTAAAGGTGAATTCATGCCCTTGACCTGTCTATTCTGTTGACTTTGATGGATCACACCATCTGTATGGCAAAAAGTCAAAAGACTTGCCAGACAACGATGCTTCATCTTATGATTTTGTCTTTTTTCTCGACAGTGACAATTCATCGGATCAAGGATCTACTTACAGCTGTGATCAAGTGACAAGTCAGACCTTCCCAAGCCCTCACCTGAGCCTACACCCAAGCCTGCACCCAAGACTATCTACAAGCCCTCTAGGATAGCTGCTGAGGAATCAACTTCCAAGCCTGTTTCTACTGAAGTCTTGTCTTTTACATCTTTGCATAATTTGTCTGTTAAAAACAATTCTTTTAATGTTTTGGTTTAAATACTTCTACATGTAATCGAACATCTTCTTTGTTGAATCCATCTTCCAAAAAGAAGACTTGTTTTGTTTGTGGAAGTAAATTTCATTTAATTAAGGATTGTGATTTTCATGAGCAAAGATCAGGTGCATGTGCTCTTCAGTAGAAACCAAGACCAGTGTGGACCAATGTTAAAATTATTCCACCATATGTCCCTCAAGCTAGAACTGACCCTTCTTGGAGGAAATCTCCTAATAGACCTTATGTGCAACCCACTAGCCCATACTTTAAACATGGTTATTGGCCTGCATATGTTGACTCTATGAAAATTAGGAAAGGATGTTGGGGCAACTGCTGTCAAGTCCTCAGCAGGCTGTTCTTGGAAAAATAAAAGACCTAACTATCAATGGAAAACCAAGAACAATGGTGGATCTTACTCTTTTGCTAAACCTAAATCTAATGATCCAGAAGGCAGGTTCAAGTCGTGATGACTTGAGCCTCCTCGGTATACTAAAATTCATTTGTATATATGTTTGTTTTTATAGGATCATGCCCTTAAACATAAAGATATTGGTATTGTTGATAGTGGTGTTCAAGGTAGTATGTCAGTAATAGAGATATGATGCACAATTTTGTTCCTATTGAAGAAGGAGGGAATGTGACCTTTGGTGGAAGTGATGGTAGAATTACTGGTAAAGGCACAATCAAGACACCTCTTCTGAACTTTGAGAATGTGTACTATGTTAGGGAGCTTCAGAACTTCAACTTGTTCTCTGTCTCACAAATTTGTGACACCGAGAACAAGGTACTCTTCGAAAATGAATGAATGTCTTGTGCTTTCTAAAGAGTTCAAGCTTCCAGAAGATACCTCAATTCTGCTAAGAGTCCCTCGAACTCACAATCTATACACATTCAACCTCAATGAAGTTCACCACGATGGTAACCTCACACATTTCTTTGGCTAAAGCATCATTGGATGAGTCCAATAAATGGCATAGGAGAATGGCTCATGTGAATTTCAAAACTATAAACACTCTCTCCAAAATGGGTCTTGTCGAAGGTCTTCCCACCAAAGTGTTCTCCAATGATCATAATTTTGTTGCATGCAACAAAGGAAGCAACAGAGCATCCTACAAAGGTCATCGCTGCAGTGAGCATCATCTCTGAACCTCTTCAGATGTTACATATGGATCTATTTGGTCCAACTCAAGTCAGAAGCATTGATCACAAGTTCTATTGTTTGGTCATCACGGATGGTTATAGCAGATTTTGCTGGGTGTTCTTTCTAAGAACTAAAGATGAAACAACTCTGTCTGAAAGACTTCATCACTCTCGTTGAAAATCAGTTGAATAAGAAGGTTAAGGGAATTCGGTGTGATAATGGGACAGAGTTCAAGAATGCCATTATTATAGAACTCTGTAGGTCTAAAGGGATAAAGAGGGACTATAGCAATCCAAGAACCCCGCAACAAAATGGGGTGGCTGAAAGAAAGAATAGGACCTTGATTGAGGCCGCAAGATCTATGCTTGCAGACTCCAAACTGCCCACTATGTTTTGGACTGAAGCTGTTGGCACGGCTTGCTATGTGCTTAACAGGGTCTCCATTACTAGACCTCACCTCAAGACACCATATGAACTTCTCTTTGGGAAGGTTTCTGTCATTCATTACCTCAAACCTTTTGGTTGTCAAGTGACCATTCTAAACACCAGTGATCCGTTGGGGAAGTTTGATGAGAAGGCTGATGATGGCTATATTGTGGGTTATTCAGCTAATAGCAAGGCTTATAGAGTGTACAACTTATCTTCCAAGAAGATTGAGGCGTTGAACTGAGATACCGGAGGATAAGCCCAATGTTCAAGGACAGGGTCATGTGTGGTCTTTTGACCTCGACTACCTAACTGATTATCTAGGGTATACTAGACATATGGCTAACCAAAGTGCAGCCTCTCAAGAATTTCCCACTAACTATGCAGGGTACCTTGGATCTGACTCGGAAGTGAATTTGAAGATGATGAACATCCCATACTTGTGCCTTCTTTCTCCCCTAACAATGTTGCAGGTAATTCTTCAAGAGATACTGGCGAGCGTGAAGATGAATCACACTATGCTGAGGACCTTGCTAGGCTTTAGACTCAAGAATTTGCAGCTAAGCTTGAAGCTGAAAAAGTGACTGGGGAGCTTGCAAATGAGGCTGTCAGTGGAAACCATTTTTCTGTGACGATCACCCGATCTCCGTCATCAAATCTGTAGCTTCGTCTGTTACTACTCCACTCCTTAGGGTGTCCACAGACTTTGGGGAACCGTATACTCGCTTTCCAAGTCCTTCAGATCTTGGAAATCATCAACCCAAATCCGGCATTTTCTCCTCACCTTCCTATGACACAACTTTTGTACCAACTGTGAAGAATCTTGAACCTATCATTGAAGTCAACCCCACTGCTACTAAAAGAATCAACATTACTCACCCTCAATCCAATATCATTGGAGACATTCTAGCTCCTGTTAGAACTCGAAAGGCTATCTCTAGCCCTAAATTTGGACAAGTTGCTTTTCTTTCCTATGTCTCAAATCAGCAAAGAGACAATCACTCAGACTACAAGCATTGTCTGTTTGCATGTTTTCTTTCCCAAGTAGAACCAACCGGTGTCTCTCAAGCTCTTGAAGACTCAAGCTGGATTGAGGCAATGCAAGACGAAATGCAACAGGTTCAGAACCAACAAGTTTGGATCTTGGTACCTTTACCAGATGAGAAATATGCTATTGGAACTAAATGGATTCTGAAAAACAAAAGAGATGCACGGGGTGTGGTGATTAAGAACAAAGCAAGATTAGTAGCTCAAGGTTACAGGCAAGAGGAAGGGATTGACTATGATGAAGTGTTTGCACCTGTTGCAAGAGTAGAGGCCATTTGAATTTTCTTGGCATATGCCTCTTACATGGGCTTCATGTTATATCAGATGGATGTTAAAGGTGCCTTTCTGTATGGAGATATTGAAGATGAAGTTTATGTCACACAACCCAAAGGATTTGAAGACCCAGATCATCCTAATCATGTTTACAAAGTCGTTAAAGCTCTCTATGGACTTCATCAGGCACCAAGGGCCTGGTATGCTAGGCTTTCATCATTTTTGCTGAAGCATGGCTAGAAGAGGTATTGATAAAACTCTTTTTCTGAAGAAGAACTCGACAGATATCATACTTGTGCAAGTGTATGTGGATGACATCATTTTTGGATCCACTAAAGATGCTTGGTATAGGGAATTCGAGGATCTGATGAAGGGAGAATTTCAGATGAGTGCCATGGGAGAGCTCACTTTCTTTGGGTCTCCAAGTTCAGCAAAGGATGGGAATATTTATCAGTCAGATAAATATGTGAGGGACATGTTGAAGAAATTCGGCATGGAAGGTATCAGGACTGCCACAACTCCTTATGAAGCTCCAAAAACAAAAGCCAACAATGATCCAGATCTACCGTGAATGTTCATTTATATCTGATCTATGATTGGTTCATTATGTATAACGCTTCAAGACCATATATTACCTTTGCTGTAAGTGTGTGCTCTCGACATCAAGTCACTCCACTTACTTCCCATCTCAATGCAATCAAGAAGATCTTTAAGTACCTCAAAGGCCAACCTCTTTTGGGCCTTTGGTACCCGAAAGAGTCTCCTTTTAAGTTGGAAGCATATAGTGACAGTGATTATCTTTGGTGCAAATCTGGATAGGAGATCCACAACGGAGGTGTCAATTCCTTGGAAAGAGATTGATCTCGTGGCAGTGCAAGAAACAAACCGGTGTGGCTACCTCAACTCTGCGAGTATGTTGCTCTTTACCAAGCTGCGTGGGCAAGTACTATGGATCCAAAACCAGTTCTTTGACTATGGGTATAACTTCATAACACAACTCTTTTTATTGATAATCGAGTACCATATGCATTGTAAAAATCCAGTTTTCAGTGAACCAAACATATTGAAATCAGACACCACTTTATAAGAGATGCATATGAAAAACATTTGATAAATGTGGCTAAAATTCATACAGATGATAATGTGGCAGATCTATTAACTAAAGCTTTTGATGGACCAAGGTTTCAACACCTAGTGGTCAATATTGGGATGCTTAACCCTTAACTGCCTAGTTTAAGGGAAGGCATATGCCTCAAGATATTTGGTCTTATTTGTTTTACTTTGTAGTTCTTGTATTGTTTGTTAGTTTCTTAGTGTTAAAAAAAAAAAAATCTTTTGCAGTTTTGTCTTTGAGGTTTTTAACTCACGGATATACCTTGTGTGTATCAAAGAGTTGGCTAGTCAAAGGGTGCAGCTTTGGTAAAGACATGTCAAATCGTTGATAGTGTAATGGTTTGTTCAAAATCATAGGGTCTGCAACCACCCATGCTTAATTGCTGAGAGTTGTATGGTCCTCAATTCACCATGGTCTATTCCTTATTGGAATCCAAGAATTGGCTAGCCACCGTATTATGGATTGTGGTAAAGGCAACTATCTCCATATTTGGTTATCAATTCACCAATTCTAAGAATTGACTAGTCCCGAGCAAACGGCTACAGGTAAAGACACCTCAAATCCGTTTATATAGTTGCTGATTTGCTCATAAATCAGATGGTTATCAATGTACCATAGTTTGAACTTAACTTTCGGCTACTCCCGGTGGAATGGCTCTGGTAAAGAGACATCAAATCCATTATTTTCAATGATTCACCTCTCTCAGATGTTAACACACTTGGATGTGATGAGAATAGTATGCAACTGATAAGTATTGATGTACATTATGTCATGTGTTGCTGCAAAGACATGGAGTTTCAAAGGTTGATCATCATAAAGATGAGTTTGTTATTGGTTCTTTGCTCTTGATGTGAAAACAATCCTCTAGTACTGAAGTCTCAAAGATCTTTCAAGGTCGAGGCGGAACTTAACAAGTCAAATTCCAGTTTAGGGGAGGATTGTTGGGAATTATGTGAAGTAGGATTTTTGCTTTGTCATGCTAGAAGGTTTCTGCTGAAGTAGAAGCGAATCTGCGAAGAAGTGATTCTGGTATTCTTTGGCGAGAAGGGTGAAAGTCGACTAGGATCGAGCATAAACTCTTGCGTATTAAATGCTAACTCATTATTATCTTTGAACGGCCGAGGTTAGCATGGGTATTGTTATGCTTGCTCAATATAGTTTAGTGTATTAGTCATTAAATGCATGCTTGCATGTTTAGTCGATTGGGTAGTAATAGATTAGGGTTCCTTGTTTATAAAAGGGACCTCATAGTTTGTAATAGATAAGTCATCGGAAACATAGAGTTTCAGGGAATAAAAAGATCCATAGAGGATCTAAGTGTTCTTAGTAATAACAACTTGTGTTTACATTCCGCTTTAGAACACGAGTTGTAGAGATTTTCTATTAGTTTGCTTATGATTACATAGGCAACACTAACGATCCACGAGTGCTAGATCTTTCAAGGTCTGAGTGTGTACAACGTGTGTAAAACGTTCATCATCATTCCATAATAAGAACGCAAGTGATATATTATCGAGTCCTACGGATCTTAAGCAATGCAGTAGAACATTTATGAGAGGTCACACACGTGATCCTCATTGATTGAATAAAACTCTGCCGGAATCAACATCAAGCGATACGGCCAGCGGGTCACCGGTAACTCCTTGTGGGTTCGCTTAGTGTGTCTCAAACGGTCTCTAATGTGGGGTGATGCTTGTGTACCTCATCGACTCATCTAAACTGTAGATGTAATTGGTACATTCGCGTTATCTCACTTGTGGGACTCGATTCGAGGAGCGACCTTTGTGAGAATTAGAGTTATGTTTTCACACTATGTAACATTATGCCTTCAGTTCAAAATTGTAGCGTTGGATTATTTCTAGCCCATATGTTTTCTTCTTATGGATGCTGCTTGGTGGAAAAGACGTGCTGATTCTCCACATGCTATACCAACTTCACATCATATATGAAGTTCTCACAAGATCAAAAGCAACACAAAGTCAAAATGATTCTTCATCAACTTAAGAATCTACAAAGTTTAAAGACTTAGAGAACTACATCAACACTGAAATCTAACGTTAAAGAGTGTGTGAGCATGTTGGAGAAAGGCGTGGAACCTGGGCAATGAAGCGGACTCATGGATACCAACAACATCTTATCACTACATACAAGAACAAGATCAAAGAAAAAGATAATGAAGAGCGTCAAAGCTAAAAAATTCAAAGTAAACAAGATCCTACACTAGGAGATTGTTCGAATCAAGACACTTCTTCTCACAAAGAAAGAAGAATGTGGAGAAAGCGTCAAAGCTACTATTACATCAGCACCTACAACGTTATCACTCAAATCATTAATCACCAACACTTAGGGGGAGATTGTTGGAATCACTTCTAAACTAGATTACAAGTGTTAGTAATTAATATGTAATAGTTAGCTTAATTAGGCCTTTATGTTTGTTATTATGCTTAGGCTTATGTTGAAGGCCCATAAGCCTAGCCCAAGCCTAATAAGGAAAGAATGGACTAGGAGTGTTGCCTAGCTCCTATCTCTATAAATAGTTTTGTAAACTCCCATTTGGGAGTTGGTTGTTCATTTAGTTTCAATACTCACGCATAAACCTTTCTTATATTCCTACACATTATTGCTTGTTTGTGTTCAACCGATCTATTCTCTTCTCTACTTTTTATATTGATGCTTGTGTTACATAATTGGGAACCTAACATTATCTTCTATCTATCACAACTTTAGCCTACTCAACTTTATTTTTTGTTCACATACTTTATTCATCTCATCTATTCATTGGCATTAAAGCCATATCATACTACTTCACTCTTTAAGCTTTAATCATGCATCAAGCATTCTGATATGTGCTTAAACACATATCTTTTGTTTATCAAAACTGACCCAAAATAACCAAGAAAGAGCTGTTTATTGTTAACATTTGCGTGTTTCTTGAGTTTTTACATGTGCAGTTGAGATATGACAAAACAGGACAAAAGCCAAAACCAAAGAAACCGAGCACGAGAGAAGAAGAATGCAAAAAGTTGAGGTTGGGAAGGAATTTGCAAGTTTGGACAATCAATTCTCAAAATGGCAGTTTTAGTCCCTGAAGATTCAGAATTGTCATGTTTAGTCCTTGGAAGATTCAAAAGTTGCAAATTCAGCCCTTGGATTATTTGAGAATGACAAGAATGGCCCTTGGAGAAAGATTTGATTCTGATTTGGTCCACGGATTTTCGAATTAACATCTTTAGCCCTTGAAGTTACACCTTGAATCTAATATTTATCCCAAGTCCAAATTATTAAAGCCTTGGCCCAAATTTATGTCCAAGCCCAACATCCAACCCGTCCAACCCGTCCACCAAATGAAATACCCAACCCATGACCCGAATATCACTTAACCCAGGTCAAACCAAAACCCGGTCAAAACAAACCAAACAAATATTAAAAATCCCACACGCGCCAAAACATTTACCCCAATCCCCCAAGCCAGCTAATGAAGAACCTAAAACACCCACACCATCAATTGATCAAATTAGTCTAATAGAAGGGTAATAGCGTACTTTCTCGACACATAAGCGACACCGCGGATGCCAGGTTGGCAATCGTGTGTCACATCCCTAAAACTCTGATTGGTGCAAGGCATGGCAAAATGATCTAGGGTAGATATTGATGGGATGAGGTGTATACATGATCCAAGGGGTGAAAACACTCGAGAGAAAGCACAAGCTCATTCAGTCCTTCTACTCAGACCTCAAAGCATTGGCTATATATACCCTTTCATTTCTCTGTTGTAAATAAGTAGAGTAGATATAGAGTAAGAGTAGTGTAGTTTTAATTTCCTGAGTAGAGTTAATCATTTAAGTTTTCAGTACTATTAGTTTTAAAATTCTTGTATTTCAATTCAAATATTGTACTCCATTTTCAATTAATGAAAGTATTTTTAGTTTCAGTTTCTCATAAATCTCATATTACTATTTTATAAGTTTTTTATAAAGTATTTGAAAAGCTTTACTCAGATCCTACTCAGTTCTACTCTCAATCTTCACTTGGTCAAATTAAGTCAACAGTGCGAAATTAGATTGGAAATGGTTCGAAATGTGATTTGGAGTGGGATTTGGTTTGATTAGTTGATTTAGGGTTGATAATTGGTTTAGGATTAGTGGTACTTTTGCCGTTTTGCAAGCCATTGTGGCTAGGACTCATGTAAGTGCTTATTTACATATCTGTTTCATATCTGTCGATTATGCATCTCTTAGGAATAATATTTAGTTGTTAGTTATGCTTTGAATTCATTGCATCATTTAGGTGTTATCTCATCATTTGAATCTGTTTTTAAGAAAGTAATTGTTTAGATTAGTTGCTTAGTAAAATTTACATCATCATATAGGTGTGTTTGGACGGAGATTTGAATGGTGTTAGAGGTAGGAATTGTGATAGTGCGTGCTTGATGTCTCTTATAGGTTTAATTAGTCAAATGAGGTGATAACATTGCACTTGCTTTCACTGAAATGTCAAAACGCTTTTGGATCCAATTTACTTGCAAATCAGTTAGGTTGTTTAAAGATCATTAGCTTGATTTAGGATTAGATGGTAGTAGAGTAGCTTATTATACTTTTATCTTAGCTTATAACTTCATAATCAGTTCATAAGTTGATCTTAAAACTCAGTTTAGTCAAATACCAAATCTGTCTTTCAAAAGTCAAAAGTGCAAAAGTGGAGTTTTGATCAAACTTTTGTAGATTTTAATGTTCATTATTGAGTCAAAATTATTGAAATTTTGGATTAAACAACTTCAATTGGTCTATTATTGAATTCTGAATTTTGTGGAATTTTTAGGAATTTTTATAAGCCTTAAATAAGCACTTATTTTGGGTACTAAATCCCCTGTGCACACACTCAGAATAACTGAGTGTGTACAGGGTATTTACAGCATCCATAAATAACTCATAAGAGATTGAATTAAGCTGTAACTCAGTATTTTAGCCTTTTGGTTGGTTGGCTAGAGGTAATAAGATCAAAAGCAACACAAAGTCAAAATGATTCTTCATCAACTTAAGAATCTACAAAGTTTAAAGACTTAGAGAACTACATCAACACTGAAATCTAACGTTAAAGAGTGTGTGAGCATGTTGGAGAAAGACGTGGAGACACTGGAGCAATAAGCGGACACTGTCAGGTACCAACAACATACTATCACTACCACCAGAAAGAACAAAGATCAACGAAAAAAGATAATGAAGACGTCAAAATGAAAAATTCAAAGTAAACAAGATCCTACAGCTGGGGGAGATTGTTGAATCAAGACACTTCTTCTCACAAGAAAGAAGAATGTCAAAAGACGTCAAAGCTACTATTACATGGCACCTACAACGTTATCACTAAAATCATTAATCACCAACACTTAGGGGGAGATTGTTGGAATCACTTCTAAACTAGATTACAAGTGTTAGTAATTAATATGTAATAGTTAGCTTAATTAGGCCTTGATGGTTTGTTATTATGCTTGGAAGCATGTGAAGGCCCATAAGCCTAGTCCCAAGCCTAATAAGGAAAGGAATGGACTAGGAGTGTTGCCCTAGCTCCCTCTCCTATAAATAGTTTTGTAAACTCCCATTTGGGAGTTGGTTGTTCATTTAGTTTCAATACTCAGATAACCTTTCTTATATTCCTACCGCATTATTGCTTGTTTGTGTTCAACCGATCTATTCTCTTCTCTACTTTTTATATTGATGCTTGTGTTACATAAATGGGAACCTAACATTATCTTCTATCTATCACAACTTTAGCCTACTCAACTTTATTTTTTGTTCACATACTTTATTCATCTCATCTATTCATTGGCATTAAATCCATATCATACTACTTCACTCTTTAAGCTTTAATCATGCATCAAGCATTCTGATATGTGCTTAAACACATATCTTTGTTTATCAAAAGCCCAAAATAACCAAGAAAGAGCGTTTATTGTTGTTAACATTTCGTGTTTCTTGAGTTTTACATGTCAGATACGGATATGACAAAACAGACAAAAAAGCCAAAACAGAAGAAAACCGACACGAGAAAGAAGAATGCAAAAGGGAAAGGGAATTTGCAAGTTTGGACAATCACTTCTCAAAATGACATGTTTAGTCCTTGGAAGATTCAAAAGTTGCAATTCAGCCTGGATTATTTGAGAATGACAAGAATGGCCCGGAGAAAGATTTGATTCTGATTTGGTCCACAGTTTTCAGAATTAACATCTTTAGCCCTTGAAGTTACACCTTGAATCTAATATTTATCCCAAGTCCAAATTATTAAAGCCTTGGCCCAAATTTATGTCCAAGCCCAACATCCAACCCGTCCAACGTCCACCAAATGATACCCAACCCATGACCAGAATATCACTTAACCTGAGTCAAACCAAAACCGGTCAAAACAAACCAAACAAATATTAAAAAATCCCACAGCGCCAAAACATTTACCCAAATCCCCAAACCCGCTAATGAAGAACCTAAAACACCCTGCCATCAATTGATCAAATTAGTCTAATAGAAGGGTAATAGCGTACTCTCGACACATAAGCGACACACGGATGAGGGTTGGCAATCCGTGTGTCTTCCTCTCCGCCTCGATTGGTGCAAGAGGCGTGGCAAAATGATCTAAGGGTAGATATTGATGGGATGAGGTGTATACATGATCCAAGGGACTGAAAAAACTCAGAGAAAGCACAACTCGGCTTCCAGATCCTTCTCAAGACCTAAAGCGTGGCTATATATACCCTTCATTTCTCTGTTGTATTGAAGTAGAGTAGATGTAGAGTAGGAGTAGTGTAATTTTAATTTCCTGAGTAGAGTTAATCATTTAAGTTTTCAGTACTATTAGTTTTAAAATTCTTGTATTTCAATTCAAATATTGTACTCCATTTTCAATTAATGAAAGTATTTTTAGTTTCAGTTTCTCATAAATCTCATATTACTATTTTATAAGTTTTTTATAAAGTATTTGAAAAGCTTTACTCATCTACCAGTTCTACTCTCAATCTTCACTTGGTCAAATTAAGTCAACAATGCGAGAATTAGATGGAAATGGTTCGAAATTGCTGATTTGGAGTGGGATTTGGTTTGATTCAGTTTGATTTAGGGTTGATAATTGGTTTAGGATTAGTGGTACTTTTGCCGTTTTGCAAGCCATTGTGGCTAGGACTCATGTAAGTGCTTATTTACATATCTGTTTCATATCACGTGGGTCAATGCATCTCTTAGGAATAATATTTAGTTGTTAGTTATTCTTTGAATTCATTGCATCATTTAGGTGTTATATCATCATTTGAATCTGTTTTTTAAGAAAGTAATGGTTTAGATTAGTTGCTTATCTGTGGAAATTTACATCAGTCACATATAGGTGTGTTTGGACCAGAGATTTGAATGGTGTTAGAGGTAGGAATTGTGATAGTTAGCATTAGCAGTAATCTCTTATAGGTTTAATTAGTCAAATGAGGTGATAACATTGCACTTGCTTTCACTGAAATGTCAAAATCTGCTTTGGATCCAATTTACCAAATCGGTTAGGTTGTTTAAAGATCATTAGCTTGATTTAGGATTAGATGGTAGTATAGTAGCTTATTATACTTTTATCTTAGCTTATAACTTCATAATCAGTTCATAAGTTGATCTTAAAACTCAGTTTAGTCAAATACCAAATCTGTCTTTCAAAAGTCAAAAGTGCAAAAGTCAGTTTTGATCAAACTTTGTAGATTTTTAATCTGTTCATTATTGAGTCAAAATTATTGAAATTTTGGATTAAACAACTTCAATTGGTCTATTATTGAATTCTGAATTTTGTGGAATTTTTAGGAATTTTTATAAGCCTTAAATAAGCACTTATTTTTGGGTACTAAATCCCGTGCACACCTTTCGGAATAACGAGGTATGCAGGGTATTTGACATCCATAAATAACTCATAAAGAGATTGAATTAGCTGTAACTCAGTATTTTAGCCTTTTGGTTGGTTGGCTAGAGGTAATAAGATCAAAAGCAACACAAAGTCAAAATGATTCATCAACAAGAATCTACAAAGTTTAAAGACTTAGAGAACTACATCAACACTGAAATCTAACGTTAAAGAGTGTGTGAGCATGTTGGAGAAAGACGTGGAACCTTTGGAGCAATGAAGCGGACGTCTGGATACCAACAACATACTATCACTACCACCACAAGAACAAGATCAAAGAAAAGATAATGAAGGCGTCAAAATTTGAAAAAATTCAAAGTAAACAAGATCCCTACTTGGGGAGATTGTTCGAAATCAAACACTTCCACAAAAGAAAGAAGAATGTCAGAAGACGTCAAAGCTACTATTACATCGGCACCTACAACGTTATCACTCAAATCATTAATCACCAACACTTTGGGGGAGATTGTTGGAATCACTTCTAAACTAGATTACAAGTGTTAGTAATTAATATGTAATAGTTAGCTTAATTAGGCCTTGATGGTTTGTTATTATGCTTGAAACATGTAGAAGGCCCATAAGCCTAGTCCCAAGCCTAATAAGGAAAGGAATGGACTAGGAGTGTTGCCCTAGCTCCCTCTCCTATAAATAGTTTTGTAAACTCCCATTTGGGAGTTGGTTGTTCATTTAGTTTCAATACTCACGCATAAACCTTTCTTATATTCCTACACGTATTGCTTGTTTGTGTTCAACCGATCTATTCTCTTCTCTACTTTTTATATTGATGCTTGTGTTACATAATTGGGAACCTAACATTATCTTCTATCTATCACAACTTTAGCCTACTCAACTTTATTTTTTGTTCACATACTTTATTCATCTCATCTATTCATTGGCATTAAAGCCATATCATACTACTTCACTCTTTAAGCTTTAATCATGCATCAAGCATTCTGATATGTGCTTAAACACATATCTTTTGTTTATCAAAACTGACCCAAAATAACCAAGAAAGAGCCGTTTATTGTTAACATTTGCGTGTTTCTTGAGTTTTTACATGTGCAGGTACGGATATGACAAAACAGACAAAAGAAAGCCAAAACTGAAGAAAACCGAGCACGAGAAGAAAGAATGCAAAAATCTGGGGAAGGAATTTGCAAGTTTGGACAATCAATTCTCAAAATGGCAGTTTTAGTCCCTGAAGATTCAGAATTGTCATGTTTAGTCCTTGGAAGATTCAAAAGTTGCAAATTCAGCCCTTGGATTATTTGAGAATGACAAGAATGGCCCTTGGAGAAAGATTTCAGTTACTGATTTGGTCCACTGGATTTTCGGAATTAACATCTTTAGCCCTTGAAGTTACACCTTGAATCTAATATTTATCCCAAGTCCAAATTATTAAAGCCTTGGCCCAAATTTATGTCCAAGCCCAACATCCAACCCGTCCAACCGTCCACCAAAAAATACCCAACCCATGACGAATATCACTTAGCAGGTCAAACCAAAACCGGTCAAAACAAACCAAACAAATATTAAAAATCCCACGGCGCCAAAACATTTACCCAAATCCCCAAACCCAGCTAATGAAGAACCTAAAACACCCACGCCATCAATTGATCAAATTAGTCTAATAGAAGGGTAATAGTACTTTCTCGACATAACGACACCGGATGCGGGTTGGCAATCCGTGTGTCATCCCTTCGCCTCGATTGGTGCAAGAGACGTGGCAAAATGATCTAAGGGTAGATATTGATGGGATGAGGTGTATACATGATCCAAGGGGGTGAAAACACTCAGGAAAGCACAACTCAACTTCGGATCCTTCTCAAGACCTCAAGCGTGGCTATATATACCCTTTCATTTCTCTGTTGTAAATAAGTAGAGTAGATATAGAGTAAGAGTAGTGTAGTTTAATTTCTGAGTAGAGTTAATCATTTAAGTTTTCGTCTATTAGTTTTAAATTCTTGTATTTCAATTCAAATATTGTACTCCATTTTCAATTAATGAAAGTATTTTTAGTTTCAGTTTCTCATAAATCTCATATTACTATTTTATAAGTTTTTTATAAAGTATTTGAAAAGCTTTACTCAGATCCTACTCAGTTCTACTCTCAATCTTCACTTGGTCAAATTAAGTCAACAGGTCTGAATTAGATTGGAAATGGTTCGAAATTGATTTGGGTGGGATTTGGTTTGATTCAGTTTGATTTAGGGTTGATAATTGGTTTAGGATTAGTGGTACTTTTGCCGTTTTGCAAGCCATTGTGGCTAGGACTCATGTAAGTGCTTATTTACATATCGTTTCATATCATGGTGTCTGCATCTCTTAGGAATAATATTTAGTTGTTAGTTATTCTTTGAATTCATTGCATCATTTAGGTGTTATCTCATCATTTGAATCTGTTTTTAAGAAAGTAATGGTTTAGATTAGTTGCTTATTTGTGGAAATTTACATCAGGTCATATAGGTGTGTTTGGACCAGAGATTTGAATGGTGTTAGAGGTAGGAATTGTGATAGTTAGCATTAGATAATCTCTTATAGGTTTAATTAGTCAAATGAGGTGATAACATTGCACTTGCTTTCACTGAAATGTCAAAATCTGCTTTGGATCAATTTACTTCAAATCAGTTAGGTTGTTTAAAGATCATTAGCTTGATTTAGGATTAGATGGTAGTAGAGTAGCTTATTATACTTTTATCTTAGCTTATAACTTCATAATCAGTTCATAAGTTGATCTTAAAACTCAGTTTAGTCAAATACCAAATCTGTCTTTCAAAAGTCAAAAGTGCAAAAGTAGGTTTTGATCAAACTTTGTAGATTTTTAATCTGTTCATTATTGAGTCAAAATTATTGAAATTTTGGATTAAACAACTTCAATTGGTCTATTATTGAATTACAATTTTGTGGAATTTTTAGGAATTTTTATAAGCCTTAAATAAGCACTTATTTTTGGGTACTAAATCCCTGTTACACACTTTCGGAATACGAAATTGTTAATGCAGTATTACAACATCCATAAATAGCTCATAAGAGATTGAATTAGCTGTAACTTCATATTTTAGCCTTTTGGTTGGTTGGCTTGAGGTAATAAGTTACGGTTTCCTTTTTGGCTTGGATGGAAGCTTTGCTTAGAGAGGGTGTTTGGTTGATTTAAGCTCATAAGCTAATCTATTCAAATCATTGAAACTAGTGCATTAGGTGTTAGGATTAGCTGGAATTAGTTGATAATAGCTAGTTTTAGTATAATTTAGCCTGATAGAAGTTTGGTAGCTTATTGTGCTTATTAGCTTATTCTTAAGTCTTAATTAGGAGCGGTTGCACATCAGCTTCAAAATCTCTCACATAAACCATAGTTTTTATATTTTTCATAGATTTAGAATATTATTTTAGAATTACTCTGAATTTTTCATAATTTTTATTCATTGTTTGATATTTTTCTCTATTTAAATCTATTTTTAGGACTTTTTAAATAGCTTTTATTACAATTAAATCAGAAAAGTTTCTAAAAAATAAGTTCTCGATTTTCATAGATGAACATAAATATAAAAAGCAAAAAAATAATTTTTCCAGCATTTTTCTAGTTTAATTTGTAATTTTTAGCATTTAAATTAGTTTTAAATAGTTTTTAATTCATAGAAATTCAAATAATCATCAGAAAAATACAAAATTAGTTTTGAAAAGTCTTTTGAGTAATTTTAGATTTTTGAAAAATAGTTTCATAATTTTCACTTTTGTTTTCATAATTTTTAGTATTTTAAATTTGTTTTATTAGTTTAAAATTAGTTTTAAATTCAAATAAATTCCAGAAAAATCTTAAAAAAAATAATTTTAATTCTTAGTTAATTTTCAAATATCATTTTTAGTTAGAAAGTAATTTTAGATTATTTTTAGGACTTAGAATAGATGTAGTTGCATTTTATTTACGTTTCATTTATTACGTTTTAGTATAATTTGCGTATTTAGGATTTCCCGTAGTGTAATTTCCCTTTTATGCTTCCCTTGCCCCGTAGTTTAGAAAACTTCATATTACCCCCTTTTCCCATTCAAATCCCGATAATCGCGACGTGAGTTGGAAATTCCATTCAACCCTCGTTCGGAACGATCTCGGTGCTCAAACATAACACGTTTGAGTTACCCACATACTACACACTTCTCTTATTATTGATTTTTAAACGAATCAATTTATGGGCGCTGGGGAGGGCTTGTAGCGAGATTTTCATATTCGTCTCGAATCGCGTGCATTTAAAGATCCTTCCAGAGTGAAGTTACCGTCGTTTTGTAAATATATATTTTTCAAAACCCAAAAACATTTAAAAAACCAAAACATTCTTCCTAGAGTGTTTACAAAACCATAAAAATTAAAAACCAACAAAACAAACCCGAACGTTAATTGTTACGTCGGCTCACCTTGAGGGTACAACCTATACAGGGGGTAAAATCTTGGCATTAAATTGCAGACTGAAGAACGATCACTCTTCGTTCCGCTCGGCTGCTTGGCGTACTTTTGAGCTACCGAGCACCGGTGTGAAGGTCTCAAAAATATTGAGTTTTCAAATTATAAAACCCAAAAGATTTTCCTTTTCAAAATTTGTTTTAAAAACCAAAATATTCTTCTTTATCATCTAACTTGATAATTCTTTCTCCTTAACCCTCTCTATGTTCAATTCCCATGGAAACAATCAATTATCGTCATTGTTTTTCATTGCAAAGCCGTATGGAAGAAGACCAGTATTGTTGTTTAAATCGGAATGTGTATGTGGCGATGTGGACACCCGGTTCTAAAAAATCTTGCTATTGGTGCGACTTAGCGACAAACAATCTCGATAACTCTAAAAGTTTTTGACCATCCGCCACAACCCGAGATATGTTCTTATAGTTGCCTTCATTGCCAAATCGTTATGGAAGAAAATCAATATCGATGTTTGAAATGTATTTGCGACCAGTGCGGAAATAATTGTCAAGATGGATTTTGTAATGTATGCCAGAATTTTATTAATCCAAATCGGATCTTGCTACCGTCTTTATGCTGCAGCCTAGAACAAAAGAGTGCTCTTTATAATGACATAATTGGAGAACCTGATTCCTACTCCTCTCCGGTGGGAAATGGAATATGTTTGAGCCGAAGTGACTCCAGAGCCTATCATTGAAATGGTGGAAATAGCTAATTCTTATCCGGATAATTCTTGATTTATGAAGCTCTTGTGCATATGGTGCGAGGACCCGAATATGGTGGGAATTGTCGCTTGTAGCAATGGAAAATCTAGGCGAGAGTTTCACCAAAATCCTTACTATGAGACAACCGATTTTCCTAACCAACCTCTATACCATGAGCCGGAATCATACTCTTGTGAGTACTTGTGGTGGTCACCAAGAGTTTTAAATGTCAAGTTCATTTAACAACTCAACCTTTGGTTATGAACCTTACTCTTATTCATACAACAATCATATTTGTTGAGTATTGTGGAGTCCCCGCGTTAATTCCGATTTCGGATGCGAGAATCCGATTGTTTACGATCAAGCTCCTTGTAACAATTCACGATTATCCTTTAACCCACCTCCACAATACCAAGAAATTCAACCACAACCTTCACCATGTTATGAAGAATTTAATCAAAAATTTCTGGAAATGATGAGTGATCTTAAGAATCTTCTTGATAATTTACCTCACGGAAAGAAGATCCTCCTCCGAAGACCTATCGTGAATTATTAGTGCTGAAGAAGCAGTGATGATCAACATCGTCCACCACCTATTATTACGATTACGATTCGATGACGATTATACTCCTCAGTGGCAATCCCACTCCGTTTCGAGCCTTTCATTTCGACCCTTCCCTTCTCTCGCGCGGTTGAGAGAAGTGGCGTCCTTTTTGGAAGAGGTCGATGATTCTATTTCTTGGACATTGTTGAACCCGTTGATTCTCTCATAATGGGGGATGAGCATCTTAGTACTATTCGGAAGCGGAGTGTCTAATGTTGAGATCCTTATCCCAATCCCAAGAGAGTCTGGGTTGTTGTTGATATTTGTGATGAGCCTTCTCTTGATATTTCGAATGATCATGATGAGATGTTCTCCGATTCCGATGATGATTCTTATGAAGACATCGATTTTGTGGACGATTTACCGTCGAGCCGTCAACATAGAAGAAAGCGATTTTGAGCGAGTTGGCGAGATTGAGCCCGATGATATAGAGATCGAGGATGAAGCATTACGTGAAACATTGTCAAATGTCCATCTTCTCATTTCAAAGATTGAAGCCTTAAATGATAATTCAAGTCCGCATCCTATCTCCGTTAAAGATAGTGATTTCTCTCCCGAGCTTGAGACTTTTCGATTTGATGAAGAGATTAGTGGCAATCCCACTATTGATGATGTTTATCCTCCGATTCTTGGCGATTCTACTTGAGGTTGATATGAGCAAGGTTTGGAACGATATTTCCGATAATTCGACGAATGACCCGATCATTGAGAATCTTGATTCATCTCTCACTTTGATGACCCAATACCAGGTATTGAGGGTTGATTGATCAGGGGATATGGTTGTTCTTGATGGTTTTATTGACTCCCCTTTCTCTGACGAGTCCACCATCCTTTATCCCGATGAGCCCTCATGTGAAGACAAGATTTTTAAACCCGGGATATGCATTGATGAGCCTTTTGTTAAAATCATTTCTGGAGATAAGGATCCTCGGATGGATGCCTTCATTTGTGAACCTTTGAGTAACACCTTTCTATACCATGAGCTCCCGACTTCTTTGGAGTATTCTCATGTTGATCCGTCATCCGGCGTCCAAAACCACCGGATGATGGATCCTTCTTACATCATATGCCTTATCCACCCATTTTCTTCTCCACCCAACCCACCCAGTCTCATTCTTTCAGGAATGAGGACACCGTTTTGACCCTGTTATCTCTACCACTTTCTTTCCCAAGGACAAATGAATTGAGGGGCGAGTAGGGCTAGCGACTTCGTTGAGAAAAACGATGGCGCCGTGGGAGGCACCCCATGCTTATCTCTATCTTCTTTCTATTTTCAATAAGTGCGTGAAGGGGTTAGCCTCTTCGATTTCGTGTTTGGTTGTTTGTGTTGTTGTGTAGGATTTTTCCGATGTAAGAAGACTCTGTGCTCGAAGTTTGTCTTTTCTTCTCTCGGAGTTTCATGATCGATTCTGATGGAAATCGATATCCGAAATCTTATCGACTAACGTTTATCTTTGAGCATACTTAATAAGCGGCTTTTAGATTTTCGTTGATACCCTTGCTTTTAAACATTGAGGACAATGTTTCGTTCTAGTCACGGGGTAGGGTAGTCTTCGATTTGATTTGACCGCAGCTTATTTTACGTCGTGTACTCTGACCCCAGTTTTTCCTTAGAAAATGAAAAATTGTGCAAAAATGTGAAAATTTTAAAATTTTTTGAAGCTTTTGTTAAGTCTTTTTGATTGAAAAGTTTGCTAGTCTCTTAGACAAGAAGCTATAAAATACGAATTCTAGCTCACAAGGCCAAGATTTTGCAAGTTTCCCTAAGTGATTTTAAATATGCATTACTTAATTTCATTAGACGAAGCATTTGCTAAGTTAATATATGTTTTGACACCTTGTTGACTTTCAGCTGGTGAGAGTGGGAACAGAATTCTGACTTGACCGGGCGTGTTGAGCCCTAGCTTGTTCCTTTAACCATAGATAATCAAAAGTTATCGGCTAAGCATCATGGATCTCATTATTTGGGATTTTAAATTTCGGAGATCGAAATGATAGAGTTACTTATGAGTTTTAGATGCTAGCGTGGAGTAGTTGGTTCTCTTTAGAGCCCATCGAAGGTACTTATGGCTTTTGTTCCCACAAAATTGTTTCACCCCATATTTGTCTATAATAATTAGAGATGTTGAGTTTTTGGCGATAGTTAGTTCTTTGTCTTCTTTAGAGAATCCTTGCTCATGATAGTTGGGTACATCAAAGATACTGTCATTGCGATTGTAATAGACAACTGATTCCGATAGTTTCTTTGCTATTGTTTCTATTGTTATAAAAGCCGTAGGGTTTGGAGTTTGGCACAAAAAATAACATGAAATAAGCAAATGTTTTAAAATTAAAAATCCAAAGCTATAAAAGTTGTCATAGACTTCTATAGCGGAGGAAAAATCAAAAGTCATAATAAGACTTACGATAAGCGGTAAATCCCGTTGAGTTAGTAGTTTAAAAGACCAAGGGCCTAAATGCAAAATGCAAATGTCTTTGAAATATTAAGCCAAACTTGGATCGGAGATGTCAAATAAAGCACGTCTCTGGACTCGTGAATGAGTTGTCTCGATTAGCCATAAAAAGGATATTCTCCTAATGGTGAAATTAGGACCTTGATGTGGACCTCATTCTTGTGTGCAATGGTTTTCGAAGGAAGATGGATAACTAATTAGCGACTTAGCTTTATATCTTTATCAGAATAAAAGTTATCGAAACGAGACATATGAAGAAATTCATTTCTCACAAAAATAAAAAATCTAGAGGAAATAGGAAAATGGGAGCAAAAGGTAATTACACAAGTAATTTCCATGGGTAGTGTTAGCATCTAGAATCATATTTAACAATGATTTCGATGCTTAGTTTGGGGACTTGTCAGGGCGACATATTCTATCCGTATGGTCACTTCCGCGTGTGTTGTGTTTCTACTCGTGATCCTAGCGTGTTGATTGAAAAATGTTGGAGTTATTGATCGACATGAAAGTTCAACAAACCGTCACTCATATCGAGGAATGTGCTAATAAGTAATATCTATATGTAAATTAAAGGTAAGCAGTTTTTAGAATTAAGGTTTCTTAATCTCTTTTGAGGAATCTTTGCTACTTCTTTATAGGTTTAGTAGAAAGATTGTCCTGGTTTTAGAAGTGAGTTGATTGCATTGCGTGGGGACACGACAATGGTCTCGTGTGAAATTTTGATATGTGCTTAAACACATACTTTTGTTTATCAATGACCCAAAATAACCAGAAAAGAGGCGTTTATTGTTAACATTTCTGCGTGTTTCTTGAGTTTTACATGTCGAATGCGGTTATGACAAAAGAAACAGACAAAAGAAAGCCAAAACCGAGAAACCGGTACGAGAGAAAGAGAAAGAATGCAAGTGGGGAAAGGAATTTGCAAAGTTTGGACAATCAATTCTCAAAATGGCGGTTTTAGTCCACGAAGATTCAGGTAATCATGTTTAGTCCTTGGGAAGATTCAAAAGTTGCAAATTCAGCCCTTGGATTATTTGAGAATGACAAGAATGGCCCTTGGATAAAGATTTCAGATTTACAGATTTGGTCCTTGGATTTTCAGAATTAACATCTTTAGCCCTTGAAGTTACACCTTGAATCTAATATTTATCCCAAGTCCAAATTATTAAAGCCTTGGCCCAAATTTATGTCCAAGCCCAACATCCAACCCGTCCAACCCGTCCACCAAATGAAATACCCAACCCATGACCAATATCACTTAGCCCAAGTCAAACCAAAACGGTCCAAAACAAACCAAACAAATATTAAAAAATCCCACAGCGCCAAAACATTTACCCAAATCCCCAAACCCAGCTAATGAAGAACCTAAACACCCCACATATCAATTGATCAAATTAGTCTATAGAAGGGGTAATAGCGTACTTTCTCTCGACACATAACGACACCACGGATGCCGGGTTGGCAATCCGGTGTGTCCTAAAACTCGATTGGTGCAAAGAGGCGTGGAAAATGATCTAAGGGTAGATATTGATGGGAAGAGGTGTATACATGATCCAAGGGACTGAAAACACTCAGAGAAAGCACAGCTCAGCCTTCCAGATCCTTCTCAAGATTGAGCGTGGCTATATATATACCCTTTCATTTCTCTGTTGTAAATAAGTAGAGGTAGATATAGAGTAGGATTAGTGTAGTTTAATTTCCTGAGTGTATTTAATCATTTAAGTTTTCAGTACTATTAGTTTTAAAATTCTTGTATTTCAATTCAAATATTGTACTCCATTTTCAATTAATGAAAGTATTTTTAGTTTCAGTTTCTCATAAATCTCATATTACTATTTTATAAGTTTTTTATAAAGTGTTTGAAAAGCTTTACTCGAGATCCTACTCGGTTACTCTCAATCTTCACTTGGTCAAATTAAGTCAACAATGTAGAGTGAATTGGAAATGGTTAAAAATTGTGATTTGGAGTGGGATTTGGTTTGATTCAGTTTGATTTAGGGTTGATAATTGGTTTAGGATTAGTGGTACTTTTGCCGTTTTGCAAGCCATTGTGGCTAGGACTCATGTAAGTGCTTATTTACATATCTTTTCATATCCGTTGATGCATCTCTTGGAATAATATTTAGTTGTTAGTTATTCTTTGAATTCATTGCATAATTTAGGTGTTATCTCATCATTTGAATCTGTTTTTAAGTAAGTAATGGTTTAGATTAGTTGCTTATCTGTGGAAATTTACATCAGTCACATATAGGTGTGTTTGGACCAGAGATTTGAATGGTGTTAGAGGTAGGAATTGTGATAGTTAGCATTAGCAGTAATCTCTTATAGGTTTAATTAGTCAAATGAGGTGATAACATTGCACTTTTTCGAAATGTCAAAATCGCTTTGGATCCAATTTACTTGCAAATCGATTAGGTTGTTTAAAGATCATTAGCTTGATTTAGGATTAGATGGTAGTATAGTAGCTTATTATACTTTTATCTTAGCTTATAACTTCATAATCAGTTCATAAGTTGATCTTAAAACTCAGTTTAGTCAAATACCAAATCTGTCTTTCAAAAGTCAAAAGTGCAAAAGTCAGTTTTGATCAAACTTTTAGATTTTAATCTGTTCATTATTGAGTCAAAATTATTGAAATTTTGGATTAAACAACTTCAATTGGTCTATTATTGAATTCTGAATTTTGTGGAATTTTTAGGAATTTTTATAAGCCTTAAATAAGCACTTATTTTTGGGTACTAAATCCATGTGCACACACTGGAATAATGAGTGTGTACAGTATTCTGACATCCATAAATAACTCATAAGAGATTGAATTAAGCTGTAACTCAGTATTTTAGCCTTTTGGTTGGTTGGCTAGAGGTAATAAGATCAAAAGCAACACAAAGTCAAAATGATTCTTCATCAACTTAAGAATCTACAAAGTTTAAAGACTTAGAGAACTACATCAACACTGAAATCTAACGTTAAAGAGTGTGTGAGCATGTTGGAGAAAGACGTGGAACAACTGGAGCAATGGCGGACTGATGAATACCAACAACATACTATCACTACCACCACAAGAACAAAGATCAAAAAAAGATAATGAAGACGTCCAAATGAAAAAAATTCAAAGTAAACAAGATCCTACTACCGGGAGATTGTTCGAATCAAGACACTTCTTCTCACAAAGAAAGAAGAATGTCAAAAGACGTCAAAGCTACTATTACATCAGCACCTACAACGTTATCACTCAAATCATTAATCACCAACACTTAGGGGAGATTGTTGGAATCACTCCTAAACTAGATTACAAGTGTTAGTAATTAATATGTAATAGTTAGCTCAATTAGGCCTTTATGTTTGTTATTATGCTTAGGCTTATGTAGAAGGCCCATAAGCCTAGTCCCAAGCCTAATAAGGAAAGGAATGGACTAGGAGTGTTGCCCTACAGCTCCTCTATAAATAGTTTTGTAAACTCCCATTTGGGGAGTTGGTTGTTCATTTAGTTTCAATACTCGCATAAACCTTTCTTATATTCCTACACATTATTGCTTGTTTGTGTTCAACCGATCTATTCTCTTCTCTACTTTTTATATTGATGCTTGTGTTACATAAATGGGAACCTAACATTATCTTCTATCTATCACAACTTTAGCCTACTCAACTTTATTTTTTGTTCACATACTTTATTCATCTCATCTATTCATTGGCATTAAAGCCATATCATACTACTTCACTCTTTAAGCTTTAATCATGCATCAAGCATTCTGATATGTGCTTAAACACATATCTTTTGTTTATCAAAACTGACCCAAAATAACCAAGAAAGAGCCGTTTATTGTTAACATTTGCTTGTTTCTTGAGTTTTATACATGTGAATGCCGGATATGATAAAACAGACAAAAGAAAGCCAAAACCGAAGAAAACCGGGCACGAGAGAAAGAAGAATGCAAAAAGGAAAGGAATTTGCAAGTTTGGACAATCAATTCTCAAATGGCGCTTTTAGTCCTCAAGATTCAATTGTCATGTTTAGTCCTTGGAAGATTCAAAAGTTGCAAATTCAGCCCTTGGATTATTTGAGAATGACAAGAATGGCCCTTGGAGAAAGATTTGATTCTGATTTGGTCCTCGGTTTTCGAAATTAACATCTTTAGCCCTTGAAGTTACACCTTGAATCTAATATTTATCCCAAGTCCAATTATTAAAGCTTGGCCCAAATTTATGTCCAAGCCCAACATCCAACCCGTCCAACCCGTCCACCAAATGAAATACCCAACCCATGACCCGAATATCACTTAACCCAGTCAAACCAAAACGGTCAAAACAAACCAAACAAATATTAAAAATCCCACACGCAAAAACATTTACCCAAATCCCCAAACCCGCTAATGAAGAACCCTAAAACACCCCCCCCATCAATTGATCAAATTAGTCTAATAGAAGGGTAATAGCGCATTTCTCGACACATAAATCGACACACGGATGCCGGTTGGCAATCCGTGTGTCACACCCTTCCCCCCTCTATTGGTGCGAAGAGACGTGCAAAATGATCTAAGGGTAGATATTGATGGGATGAGGTGTATACATGATCCAAGGGAGAAAACACTCGAGAAAACAACTTCGACTTCAGATCCTTCTCAAGACCTCAAGCGTGGCTATATATACCCTTTCATTTCTCTGTTGTAAATAAGTAGAGTAGATATAGAGTAGGAGTAGTGTAGTTTTAATTTCCTGAGTAGAGTTAATCATTTAAGTTTTCAGTACTATTAGTTTTAAAATTCTTGTATTTCAATTCAAATATTGTACTCCATTTTCAATTAATGAAAGTATTTTTAGTTTCAGTTTCTCATAAATCTCATATTACTATTTTATAAGTTTTTTATAAAGTATTTGAAAAGCTTTACTCGTGATCCTACTCAGTTCTACTCTCAATCTTCACTTGGTCAAATTAAGTCAACAGTGCAGAATTAGATTGGAAATGGTTCAAATTGCGATTTGGAGTGGATTTGGTTTGATTCATTTGATTTAGGGTTGATAATTGGTTTAGGATTAGTGGTACTTTGCCGCTTTGCAAGCCATTGTGGCTAGGACTCATGTAAGTGCTTATTTACATATCTGTTTCATATCGTAGGTCAATGCATCTCTTAGGAATAATATTTAGTTGTTAGTTATTGCTGAATTCATTGCATCATTTAGGAGTTATCTCATCATTTGAATCGCTTTTAAGAAATTAATGGTTTAGATTAGTTGCTTATCTGTGGAAATTTACATCAGTCACATATAGGTGTGTTTGGATCAGAGATTTGAATGGTGTGGAGGTATGATAGTTAGCATTAGCGATGTCTTATAGGTTTAATTAGTCAAATGAGGTGATAACATTGCACTTGCTTTTCGAAATGTCAAAATGCTTTGGATCCAATTTACTTGCAAATCAGTTAGGTTGTTTAAAGATCATTAGCTTGATTTAGGATTAGATGGTAGTAGAGTAGCTTATTATACTTTTATCTTAGCTTATAACTTCATAATCAGTTCATAAGTTGATCTTAAACTCAGTTTAGTCAAATACCAAATCTGTCTTTCAAAAGTCAAAAGTGCAAAAGTCAGTTTTGATCAAACTTTGTAGATTTTTAATCTGTTCATTATTGAGTCAAAATTATTGAAATTTTGGATTAAACAACTTCAATTGGTCTATTATTGAATTCTGAATTTTGTGGAATTTTTAGGAATTTTTATAAGCCTTAAATAAGCACTTATTTTGGGTACTAAATCCCCTGTGCACACAATCAGAATAACTGAGTGTGTGAGGTATTTATAGCATCCATAAATAGCTCATAAGAGATTGAATTGCTAAAACTTTCAAGATTTTTAGCCTTTTGGTTGGTTGGCTAGAGGTAATAAGTTCTGGTTTCCTTTTTGGCTTATTGGATAGGCTTGTGCTAGGAACATGAAGAGGGTGTTTGGTTGATTTAAGCTCATAAGCTAATCTATTCAAATCATTGAAACTAGTGCATTAGGTGTTAGGATTAGCTGGAATTAGTTGATATTAGTTAGCTTTAGTATAATTTAGCCTCGATAGAATTTGGTAGCTTATTGTGCTTATTAGCTTATTCTTAAGTCTTAATTAAGGCAGTTGCACATCACTTCAAAATCTCACATAAACCATAGTTTTTATATTTTTCATAGATTTAGAATATTATTTTAGAATTACTCTGAATTTTTCATAATTTTTATTCATTGTTTGATATTTTTCTCTATTTAAATCTATTTTAGGACTTTTTAAATAGCTTTTATTACAATTAAATCAAAAGTTTCTAAAAATAAGTTCTCGATTTTCATAGATGAACATAAATATAAAAAGCAAAAAAATAATTTTTCCAGCATTTTCCTAGTTTAATTTGTAATTTTTAGCATTTAAATTAGTTTTAAATAGTTTTTAATTCATAGAATTTCAAATAATCATCAGAAAAATACAAAATTAGTTTTGAAAAGTCTTTTGAGTAATTTTAGATTTTTTTAAAAATAATTTCATAATTTTCACTTTTGTTTTCATAATTTTAGTATTTTTAAATTTGTTTTATTAGTTTAAAATTAGTTTTAAATTCAAATAAATTCCAGAAAAATCTTAAAAAAATAATTTTAATTCTTAGTTAATTTTCAAATATCATTTTTAGTTAGAAAGTAATTTTAA